>MTQE01002208.1:53997158-54033682 GCA_014337955.1 Aspidoscelis marmoratus | reverse complement strand
CAACAACATGGATAAGCGACAGAACTTTTGTCAGGCACTGTATATGAATTACTGAGTTAGAGACACTTGTATATTTGCATGGTAAGCTAAAATAACTGGAAAATAATCTAAGGAAAAAGAAGAAAAGGAAAGTCAAAGGCAAGCAGAGTTTTTGAACTTCTTTAGAAATAATGTTCTGGGGTCATTGGATGCCAATATTTTCCAAATAAGAGACTTTAATTATGAAGGTCTGTCTGGAACAGTGTTTATTACCTGCCAGGATAGGAGAAATACATAGTCCAGTATTTTTAAGTGGAAACCCCCAAACAGGACCAGGCAATGTGAATTTTTAATAGGGAGTTATTTGGGCTAATCTTGAATGTTTAGGCTGTTGGATAGCTGTGCAGGAGACAAAGCTGTACATAAAGGGAAGCATGAGATGTGATAAATGATGTAGAAGAAAACTAAATCTGCTTCTGCAGGAGGTATGGCATTAAAGAGCCAAATGAATCCAGTTTTCAAGCACCACCCTAAACGCTTGCAGGCCCAAAACTCTGGGGTGCAGATCCTGCAGTTGTTCTGTGGACAAGTTCTTGTTTTGCAGAAAGTGATGAGTGAGGCTTTTGTTTCCCTGTAACCGAGGACGCCCTGACTATGAGCATGACAGCTGGGCCGCCTCTCCTTGGTGATTCATTTGTGTCTATGAGTGCTATGAAGGCAAGTGGGAGAACGCGTGTTGAATTCACTGTGCGTGAGGAGGTGGGTGTTTAGTGCTGTTTTCTTGCTGCAGATGTATCTCTCCTTGGCTTAGGCTTCCAAGTACGGTTGGCTGCCTTCAGAATGATAGAGGTCTTAGAATTCATTTCCCAGGCTTAAGAACCCCTTTGCTCACAAGGGACAAAGGTTCTGTCCTGGATTGGTGACTTGCTAAAGGACAAGAAACAATTCTCACAGTAGAGGGGAGTAATTAGTGGGGTTCCCCAAGGTTCAGTATTGGAACTTGTGCTTTTTAATTTATTCTCAAATGATCTGAAAGTAGGAGTAAGTGGTGAGATAGCAAAGTTTGCTGATGACCCTAAATTATTTGGGGTACTAAAGACTGAAAAAGACTCTGAAGAGCTCCAGAGGGACCTGTTGACATTGGGGGAATGGGCAACCAAGTAGCAAATGTGTTTCAGTGTTAATAAGGGTAAAGTGATGCACACTGAAGCAAAGGGCCCCAATTACACCCCAAATTGATAGGGGTTGACCTTTCTGTGATGGACCAGGAAAATGACCTTAGGGATCTGATGGATAGCTAAATGAAGGTGTCAGTCCAGTGCACAGTGACATTGGGGGAGGGGAGCAAATTCAGTGTTAGGGGTAATTAGGAAGGGCATAGAAAATAAATCTGCAAGCATCATTTTGCCTCTTCACAAACCTATGGTGAGGCCATAGTGCAGAGAAGGGGAACCAGAATGATTAAGGGACTGGAACACCTCCATTATGAAATCATGCACAATGTGGAAAAGGTGAATAGAGAAAAATTACTTTCTCTGTTGTATAACTGTAGAATAAGGGGGTCATTTTATGAAGCTCACAGGCAGGAAATGTAAGACCAAGAAAGGATAGTATTTTATTTTGCCCAGGTGGTCATTGAACTGCCACATTTACTACCAGAAGAAGTTGTGACAGCCACCAGCCCAGATAGCTTTTGGAAAGGGCTAGACAAATTCATGGAGGACAGATGGATCAATGGTTACTAGAAATAATGGTTATGTGTTGTTTCCAAGTTGGAGGGACTGGCAGGATTTCTCACAAAGGCCATTTGCAGAAAGTTGAGAGCAGGTTGAAGGTTTTGCCTTCGTTTTCCTGCTTGAGAATATCCAGAAGCAATTGGTGGACTTCTCCGTGAGATGGAATGCTGGATTAGATGGATTGTGACATAATACTGTACTGCAGGGCTTAAAGTTATTTTATGTAAGTGCACTGTTTTCATACACCTTCTCTTCAGATGAGATATGCAGAAAAAATCAGTTTAACCACCAGCAGATTTGAACCAATCACTCAAGTATTGTTGTCAAAGGCCCTAATGCAGAAATAAAACACAATAATAAGATAACAATAAAATAAAAAAAATAACAATTACAGATGTGTGGCTCGGTCTCTTGCTTTGTGATTAAGGTTCTTATATTTATGGCTGCAGAAGGAAATTTTGCTGTTGTTAAGATGGTGGAATTTTTGTCAGGCAGGAAAAATTTGACTTAATCAAAGCAGGTTCAAGTTATGTCCTTTGGTAGGCTGAAGGCCAAGGCTGAATTCCTTATCCAGGGTAGCCTCTTCTTTCCTTGCCTTATTCCAAGCTTTTCACTGGCCCATTTGGTTTGCTCCCTTTAGCTGCGGACGTTCCATGTTCCATCTCCATGTGCCAAAGAAGAGGATTTGACCAACGGAGTCACAGTTGCCCAAGTGCTTCACAAGATGTGAGTGTTAAGGAACTTGGAGTAACCCTAAAAGGTAGCTCATAAGGGTCAACCTGAAAAAAGTGCCCTGCATGCTTCTGTGCCCCCCCATGCCATCTTCCTGTTCTTTTTGACCCAGGTTAATTAGCTACAAGTCTGAATATGCCTTACTAGGTAATTAATTTATAAGCGGACAGTTTGGTTTTAGGGCAGAGCAGAGGAGGAGAGAATCGCTGAGCAAGAAGAGAGGATTTGGTAACCGTCTGTCATATAAGTGTCAGGCAGTTAAAATCCAGATTGATGAGATAGAGGATGGGCAGAGTTTGACACTCAACTGATGGACAACCACAGGGCATGCGGCTGAGGTCTCCAAGCACCTGAGAATGTGTAGTCTTATTGTAGAAATTCAGCTCTTCATCCAAGACAACAGCTTTATGCTTATTCATTCTAGAGATCCCTCTTGGTTCACGGAAACATGGCTCCTGAGAATTAAAGATGATGCTGGTAACAACTGGAGGCTGAAGGTACAACGTGGGGATAGAGAGGTTTAGTTAACTCAGTGGGTGCGCCATGGAGGCTGGGTCTGGTCGAAAGCAGGTCTTCATAACTGAGCAGGCCTGTGCTTTATATGCTCTCTTCCTTCTTCTTCTGTTAGGTGAGCAACCTGAAGAAGGTCCTACAGAGTGTGGTTGAATATTCTCAGGATGTGAGTATTTTTAGAGGGCAAGCAAGTCTGGTGTGGATGATCGGGAATCAATGCGTTGTTGGGCGTGACTCGTGTTTCCCAAGAAGGTTAAGGTCAGGCAATAGAGGAATAGGAGAATGTTAAGCAGAGGTCTGCAGTCGTCCAACCTGGCCTTGTGGAAGCCATTATTGAAGCTTGAGAGCTCATGGCTGTGGCATTCCTCATTTGGGAAGAATTATAAATCACTGGTAGAATACATGCATCCAGATTCATGTTCCTGGCATAATTAGATTAGGCTGAAGAAAGACTCCTGACAGAAGGCCCAGAGAATTGCCTGTGGTCAGTAAAGTACTAAGCTCAGTGGACGAGTTGAATTGCTACCTGACAGCGTCATTTGTTCTCTGTGGATCTGTAGTTCCAGTAAAATAGAAACTGTCTTAATTTGTTTCGTACATGGAACACTGAACATCTTACTGGTTTTCTGCTAAAGTGCTTCTCTGTGTGCAAAACTGCAGGAAGAATATTTCTTTTGAAAGCCTGCATCATACATAATGTCAACGCTCTGGTATCTTTGCTCCATTCTCCTTAACTTAACCTAATCTAACCCATGAGGTGGTTGTGAATATAAAACAAGACCAGTCTGAGCTATTTGGAGAAAAAGGACTGAAATGTAATAATAATACAGTAATTATAGATGTCCCCAGGTGAAGGCAGATTTGCTACAAATACACCAGAATTATAAACGCATGACTATTTTTTATTAGTCTCCTTGCCCATGTAGTTTTGTTCTGGTCATTTGTGGGCCACTGAAGCCTGAAAGAGGCCCTTGGAGTTTATAAACGCTTCCTTTCTTAATTACTTGGAAGCTATTTTTGCATGGTGCAAGCTGCTACAGGCCAGTGAATCACCTCAAGCATAAGTTAATGATGTTAAAGAGCAAGATGCCAAATCCCAGACAAATTCCCCTTGCACCGTATTCTCCCTCCCAGTGACCTTACTGCCAACAGATGCCATGATCCAATTGAAGCAGGTGGCTGCAGCAAGAACATTGTAAGGCTCCTGTCTTGTCCGCATATCCCTTAGGTCCTGGGTCACCAAGTGCCAGAACAGCTGCTGCCTGACGTAGCCCTGGTGGGAGAGCTGTCGGACACAGCAGAGTTGAGCAAATTGCTACAGCTGGTGCTGGGTTGTGCTGTTGGCTGTGAGAGGAAGCAAGGTACGTGGAGGGGAACATTGGATTGGTGATACGTGGGTATCCGGATCCAGAGACTGTCCTTGGGCTGGGAGCTAGCCAGTAGATGTCCTGCATGTAATGGTACTGTGATAGTACATAGTGGGTGTATCACCCTGCTTCACTCGCATGGCTGCTGGATTTCTGTATGCTGGAATTGTTCTATTGCGATATCCCCCCTCCAAAACAGTGTGAGCCCAAGCAGGTGATTGAGAGAGAGAGAGAGAGAGAGAGAGAGAGAGAGAAGCAGGGTACACCTGGCATTCTGTTAAATGCATAAACATTTCATCTTTGATTCTGGGTCTTGTGCCGGGAGGCTGTGCGCTCCTGACTGTTGCAGTTTCATAAATGAGGTAGAAGGGCAAAAGGCAGAAGACGTATCCAGTCCGTACCTTGAGTATTTATCATTATCTGTCCACAGATCATATCCAGCAGATTATGACCCTGGAAGAATCTGTGCAGCATGTTGTTATGACAGCCATACAGGAGGTGAGTGTGACTGTGTTCTCTTGACTTGGTACAAAGCTGTTTGGCTCTGGAACGGCTTGCTTAGTTAACATGGCTGTCTCACTCCCTGCTCAGGACATGTCTTTTATTAGCAGTTCATAGTCTGTGTTATTAGTTAACCTTTGCCTCCTTTATGGAATCCACGATGTGGAAGAGCCTTTCTGATTCACACACATGTTGCCAGATACTAAATATTTTCTCCTTCCCCTTGCAGCTTCTGCATAAAGACTCATCAGACCCACTGAGCTCAGAGACCTATGGGAACTTTGACAGCCAGGTATTCGGGAAGTGTGGATGGCGAGGATGCTAACAATATGGATGCATTATTTTTGTTTATATATGCACTCCACTGTGCTTCCTATAGGAGATCCTGAAAAAAAAAAGGTTTGACACACACTATAATACAGTGTAAAGTGTTCTAAAAAGCAGGTAAGACCAAGCCTAAAATATAACCAGAAGACTAAAGGGAAAAGGTTAATCTTAGCGCCTGGGCAGGGACATCTGGACTGGGCATTTCTCCATTCCATTGGCAAAGCATTCTACAAAGCTTCCAAAAGACTGACCAGATTCAGTGGACTCATCAAAATGCTGCCTTCAGTTTCCAGTTCATGGCATCTTTCCATAAACATAACAGGTCCAATGCCTCAGTATCAAAAAGAATCAACAAGCTAGCGCTCTTCTTGTTCCGCTCCCAAAGGGGAACATTGGTCAGAGTCGTTTGTGGTGCTAAATGCAGGCCTAATGGCATTTTGGAATGGATTCAGACATTCCTTTTTATCCAGTGCTGCCTGCGTTTGCTTAGCCACCCCACCCCACCCTTGAATTGTCTTGCCCAGGAAGGTCCTACTTTTCACAAGGTGAATGTGGCCCTGCCTCCCTCAGGATGGCTGGCATCAGCCCCTCCGTTGATGAAGCAAGACATTTTCCAGGACCTACCGTAGAGTTCCTGCTACCCACAAGGGCTAGGGTTGAGGGGGGCCTTGGTTGTATGCTCTGTGCAGGAGTCCTGTCCTTGTTCTTGGGCTAGAGAGTGAAATGAGTTCCATGAAACATAGTCAGAGGATGAAATAAAGAGCTCTAGTGCTGAGTGGCAGTGAATAGGCTGAATACTGAGCACCTTTTCCATATCCTCCAATGGACAGGCCCTCAAAAAATGCCCATTTAACTTTGTCTGCCTTTTCTAGTCAGGCAGGTGTATCCCTAAAAAGGGAGTGTAGGCAGGCCCAAGGAAGGGTGTCCGCACGGTCATAATCTCATTCTTTTAGTTCCATCTTTCCCGAGTACCCAAGCTCCAGCTTGTGCACTAGACCACCTCCCAGCTGGGCCAAAAAACAAGAATACAGTCAATGCAGACATAAGATTGTTATGTAGTGTAAGGTTGTGATCCACCTGGGAGCTTCTGCTAAAGCACAGGATGTAGATCACTCAGTCACTCAATATCTGTCCCATCAGCCTGAGGGTAGTTTCTCCCAGGTGCCTTAGAGGAGGTTGCTTTTCTGCCAGGGAAATCAGGTAGCACTGGAGCATGTTTTCTCCTTGTGGTAAAGAAAAGCCTGGAGGGTAGCCTTGTGTTGCCTATCTGTAGCCTGCATTGCTTCATGTGAACGGTAACAACCTCCCCCTCTTTTCCCTTTTCCTTGTTTCTGTTTCTTCTCTGTAGTCACGGAAGTATTATTTCCTCAGTGATGACCTCGAGGAGACGGATGACATGCACCAGCGCTGTCACGAGCTAGAACAACAGGTGGGTGCTTCTTTGCGCTAGGAGGTGTGTCTGGGGGGAACGAGGCTTGCTTACTCTCACCTGGAAGGCATTCCTCATAGGCAGCAGATGATGACTGTGGAGATTTCTTCACAGAGCTTTAAAATTGGGTCAAAGGGAGGAGGGGGGAGCGCTAGTCATTTGGGACCCTGTAACGTCCGGGAGAATACAGGTTCCCAAGCTCTGGGTGTATATGCTGATCTAGCATTCACACAGATTCTGATAAGCTGCAGCAAATCTTTGGGTGAATTCGTTTCCCCTGTCTTGTGCAGCTTTCAGTGCAGAGTTAATGGCTTGTTGGGGATCCACCTTGTTTCAAACCTTTGATTATGCTGCATTGTCTTGGGGAAAGCAGAGAGCGTGCCTCGCCTCTTTCACTCCAGGGAGAGTCAGAACACTTTGTGGGGAGGGGCTGTTTTTTGTGACTAGCGTGGGCTTGTGGGGCTGCATGGAGCTATGTGGTCTCGGCTGCAGTGTGGTGTGTGGGACTTTGCTACTTTTTCTAAGGTACCTTTCCCTTCTCCCCCCAGTTTTTGGAGTGCTGTGGGCAAAGGCCAAGCGTAGCTCCCAAGTTCTAAGGTTGCTCCTCAGCTGGGTTTTCTTGTTTGGTGAAAGGGTTAGAGCCATTTTCACTTGTTGGCTAGTAGTAATAAGAGGGATAAAATTGGTACTCCATATTGTAACTTCTACAGCCTTTTATCGGAGTGACTCTCCACAGCTGCCCTAATACCCATGTTCACCATTCCCCAACCTCCAAGGAAGTTCTGTGGGTTGGAACTGGACACTCCATGTGCAATCTGATGACCACAGATGGAGGATCTCAGTCTCTCTTTCCCCATCAATGGGTGGAATTTTGCTTATTTCCATTCCACCACTGTGGAACTTTTCAGGAGCTTGAAAAAATGTCCTTGAGTGGTGTCCATTCCTGGAAGGGCAACTGAGGGGGGCAAGGACTCTGACAAGGGGTAGGCTTGATCGCTCTTTCTTAATCATAACCTAAAACAAAAAACAAAAACCCTTTACTTCTCCAAGGTGTTAAAGTGCCCCTAAAGCCGGAGCCCCCCTTCAGGAAGGTGAGTGCCTTCCCTTTTCCAAGGTTCTTGCTTGTAATAACAAACCTACTTACCCAGCAGCGGACCCTATGAGCGGTGGAGCCACGTAACCATGTTTGCATGAGCATGTACCATGCTGACAATGTAACGCTGCTTGAGAGTGCTGGATGAGCTGCTTGTGTGTGACACAGAAGCACATTTGTTTCTGGCCTGGGTTAGGGAAGCTTTCAGACCCTTTACTAATACAGCTGTGAATGTACATTTCTTCATCCTGTGCTCTAAAAACAGCCCATTTAGGCTTTAGGGGAACTATTTCAAGCAGGCTCTGTTAAGGACCTCTGCATCTGGCAATGCTCAGCCTTTGAAACTTTTCCCCCTTAATTGTCATTGATATCCCGAAACCTTCCTCCCTTCAAACAGTCATGTATTCCAGCACCTTGTAGCAGTTAAGTGCCGTGGGTGTTGTGTGGCCTTTGCTGCTATTAAGGGAGGCCACATCTTGGCAAGGAGGCTACAGCTTTGCAGAGAGAGCACAGGACCTCTCACTCATCTTAGTGCAACAGTTATGCACAAGAGCAGGATGATTCTGCCTTCTTAAGTGCTCAGTCAGTGCAAGAAGGGCTGTGATGAAGTTAGGCTCAATGGCTGTGGCTTATTGTTTGTTCGAGTCGTTAGGGAGCCAGACACTTACCTGGGAATCACCGGGTTTGATTCCACACTCTTCCACAAAGCCAGCTGGATGGCCTTGGGCTAGTCACAACTCTCTTCTAAGCTCTCACAGACCCACCGACCTCACAGAGTGTGTTTTGTGGGGAGACAAATAGAAAGCTTTGTCAGCCACTTTGAGTCCCCTTAAATGGGTGAAAAAAGTGGGGTAGAAAAGCCAACTCTTCTTCTTCTTGCATTGGAAGAGGAAGCCAGTGGTGATCTGGCCATCCTGTTCAGTTATCAGCAACATTGGCTCAATATATCTGGTGCTGCAGTTTCGTTTCTGGATAAGCATGCTAGAGCAGCGAGAAACCCTTCACAGTTGCCTGATAAGAGGTTGAAACCGGGGTTCCCTTCAGTTTCCTTTAAAGTAACACAGAGAGGAAGGTTGGACATAAAGAGCTTTGTCTCTGCCTTCTGCCTTCCTAGGGCACTTGAAGAGATCTGGAGACCTGTGGCTTGACTCCATCCTTAGGCTAGGATCTGATTCTGTATCTTTCTCCCCTCTGCTGCTGCTATTCAGATCTCCATCCTGGTGGAAGAAAAGAATTCGCTGGTACTGGAGAACAAGAACCTGCGGGAACAGAAAAGCGCTCTGGAGTCAGATGCTGCTGGGCTGACTGGCAAGAAGCTGCTGCTGCTTCAGACCCAAATAGAGCAGTTGCAAGAAGAGAACTTCCGGTAGGGCAGGTGCTGAAGTGTGATGGGTGGGAAGAAAGGACAGGTCCTTGGAGCCGGTTGTTGAAAGGAAGTGGGATCTGGCGGCCAGTACGAACAGCCTCCTAGCTAACCTGGTGTCTTCCAGCCTAGAAAGTGGCAGAGATGATTTTCGAGTGCGTTGCGAAGATTTGGAGAGGGAAATGCAGGAGCTGCAACATCGCAATGAGGAGCTGACCAGCCTGGCAGAAGAAGCTCAGGCACTCAAAGATGAAATGGATGTACTGCGGTGAGTGAATCCCCCTACCTCGGTTGCAGGACTGCAGCATTACTTCTGAGGCTGGATAGTTGATTGGTTGTTTTTAATTGAATTGCTTTAGAAAGAGGTGTGTGGTTGGGTCTGAGCCCACCATGTGTCATATTTGTCATACATGACCCTTAGACTGAGAATGAGAAATATGGCCCAATCGGTGAACTTCCTACTACTGTAGGCTGACAAGAGTCTATATCTGCCTAGGAATCAACTGAACTGCTTTTATTTCAACAACGCTGCATAAGCAGACAGCACTGGCATGCGTCCGTCTCTGAACTCAGCGTTTCCCAATCAGAGTGGTGCCAGATATTGTTGGACTACAGATCCCATAATTCTCAAGAATCTCTCCTGAACACCAATTGTGCTGACTGGGCACAATGGAAGTTTAGTCCAACAATATCTGGAGGCCCCCTTGGTAGGAAATGCTACCTTAAAAGAGCAGAATACCAGCCAGGCAGTGATGGTAGAATTTTATTTATTTAGTACATTTTTATATCTCTTTTCCCTTAAAATAAGCAGAAAATACCCTATCCAAAGCAGTCAGTGGTATTCAGCAACTTAACTCCACATCTGCATTGGAAAAGCAGACCATGATTCTCAATTCTGTGCTTGTTTTGGTTGCTCGCCTTGGGGCGCACTTGATCACACCGCTTCCCTGAGGTTCAAGGCTTTGGACTGCAGTTCTGGGTAGCCCTGATTTTCTTTAATAGCCAGTTCCAGAGTATTTTTTCAATAGTTCCTGCTTCCCAACTGAGAATGCAGCACGGCTTGAAAAAGAAACAGCTGCCATTTTGGCTGGCTGTTTGTTCAGGTTTTGGCCGGTTGTTTTGTTGAAACAGCTTTAGTCATCCTGACTGATGGTCTGTATTGGAAGGGCTCGACTTCCCAGTGAGTTATGTTATCAGCTGCAGTTTCCAGGGTCAGATCCCCTGGAATCTGCCAGTGGAAGGCAGGATGATGTAATGATTCCATGGAAATGGATATTGGATTCCCAAATAGCCCCTTGGAAACCACGCTCTGGGGTCCACAAGGTTCCAACTCCCCTCCCTCCAGGCTTCCTAGTATCTAAAAAGGGATCGTATATATGAAGGAGATAGCTTGCTCTCCTTCTGCCTTTCTTCTGAAGCAGATGAAGCTGTGTGCCTGCTGGAGTGGCGCCTGCTTCTCTAAAGGGCTGGATGAACTGTAGTTGCATGCTGACAAAATCACAGGGCTGTGGCTTAGAGGCCACGGGACAGCATGTCCTGGAGGCGATTATACTCTGCATGAAGCATTCCTGCATAGTTTGAGTACCCATCACAACTCCACCTTGCCCAAATGCCTGCAGTGGTATATAGTATCTAGTCCCACCGCTTCCGTTCCTAGTCGTGTTCTCTGTATCTTAGTAACATCCTGTTTAAACTACTGTTATGTGTTCTGCAGGAAGTTGCCAATGAAAAAAATTGGTAATCACTAATAGCGTAGACCATGGCTACTTGGGTCCCGATTAGTTCAACATCCTACAGCAAATGGTGGGCCACTGTGAGAGACAGGCTACTGGACTGGGTGTGCTGTGACCTGATCCAGCAGGACCTCTCTTCTTTTCATAAGGAGAAAACACTCCAGATGTTACAATATCTTCCTGAGTCAATGTGAGATTATGCTCTGAGCCTTACATTGTTTATCCTGTGCCTTGAATTGGGCTGATGAGGCTGCCATTAACATGTATGTATGTATGTATGTATGTATGTATGTATGTATGTATGTATGTATGTATGTATGTATGTATGTATGTATGTATGTATGTATGTATGTATGTATGTGTGTGTGTGTGTGTGTGTGTGTGTGTGTGTGTATGTGTGTGTGTGTACACGTGTGTGTGTACGTGTGTATGTATGTACATGTGTATATGTATATGTATGTACATGTGTATATGTATATGTATGTACATGTGTATGTACATACATTTTATATTGGAGTAGCACAGGCAACTCAGTGGTGATACCCAAATTGTGGAATAACTAAAGCTCTTGAGATTCAGTGTCTACATTTTCTTGATTCTTGCAACAAGCTTCAAATATTCAGTTCCATCAAATTTTTTGAAGCCTTTAAAATTTGACTCCAATTCTATGGGGGAAGGAATGCAAATGGAATAGAGCCCCTATTATATTATGCTCGTGTTGCATTTAAAATTGATGGACAAAGGGGTTCTAAATATAATCCATTGGGTTAAAGGAGTTCTCCCCTTTAGAAACATTTGGCAGACCTGAACTGCTAGGTGTGAGAAGCATTTGGGAACTGTGTGTGAGCTGCTTCTAAGATCATTTCAGGGGTGAGAAGCCAGTGCCTCTCTGAAGGTGGGCGGGACCCTTGGTTCTTGACCACTGGTGATGCTAGCTGGGGCCAATGAGAAATAGAATGTATCAGCATCTGAAAGCCTGCAGGTTAGCTGCCCCAGCTTTGTCAGGTTAAAAAGCAGAGGAGCAGAGCGTGAGTCGTGAAGTTAAACTTGCTGTGAAAACGTGTACAGATGTCCTCCACTGCCATTCTTCTTCTGCAGGCATTCGTCAGACAAAGTGAGCCGGCTGGAGGCCATGGTGGATTCGTACAAGAAGAAGCTGGAGGACCTAGGTGACCTGCGACGGCAGGTCCGACTGCTTGAGGAGCGAAATACTGTCTACATGCAGCGTACCTGTGAGCTGGAGGAGGAGCTGCGGCGTGCCAATACTGTGCGGGCGCAGCTGGAAGCTCACAAAAGACAGGTGAGGGAACGGTAGAGACCATTGCCAGGACAACTGGTAGCTTTCCAAAGGGAACGATGCCACAGTCTGCATGGAAGGCCCCCATTGGACAGGTTAAGACATCTCTGAACAGAGGAGACTAGTGGTGGTGTCTAGCCACAGCTAACCCTGCTGGTCTCTTTTTCTTTGGATTCAGGAGCATTGGAGCAAAGCTCATTTGACTAAAGATCAGTCGGATTCCCGAAGCCTCATCTCTTCTAAATATATTCTTTGTATATAACAGCGGTTCTCAACCTTCCTAATGCCGTGACCCCTTAATGGAGTTCCTCATGTTGTGGAGACCCCCAACCACAGGGGCGAAGCAGCTGGGAGATGGGAGGGAAGGGCGGCAGGAGACTCATCGCGACCCCTCTGAAAGGGTAGTTCGACCCCCAAAGGGGTCCCGACCCCCAGGTTGAGAACCACTGGTATATAACATTTTTTAAAGAAAAGATCAGAGTTCCAAACAGCAGATTGAGCAATGTTATGCTCAGCCTCCGTCTGTGTTGTGGGAGCACAGCGTTATTAAAACTGTCCCAGAAGACTTTTTAGGAGAAAGATTGTCAATGTTCCATCCTAGAAGGTTCTCTGAGCTTGATCCTTTTCTCAGCAGGCGTTTCACCTCTAGGCTAGGTAGCATCTTCAGTGCAAGGTTTCTTCTTTGGTTGTTCTTGGTGGTATAAACAGTACTCAATCTCCTGTGGTTTTATTTATTTAGCGTAAGACAAATTCACATAATTTAAACAGTGTGATAGAACCAGGAGATCCTTTAAGATTGTCTGGTTGTCACACCTTCAAGGTTTTAAATGGTAGCCTCGAAGTGACTGCTCTTTAGCACTTCCCAGGGAACACGTGTGACTTAAGGAGTGTCACAGACATGAGTAGTTGTCCTCCATCTACTAGGGTAATCAGCTGTTATTGGTGAGTGAGTGTTCTTTGTCTTTGCTAGTGTCTTTCTTTGGATATTTTTGTTGGCGTGGAGGTTGTTTCTTTTGATGATATATCTTCTTAGGTGATAATTTATTACCTGAGAGGTGTTCGGCTGAGGTGAAACTGAGAGGTGTTAAAACACTGTGGGGTTGACACACAGACATCAGGCCTATTTACAGATCTCTCAGAAAAGACAACTTGAAACACCTTGCAGGAAACAACTTTGCTGTAGACTAAACGGACCACCAACAAAGAGCTCCCATTTCCAAAAGCTCCCCTTAACCCTCCTCCTGTCCACAAGCAAAAAGGGAGACCAACAATATCCCTCTAATCATGAAGGAGTAACACCTCAGCATACCACCTCTCAAGCAATTTTCACCTCAGCCTGTGGTGGGACACTGCTGCTCCAAGGTACAAACATTCCCCGCCATGAAAAGTTCTGTAGTGATTGATCTACATCTACAGCAGGAAGCAAGACGAGCAGGTTATCAGAAAGCCCTCTAACAGTCTCCAGTCATTCCCTTCTGCAGGTGCAAGAGCTCCACAGCAAACATGCCGAAGAGGCCCTGAAAGCAGAAAAGTGGCAGTTTGAGTTTAAGAACCTCAAGGAGAAGTTTGAAGCACTGATGAAAGAAAAAGAGGTAATCTCAAACTATTATTCAGCTTGGTCAATTCCTCTTTTTTATTATTATTACTTAGAGGCATTCACAAAAAAAGGTTGCCAGACCATGAGATAGCTTAAGTCCTGTGAGTAACCTTGCATTTCTTTATACATATACATTGCGATTTGCCAAAGTTTGATGTACCATTTTTGAACAGATATTATACTTAAGTTCTTCCAACCTTGGGCTGTTGTTTGTCTAGCTGCTGTTAAAAGAAAGTCAAGCAATAACCTTTTTGGTTTACTCAGTTCAAGATTCAAATCCAATTGTAGCAAGCACAGTTCTGGGGTCAATTCTACACTGGAGTTAAGAATAATATTTATTTCTACATGAATCAAAGCCCAGAATTCCTGAATTTTTTCACAGCTCCACCACATATGGAAATAATAACCTTTGACTTTTTTGCAATGCCAACGAAGGGAGGAAGACTTACATGTTATTTGGCGGATTTGGGCCTGTGTACGGTACCATTTATGCTTGAGTTTCAAGTTAGTTTCTACTATATTAGGGGCTAAAGATCAGGGTCTAGAAAAGATTATTTTATTCCATTCTGTATCGCTCAAGGGTTGTGTCAGTTCAACATCCCAAGTTGACTTAGCTTTGGCATTGGGTCAGGTAGTGTGCCAATTAGAATGGTATACAGTTGTTTAATTATACCTTTCAATGTTGGATTTAGGTTATCCATCAATATTTCCAGTTGATTGGGTAATCTAGCTGCGTTCCTTCTTACTGAATCTGACAATTCCTTTAAAGCTTGAGGGTGAAGATTTTGTGGCAAAAAGAGAAAAGCTGGAAGGAATTGGGATTGGGACACTTTTGTTCTCGTGCTTCCTTGTGGAGGGGGGAGGTACAGTGCTCTACCTTAGAGGGATGAGATGCTCTACCTTATTTGCTTTTCAGAGGCTCATTGAAGAGCGGGATGCCCTACGGGAGACAAATGAAGAACTGCGATGCGCTCAGGTGCAGCAAAAGTTCTTAAACCAAGCAGGTGAGTACCTGAAGAAAACTTGTATAGCATATTCAATAAAACGCCTTCTCGCTTTTGCTGGACTTGTAGCTCACCACTATCCAACAGATGACATGGTAAGGTGCAAAGATTTCTAAATTATGGAGAACATCCTTTCAGTGATGACTTGCCGGTAGGGATAGAATCATGTCACGGTTAACAGCGGAGTTATCATTGTCATTTGCAGTTTATCAGTATTTTCTTTGTCGCCCATTCTGCATTTGATTTTGAGAATAAAGGGATGTACAGTGCTAGAAAAAAGTATTTGCCCCTTTCCTGATTTTTTTTCTACTTTAATGTGTTTGTCACTCTTCATTGTTTCAGATCTTCAGACAAAAGATCTGTATTTTGTATTTACTTAGGTTGTCTGTCTCATATTAATTTCTGAAACAATTAAGTGTGACAAATATGCAAAAATAGAGGAAATCAGGAAGGAAGGAAGTTCTTTTTCATGGTAAGTTATGCAAATATTTTAATAAATAGTATATAAATTAGTATTTTCATTAACAGTTGCTTTCTACAAATTGTCAGTGATTCCGTTATCTGCTGAATGATTTAACAATCAAAGTAGAAAGCAAAAAGGGAATATGGGATTTTAGAGTCTGAAAAATAGTTAAACCTGTAGTTCGATATGTGATCCTGTTTCTAAAAACATTTTCTCCAGTTGGCGTATATTGTGTTTTGCCCTGCTTCTGCTGGCTTTCACTTGATACGATTTTAGCAGCTCTCTTATGTGTTTTTCCTAGCATATAGTCTGTTCTTGTCTAAATGTTGTCCTCTTGACACAATACATGTTAGAGTCAAAGCATCTTTTGCATGAGCGTGCCTGGCTACAAGACTATGCACTGTGGTAACTTCAGTGTGTAGTGTTTGCACAAGCTGAGTCAAGTGACAGAAGTGGAGCCATCTTGTGTTAGAAAGTTGTGCTTAGAGCAAGACAGAATTTCAAGTACTGCTGGCTACTCCTTCACTCCAAAAGCTCTTGCAATTTTATTTACATATTTTACTTACTTGGAACATTTCTTTACAGCTTCTTCATTTTTTAAAAAAGTCCCAAAATGATTTTGAACAAAAACAGCGGGAAAAAAACCGACTCCCATTTATCTTCTTTGCAGACACCATGCTAAAAGAAATTGCTTCTCCTGTGGACAATTTGGCAGCTGAGATCATGCCTACGGAATTCAAGTAAAGTTTACCTCCTAGGTATCCTGTGTGGAGGGTGGGGGCTTGATATTCCTTATATGTAGCTAACTGTGGCAACTGGGGAAGAGATTTTGTGCTGACAGAAAATCTAAGCTGCTTTTTAGGGCTATGCCCTGCTTTCTAGACTTGTGCTGAATTAAAGCTTGATGCTATTAGACCACGCAAAGAGGACTGGGGTTTCCAAGGACTTCACATTGCAGATCTGGTCTTCTTCAGTGACAAAGGCAAGGTTAGGGGCAGTTGAGCACAAGGAAAATTAAACAGCAAACACTACTGCTTCCCATTCTTCCACTGCTCTGTGGCTTCCTTCTTGCTGGCTGTGTAGCCAAGGTTGGGTAGGAGCCTGCTGGGCCTGCAAGTCACATCATTGCCCAGGTGCAAGACTAGGCAGAAACCTGGGAAATCCTCAGAAAAGTGGGATCTCTGCCCTTAATCTTCTTACCTGCCCCTCCACTTGCCTTTTTGTAAAGAGAGCTGGGCTTGCAAGGTAGCTTCCTTTTTTATATCTGACAAATATTCTGGTTTGAACATTGAATATACGATGGAGTATAGTCTCTAAAAATGGTCCGCCTCAAGATGCATTGTTCTGCTGTATCGTGAGGGACTGCCATGCGTGCAGCTGCCTTTTAGAAGCTGTAGTCTCATTATGAGCCATTCTTTATAGTGTATAGTTCTTAGGAATAAATTGAAAATTATATTGGAAGGATTCAGGAATGGCATAAAGGCAGCTTGCTTTTTGGTCCAAAGTATTGGATAATGCAGCTGCTCAGTTCCTCTGTATGATGTTCACATACCTTGTGTATCCTGCATGCAGGGAGACCATTGTGCGATTGCAACACGAGAACAAGATGTTGTGTGCGCAGGAGTTGTCGTATCGGCAACAGCAAGATGAGCTGGAGAGGCTGCTAGAAGAATCTAACCGTGCAAAGAACCAGCTTGAGGCACAGCAAAGGTAATCAACAGTCATAAAGGCTTGTGATCTCAGCTGCTCGCGGGAAATCCACTCTTCATTCATCTCTGGCAAAATAGAAGTGGATGCAGCACAACTTCTTATGACTCAGCTGCACTCATAAGAAGTAAGCCTGCCAGTTAGCTACAGTGGCAGAGCTTATGCCAGCCTGTTATTTATGTATTTATTTGTGTATTTGTGCATTTAAATATATAACCTGCCTCACACCTGAAGGCCTTAGGGCAGGTATGTATGGGCACATTTAGGATAGATCTGAGCAGACCTTGATAAATAATCTGCATGGCTGGTCCTCGGTTTCTGTCATTAGAACAGTACTTGTGGCAGGGAGTGGTCTGGGCATTCCAGGACTTATCTGAGAGTCCATTGTGGTGCCTTTTCAGAGGTGAGACCTTGGCGGGTTGTATTAGGCTGGTATTCAGTTCCTTTTTCCCGTGAGTAATCTGCACCTCCAGGGTCAGCATGTGGCTTGGGTCTGTGAGCAGGACAAGTAAGGCGACAGTGTGTTCTAAAATCCCACTTCCACTGCCCAAGCTCAGACCTCTTCTGGACAAGCAAAAGTGGGGCTTTTGGTCAAGTCCTTGTCCCGCCTCCCACACTCTGCGATCCTGATGTCCGGGCTGCCGCTGAGTGCCAGGAAGCTCAGAGGAATGTATGAGTAAGCGTAAGTGAGTCTGCATTTTTCATGGCTTTGGTCTTCCCTGCTTAATTAGTTGGCTGTTCCCTCCATCTAGATTGAGCCAGCAACAGATCACTGAGCTGAAGGCCCAAGTTGAAGAACTGCAGCGGGCACTCCAAGAGCAAGGAAACAAAGCGGAAGATGTGAGTGCGCTTGAAAATAGGTTCCAGGAAAGGGGCTAAAGGACTGTGTCTCCTTTCAGATGAATGCTGCTGCTCTTCTTATGATATAGTAGTAGATGACATTACTGTACATCCATCTGTCAACCTTATAATGAAGGTGGTAAAATGTGCAGCAGCACCACTGCTGCATTGCCTTACCCCAGCATGTGTACTGCGTTTGCACATATTTTTTCAGGGGCACATGGGTTGCCTTTGATTGGAGGGAGGCAAATATTTACAGGACATACTGCAATTTCGGCTGTAGTTCAGAGACCCTGTGACCCCTCCTATTCTGGCCTTTTCCGATATCCACCATGATCTCCTATTTAGACCTTTTCCCTTCCTGACTTCCCTCGTCTCACTTGTGCTAACTGCCCTCTCTTTCTCTCCTCCGTCTTGCTATCCTGTCCAGGCCATTGTAAGTACTTACAACTCTGTGCTTCCACCATCTTTCCAGCTCTGTTGTAAACTCACTCCTGCTCCTCTTCAATATGGGTTGAGGTTAAAGAACTGCTAAGATTCGGAGGGGCCAAAGTACAATTTTCTCAGTGCAGAGTGGATTTGAAAATCGTGGGTGTTGATTTGAGTTGGCAAATGCTACTTCAGATCACATTCTGAAAACCCGGTGATGATTCACCTGGATCTGTTTCCATGTAGGTGCAAAGATGTTATCAGATGATAGAGGCCCTCTTTTATAATTTGGAAGGCCCATGCTTCTTCACATTCTTTGGGCGTCAGGTCCTAATTGGACTTTTTAAAAAGGAGGTAGCTTTTTACTAGCAAAGCTGAGAATGAGGTTTGAATAGAGATTTAATTGTACTTAATTCAATCCTCATGGAAATTCTGCCTGTTTTCTTCTAAGCCTTCATTCCTGTAGAATTAAATCCTTTGTCCTATTTTACCTGTTTGTGCCTAAGAGCATTGCTGACAAATCTAAAAACCCTATAGGCCTAATATCCACTCTTAATATCCACCCAAAATGTTGTCTTCAGGGTCTATTCCTGCGTTCATCTGCTTAGCATAACTGCAGGTCTTGGTTTTATTGTTTTGTAAAACTAATGCTGAATCTAGCAGTAGTTTAATCTGCTGGCCAGACAATGCACAGCTTAGGATTGTTCATATGCTTGGTAGCCGCATTACTTGCTATCCTTTTGCTCCCTTTTTTGTAGTCTTCTCTGCTGAAAAAAAAGCTGGAAGAGCACTTGTAAGTAATGCCACTCACAATTTGGGGGATGGGATTGGAAAGGAGGCTGCATGAACCTAAAGCCCAAATCTTGTTTGTTTGTCTTTTTTACTCTTGATGCGTGCTTTCCTGGATCAGTGACCCTTTCCCAGTCCCGTGTTGATTCTGCCTTGCATCTACACTCATTTGGGCTTCTAACCCACTATTTTTCTACCCATCCTCATGTTCGTCTTCTCCCTTGGCCAGAGAAAAGTTGCATGAGGCCCATGCTGAACTTCAGAAGAAGAAGGAGTGCCTTGATGAACTGGAGCCCAGAGTAGATACCACCAGTAAGTCATAAAGTGCTTGAGCTGTGGCTTTTGACTCCTGGCCATATAGTTTTGTCTTTCCTGGCCTTCAGCTGAGAAGAGGAAGTTTTTGTTATCGAAGTGACTTTGCTACCAGAAATTTTACGAGTTCTCTGTGGCTTAGAATGAAAACTTTTTCTTCTCTTCACCAAGGAAATTCGAATAACTCACTAGCATTGATGTGCTTTTATCAACAGCTGCAAGGAAGATTGATGAACTGCAGCAGTCCCTGAAGAAAAAGGATGAAGATATGAAAGCCATGGAGGAACGATACAAGCGTTACATGGATAAGGCTTGCACGGTAAGCAGAGTGTTTCCCTGGTCTTTGTCACTCCATGTAGGCCTGTGATGAGGTAGTGCTGGTCTCTCAGAAAATGGCATTGTACCACAGGCATGCTCTCCTGGGGGGGAGGTATCTCTTGAGATTTTGTCTTTGACCTCACAAAGCCTGAGGAATGTGAGAAATGTCTCTCTCCCCCCCCCCCAAGGTCATCAAGAAGCTGGATCCTAAGCAGCAACCTCATGGAGTTCCTCTGGAGATACAGGCTTTGAAAAACCAACTGCAGGAAAAAGACAAGAAGATAAGCCACCTGGAGGTGAGTAGCTTCTCCTGTATCACACATAGGGTTCTTCTGCCTTGGGGCTCCACATAAGAAGATTTCTTTGGATGGAGGCTGTGACTGAAGAGGATGGAATTAAGTGATCAGTCAGAAGGCCTATGATGTCATGCTAACTCAGTGTAATTATTGTGACCCTATTAGGGCCATATGTGGAGTTTTGAGCTGGTCAGGTAATGGGAAGAACAGAACATGCTGGCTGGTAATAAAGTTTAAGGACCTGGTTTGAAAGTAGCCTTGTCAGCCCTTACGAAAATGATGCATGGGATGTATGAGATGGAACTGACCCTTCAAACATGCATCAGGGCATGTGGAGTTACAGGGTTTCCAAGGAGGGGAAATGCCCACTCTGGCATTAGGAAACACTTGGTGGTGTTGCCCTACAGCACTTGTGAAAGGGAATATACATTTCTAAGCTTCCAGTCTGTTTACAAATGAACAAAGCTGCGAGGACAGTAGCTTTTTGCCCACACGCTGCAGATGTTTTGGGCACAATACACATAGGATTACATTCCCAGGTTATTAAATTCTTCCAGCTGAGTGCTTTGGCGTGCCAGGTTTATTCTCACCAATCCCGTGCAGCTTTTCCCCATTTCTCTTCCTGGGATTTAACTGGGAGACAAGGACCCTACATGTTTTTGTAGTAGAAAGAAACATGCTTGCCAACTCCCCCTCGCTTTTCACTGGCCTTGAGAGAGACCACCTCTGCCTTAAGAGTCTGACAGTGTGACCCACAGTAACCTCCTCTTCTTGTTTCATCTTGCCAGTCTGATTTTGAGAAGACAAAATCACAACAGGAGCAAGAAGAAAAGCTCATCATCACCGCCTGGTACAACATGGTGAGTTTATGCCTGGCATAAATGCACGGGAACTGTTGAAACTGTCTGAGGGGGAGAAGTTGGCACCAGAGTCAGCAGAACCACCATGGAACTTGGTCATAGTTGCCTGACCCTTAGGGGTAGGCTAGAAAATGGGGGGGGGGATTCTGGGGATCTCCTAAGGTTTTCCTATTTTAAAAACTATCTTGAAGGATGAAGACAAACAAAAGCAGAAGAGCCTTGTTCTGCTTCCCTCCCCCCCCATTTTTTTCTTGGGGTTTTATAGCTCCATTTCTTCAAGAGAGAATGTCTGCAGGGAGGAACATGAGTGATTCAAAGAAGTGGAGCTGGACTGACGTCGTCTCTTCTGCCCCCATTTGCCTGAAGTTGGTTTTTAAGGGTGTAAAACAAGCACGTGTATGGTAAAGTTAAGGGCTCTAGTAGCACCTTGAAGTCTAACAGAGAGAAGTTGTTGTGGCATGAGCTTTTGGATGTTTTTCCACTGAGCTGTTTTAATCTGGATCTAAGAAGATCTGGATCTAAGGAATGGGTACTTCCCTTAATCCGGATCTAGTAGGTCTGGATTAAGGGAAGTACCCAATGTGTTTCCATGGGTGGTTTAGCACCCAGTAGCAATGGATGCTAGCCTACCTGCTGTGGAAACACTGGAGCACCCATTTGCAAATCTGGATCTACCCACGAGGGCGTCTGCCTGCCAGGTGTTTTAGGGGACAGGGGTGCAAAGGCTTTCAAGAGAACCCCTTGTGAGAACAATGCAGCTGTCAAAGGCTCCGAAGGGTCTTCAAAGTTAGTGGCAGATCACTCCGCATTCCTCTCACAGGGGTTTTTTCTTTGGAGCCTGTGCTAATCTCCAGAGCCAGCTTCGGAGGGACTTCTAAGTCTTGAGTTTAGGGCACTCCCCCATGGGTGCTTCCCCCCCGAGCCTCCTCTAGACCTCATTGCCCAATTGTAGTGGAAACAGGCTCCCTATAATCCGGATTTGATGGCTGAAGACCCCATTCTAGACCCTTCTAATGGGGTCTATAGGAAATCCGGATTATAGGTCCTGAAGGACCCATATGATCTGGATTTCCCTAGCTGTGGTGGAAACAGATGTGTCTCTAATGGGGTCTGTAGTGGAAAATGGGGTCATCCAGCTCTCAGCCAAATAGGTCCTTAATGGGTCCTTCAATGGGTACTTAGTGCTAGTGAAAAAACACCCTTTGTAGACCAAGCCTACTTCATCAGATGCCTTCTTCAGAGCTTTTGTAAACTAAGGAGGCTTGTTTCAAATACTGATCCAGACTGACATGGCTACATCCTGGAATTCTACCACATATTGGTAAAGTTGTTTTTCAGAAACTTGTTCATTGGTGCTATATGTACAAAAGCATCAAAATCTGCAGAATGGCTGGAGAGAGGCATTTTTAATGCAGAAATCTGCATCATCTCTAACGGATGTCTTTCAGTCCTGGTCAGAACCTTTTGAGGAAGAACACCAAAGGATATTCCGTCCATGACTCTTAAGGGCACAGACCCCGTTTTTCTTTTGTCTCTCATTCCAGGGTTTGGCATTGCACCAGCAGGCGACAGAGGAGCGATCATCCACTTCTGCAACGGTCCAGTCCTTCTTGGCCCAGCAAAGGTTGGCCACCAATTCTCGACGAGGTCACCTGAGCCGAGCTCAGCCCTCCCTGCTTCGATATGTTGGCACAGACAAGCCACCTCAGTTGTCATGATCTAGAAAGGCTGGGCTATTGGTTTCAGTTTTCTACACAGTGGTACCTCCTTTGTGAATTGTAGTTTTCATCCCTAATGTTGAAATTCTTTATCGCTAAAGATTCTTCGTATGCCATAGTGGTTTTTATTCTACAATGAACCTTGGGTCGCAAGGAGCTTTCTTAGCAGACACAGACCTGCCCATTTTCTGTTCCGTTACACCTAGGTAAATGAGGACCCAATGCCTCCACCATCTTTAGTTACTTACCTCTCCTCCAAACTTTATTTAGCCTGTGTTTTCTGCACAGCCCAGTTCCCAAGTGTTTTTCTTCAAGGACTTCACTATCATGGGGTACAGAGAAGTTATTTTGTATTTACAGAGTTTATGCTGGAACAGTGCAGTAAGTGAGGGTACGGGAGGGGGTGTACCATTTCTGAGTGATAAAGGTGTGAAGATAAGGTGGCTGCTTTGTGGTTCTGTAATCAGAAGAAGTCCAAAGCAACATTAGCTTTTTATGATCCAGTTTACTACCAGCACTTTGCAAGTTCATGACAGAACAGAGGTGATATAACTTTGCTTAATGACTTGTGGTGCCCTTCTAAGGAGAAGCTGAGACTTTTTTTAAAATCCATTTCAAAAATATTTAAACACTACACTGGCTTTAGTATGGGGAGCCTGCGGTCCTGCCCAGTAACAATTTGTGTGCTCATTTGTACCTGTATTGTCTCTAAAGCAATATTTAGAGTTGGGTGCTTTTTTTGAAAATTGTTGTTGTTCTTTATTTTCATTCATTTCTGGATCATACCCCTTTCCTGAGATGAATTGTAAGATGCAGTACCTTTTAAAAATCTGTTCTTTATTTCTTTAAATTAAAGATCATAGTTTTAATGCTGTAAATTATACACTTTTGTACAGCTATCTTGTTCATCCAGGCAGGTATTTCTGCCTCTTTATTTTTCTATTGGACAGAAACCTACTAACATACAATAATGTCTGTGCATTTGTGTGTGTTACGGGGTGAGGTATGAGGAATCTTTACACTACACCTCAAATAAAAGGACTATGAATTTTTTCCTTGTTCATAGCATTGTATTTTCATTTCTGCTTCTGCAGGTGCTACCTCAACCTCTTGAACAGATAGATCTGGGGAGAGAGATGTGTAACAGGATATAGCCACTAGCACTTGTCTGGGAAGCAACTACACTTTTGCCTTCGTGCTTCAGGACCTAATCTTTTGTGATCACCAAACCCAATGCTGTAGAAAGGATAGCATCAGAATCTCCAGGCTCTTTGTTTTGACACAGAGAAACGATTCCATATAAGAACATACATTTTATGTGTAGAAAGTTACATGCTGATTTCTCCCATAGTTAAAATTACATCTACTATATACCTTCTAGTAGTGGCTGACGATAACACTGCAGCGAGTGACATGATAGTGGTACTTTTTATAGTGCCGTTTCTTAAAGTGCAATTGCTCAAGTGTGTTCTCTCTTGTGTAGCATGAAACTGCAGCTGTGGAGGGTCCCTAACAATGACATTCCTAATTTACTAAGAAGCAAGGCATTTCTTATTGTGCTCATTGGGTGTTATTCAGAGTAATATTCAAGGCTTCAACTGGATTTGTTTTATAGCCGTGCCTCATTGCACTGATACAAAAGAGGCTGGTTATTAATAAATAGGTGAATATTTGAATATGCAGAATCTACAAGTCCTGCCTATTTTGCACGGAGAAGTATAGACTGTGGT
Source organism: Aspidoscelis marmoratus (assembly GCA_014337955.1). Lineage (NCBI taxonomy): Eukaryota > Metazoa > Chordata > Lepidosauria > Squamata > Teiidae > Aspidoscelis > Aspidoscelis marmoratus. Next base: position 54,009,549 of record MTQE01002208.1, on the reverse strand, counting down.
GAAACTGAACTTTAAGGTGCTTTGCTGTAAAAGTTATCACGACTACAGTCGATTTGGGAGGTAGTGACCATGTCAGTGCCCATAATATTTGCTAATATTTTCCGGGAACAAAATCACTGGGTTAATTAGGGACAAGCGGGTGTAAATGTGTGTTACATATAGGCACGTGCCGTGGTTAAGAGGTTTTGGATGTACACTGATCCAGGAAATGACCAGAGAGCTTGGCGTGACCTATCCTGACTCTGCACCAAGACACTTAGTTGCTTTGTCAGGCAGGATGTTGGTACAGGCCTAAACTTGTGCCTGGGAAGCAGAAACAGTATTATCAGTTTATCAGAGTATAGTCTTGTAGCACCCTTAAATACAAACAAGTGAAGTAGAACATGAGCTTTTCAAATGATAAATATTTTCATCTGAACATCATCTGCACTGTGTTCTTGGCCCACATCAGCAGCCGTCATGGAACAGTACTTGGAGCCAGGCGTTGGAGCAGCCTCTTGGGCAAAAATGGCATTAAACCAACTCCAAAGTACTTTCCGAAGCTTTCCTGGGAGTAGACTAAACCATCTTCCCACCGTGCAGACAACAGAGGCCAGTTCACGCTTGGTCCAGGAATTCACAAGAGGGCAGATGCATCTTCACTTGCAGGAGACGTTTACAACCTAGAAACACCTCCTGCCTTGCCAGATGTTAACCTATCATCAATTAGGCACCACACACAACCCAACCTTACCTGGTGTGTCTAGCCCAAGACCATTTGCACCATTTCCGGTGCAAGGGGTCATCTGCGGTGCTGCGCAAGCACGCTGGCACTCAAATGACACCAAACGCGACTGCATGGCATGGGTGCATGTGCAGTCACAGCGCGCTCTGGTGCCCTGCTGGTGATTGGACGCGCGTCCGGACACAGGTAAGTCTCCAGGCACATGGGGCTTAGTGCGGTATATACTAAGGTTCCCAAGTGCGAGCGATAATACACATTGGTTTGTCATGCACTTTACCTGTCCAACAGAAAGGAAGCCAAGTGCGAAAGCAGCCCAGGTCTGGTCCACTTGCACAATCACCATCCCACAAGGCTCCCAGAAAAAGCCCTAGGAAGCACCATATCCAAATCACCATGGTAACATCTGGGCATGTGCCAGATGTTGCTGCAACTGTTGCCGAAGCAAGTCTGTAGAAAAGGTTAGGACGGGGCCTACTGCAAAAGCAGCAATGTCATCTTTTTCTTCTACCTGCTCATCATCTGATGACTAAGAGAGAAAAAATTATGAAGAAAAAGCAGTTGTGCCTATCAGTGGAGCTAAATGGAAGAATACCTGCAGGAGCACATTCACATTTAGGTGCTCTACATACAAATCAAAATCACAGGAATGGAGAGTCAGCTATAGGAACCAGATAGGTAACATTGGAGCCCTCTGTCAGGGCTGGCCTGGGAATTTTTAGTGTCATAAAGGAAATATGGCTTTGGTGGCTGTAATATGCAAGTTGGGCATAATGAACGGAGGGACGTTACACCTATCTTCACCAGTCTGTTCCTGCGTTTGAACTGTACGCCTCAAAAGTATGTTAATCAGCAAGACATTCCATGATCTGCATTTTATTGACTTAGATTTTAACATTTTCCTTGTGGTATTAAATAGAAAAGGGGGGGGGAAGTTCCACATAGCTTAGTACCTTTTAAATCTTGACCTCCTATGCGACTGTTGCCAACTCACATTTGCAGAGTTACCATGATTGTCGATGCAGATCAAAACCAGGAATCCGTTCAGGGTACCTGATAAAAGATTTCCCTGCACCCTCACCTGAAAATGCTTCTCTATCAGTCTCACCTCTGCAGCCTGACAACAAACTGCACCTCCCCTGTGGGCCATCCCTTTCAGTAGTCCCACTCAGACCTATGGAAGCTGCAGTCTCATGCCACACTTTCCTCTTCAATGGGGCTCTGTAGCCAGTGGGGGTAGTTGGCAGATGTGAGAACCTTGCTAGGGGTCTCTTTCGAGCTATGAAGGAACGAACCATCAGAAGAGCCATGGTCTAAGAGAGGCTGAGTCAAGTCACCGTCTGTGGCAGGTGCAGACATGTCCACAAGAGGCTCTGCGTCTTCATCATTAGGAACGGCACCCTCGTGGCCCGTGGTGATGTGACCTGGATCACTTGACCCATCAGCATGGGCTTTGGAGAGGTCCTCCTGTGTATCGGTTCCTAAGCCAGTGCCATCATTGCCAGGTTCTCCTTCCACCTCAGAGCTGAAGTGGATGCTGTTGCGGTGAAAAGGCTGCCCTGCAGGTCCACAAGTGCAGTCTGTAATTTGTGCATCCTGACAAAGGCAGCTGTATGTGGTGGATGCTTCAGAAACACAACTGTTCTTGCGCTTCAGAAGAGAGAGTCGACGCCCAAAGCCACCCGGGGCTGGGGCTGTGGAAAGCAGGCGGTTCAGAAGGTGTGCAGGCACATGGCGGTTCTGTTCAAGGCCCTCTGTAATCTCTTCAAGAGGCTGAAACTGCATGTCTTCCTTGGCTAGGCTGGAAATCAAGGAGGGAATAGGAAAGGGAATATTTCAGCTACCACAAATTGTGCTACGTCAGCCTTTCCTAATCTTCATGTATGGTTGGCTTACAGCTATGGGCTATACTGGACTTTTAACAGCAACACAACCTACAGAATTCAAATTAGCTGTGTTAGATCAGTAAGCGTGCAAGGAGGTCTAGTAGCACCTTAGAAACTAACAGAGAAAGAAGTTGAGAGCATGAGCTTTCATTTATCAGATGCATCTGATGAAGTAGGCTTAGGTCCTTTTCACACTTCTACAAGCTAAGTGCAAACACTGCTGTCTGGTGCCACCCCCGCGCAGCCCTTGCACAGAAGTAGGTGTGAACGCTGCATCTGGGGCTCTACTGCTCCACAGCTCTTGAACAGGGATGGTCATACGCGCTAGGAACTGGTCCAAGATGGAAGCAACTCTGGGGTGTGTGGATGTTCCCTGTAAGAGCATCCCTGGCCATCCCTGAGGACCACATGTGAAAAGACCTCTAGTCTATGAAAACTTATGCTACCAACTTGCTTCTCTCTGCTAGGCTGCATCCAGATGGTCATTTATTCTGCTACATTTGGATACTCTGGAATATAGTTTGAATATTCTGGAATATCCAAATATAGTGGACTAAGTAACCAACCTCTGGATGCAGCCATCTCTGAAGGTGCTACTAAACCGCCCTGAGCCTACAGAAATCAACACCACACTGATCCTAGGTTGGACAACCACACTAGAGCTTACTGACTCTTTATGTAAGTATTTGAAAGATATTTGAGCCAGCACATCAGGGGTGGGGGGAAGGAAATGCATAAGTTATTAATGTAAACTTAATAGAAATTCCATTCATAAAACACACCAAAAAAAAAAATGCTGACAAGGTTATCTGAATGCAGCGCAGGTATATGCAATTCACTGTTATGTGCAGTGTCTGCATGGACATTGGGAAAAGATCCTTGACTCTACTGTTCTCCAAGCAAATGACTAACAGAGAATGCTGACTGCAATGGTGCTGACCAAAAGCAACCCAAAGAAACCATTCCTTTCCTAGCATGGTAAAATGTGCTTACGTCATGTCAAAAGTGGAACCCTGGAACGAAGGCTGCTGCAGCAGGAAAACCGTGGCTGCAGTGTATGGAGCACGAGGGTTTGAGGCATCCCAATAGCGATCCTTCTCCAGCAGAGGCAAGTCACCATACATCTCATCCACCGCCATCATGGAGACCTAGGAAGGATAAGAGTTCTCTAGAAGTTCATTTTCTGGTCTAGGTGGACAGAGCTGGGGAACAGACCTAGCACTTCTTGATCTCTTTGAGGAATTCAGGGGTCTGGTTTTTAAATCCTAAAATGGTCTGCATGTATAGTATCGTTCCCTTCCTTTTGTCCACTTATCTCTTCAAATTATAGAACTTCAACTGTGAAATTCTTAATTTTTCTCTCATACAAAATGGGTCAGACAAAAAAACCCCTTTCTACAACATTTAATGCAAGTTCTACGACACAGGTTTGAGTGGATGCTACTAAGGATGTGTCTACATAGACCATTAAAAAACATGGGTGCCACTGAAGTGTCTCCATCTCCATAGCGTCACCTGCCAAATGGCTTCAATACCCCTCCAGAGCACAAGAAGTTCAATGTGTAACAAGCAACTCAGAGGCTGCTTCACACCCACTAAGCTGAACCCTCACTGAGGTGAAACACACTACAATTGGATGTGGACCTGCTGCACTTGTACACAGAAGGTTATGTGGTCCTCCATGCACAGATGTGGAGTCTTGAGTAGCACAGCTTCAGCAATGCCAGGGGAGCCCAATCTGGTAGCAATGCCTCCCCCAGGCATCTCCCACTAGCTAAATGAAGATGTGGCCCAAACCTGCATCTACAGTAGGCTTAGGTTGTGCCCAGTGAAAGCCCAAGTAGCACAATGCCTGGTGGTATCCCCAGGCATGTCACACACACCCAAGGGTTCTTTAGGGCTGGCAAGAGGCATCCTTCCTGTACTGTAGAGTGACTTTGAGGGTGCTGGTTGCCCTCAGGCACTTGTGGATGCCTGGGCAACCAGTCTGGATAGCTTTGAGAAAGGATTAGACAAATTCACGGAGGACAGGTGTATCAATGGCTACTAGAAAGGATGCCTAGGTACATCCTCCAGGTTGAGGATACAGGCAGGATGTCTCTCAAGGTCATTTGCATAGAGTTAAGAGCAGGTGAAAGTTTTGCCCTTCTGTTCGAGAGGCCCAGGAGCAACCATTGCATCATTGTCTAATCTTGTACGCTGCCTTGAGTCCCTCATTGGGAAAAAGGTGCAGGCTATAAATAAATAAACTGGAGGGCCATTGTGTGAGATGGTATGCTGGACTACATGAGCTGTGGCCTGATCCTGTACAGCTTTTCTTAAGTTCTTATATTATGAGGTTTGCAGACACCATGCATCTCACCTCTGCTGCAGGAGGAGGAGAAGAAGGAAGAGGAGTTGGCTTTTCTATCTTGCTTTTCTTACCCGTTTAAGGGGACTCAAAGCACCTGACAAAGTTTTCTGTTCTTCCCGTAACAGACACCCTGCGAGGTAGGGAGGCTGTGATAGCTCAGAAAGAGAGGTGTGACTAGCTGAAGGTCACCCGGCTGGCTTTGTGGAGGAGGGCAGAATCAAACCCAGTATTCTCAGATAAGAGTCTGGCTCCTAACCACTACACCAAACTGGCAAGTGCTCTCCTGCCCTTAAGGCACTGCAATCTCATCTCATCAAGATGCAGCCTAAACAACTCAGGTCAGGAAATACTTTAAAAGTATTGCTTTGACTAGCCTTGGACAGAGAGTCATTACCTGGAAATTCCTGTCAATCAGAAGGTTGGTTTCAAAGTCATCATCATCTTCCCCAAAAGGATTGATAAGCTGCTCAGCAACCTGCAAGGTATCCATATTGAGAAACAAAATTAAGAACAGGATATTTCACATCCTTGCTCCCGATAAGACAATAGTCTTTGTTTTTTTTCCCTGCCTTAAGATAAAGATGCCTTTGCATTATGCTCAGTTCCTAAGGCAATAATATGGAAGTGGCTTGCCATTGCCTTTACTGGGAGATATGCTGGTGTGTGTGTGTGTCCTGAATCTGGGCACTTTGCCTGGCAAACCAGATGCTCCCCATTCCTACCTTGCGCAATCTTAAATTATTTAGCAATTACTTTTATAAATGTAAAAAGATACCCTGTATCCCAGCTATCTCAGCTAAAAACAATTTTCCTAAGCGCTTTGAGCCAAGAAAACAGTTTCTTTCACTTCAAGCAGCCTTTCATTTATAGCCATCAGCCCACATCAAGCCCTCCTTTCTTCCAGTCTACTCCTCCCCCCACCCCCCACTCAACACAATGAGATTGGCCACTCCTTTGTGTCAGTCTCAGGTTGGGTTTTCCAGTTACCCAAAATATGTTGGAGCCACTCACCAAAAACTTAAACCCACTTTATAAGTGAAAAAAACCAAACAAAACTGCGGCCACTTTCCAATTAGAGTTAATCTGCTTTTCAGAAAATGCACCATTTTTCACTTATCTGCCCCCTGGCAGCCCATTCCCATGAATGGTACTCTTCATAATAGTTGCTGCTATTTCAGCAGCAGCTATTTATACATTATAACGGTAAGTGCCTTTTTCTACCATTATTCATTTTTTGCATGTGTATATCTATCACTAAATGGCCTGGTTTACACCCCTGGGGGTATATATTTGGGAATCACTGCTCCAGAGGCTGACTGAACATGGTTTGAACTGCAGGTGTGGCTAGGCCATTGACTACCTAACTCATCTCATCTTCCTTTCCTCCTTCCTTCCGTACCTTGAGCCATCCAACATAGAAGAAGAATTGCAGCAGAGTAAAAACAGGGACCCACAGGTCCAGGTCGTGACCTTTGTATCCCTGGGCGGGGTCAAGGAACTGCCGTCCAATGAGACAAGAAACAAAGAAACTGTACACAGCAATGGTAACAACCTGTCAGAACAAGGCAAAAAGGATCAAAACATTAAAAAAACACAAAAGGTAAAATAACAGGAGTCAGACCTGACCTCCTGACTCAGCATCACTCATAGGTTATTCCTACTAAGAAGCTGAGTTCTCAGCTTTCACTCCTGTTCTTTCATATGTTAAAAACATTTTAAAATAACATTTTCACATGTATAATCTCCAGGTAATCCATATTATTACCTTATGCACGGTATAGAAAAGGTGGATAGAGAAAATTTCTTTTCTCTATCACACAACACTAGAACCAGGGGGCATCTATGAAGCTGATGGGTAGGAGAATAAGGTCTGACAGGGGGAAGTATTTCTTCACCCAGAGGGTCATCGGCTTATGTAATGTGCTGCCGGAAGAGGTGGTGACAGCTACCAGTCTAGATGGCTTTAAGGTAGGGTTAGACACATTTATGGATGACAGATGTATCAATGGCTACTAGAACGAATGCCTAGATGCATCTTTCAGGCTGGGGGGGGGGAGGAACTGGGGAGCTTCTAAGGCCATCTGCTGGGACTCGAGAGCAGGAGAAGGTTTGTCCTTGTCTCTGCTTGAGATGCCCATGAGCATTTGGTGGGCCACTGTGTGAGACAGGATGCTGGACTAGATGGGCTGTGGCCTGATCCAGCAAGGCTTCTCTTATGTTCTTATGTTCTAGCATTTTTAAACAAACTAAGACCAGGCAACCATCCAAGCAAACAAAAACTGAACAAGCTAAAACATACAGAAATATGGAGCCACGGTAGTATAGTGGCTAGAAGGTCTGTAGGAAAAAAAATGGAAGAATAATGTGTACCTTCTTGAGTTCTTCAAGAAGAAAAGGAGGATACTCATTTTCATCACCATTCAGAACTTTCTCCCATATCCTAGATATGGTACGATTTTTGCAAATATTGTACAAGCATTGGATCATGTTTGTGACGTATCTGCACTCATGACATGGCACAACCACTCCTTGTTGGGAATGGTTTACACAGAATGAGTACTTTTCCAGAATCACTTTTATTTGTAAGTGCTAACAAAAATATGTGTGCTCTTCCTCCATTTTGCAAAACTACCATGTTTGGGATGAACCGTTTAGGAACATCCTTTCATCAACACATTTGGGGTAAGTGTGAGAAGGCCCAGTTTTTCAGATTTCAGTGTTCCTGGGAAATTTCAAGAACAGGTGCTAAAGCCTTGCAAATGCCACATTTTGCAGTTTGCTCAGCTCCTCTATAAATGAAATTTTAGAAGAGTTTAATAAAACGGAGAGGCAGGAGTCACTGAAACACCATGGGCTTGCTCCACTAATTTACAAAGCCCATGGCTGGCTTATTCTAAACTGTGGAAATATCAAAAATCTGAAGCTCCTCCCGTGCTGGATTCAGGTCTGTGTGCACTGCCATCCTGAAGATAAAAGCTTTCTTTTTGACAGAATTCCTTGCCTGGGGTAGGGATGTAAACTACTTTATGCTGAAGAAGATCCCAGTCTCAGGGTGCATCCCCAAGCAATTTAAAGTGTGCTAAAACTCTTCTTTTGCCTCTGAGCCCCCCCCATGCCAGGGTTTTTAACGAGCTTCCAGTGCTATAAAAGCAGGAAAACCCGTGACAAAATACGTGCCCTTTAAAGAAGAGTTTCAGCGCTCTTTTTGGAAGTCGTGGGTTTTCCTCACAGCATTTACCTTGGGGACGCTCCGTGGCAAAAGAGGCAGGGACTGCTGCCTGCACACACAGCCATAACTCCAGCAGCTTCCCTTCCTTCCCTTTCTAAAGCACAGAACTTTCAAAGAGTCAGAATTGTGGAGAATTGCAACATTGTTATCAGGCGTGCAGTGTTATCAGGTGTGAAGTGGATGGATTGCAACATTGTTATGAGGCATGAAGTGGGTGTATTTAAAGTCACTGCTGCTCTACGGGGTGGATTTTGAGAGTGTTCTGTGTTAGAGTGAATGAGCAAAGGATTGCCTGGCTGATGGTTGCAGCCAGGACGGTAAGCCATTTCGGGGACGGAGATCTGGGAGACGAACAGAGAACCGATGGCTATTTTTCCTTTGAACAAGAGAGGGGGCGGGGAGAAAAAGATGCAGGGAAAGAAAACACGCTTCCATGGGGACGGAAGGTGCGTTTTAAATGCGCGTTTTTCTGAGCCTCATGCGAATGTTTATTCCGGAAGTGCAGGGCACTTTTAAAGTCCGCTTGAACAGAGTGACAGTAGAGGGACACTAGAGAGGCAAATAAGTCTTTTGTGGATGCACCCTCAGTGTTACACTGAAATTTTCTGATGGACAATTATCACTAGAATTTAAGATAGCATGACCCACCATGACCAAGCCCTTTTGGGTGACACACATGGTCACCCTGACACCTGGGCGTGTAGTGCTTGCTTGTTCTTGAAGTGTGCAAAATACTAACTTTCAATTGAAAGTTAGCAAACAAAATTCAGCAACAAAAGTCACTAATGTAAAGAATTATTCGTTTTTGCTTTTAATAAAATACATATATCAAAAATATAACTTTCTTACTGGAGCTACAAATATCACAAAATTATGGCTATTTCTAGAAGTGACACAGCACCCTAATTAACCTTGGTTTTCTTGCGAATTTTGACACACCGAGCTCAAAAGGTTAGCCATCACTGCACTAGACCAAACTGGCTCACAAAGGCCATATTTAGATGGAGGGAATATAGCACCAATATGGTGCTGCTATGGTGAGGTTGCCATTCCCCTCCCCCCCCCAAAAAGTGACAAAATATAACCTGTTGCTGAAAACCCCAGCACTGGTTGTGGGCTTCCCAGTAACAGTGCTTTAACTCAACTTTTGGATGGAGGGGTGATTGTTACTTCTCCCACCATGCATGCATAGAGGCCAAAACAGTTGCCCATGTGTACATTCTGGATGCCCAGGTATGTGTATGACTTAAAGCATGCAAAGACAGTGCTGGCCATGGTGCTGTCTAGCTAGGAGGTGATCATGGCAGGGGAGCAATGCCCCCACATGACTGCTTCCTAGTGTGATATCCTGCTGCCATATGGAGATGACCAAAGAGTAGGGCTCTGCCAAATCATCTTTTTTTTTTTTTTACGTCACCAATGCTTCTTGGTGCTTCCATCTTGCAAAGCAAGCCCATTGCTTTCCTTTATCCCCCTGTGCTTTTCCACTTCCATCGCATCACCAAAAGATACATAACGATTCTATTGTGTGGTTCTGCTCAGGATCAAAAGCAAACGCCACTGAGGATTTGGCATGACAGAATGTTGTAATTGTATGGCAATGAATATGATCCAAACGCCTTTCCTATGAAATGGTGAATGTGCAAAAAGAGCTGCATTTTTGCACAGCTTAGTAACTTCCACTTTGCTTACATCTGCAACTAGTAAAACTGCTTATATCTGGAAGCAATATTTTCAGGAAGAATCAACAGATGAAAGTAGAATACTTAAGCCTTACTTTGCCTGTTGACTTCCTTCCTGGAAATGAGCTCCCTCTAACATGTTCAAAGCATTTTTCTCCCCAGCTAGACTCCAAAACCTAGATCTAATGCATCTAGAGGATACGTAGTGCAATTATGTCTGGGCTATGATGGGACTGCCACATGTATTTGTGGCAACCAAAACATGGCTCCACTATATCACTGTGAAAACTACTACAACCTATTTCAGGAAAATCTAACACTGATTGCATGTTTTCCTGAAATAGCGTTATAACCTATTTTCTGAACAGAGCCACCATCCTGGTCATGGTCAATGTGCATGTGTGGGAACCAAAAAGGATGGCTGTATGGTCACAATGGTGGTCATTACTTCAAGGTATTTTGCACCATCATTGTATCATGCACAAACAGCAACAGCCTGCACACTATCTAGTCCACAAATGATTATTCCAGAGGGCGTTTTCTTTGGAATATTGCGTGTTAGCAAGATATTCAGGCAATGTCTGGAGGCATCCTAAGGAGGTTAACATACAAGAGATGGATGTTCAATCATCCCAACAAGCAATTGTCCACTCCTCCATCAGCACCCTTTCCCTTGAGAGCACCATTTGCCTCATAATTGGAGTAATGATGACTTTAGGAGCAGGTGTAGTCACTACCTCTTGAAGGTCTAACAGGGGAGAGACCTACAGAGAGGATATTTCAGCTGAGGTTCTGCATGTATTTCAATAGTGTTCGATCTGACATAACACACAATGTGACCAACTCCAGGTATATGGGAACCTTGACAGGCTTGGTGAAAACATAGTCTTGGATTTACCTGTGTGTAAACTAGAGGAACACTGATCCAGTCATAGTGGTAGAGCATGCTGCAGTTGCCACGAAAGGCATTCAGTTCCTAAAGGAAAAGAACAACTGTTAGCAAGCATGATCTACTCTTCTATAATATTTAGCCCAACTTCAAGACTCCTGTTGGTAGAGAAACAGTTTCCAGCACTGTGATGGCTGATGTACGCTGAACACAGGAATGCACCTATTCTAATTCTGCTTGACCTCTCAGAAATTTTCAAAACTATCACCTACAGCACCCTTCAAGATAGACTCCCAAAACTGAATATATGAAATGTCTTGTTCTTCCAATTTAAATCCTTCCTGAAGGGCCATTTGTGGAAGTATCTGGATCAGAAACAGCACTTAGTTCCTTTCATCTGTGTTGCAGAATTATAAAATGCTACATGTTGTACCAATGCTTTTTCTATATCGCTGTAAAGGCATTAGCAAAGGTGATCCAAGGATTCAGGGTGATGTATCATCAACACACACAGATAACACTTAACTTCTGATTTTCATATGAATCAATTGAGGTAGTAGAAATGCTGAACTAATGTCTGGAGACAGAAATGAGTTGGCTAAGAATCAATAAATTGAAACGTAACTTTGGCACGGCAGAAGTGCTTCCAGTAGTTCTAATTTGCTAAAGACAATGCTGTTCAGCCAGTTCTCAGCTGGGCTGAACTCCTCTTAGCAGTTCAGATTGCAAACCTAACAAAGATCCTGAACAAAGAGCACCTACAGCACGGAATGACTTTCATCTCATGAGGACAGCACATCAGCAGTGGTCACACCTGCATAAAGGCAGCAGCTGGGAGATGAGGGATGATGGGACAGATTGCCTAACTGAAACAGAGACTGGCTGGACTGTCCAATCATTTCAGGGGCAGAGACCTTTTGGTTGAAATCCCTCTGCAATGACAAGTTAGTTTTTTCAGCAATACTTAGACTTCTCTTTGTTGTGCAATAAGTAAGACAAACCACAAACAAAAGTTCAAATGTGAAATGAAATAAGTCTAAAAAGATAAAAGCTGTAACCAACTGCAGCTCAGTAGTAGAGCAAACAGCCTAGGGAACAGAGGGGCACCAATGGACAGCAGCAAACAACTTTTGTATCTCTGCCAAGAAAACCGCACAGAAGTGTCCATGGAAGCAGGCATGGAATTGTTAACCAGGAATTGGCCATGACTCATGGTACATTCACATTATAAAGTTTTGTTTTTATTTTATCTTATTTATCTTTATTGCATAATAAAAACATCTAAATTTTGCCTAAGAACTGCACTGCTATATCAACTTAGGTTTTTGTATTTTCGAGTGTTAAAGACTGAAACTGTTTTGTTACTCCAGGCCTTTTATGCTAAAATATTTAAGTTTCATGTGAAGGGTATTTCATGGCTTTTGAGGTCCTCTAGTGGTGGAGTGATTAATAGCACGAGACTAGAACCCAGGAAGTCCATGAGTTTGTATATCCGCTCTTCCATGAAAGCCCACTGGATCACTATGGGTAAAATAGTCTGAATGCCTTGGGAAAGACAAAAGGGAGAAAACCTGACAGAAAATCTGGGGCGCGTCTTCATGGCATGTGTTATTTCAGTTTAAAGAATTCGA
>MTQE01002208.1:53975114-53995446 GCA_014337955.1 Aspidoscelis marmoratus | reverse complement strand
AGGAGGGCCACAGCTTTTAAAATACAGGCTCCAGGGCTTTCCTTTCCTTTCCCTGTTTTAAAGTTTCGAACCTTCAAAGTCCTGAAATTGCGCAAAACTGCAACATTGTTTTTAAGGTGTGAAGTGCTTACATTGATACAGCTTACATTGATACAGCTTACATTGATTACATTGATACAGTGTATCTTTAAGGACTGGAAGTTTATAGTGGGTGTTTGAGGGTGGATTTTTTCAATGAAGGAAACCCTAAACATGACGTGCTTCTAATACGTTCAGCCATTGGTTACAGTGCGATTGGGGGGGCGGGACAGCCTTAACACGGAATCTCATCCCGGAACGATACTGTCCACACAGTAAAAAATTAAACACGTGTCAAGGGCATGTTCTGGAGTGAGACCTGTTGAGATCAGGATTTATTTCAAATCGGGATAACGTCGTTTAACACGGAAATACCGTATTAAGCCGAAGTGACGTGTACACGGCCCGAAATCAAAACGTTTTGAATTCGAGATAACGACGTCGTGGGGATGCGGCCCTGGAGTGTCAAACATTGCGTTTACACTAATTTGGGCCCTGTGGGAGAGACTAAGAAACTATGCCTAGGTGCAGACATAACAAAAAGGGCACCTCAGAGGTGACCTTTGTGTTCCCAATCCTTCTCTAATCCACTTTTTCTAGTTCAGAATGTTCATAAGAGGGGAGAAGCAGACCAGTGTGTGAACAATCCCACCTCAAAGCCACCTCAGAGGTGCTTTTTTTTGCTGTGCCTGATCACAACTTAAAATTCCCAGGCAATTCAATGGGTTCTCATACCTTCATGTTCAGATTCTTCAAGGAAGAAAGAGGCCTTTATTTTTGTTAATGCATTTTCTAAATGTTGATTATATATTACCTTATCACCTGTCTTGAAGACCAATTGGTTGAGAACAAAAACAGAAATAAACAAACACACCTGTTCTTCCAAAGCTGGAGCAAATGGACCTGTTTTCCACATCTAGACACATATACACATTGACTATGAAAAGGTAACATATGCTATGGGACCTGCTGGTGAAAAGCAGTATATAAATGAATGAATGAGTGGTTTACTCTTAAAATTGTTTGACAGCTATCTCACTCATTTATTTTGCTCATATATCAGTTTCATTGTGGAAATTGTTCTTCCCTGAGGAGGAACTGAGGGAGGATTCTGTTTGAGAGCCCCATTAAAAATCCAGTTTCATGTTCCCCTTGGCAAAGGAATAAAAATTGAATTAAGCTGAGTCTGTGATCAAGGATTCCTGTCCTCACCTCCATAAGCAACTTGAGAGCACAGTTATCACGGATACGGCCTTCCTTGCGTGCCTGTGCAGCTAAGTTAGTAAACCAAACACAAGGTATCCAATATCTGTTGTAGGAAGTGTTCAAATTCTCATATTTTTTGCGTTCTTCTCGGGTCATGAACCCTAAAAGCAAAGGGAGAGAGATGAATGTTGAACTCGCTCTAAGTACTATCTAAGGCAGAGGGCAAAATGGGACATATAACACACTATCTTCATCCAGACTGCACATACTTATTCCACGTTATTTGGATAATCAAGAATAAAGCATGGATAATCTGGAATTAAATTTGTCTGGATGTGTTTTATCCAAAAGGTTTTGTCTTCTGCTCGAGATGCCCAGAAGCGATTGGTGAGCCACTGTGTGAGACAGGACACTGGACTAGATGGGCTGTGGCCTGATCGTCTTATGTTCTTACATTTATGTTGTACAGAACACTGTTCTCCACCATACTGCTTTTGGTTCTGCCACACACCCTTCTCATTCAATTTAAAGGAAAGGGAGCTCCATGGAAGCTTATGGGAAACATGACAAAGGTGTATAGAACCGTGCATAGGCTGCCTCTACAAGATAGTGAGGAAATACACCTGCAGGGATGCAGCATGTGTTCCAGTCCCAGAAGCAGGACTGCGCACCATCTGCACACCTGCCTCCTCCCACCTTGGGAACTTTAAAGGTGGGGAGCAAACATGGGTTCCCCACCATGAGAAGGTCCATTGCTCAAACCCAGCAAGACAGTTTAAAAATATTCTGATGTTATTTGGTACATTCTGGGAACAAACCTGTAGTGAAAATCTGCTCCTGGAAGTATTGTAGGATTCAGCAGAAATCCTGCTCTGCTGGCAAAATACATCTCAATGCAACAGAGGTACCAGTTCCAGAAGCAAAAAAGAACGACACATAGTCTGTATCCTTTCATGTTTACATTGACTGCATACATGCAGACACCCAGAAACACATATTCCAGATATCTTTAGTATTACTTAGGAAAACTCTTAAGTCTTGCTATCACGACCAGCTGAGAGAGAAAGGGTAAAGACAGTACATATTATATGTAAGCTTTCCTTTCTGCCTTGCTGACCTTCCCATTAAGCCAAATGATACAAGTGTCTCAGGCAGCAGGTGTATGGTAGAACTGTCAGGCCCACCAGCTTGACCCTTGTTGCGCAACTAGCTTGCCGCCCACAGGTGTGCTGGACCACATTATTCCATCTCCTGTGCTGAAGGTCAAGTTGCCAACCCGGATGACATTTTCCCCAAGGAAAATGCTATCTTAGGAGGAAGAAATGTCTCTGAGAGGCTGTACTCACCTGCCTCCACCACATGGTCCATGGTGGGGAAACGCTTAAAAACAGCAATGCTGACCGAGCGTAGGATCAAGACGGCAGAAAGGCTACAGTACCGCATGAGAGTCCGGCGATAAAGTCGCCCTTTCTCATCACTGCCGTGCACGTTTCCCGAGATGGCGCACATCAAGCGGTCAGGCATAGGCATGCAGGTGTATTGGCTCCACCAGCGGTTCACCACCAGTGTCACATAAAATCCTAAATGAAGCCAGAGGATAGGGAGGGATACATTAGGATTTCACCCTAGCATGTGGCTGAAGATACTCACAAAAATATTTTCTCTGAACCAGGACTTAGACTCAAAACATATGCTGGAAACCAGATTCAGTTCTTCAGACTCATACAAAACAGACAAGGAAAAAGGTAGATAGGAAACACTTCCGCTGCTCAGTCTTTTTGCCACTCTGTGCCATCTATTGGATTCCATCCTGTCTTCCAGCAATCAGGCAGCCTACATGTTCTGTCTGGGAGGTGTCTCTGATGGCTTCTCCTTCTAAAGCTCTCAGGATTGGGATCTTTCTCTATGCTAACTTGAATCTCAGCTTCTTTGGTGCTGTCCTGAGACCAGACACCCAATTTGTTATAACTTAAACATTTCTTGAAGCACTTGCAAAGTTCCTTCCCCTCTTCGCTGAGCAACCAAGCCCAGTTTTGTAAAGTCATAGCTCTAAATTAAAAATGTATTAACTGAGTAACTTTATCCAGACTTTTGGCTAAGAAGTCTTCTTCTTACCCAATGGCATTACTTTTCTGCCCTGCAGGTTTTTAGTTTGTACATCTTATGTTTTAACTGTCTTTACTGCTATTGATTTTAAGTTATTGTGACCAACCATCAGCACTAGCAGAGACAGAAATTAGAACTGAAATATTTCCCTGCCCTTCACCCAAAGGTCCCAGGGCAGATCTTAACACATGATAAAACACAAAACACAGAAACATATTTAGGATATAATCCTCCCTCCCTCCCCTCCACCTTGGCAGGCCTATATTCAAAGGCCCAAGTGCTGGCAACCATACAGTATAAAGTTGGCGCTTCTCATACCTCCACTGGGAGGCTTTTCCAAAGCCAGAGATCAACCACAAAGAAGCCCCTCTTTCTGGAAATTATTAGGCATTGGCTAACGCACATAGGCAGATCTTCCATAGTCCAGATGACAGAAACTGGCATCCACAACATCTGCTACCATACAGTTGTTGAGAGTTCTGAAACTGAAACCAGGAGGCTTTTTTATGCTTTAAACGCAACTGTCAAGTAGGATGGAGCTGCATGGATAAAAGCCCTGTTCTTGCAGCCACGGCTTAGGATAGGCACACACATG
The DNA here is from genome assembly GCA_014337955.1 of Aspidoscelis marmoratus. Classification (NCBI taxonomy): domain Eukaryota; kingdom Metazoa; phylum Chordata; class Lepidosauria; order Squamata; family Teiidae; genus Aspidoscelis; species Aspidoscelis marmoratus. The sequence continues at coordinate 53,991,461 of MTQE01002208.1, read as the reverse complement.
CCCTGTGAAACAGCAAATGTTCCCACAGAAAGGGGACTGGGTTCAAGCATCTCACCTAGAACAAAGGAGACAGGGATGAGATTGGCATAGTTGTCGCAGTAAATGACCACCTTTTCGAAGTCCCGCTTCTGTTCCTCACTTAAGACGAACCTAGAGGTGTGAATGAAAAGGTGAGAAGAAGAGAAACATTAGGAAGAAAGCACACATGGAGTATTTGATACTCACAAACCTGCCACAATCCAGCTGCTTGCACCCTTGTAAAGGGAGAGAGACACACAGTTCAAACGGGAAAGTGCAGGGTTTCTATGGAGGCCTGAACAGTTGCAATCAAACAACACTACGGGCTGTGAACTTGAAGCAGTGGTTTCTTGACTACATGCCTGTCATGGTCTGAAGCTGTGTGAACACTGCAGCCAGGGAACTTTCCTTTCCTCACTGTAATGTTCCTGCCAGGAATGTTTCTTGCAGCACAAGAATCAGCCCCAGAATGAGCAACACAAGAATGAGCCATTTCCTATGACTCCAGAAACAGTGTGGCCCATAATGCCACATAATGAGTGCAACATAGAGTGAGTTGCATGTGCAGCAGTAGCAGCAGCAGTGAGCTGGAACATTGTAAAGACAGAGCGCTTGCTCTTGATCTACTTTCACAGTACTTTAGGAAGCGCCTATGGGGGGGGGGGAATGTCAGCTAGTTGAGTGTGGGTTCATGAGGACACCCCACTCAGCCAGCATGTTCACTGTGCCATGAATGTGCAAGTCTGGGAAGATCATGCATTCCAAGCAAGATTTATGGCATCTTAATGGTGCCATGTGAACATAGGCAATGTGATGGACATAAAGCTTAAGCCAAGGTCAGAAACAGATCCTTGGCAGTAAAGGACACCCATAAAGAACTTGACTGAGCATGAGTATTTGAGGAGATCTGGGTCAAAAATAAGTACACCTAACAAACACAACTGACATCTTGCTATCCATCTATCCATTATGATTAGATCTGGCACTATAATACCTGTCCTCTCACCACTAAAGTCTTAGTTTTTTCTGCCTCCGTCTACTGTCTTCATTAATTTCACTGTTGCCACAATCACAACCCCTTTCAAACCATTCCCCTAAAAAGACCTCACAAGATGATAGGATAATGATGACAGCTACGCTTCAGGGCTTTCATGCATCATATTTTAACCTCCTCTTCTCTTAACAGAATGGGTGTAACCATGCTGGCAATAATCTACATTATCCCAACCACAGTTTCTCTTCATAAATTTGAGGGCAGATCATCTGAATGCCCTACTCACTTCCCTCTAGCACAGATTTTCTGATGTCAGGATTCTGCAGAAGGTTCCCAGGATGGCACATCCCACGTGCAACTTGAACTTGATCAGTATGGTTGGTTCAGCCACCAGAAGATGAGAAGGCTTAAGCAAGATCAGGAAGAGAGCCACCAGGAGCACTCTAAGAAGAGCACTGAGCTTGAAGCACTCTTCTAGAAGTGACAGCATGTAGTCTGCATGCCTGCCATTGCTTCTGGCCACACATGTCACAGCTGGGGAACTTTTGTTCTCCAGCTGTGATATTTTCAGCCTGGACAGTTTTACTGAACATGGTAAGTAGCCCCAGAAGTGAGCCTTTTCTGTGTTTGACAAACTGGGGCAAAGAAAGAAAGAGTTGGCTTTTCTACCCCACTTTTCTCATCCATTTAAGGGGATTCAAAGCACCTGACATTTTCTATTCTTCTCACAACAATAGACCCCCCACCCCCTGTGAGGTAGGTGGGACTGTGAGAGCTCAGAAGAGACCTGTGACTAGCCCAAGGTCACTCAGCTGGTCTCATGGAGGAATGCAGAATCAAACCCGGTATTCCCAGATAAGAGTCTGACTCCCTAACCACTAGACCAGACTGGCTCACAGAATACAACTTAAGGTAAATTGCACCAGTGTCTCCAGCGAAAGAACAGGAGTAAGTACTCCCATTTTCCCTTTAGCCAGTATGTATGTGCGATTGTGCTATAAGTCTACTACAAGCGTGCAGAGTTGGGCAGACTCTGCATAATTCTACTATGCATACTTCTAGTACTACAGCTGTGCCATGCAAACATTGCTTAAGTCTTTCTTGCATATACTATTCATAACCTTTCTTGCAGTTAAGGACTTCCATTCCAATCCATAAGGGCCTGAAATTATTATTGATAAATTCTTTCCATCACTTTGGTTGGTTCTTGGATTTAGGTCAATGCTTTATTTACAGTATATTCATAGTCTACATTTACAACATTTCAATAAAATTCAGTAATATAAATTGGCATCCAAAGCTATCATTATTTCCTTGTTCTCAGTGGGCAATCTAAATATGAAATAGATGCAACCAACCTGGTCCAATTAAAACAGAAGTAGAGGATGTGGCATCTACAGAAGTACACACAATTCTTCTTGGCAGGAACAGGGACAGCCCCCAACCCCATTCTCTGAAATAGTTTCCAACTGATACAAGTTACAGTGGGATTGGCCAGAAGTGCCACAATTGCAACTCCTGAGAAAAAATGTAGTTAGGGCAATGCCAGGTCTATACATGCTCCACCCAACGTATTTCTCCAGGTTAAAAACTCCAACTTTAACAAAAGAATTGTTGTGGCAAGCACTGTGCATGAAGTCCCTGGCTGAAATACAATCAAAGAGAAGAATCAAAATGATCTGCGAGTAAAAATTCAGAGACTTCATTAGGATGAAATTACACTAAAAAAATTAGATGTGCATTGTGGAGCAATTTCAAGTTTCACAAAAAGAAAAAAAAATAGAAGCCCTGGATGTGAGGTGATAAACCAAAAGATCTGTTTTCTTTTCTCTTTAGGCATTACCAGGATAACCAAACCAGCATCTGTTGCACAGAAAAGAAGAATGCCATCTCCGTCCCATTACCGATAGGTGAGGCTGAGTCCCAGATAGAAAGCAGAGAAGACCAGGAACTCCTTGTAGAGCAACTTGTAGATACTTCCACGCCAGAGGCTCAATAGCTTGTAGAAGCCCCCAAAGCGGGCATTGGCTACCCGAGCTGTATATGTGACGGTCATGGTGGAGCAGTAAGAAGTTCAGTGGGTCTATGATGCAGGGAGAAGCAGAATTAGGATTTATTTAGAACAAGTTATATGAAGGTAAATGCTCATAATGGCATGATAAACAACAGTGTGATAGTCAAGCCCAGGGATTGCTGGATCATACAAAATTCTCTGTGTTACAAGTGGAAGTCTTGACACAGGGAAAGATGGAAAAGCCTGGGATTCTGAAATAGTATTTTCTCTGCAAATATAACTCAAGACAATGAAAAAAGGCTTTTCTGCCTGGGGGTGGGGGTGGGTCCTTCTACTCTGTAAGCATAGAACATCCATAGGTAATAAAAGTCATTTCTCCCATTATCTGTTTCAGACAGCAGACAAAATAGAGAGGCTTGAGACATTTACAATGATCCTTAGTCTGTTTTCCACATGCATTTCACTGAGAGGCCATGGCTATTTTAAAAAGCCAAGCAAGTGAGAAGACACTCCAGTGGAAACCACACTCATAGGTCATGGCTCCATTTACACAGCTGAATGTATCTAGGAAGGGAGGTGCGCAACCTGACCACAGTCATGCGTCCCCATCTTGAGTGTCACTGGTCAGGCCACATTTACAACTATTTGCACCTACACATGGAGGGCAACCTCAGCCCCCATATGCACGTAAGGCCTTCTCAGTGATGGCTCCCAGATCATGGAATAGGCTTCCCCCTGCCCAAGATGCATCAGGCACCTTCACTTCACATAATCTGAAGTACAGTGAAGGCATATCTCTTTGCCCTGACCTTTGGCTAAATAAACAGCTTTTCCTCCCCACTTTCAGGCACTGTTATTGTTTTAGTATGTTCATTTTTATATTTGGTTTTCAATGTTGTAACCCACCCTGAGCCCTTAAGGTACAAGAAGGAATAAAGATTCAAATAAGAATGAAATACTGCGCAGCAGACCCTTCATTCACTACAGTCAGTATCAGAATGCAGTGGCAGAGTGTAAGGTGGGGACTTCAGAATCTCTCCTTGCACAATGACCTTTAGACAGCTTTCTTGGCTCCCCAGGGCACTAGAAACTCACCCATCCAGACACTTCACTGGGAGAGACTGGTTGCCCTCAAGACTGGGAGAGACCTTCCTTCGCTGCCTAATAAAGATGCACCCCCCAAAGGCAATGCATATGAATGAGCAGATCAATAGTGCAAATACTTCAAGACTGGAAGCTTCCACTTCCCAGATCAAATAAAGATCCCAGAAGGAATCAATCCTGCCCCAATTCTTCAGCACTGAAAGAATAATAATATAAAAATTCCAATCCCAAATGTTTATGTTGGGTTGTGTATATTGAGCCTGTACACCAATAAATCAAGTAGCATGATGCTGTTCTAAAGGTATGTCTGTTAGCAGCAATTTGTATTAAAATCATACATATTCTGAGATTCATAAAATCAACTCCCTTGATTTGATGTCATAAAAGGATGTTCAACTATTTACTGCTGCTGGTTTTATTGTGATTTTATGGTATGTCAAGATTGTGTAAACTGCCTTGGGTGCCATGAGGCAGAAGGCCAGAACATAGGGAGAAATAATAGTTATGCAAACCTTTGATTCTTCTAGGATCAGTCTTTTTATCCTGGTTGCCGGTGTAGTACCTAGGAGTACAGAAATGACCCTTAGGGCTTTCCTAGTGCACATAGAATCTGAGTCCCCATTCACTATCTTGACAAACAAAGCAACCAAACATTCACATTGTGTTTCCCAAATTCCAGAGACCCCCCAAAGTTGGCAACATCGGATCTAAACGATTGGTCTGGCAAACACAGAGCTGGGAAGTTACCTTACCTGACCCTTGGTGGATCTCAGCAAAGCCGCTACAGCAGAGAGAACCACAGCAGTGACAACATGCCAACAGAATCCTAAGTATTGCTGTTTAGCAACAGACCCCTAAACAGAAGAAAACTCAGCTTGTATACCCTGCTTTCCTGACCCATTTAAGGGGATTTAACATGACTGACAAGCTTTCTGTTCTTCTCCCTACAACAGACACCATGTGAGAAAGGTGGGGCTGAGAGAACTCAGAAAGAGAGCTGTGACTAGCCAAGGTCACCCAGCTGGTTTCATGGAGGAGTGCAGAACCAAACCCAGTGACTACGAGATATGAGTGCAGCACTCTAACCGCAAGACCAAACTGGCCAAAGGCTCTTAAGCCGCTTGAAGATGAGACTTTAGATTTCCAAGAATATATTCCCTCTGGTAAGCTATGCTTATACCTGCCAGCCTTCCTCTATATTCCTGTTTTCCAGCAACCCATCCCTTTGCCTGAAACAGACCTAGGGGGCAGCTTGCTTGCATATTGCATGTTCTTTCTTCCTCAACAGCCCCGGGTGCAATCTGAAATCTGCATGCTGCCCAACAGAAGAACAGTATCTGAATGTTTGCTATGACCTTCAACATTCCAGCACAAGGAGGTGATCAATTGGAGGCTCCACACCTTTACCATAAACCAGACTTTTTCCACCACACCCCTGGCTCCATTTACCACCAGATGAAGGCTTGCATACTAATTTGTGAATGAGTGTTTTGGCTGACCTATGGTTTTAAAATTAAATATGATCAAGTTGCTATGTCTTGTTCTCAATCAGATTATTATGCATGCTTTTATTAATATTTCCACATTGACTTTTGTCTCTTCCCTGCCGGACCTTTTCGCACTTGGCACTCCAGGAAGGACACGCACACTTCCATCCCAGAGCAGCTCCAAGCATGTGTGGCCACCCTCCATCTTAAGAAGCTGTGGAGCAGTTGAACCTACAGCGCTCCTAGTACAGCCCCACATGCAACATTCAGACAGCGATGCTTCATGGGGATGTGGCAGGGAGGCTGCAGCTGGGCAGTCACATACTGTGTTACCCAATCACCATAGCAATGGCCAGCCATGCATGACCCTGGCTGCAGTGAGATGGATGCTGCCAGATGGCAGTTTACACTTACCCTTCTGCAGGGTAAGTTCCCGGAAGATTTGGGAACTGGGCTGAATGCCGACCTCCATCCCTGACCTTAACTTCCCGGGACACCGTTCCGGGAAGTTAAGTGCAAAATGACTCCTTACGATGCCTGCCCTGCTATTGCCTCCTGCCACAGTCTGCACCAGTATGCGGATAAGAGGTCCCTGTTCTGGGATATAATCCAGAATAAGGCCAATGCAGAAAGGGCAAGAGCGGCTGAGCTACAACACTCCTCAAGCCTTTTCACTGGCCAGATGTATTAGGACTCAGCAATGTCTGGAGGGCCATAGATGGGGCCAGTCCAGGTCTAGGGGCCGCATCCTGTCATCATCCTCTCACACTTGTTAAGTAACATGAACACATGATGATGCATGAATAAGAGTAAAGTTGGCACTGACGGAAGAGCTCTGTTGCCTCAAGAAGGCTAAATATTGAAAAGGCAATACAGGCAGTTCTAGGATTCAGCCTGCAGTCCTCATATCTGGTTACCTGTATGCATGGGTCTCTGAAACACCTGAGACTAATTTAACATCTATGGATTCAGTTAATGTGTCTTATTTGTGAGATCTACTGGTTTACAGCAAAGCTGAGTTTGTGCTTCCACACGTAGGACATGAGGGAGCCACACTGATGAAAAAACTGGCTGTGGAGCGCCTCAGGGTCCATGGAACCTGCCCAACTGGCACAATCTAGATCAGCCTGAGGGCACCTATAACTGGCACTTTATAGTCAGTTTGTGACCTCTTGTGACTAAGGGTCATAGAAACATAAGATGAACTCTGCTGGACAAGGCCTCAGGCCATCTAGTCCAGCATCCTGGCTCATATACTGGCCCACCAGTTCCTTCTGGGCCTCTCAAGCAGAAGACAAAGGCAAAACCTTCACCTGCACTCAAGTCCCTGTATTTGGTCATTAGAGGCATCCTGCCTGCCTCTCCAATCTGAAGGCAGTACATACTGTGCTACCAAACTTAGACTGTTTGAGGCAGCCTTGGGTCTACTATTTGACTCACCAAATGACTGCCTGTGATTGTAACAAGGAGGCAGAGCTGTTCTATCAAGGCACTGCACTTTCTTTCCAGGACATAATCTTGGGCGCTGTGGCAGGGGACATTCATCCAGCCATCCCACCCTGGAGGGAGCCTCCTCCACTGGAGCCTAAGGGTTAGTCCCTGTCCTGTTTTGTAGCACTTCAGCTAACATGTGCCTCATCTCAACAGATATGGCTGGCTTAAGTGTCTTGTACAAAAGGCTTCCTTTCCTGTCCGCTAAATGACCGAGGCAAATACACTAGAAAGAAACCAAAACTTGTTAAAAATGTGAAGGCACATACAAACCCAAAAGCACTTAGCACTTAACAATTACACGAGGAATAAAATGTTTATCTTCAAAACGTGAGACAGAACCAAATACATACAAGAGTAACAACCTTCACTGCCTGGAACAAAAAAAATTTTGCAACGCAAGTTTCAAGAAAAGTGTTGTTTTACTCTGCAAAGCCGTTGGAGGCGTGGAGAAGATGAAAAGACAGCCGGGCCAGTTTGAAACACTCCGGACACTTTTGGGCTTGAAGTTCTTGTGGAAACTTTGCCCTTAGCTCAGTCATTTTTGCCATCATCTGTATCAGTCCCTCTGTATCACCTCTGCAACTATCAGCCTTCTGGGCGCTGTCCCTGTGATGCCCCTTTGTTAAATGAAAAGCCAATGCATGCTTTTCTTCACCTTTTTGCATATTTCCCCTTATCTCAAGAGATTAAGAGAAAGGCTGGTTTTCCATAGTAGCAATTTTAGAGCTAATCTCACAGGTTTGAAAGCAGGCTTATAGGGGTATCTCTAGACTCTTATAAAAATACACTGAACAATACATGCTAACTTATATTAATTTTCACTAAGTCTCTCGTGCAAAATATTCCAAATAAATTCCTCAGTTTTGCAGTCTACTCCAAATGACACCCAACCAGTCCTCTTTCAATTACCTCATTTCCATTTCCCCAATAAATTTAGCTCTGTGACCATTAGGTGAAGAGTGGGATATAAATATAGGGAAATAAACAAATAAACAATTTTGTTATAATGCATCTCTGTTCATCACCCCAAGTCAACTCTCAAAATAATCTTTAGCTGTTTTTTTATATTCTTCCTCCTTTTCTCCTTGATAAGTGTTGGCTTTTGTTATCGTTTAACTTGTAAACTGTGTATAGGCATTTGAAATCCGTGGCATATAACCTATATATATATAATACAACCTATAATAAATAAATATTTATCCAGATTTTATTTTCTACTCAGGGAACCCACTTAGCCGCACAATTCAATGTCCTCCAAACTGGCCACCCATTTAGAAATGCTCAAGAAACAAAAATGTGGACTTTGCCCCCTCAGGCCATCTCTGCAAATGCCTAGAGATACTTCAGTGGTGTCAAAGCTTCCTGCCTTGGAAGTTGCTTGATTCAGCACTAAACTAAAAGAAGGAGGAGCGTGCGGAAAAGGGCAAACCAGTGGGGCTATGGTGTGGCAACTGCTTGCTTGGCGCATGCTGACCTTGCTGAATCTGCTGATTCAAATGTACTGAATGAGCTTACCATGACATGAGCCTTTCACATTAACAGCCCTACCTCTGATGAAATAAAAGCAGCAGTTGAGGAAAGATGAGCTAACGGAACAAAAGGAAAATGTGGCCATACACTATCTTTTAGGCTTGCTTGCTTCAGGTTCCAAAATGCTATCTGGAATAATGGGATGTGGCAAAGATTTATACTGAAATATGTGTAAAATGCTTTGTGAAAATAGATTTTAAAAACTGCAAAAACAAAATGCTATCTGGAAACTGGCAAACCCCCTCCCCTCCTATTGAATAGGGGAGCGCACCAACTCCCGGCAAATGCAAAGACAGCGGTTTGCTATAGACCTTTGGCCTTCACTTGAATGGCTGCTCTGTGGAGAGATTCATGTGTCTCTCTCTGCACAGCAATGCGTTCAGTTGTAAAGAGTTTTCAAGATGTTTTCCAACATCATCAGTTTAACCTGTGTGCCATTAGAGGAAACAGTCACCCAGATCCTTGCCCGGGTGAATCAGCCAGCAAGGCAGACAAGAGAGAAATTGCTACGACCCCTCCTGGAGTAGTAACGCTTTTTTATCTGGCACATTTCAGTGAAAGAGATTCTTTTCTCCCACTTGTTTTGCAAGGTGAATTGAGAAATCAAATCCCCCACTGCGCAGAATGCAATCAAACCCTCCTCGCTTAACAATGCTAGAGGAAAGCTTTGGAAGAGGCCCACGCTTCCCAGGGTATCTAAATGAGCTCTTTCAGTAATGAGTAAAGGCTGGGAGCCCTTTCCCCTGGCCAAAGATCTGACAATTGTATAAGCAGAGCGCTTCCTAGGGTTCATCTGTGAGAAAATACACCCAAGGATCCTATTTGTTTTTTTTCTTCCACAGCAACTACTACCAGGGACAAAGGGGTGGGTGGGGTGCAAATATAACTGCGTGGAAAAGGAAAATGTCCTCAAGCCAAAACACTCTTATTTAAATTATTTGATGAGATGAACTCCAGTCTATCCAGAACAATCAGGCCAACAGATTTACTTCGCAGTGGTTAAAAGGTCTCGGAATGAAAACTCCAGGTGACAGTATGCCTGGAATCAACATCTTGGCTACAGGTAAGAATAGTTTAGTCTGATGAATCAAAGGAAAGAAAGTTCTTAGGCACTGAAAGTAAGAGTGACACCCCTGTGTTGTTTATTAAGAAAGACAAAATAATGAGAAGCCCTGTTTTCCAACGTATTTCCAGTAAGGCACTAAATTTTTTCTTCCTTCTCTAACGTCTGCCCCTATCAAATTGTCAGAGTTATTTAAGTTCCAGCACATTCAATATTGAATTTTATTTGTAACCCATGTTGCTTTTAGGAGATATACAAATACACTGGGAAAAGAATACCAACCTTAATACCTATTTCCATTTTTATTTTCATTTCTCTGGGGCAAAGTTATGGATCTGCCTAGCAGGCTGAAGAGAGGAAAGATCAATACGCTAGAACACACCCAATATTTAGAAGACCTGCACCTCAAGGATTTATGCCTCCAAGAAATAAATACAAATAAAAGAGAAAGTCCAGTGACTTAAATTAATTTTCTCTTACACAACTACAGAATTAATTGTCTAGAAATGCTTTAGGAGAGACTAAAAACCAGCATGCAGAAATTCCGTAAAACAACAAATTCCTGGTGGGTACCAGTGTTTGTCACAGAACAATAAAACAAAAAATTCCTGCAGACTTAAGGGTGTTGTAGAACTGAATATTTTAGCAGAAAGAGACAGATCAGCAATCTCTGCACACCCTCACTGGAATAAGTCCCATCCCATGCATGATGCGCACGTTGCAATATTTATGTCGAGACTAAGCTTTTGCTCTTGTTTCCATTGCAACATTTCATTCCTGCAGCCCCCCCCCCCCCCCCCCCCCCGCACAAATAACTAAGAGGTCATTAGCAGCATTCTGCTGAGAAGAGCAAAATGGGGCAGATGGAGGAGACATTTACGGTTCTCCAGCAACTCCACTGATGAGGTGGGTTGATTTGGTTCATGATCAAATGAGGGTTTTACAATTTTGGACTTCTTCTCCTGATCATAACCTGCTGACGAAAAGGAAGCCAATTTCTCCCAAGAGTCCCCTGCATGCGTGCTCTCCCACCAAACTGTTCAGTGAAACCTGGGAGCAGAACAAGAGAACCATCATTTGACAATATATCGCAACAAATCAAAAGCAAGAGCTGGGTAGCTGTCAGCAGCCAGGGCACCCAAGCCAGAGGCAGGGTGGACAGCGGCTGCTTCCTTGAAAGGCATCCAGGTACGCTTTGGCAAGCTTAAGTACTAACCTGCACAAGAGGTTATCAGCTGCTGTGGCTTCACCTTCAGTAAGGGCAACTGCAGGAGGAGAGAGGTCCAAAGAGCAGAGACTCCCTTGACTCTTCACCCCAAATCCAAACTCCACCTGGGAAGCAGCTCTTAGATAAGATGGAAGGGAAAGACAGAGGGGAGAAGAAAACAGCTCAGACAACTCCTACAGGTTTTTAAATACCTCTTGGAGCCTCGCTTGGTGCATTGTGCACTGACCTTTTACACTTCTCCCAACTGTGGGCTCTTCTGGGATTGCTTGGCATCACAAGAGGGAGGGAGGATTGAGAGATGGGAGGGGTCAGAGGCTGAGCTGAATAGCCTGAAAGGCTTGTTGCATGCCCAGGGTAAAAAGGATGCAATCACTTTCTCTCCTAGTTGCAAAAGAAAGAGAATTCGAGACAGGAGAATGTGCAGCTTTTTGGCAGAGCAGCTCGCTGCAAGGTGTAGAAGCAACGTAAGAAAGAAAGGCATGATCAACAGATTTAAGCGCAGATTTAAGTGCAGATGAAGAGAGGAGATGTGGAAATTCCATAGAGGGCTCTGTCCCGGGAGCTCCATCCTAAGCACGGGTGATCCAAGGTCTGTCCCACCAAAGGAAGTAAGATTATTTACCAAGCAAAAGTGCCTTCTGACAGCAAGCCAACTAGACATGTGAATGTCACCCAATTATAGGAAGAGAAATGGGGCTTATTTCAGTGGAGACTGGTTGGCATTGGAGAGATTAGAAGACTGCTTGCAGGCCCAGTGATATAGTTTGAATTCCTGACTTTGTTTTTCATAAGTTATTTCATTAATTATGCCGAAAAGATTCAGTGAACTATAAATTGTTGTTGATGGCTACCACTGATCGATGTCTAACTGCAGGTTGGTTGCATGAAGTTTTCTTGGAAGAGATGCAAAAGTGGCCTGCCATTGTTCATGAATGGAAAGATATAAGAGAGGCTGGGGATTGAACCGGCAACCCTCTGCCTTCCAGGCAGTTCACTCTACTGACTGAGCTACAGCCACTCAAAAAAAAAGAAAAAGAAAAAGTTAATTTACATTATAATTCATTCCCTCATACATATATAAACTCCATTCATTTGTATTCTACTGATAATGCTTATTTACTTATTTTCCTACCGTACCCAATATATTAACATCCAATTTGCCTCCATATAGATCCCTCACATCCAGCCTCCTCCTTAATACCACCCGCCCATAAGCATCATATCCAGTTTGTTCTATCTGAAAACCTCTCCCCATCATTTGAAAGTCTGCTTCATCTAACACTGTTCTCCTTTTTAATATAAAATCTATCAAGCTTTTCCATTTCCTCATCAAATGAATCTTTATTGATTGGCCTTCATATAGGCATCTTCCTCCTCTAATAAAATAAAAAATAAACGTTTCTTTTATCAATTTACTTATATCTTTCCATTCATAAACAATAGCTGTCTGTGCTTAATTACATTGATCTTCTTTTGTTTATTTTGTCCTTTCAGCCCTTGCAATATACTTATCTCCTTTGTCCAGTTAATATCAGAACCCAACATCCTGTCAGTATCTACACCTATTCTTTTTCAAAAATCTTGTACTCTTACAATTCCATCACAAAGATATATAAACTTACCTTTTTCTTTATAGCTAGGCCAATATTTTGGACTTATTTATTTATATAAGTTAGCTGGCAGTTAGTTTGAGTTCCTGTGGAAGGAAGAACTTGGTTTAAGTGTTTGACTCTATTTTATGCTTGCTTTCCTGGCAAAATTCAGCAGATATTGCAAAAGATACGACAGTGGCATGAAAAGAATGAAAAGAATGAAATACTAATAGATAAACAAATTTGAATAAACAAAAAACAGCTCCAAATGCATAATAGTTGATATGCAAACAGAACTTCAAATCAGGAGAAAATAAAAACTACTGTAAAGGAAAATTAACAAAACAGTGCTGAGTGTGAGAACAAATGAGCATTTGAAGAGAAGGCACTTTGAAGCTTAGGTGCAGCCATCATAAAGTTTCTGCCCTGAGTCATGACCTCTGATGGTAGCAAAACAACGGAGCAAGGACTCCATGGAGAGGCAGTTCCCAAATTCAGGAAGCAATCTTTTAAATGCTGCAATATCAAAGTATGCTTTTACCAGCTTCTTCCATGATGCCCAGAAACAAACCAATTTAAGTTGGTCCATATGTGAGAGGAATCCAGAAACAGAATTCAAGTTAGAGAAAGTGACCCTGATTGTAATGACACAAGTCATAGGTTGCATTGAGACATTATTTACTTATTCTACTTATTCTACTGTATTGGATATTCAAGAATATCCATCCTTTAGTCTGGAATATCCAAATATAACGGAATAAATAAATGACATCTGGATCCAGCAGGAGATACAATTACAATATGCATGTTTGTGTTTTCAGCCTATGATATCACCACAGGCAACACAACTTCAAAATGTAAGACGTCATTTCTACATTCCAAGCTCCTTTTTGAAAGCACAGTCTAAGAGTATTTTATTCTGTAATGTAGGAGTGGGTCTCCAGTTATACATTTTATCTAGCTATCTCACCTCTCCTGGAAGACCTTGGCTGACAATCATTCCACTGTTTGTTTTTAAAATCCCTGCTCTGCAAGTATTGTGAGCTTCTAATCCCCTCTTCTCTGGAAACCCGATGGAACCACTTTTTGGGCCTTGTTCTTCTCCAATGTTTGATAAGTCAATACCCTCAGGCTTAGCTTTCTGGAAGGGAGATGAATGAGCAAATAGTCTTACTGCAGAGGAAACTAGTTGCAAAGAGACAAAAGAAAAGTCGGAGAAGGCCTAGGAAGGCTAGAATTGTAATGCCAAACCCAGTGCCCTCATCTCTGACCACCATCATTCTTGAATCTTGTCAGCCATGTTGGATGAGGCTGCTGATGAGAATATTAGAGTAATGTCAGAGTGACAACTGGCATCCCTTGATTACACTGAACAGCATTTTGATTCACAGCAGAACCTGGTTCAGTGTGATCAAAGGCAAAGGTCATTTCCCACTCTGTCTCCACCTCTCCCTATCCTACTGGCTCTCTCCTTCTCCTTTAAGAAGTTTGACATAACAAACATTATTGATCAATATATTCAACAGTAAAGTGTTAAAGACTATACTTTAATCTGAGCTAGAACTTGCACTAACAACCCAAATAATCCACCTTATTCACTAGCTACTTCCTATTTGGTCTAGTGGTTAGGGAGCCGGACTCTTACATGGGAATACCAGGTTTGATTTCACCCTTCTCCACGAAGCCAGCTGGGTGGGTGACCTTGGGCTAGTCACAGCTCTCACATCACTACCCACCTGACGGGGTATTCTGTTGTGGGGAGAAGAATAGAATGCTTCAGCCATCGTGAATCCCTTTAAACTAGTGAGAAAAGTGGGGTAGAGAAGCCAACGCTTCTTCTTCTAGATGTGACTAAATGCCTTGAGCAGAGCCTCCTATCTTGATCCAGATATGAACATTAGCATCCATCAACACAACATCGATATAGCAAGAAGCGACTGACAGCCCCCACCCAGCACTGAAGGAGCCCCTTTTTAATGTCCAAACCTTATGAAAAGTGCTAGGATATATCCACATGCAGCAGCTCTTGCTTTTGGTCTGCGGTGAGGACCAGGATTGTTCAAAGACTAGATTGCAGTAAATGGAGCATGATACCCATGTCAGCCCAGCCCTTACACTTGCAGTTAAATACCATTTTAAGCAATCAAGCCAGTGGTAACTATGATTTTGAGGCTGGGCCTTGAAAAAAAAATCAAAACCCTGCATGCTCGGATTGAATCTAAAGATGCTTGTACTGAATCCACTGCAAGCTTCAGCTTGTTATGTAAGCATTTCCAACCCGTAGCAAGCTAGAACAGTGCTAGGAGACAGACAACAAAGCCCAATTAGATACTCAAATGTACTTGCTTTGCAGGTACCTGTATTCAGAACAGCATTGTGAGCCTGTGAAGAAGAAAAATGTAGTGGGTGGAATTCTACTCCACCCCTACAATTCATGCCACAAAGATAGTTTAAGTGATTCCTACATGTTTTGCAGAATTGGCAACTGAATCTTCACAGCTTGCTTTGTGTCCATCTTAGACCTAGAGCACCCAATAGATGGTTGACCCCTCCAGTGTAACATTAGCTCTTCTTAACCAGCTGGCGGTTGAAGTGTCCCGCTCTGGCTTGTTAACTCATCCTGGTTCTGCCACAAGACAATCCTGGAAATCAGGCACTGGATTAAATGCCAGGGAATTGCGTTTCACAGTTTGATGTAAGGTTCTGTCATCACCAGATGCGTTTAAATCCTGGGATTACTCTTTTTTTGTTGGCATTACAACATTTCAACGGTATGTGTTTCTGGGTACACACATATAGTGCAGCGTGTGAAGACATCCTATAAGGGTGTGGATGCTTACTAGTGGTAGAGTTATCTTTCCCACCACTAAATCTGAAACACCCAGGTCAATCATAATATTTACAGATGTTTGTGCTCCAAGGATGAAGCAAAAAGAACACACTTTTGGTAAAGTAGCCATAGGGGCAAAACGTTCCTCACTGAAATAAGGGCAGTGATCACACAAAGCATTTCTGAAGTAACTCTGAGGCAACTTAGAAAAGGCTTGATGGTGGGTTTGTTCACACACCAATCTGTCCCTCCCACTCCCCTGAACATTCTGTGCTAGAAAAGGTGGACTGCAGATGGGCTGGAAACATGGGATCAATATGTTGCCTCTCTGAGGCACCCCTTTTGTTATGCCTGAACACACCATAGTTTGTTTGGTTTTAATAATTCTTGAGTGACTGGAGATTCACAGGTGACTGTGCCCTATGAATCTTCTATGGCGTAATAAGTAAGCAATGTCTGGATGTAGCCCTTGCTAGTGAAGTTAGATTGGGGACGGGATGAGGACAGAAGGGCCTCATGCTACTGATTTTTTAAAAAAGTTTTGTTTTAACACTGTGAACGTAAAATGGAGACCCATATTCAAATGTCACAGTATATCATCTTTGCGTCTAAAGCATAATCTCTTGAGAATTATCTTTGTCTTCCTACAAAAATTAGGAATATAAAATAATTTTATATTATTCATATAAAATATTAGTGTTTTTAAAAACATTTGATTTTGTCTCTTATGCAAAAAAACAGGAACATTTCTGTGTTTTGCTCATAAGTCTTTCTCCATCAGATGATTAAATCCAGTTGTGATTTTCTAGACGGTGTAAAGTAATTACATAATTTAATACTTTAATCCATTTCTTTTTAGACATGTTTGTAGCTCAGGTGTAAATCATGGTTGATTCCATATTCTACTATATTTGGATATTCTACTATATTTGGATATTTCTAGAATCAGGAGAGCAGTTGGACCACTAGATAGTAAAGGAGAGAAAGGGGTAA
>MTQE01002208.1:53898148-53967690 GCA_014337955.1 Aspidoscelis marmoratus | reverse complement strand
CCAGGTTGAGAACTACTGTTGTAAGCCATCCTAAGCACCATGAGGCTATCACTGCAGTTGGGCATAAGTAGGAAAAACCAAGATATAAATGAATGACCACAGATCACTCTGAGATTAACTAAGATTGTGGAATCTAGATCACAGATTTGGACTTCATCCTACTTGTGCTAAATTCTCTTTCCTGGCTGTGGGACTTGATAAGATCCGGTTGGCAGAAGTGAAACCTAAGTGTCTCGACATCCTTTTAGAAATATTGTAAGTGTTCTTACTTGTTACAAATCAAGATTCCTTTTCTGGCTTCTATAGACAGGAGGGAGTGCAGTCCCATAATTCGCTCATACAACTCTAATGGGTATATGGATATTAGGAAATTGGGTCATTTTGTCAGGGCTTTATAGAACACTGGTCAACAAGATGTTTACATCCCTAAAATGCCTCAGAAAAGCTTTTACTTTGAAAGCAACTAGTTATTGCTCTGTTGCTAGGGTTCCCCCATCTCTATCATTTACAGCAGATAGACTTTTATTGATGATCACACTGGGTATAATAAAGATTTCACAGTTACTGATTCTGTCTTTCAGGAAACACAGCCTCATGTTTTCAACTAAATACAGAATAGGGGGATTTTAGCTGATATTCTGTCAAGTTGCTTTTCAGGTCCTCCCATTGGAGAATTTATGTAGGTCTCTACCAGCGCAGTTCAACAACTTGACATTTTAGCAACGTGCAACTGAGTGACACTAAACCACTCACTATGGTACACAAATGATAGTTTCTTTGCAGTTGGCTGTAAAAGAGATACAACTTCCCCATTTATCCAGGAATGGTAATTTTCAAAACATAACACTAGAACATTTTTCCTGGACTTTTATCCCAAGATAATGTCAACTGGGGAACCACATTAAACCTTGCATATATGTCCGTTTACTTAAAATATGTTTTTACCATTATCTGTAAAAATCCTCAAACTGTGGCCAACCACATGTTGCAGAGTTACAACCTTCATGGCAGAAATGCTTACTTCCAAGTATAATCAGACATCAAAGGGAATCAGAAAACTACTTTTCATCTCCACAACCTCTCTCTGGGCATCCATCATGACTGCAAGGGGCACCTCTGCCCTAAAATTTCCAACGAGAAAGCTTTTTTGGCATCTCATTTTTAAAAAGGTGGGCAACTGCTCATGGCACTAGGACTTTATATAGTAGTCTCAAAGTATTTGTTTATAGATATTTGATTTCCTAAAAAGATGAAGCTGGATCTTCCCATCAGAGTGACTGTAAAAAAAATACATTACACTTTACATACCTGTAGCACTCCTGTATCCCATATAAGATTAACAGCAAAAGGTAACGTTCAAAATTGCCAACTAACTTGCCTATGGATGTACAGCAAAGAAGTCTCTGTGTGTGCATGGGCTTATTTCACGAGAAACCCATCTAGAAAAGTAATGATTCTCCATATATACTGATAATGCAGTGTATTTATTCTACAATTACAAAGCTGAGACATTTGGAGAGAAAAGCATCTTCACAACTGTTCCTGCCACAGGTCAAGAAATGAAAGCAGAGAACATCAGAAGTTGTTCTGGTTCTTTGACAAAGCTTCCCCCAGAACCATCTCCTCACCTTAAGCCTTATATTAAAGCCTCAACGGAACTTCAACTTGACAAAAGATCTGTTTAAAAAGCTCGCAAGCATCCTCACATGCTTATCAGCTTTCTGAACTCATTGACTTTTGAAAATAGACTGCAAAATTCGTTCACCTATGGGGCACCTTAATATCCTTTTCCGCATCAGACTAAATTAAAGCCAGTGGCATTAGGAAACATTCTAGATTCTCAAAGTGCTCTAATGGGATGAAGCCAATTAGCTGCTAACTTACTCCAAAGCCTGACATGCCAAAGATGATGCTAAGCATTCCACAAGTGATGTAGCCTAGGCTCAGTGGCTATCCCCATACTATGCTAAGAGACCAGCCCAGGAGATCCCTTGGAATGCCTTGTCTGTGCTGCAGAGTGATCTCCTGGGAAGCCATGTTTTCCAGTAGAACACCGCATTGGCGTTGGGCAAGGTGTTGGGAGCCAGCTATGGTGTGAAAATGGCATTGTGGTGCACTTGTAAGCTGTTAATGGAGCATTCCAGGCTGGTCTGCTATACCAGGGCTGAGAAGCCCAGTGCCATTTTGCTGGGCACCCAGAAGCTGCACTGGAAGCGTGTCACTTCTGGACTATTCACCAAAACAGTCCCAGCCAAAAACCAAAGAGGTAAGAAATGTTAATTCTGAGCTTTAGTAGACACACTGGCATGGGTCACCTGCAGCATGGCCCACCATGCTCCAAATTACTTAATTTAGCCCAGCATGGTACAAGGTGATTTATGTCATATGGAAATGGCTAATAATACTCGTCTTTTCACCCTGGTCCAAATGTACTCTCAGTTAAATATTCCACTACAGAGGTACTCTCTCTTCCAGTTTGCTCTAAAACAAAGTAAGACATTCAACACACACACACACACACACACACACACGCCTAACCTGCAGCTCTGTCATTAACTGCTGCCTCACAATTACTGTATTTTCTGGCGTATAAGACTACTTTTTAACCCAGGAAAATCTTCTATAAAGTCGGGGGTCATCTTATACACTGGGGGTTGTCTTCTTGAATGGTGAGTATATCCCAAACTCTATATTTTAACTGGAAAGTTGGGGGTCGTCTTATACGCCCAGTCGTCTTATACGCCGGAAGATACGGTAACTTTAGTTCCCTCTGGGCATTTTTTTTTCTTGTCAGGTAACCTCTGGGAATCTCTCACAAGGTATGTATTTCAGTAAAAGAAATGCAGCAAGTGACAAAGGGAAAGACAGACCCAAGAATCATGAAAGGGACCAGAAATCAATGAGAACAGAATATATGTATGGAAGGGGGTCAAGTAGCACCTTAGAGCCTAACAGAGAAAAAAATTGGTAGCATGAGCTTTCATAGACTAAGCCAGTGATGGCTAACCTTCTGAGCTCAGTGTGTCAAAATTCGCAAGAAAACCTAGCTTAATTTGGGTGCTGTGTCACATTTAGAAATATCCATAATTTTGTGATATTTGTAGCTCTAGTAAAAAGAGTTATATTTTTGATATATGTATTTTATTAAAAGCAAAAAGAAATAATCCTTTACACTAGTGACTTTTGTTGCTAAATCTTCAATTGAAAGTTGGTATTTCGTACACTTCAAGAACAAGCAAGCACTACACGCTCAGGTCCCAGGGTGCCCAGGTGTGTCACCCAAAAGAGCTTGGTGTGTCACCTGTGACACACGTGTCATAGGTTGGCCATCACTGGACTAAGCCTACAAAATCAGATGCATCAGAAACTGGCCCTCTTTGCTTACTGATCCAGCCTAACATGGCTGCTTCTCTGAATTCTAGAACATTCTGTATGTTATTCCAGAAAAAGCTTAGGGGGCATATTATTCAACTTTCACATTCTAATCCAAGTATTTTTCCAGTCTGAGAAAACATACCATTAATTAGTCTAATTTTAAGCCATAGCATTAAACAAAACAAAAATGCTATGGAAAAATTACATATGGGAACTCTTGAAATTTGATGCGTTAAGAGATAAAAGAATAATAATGGTGTGGGAAAAGTGAAGAAGAATATAACGCAAATGTGGGGGATCTGGCTACTATATAGTATTGAGACTACTGAGTTACAAGTGGAAATAAAGAGTAAGAGATTTCCCAAAAGAAATAGAAGAAATAATTGAAGAATGGGACCTTTAGGGGAAGGGTGAAAAAATATCAAATGCATGTCTGGAATATGGTGTACAGTTATAACGGAGATGATTACTTTGTATTAATTTTGTAAATCCAACAATTAAAAATACAGTTAAACAATCAAAAAAGAAAAGTAAAAGAGATAATCTTCCAAACATGACAACCTTCTACAAATCCCTTCAGGCCCAACCCTTAAGGAATCCTTGCCAAAAAATTCCAGTGTAAATGAATTGCAGAAGCCTGATTGATCAACAACAGCAAATTTCTTTTCAAGTTTATTTACATATTTCCCATTAGTATTGATGGCATTGGTGTTGTAAATAGACCAAGAGTCTTTGTGTCATCACAGACCCGACTAGACCTTCAGCACAACGGCAACAGGCCCAAGAGATACAATCCCTGGAGAAGCCAGAGTAACAGAGAAATAAAATGTGACCCAAATTTAAATTAGCTAAATGTTCAGTAAGGGTAAAGGAATCAATGGTGAGGCTGGTTTTAGGATGTCCAAAGAGTTAAGGATCAGCAATAGAGAAAAAACAAGTGTAGGCATGAAGTTCTGCCATCTCCAACCCCACCACCATCCTGCCAATGACACAATTTCAACAGATGAGACCACTAGAAGAAGAGGAGATCCAGCAACTAAGGGCTGGGAAGGGCAGACATGGAATGGTAGAGAGGGGAGGAGAAATCACTGGAGGTAGTCCATAGGGTTTCATTTTGCACTGGGCGGCTTGTAGGGTTCCAGCAACAGACTTGAGAAGGTATTCACTTTGTCTGCCCCTCGCACTTCGTGGGGCAAGAGTGGCAGCTTCACAATGTGGAAGTCTTCGTAGAGGTCTTCCATCTGCAGGAGGAAAGGATGCAAACACAGTCAGAAAGGAAATACAGGTGACAAACTACAAGCCAGGAATAAAGATGAGTTGTATCAAGAACCAGGCAAACAAAGGAAGCCTCTTTTTGCAGTTGCAACTCAATACATTGCCAAGAACTCTATGGAAATCTCATGTTCTAGCACACCAAAATTTCAGAGACGGAATTGCTAGCTTTCACATGGTATTTACGCAAGCTTATCTCTCTGAAAGCTGAGATGCCTTAAGATGCTGCGTAAATGGGAAGTACTAGAATTGCTAGACAGATATGCGCCTAATAAACAGTAATTCCAGGCTCAGCCTATGTGGCAGAAGGCTGAAGAGAGAAGAACCAGCTTGACAGAAAGAACAATTAGACTTGGACACTGGGCATGTCTGCTAAAAGTGGAATCCTTCCCTTTGGAATGTATAATGGCCGTAATAAGTGGGGCGAGAGTTTAAGGCCCTCTAGAGACTACAGCAGGGCTAATGCAGGAGTCCGTATCATCCTCTCTTCCTGCTTTCACCCTTTCACTTTTCCAGTTTCTACCATGCTATAAGAAAGTAGTGAATGCAACGGTTCTGTCCCACAGTGAAGCATTCTCAGCAAGATTCCCAGAAGAATCTTAGAATTTTCATAGACACCCCCCATCCACAATGCTTTGGTGTGACAGAGAAATTCATCTGTGGTCCTTGCTCACTGCAAAGCAAGGAAACAAAGGCAGGGAATCTGGGTCCCACCCCTGCAGAGGCTTTGAATGGGCGGTGGCAAGGCAGGCATCCTCTTGTCACCTCAAGGCAGGACTAGACAGGCAAAGTCAGGTGTCAATTTGTGACACTCCCCACACCTGTTGCCTGAGGTAACTCTCTCACAATTGGGTTGGGCTAGGCCTGTCTTTGCCAGCTGACAGCAGTATTTTGCATTGCTGTCACTGTATCTTCCAGTGCTGAGTTTAACATTTAATGAACTTCTGGGAAACTTGGGAAATGAAGAAATGAAAAAAAAAAAGGATGGGAAGCAACAGAACCACTGAAGAAAAGATGCAGAGAATAAGAAAGACTGGAAAAAGGCCAAAAATGGAAGATGCAGAACGTATGGTAAAAACTGCAAAAAGAAGTCTATGCAAACACTGAGGACTGCGTATTTCACCTTACACCAGCCACCCAAGAACTAGTACTGAAAGATTACTTTTAAAAAATGTTAATGAAGCCACACAGAGTTTAAATACAAGAAAAGGCAAGTATTCACATCACCAAATGGGAGAGGTCAGATGCTACACAAAAAGAGAGGCCTACTTTCTTTTCTCTTCAGCAACTGAGTTGTCTGGGGTCATTTGGTAGTGATGCCAGGGTCACTGAATAGGCGCACCTCTGGAGAAAAGATCCACACTAACCATGAGAAAAAGTAAGAAGAATGTGGAGAAACAGGAATCTGGGGCAGAAGGTAAAATCAGAATAGCAAAGCTCTAGCTGTGTAAAAGGCTCAAGTAATCTTCATTATACCAGAACCTTGGATGCAAAATCTAGATAGGCAAGCAGCAATAGATAGCAAATGGGTTCCAGGTTTCAACTGGTAGCATCTCCAGCTTATAGGTTCAGAAAGTAGGTTATAATGCCCTGGGAATTATCACCTTGCCACAGTGAGAAGGCTTGGTGGCTCCAGTAATCCTGAAAGCAAGGCTAACAGAAGTGCAAACTAGGTTAAAAGAAGAGAGGCGAATGGGAATGAGATTATATGGGTTGTAAAAGACATCAGCCATTTTCAACGAACTCCAAAAACAGACACTAGAAAATTGTAAAAAAAAATTCCAGAAAACACCAATGACAAACTGCTTCCATACTGTGGCCAAGGAAATTACATGAACACAGCCAGTGGCGACTTGTAGCTTTAAGGACAAGCAACCACAGGTATGGGCTGGGCAGTGTACTAAGAAAACGTGCATATTCTGTAGCCGACAATCACCTGGTCTGCATCTGCCATTACTTTTTAAAGCTACAGGCTGCCACTGAACACAGGTGTGCCCCCAAACTGAGTGATGGCAGCAGATATTAAGACCATCACATATGAAGTCACTCTCTATAGCTACCAGAAAACAGCATCAACTTTTTAATTTTTAGATCTGAATGTGATATTATATGACCAGACCAAATCTGTAAGGAAACTGTAAGGAGACATTGCCAGTGCTGAAAGAGGAATGAACTGCACCAATTTAGCTATCTTAGGAATAAGCCAGTAAAGATGCTCCAGAACTGATCATTTTAACTAATGTGGCTACATAATGGATTATGCAAAACACTTTGACAGAAATCAGCACCCCTACTCCACCACTACCACCCCACCCCCCAAAGAGTGTATCTGTTAGAATGAGGAAACCAAGCCTTACTGAAATATATGCAATTATTACAGATTCAGTGAAGGAAAAAACTGGAGGATTCTTTGTAAAATTTTAAGAGGAGCTAGATGCAATAAAAGACATTCTGTCACGAACTGTGAATGGAATGTGGAAAGTAGGAGAAACAGGCAGAATTAGATTAGCTATATACAATAATGCAGACAACAGGGTGGAAAGAAAATTTTACTTTGAACCTCTTTACATGAGACAGTGAACAGACATTACTGAAAAAATGCAGTTCAATCAACCAGAGAAGAATGCAGAGCAAAATAGACCGTGAATCATGAATATCAAAAATACACGTTACAGACCATGCAGTCAGAAAGCAAGGAAGTGATTCAGCATACTTTGACTGTGTGGCATGAACAGATTCTTAAAATTGCCAAGAAAAATCCCCGTGGCATTCAGAAGAAGCTAATATGATTGCCAGAGCAAGGTAATGGATGAAAGTACCAGACAACAAGAACAAAGGATCACACACAACAGAATGCTTCCTTTTAACATCAAGCAAAGAGGAAAGGAAAAATATTTCAATCAACCATGTCAACAAATACACCATAAGGAAAAATGGGAGGCCTTTTCAAGAGAAGCAGGGAAATCACATACACGTTTACACTCACGTAAAAAAAGAAAACTGAAAGAAGTAAATGAGATTAAAGAAAAAAAAAGATTTTATTGAAACCTTTATAATCTGTGTTATTGACCGACAAACACATTCACACATTTAGGAACTGATCCCAATTCAAAGTGAGATATACTGTAAGAGACAATGTGGGATCTAAGCAAGACCCTATGACTACTTCTTGCTGCCCCAGGCCACACACAAAGAGCAACCTGGTACTTCCCTTGATACCTGGCAAACGGCTTTTGCAATCTGAGCAACTGGGGTTACCAGAAGGCAGAAAATTATCTGCACAGTGTCTGAATGTGGGGAGGAAAAGGCTGTTCTTTTATTTAGCCAAAGGCCAGGGTAAAGAGGTGTTTGTTCACAGCTCATCTAAACACAAAGAGTGAAGGTGCCTGATGTACCTCAGGAGGGAGACCGGGTTCAGACCAAACTATGGGTCGTGGGGTTTGCTATTGGATTTAATCCCCTTAAAAGTCTGAGGGTTCAATCTAATTTAGTTTGCACACTTCCTTATTTTATATCTATATTATGACAGGTGGCCAAAGGTCTCAGCAGCTCTATATCAAATATGAAATAAGACCTTGTGGTTCAGAAACTGAAAAGGATCATCAGGTATGACTATAACAAAGAAAAAAGGTACATTGAATCATTGCACTAAGTACTGACTTAAAGTTTTGCCTGAGATCTTTCAAAAAAAGAATAGACACATTCATGGAGAAAGAAGTGACAATAAACAGGATGGTTTGAGAAAAGGGAGACTTGATAACTAATGTGAGATAAATAATGGAGAGAGAATGAAATATCAGAAGGTTTAAATGTTTTTCTGCCTACATGTATCACACCTGCATGGAGATTACAGCTAATGAGCATGCCAAAACACCTGATTGTTCTTCTTAATAATTAATAAGACGCTACAGCAAAACCTGAACTTAGGAAGAGAAACTAATACAGAACAAAAGAGAGTGTGGAATAAGTACACATATTGCCCTCACACCTGTTTACCATATACAACAAATGTATCACAACAGTGGTGAGACTGGAGAAGATAATATTTTGACCTCCAGTTTAAACATCAGCTGTCTATGCAGATGATGTTACTCTGTCAGAAGAACTCATAATAGTGATTTTTGTACAGAAAGCACAAAATCTGGGCTATTGCTAAATAGTTAGACCAAAAGGGTAAGGTAAGCCTGTTTGCTCAGTAATTTACAGCTCACAGTAAAAGATGGAGGTGGCACAGAACTGAGTTCCCAAACAGAAAGAGAGAAATATCTTGAGGGAAAATCAAGGAGCAGAATAATCCTAGGGAAGAAAATGATAAGGACATTAGACAAGGACATTTTCACTGCCATTAAAAGAAAGCATGCTTGGTTTTTCTGTGATAATGTATGACTAAAAAACCTTGGATGCTGAAAATGGCAAAAGAAAGAGAACAAATATGCCTGAAGTATGTATGAACTACAAGAACAACTCAATCAATCTTGGATCAAATAAAATTTAGCTCTTCCCGTGAGGCCCTCAGCATCAAGCAGAAACACAGATCCTTTGGGCACATGATTCAAGCAAATGAGGGAGACATAATGTTGAGAGAAGGAAGCAGAAAATGGGAAACCTGAACTGCATCTGTTCACACCTGATCAAGATATTTGGACTGGATTTTGTGCCGGGCCTCACACATCTTGCAAGGTTTCTCTGGATCAGGGAAGACCAGCTGATTGACTATGATGTTGTGGGTGTCGATCTTGCACTTGGCCAACTCCTGGATCAGTCTCTCAGTTTCATACAAGGACAGGAACTCAGCAATACAAACACAGATGAATGTGGTTTGCTCCTGAGGAAGAGAAAAGGTCTCATCAGTTGAGCAGCAAAATTAAAATCATAAAGAAATCACTCTTCATCTTAAGTTTCACTCATTCAAACCCTGCCTCCTCCAAAGCTCCTGTTCTCATTTTACCTTCTCTGCTTATTTATTTCATTCCTAGAATACATTTTCAGAGTCAGAGACAGAGCAGGGCCAGAAAGCAAAGTTCAAGGGGAAGGAAGCACTATGACCACCCAGACTCCCTTCAAGGTAGCTGGTACCATCTACTCCATAGCCATCTTCTCTATCTCCAAGGAGGCAGCAGAGAAGGAATGTCTGGAAAGCACACAGAAAGGTGCTCAAACAACCACTATTTCCATTGAACTGAGAGAACCCTGCTTGCCTCTCTATATTTGCAGGTTAAAAAGTCAAAAAGGTAAAATCATGCCCCACTTTCTGCAGTGGCCTTTGACCCGGCAGTATAAAAAAGGACTGTTGAAACGTAAAACAGCAAAACGTAAACAACTAAATTGTCTGGTTAACTGCCAAAGGTGCAGAGAAGGAAGAGTGTGTGGCAGAATACACTGTCTTGCTTCTCAGTACATAACAGATAGAAGAGGACTCAAGGAAGCCATGTTCTGCCATTTCAGCTTTCCTACAAGACTGATAAGAGAAAAACAGGTCAGATTGGATGTCTCTTCTGTTAATTGAATGTTCCTCTAGGACAGAAATTTATCTGGTCATTCAAGACCACTGTATATTCTAAGTTTTTTTTTTCTTTTAGGATGTTTGGGGAAATTTTTTTAAAATAATTTTTTTTTAAAGACCACTAAGTGAGCAGACAGGTGACTGATTAATTTAATCTACCCAGCTCATTAACTAGGCATCAGCTCCATGTACACTGAGACATGGATTACATAACAGTTAAGGGGGAAAACTGTAACAAAAATCATACCTTTAACTTGCAAGCCCTTGGAACCAGCTTAGATGGTTCCAAAAAAGAATTTAAACAAATTCATGGAAGTAAGGGCATATTGCTGGTTAATAACTCTGATATTATTTGCCTCCAAAAGGGAAATGCTGGGAGACTATAAGCAGAGCAATATATGTGCTCAGGTCCTTTTGGCAGGCTTTCCTGTGAAGCTCGCTGGCCACTAGGAGAACAGACCACTGGACTAGATGGGCTCTGGGCATGGTTTGTAATGGGAAAGCAAAAGTAAATACGAATATGGCCCTAGATGTTTTATCTGCTTTTCTTTGAAGTTATTTCCCACTTTTACAAGAGAAAAGAATTAACAGTGTGGGCAATAGTTTGGGTAATTATAGCCACACCTGCATTTGCAAAATCTCTTTAAAGGATAAGGAATTTTTCCATGAGAGACAGATGCCTGATAGCCTCTTCCATTCTAAACCCAAAACCTATACTGCTATCAGATAAGAATTGTTGTCAGTCATGTTTGACTACTCTTTGCCTGACCCAGGCTCTCAGTGGCAAACGTTTACCAAGCATGCACCTGGAAGAGAAGCCGCTTCTTTTATGCTTCCTATTTTCAATTCAAAGTGAACATTCATAACATTCTCTAGAGCAATTGAAGCCATAATGCCATTTGCAAGTTTTGAAAGATAACAATAGTATTAATCTATTCTATTTAGGTAACTGGTCTATTGTACCTTATTTCTGTTTGCTCCAAGGACAGCCAGCAGGCATGCAATTCTATCAGTACCGCCCTTCTCCCATGCAAATATCAATTCTAACAGCCTGAGGGCACTATAATCAGGAAAATACGTGCCAGCACCAGCACAGTGAATAATACTTTTTGTTTCCTCACAGGCTGAACACCTGTTAAAGATATATACTTTCACTTCCAGAACTATAGCCAATGTACATGGCTATAGTGCATTAATTAAATATTTGATCATCTAGATTTTACAATTCATCAGTGAAGCTAGCTGTAAGATTAAAGTAGCTTCAACTAATGCTGAAAACAGGCTCAACTACCAGCTTGATCACTAGTCTGGAAGTATTTCTAACTTCTTGCACATATAAAGTGACATTATCAGAGGAACAATCATAAATGTAAAAATCTAAGGCCTATTTGCACTTAGCTATATTCTGGAAAGTATCCTGGAATAGGGGGGCTGCTATCTACATTCTACTAGTGCAGGCTCCAGCAGGTTCCACATGAAGCGTATAATAGTATGCAGACAACAGACACATATCCTGAGATAAATTCCAGAATATGGCCTCTATTTAGAACTACATAGTCCAGAGTCTAAATGCTCTGGAAAATGAGTCCTATGTTATAATTTTTTACTTACAAGTTCTTCTGGCTATACCCACTAATCAGCCAGGACAGTCAGAAAATATCATCATATAGCAGTGTTAACAGAAGAGTTCCATTTCTAAATTCATTGTTGAGAAGGATCACATAAACCACAGTGGTACAATATAATCATAGCTAAACCTGAGGAACTGTTTTGGCTTGTAATCAATTGTCAAAACTATAGACGCTCCCGCAGTGAAAAGATAGCATATTGGTAACAATTTTATAAAAAGAAACCGCAGTACTACCAAAGGGGTCTTCCCAATCTAGATACGGGCCTGCCCCTGTATCCACTAATCCAGTTACGGTGATTTCACTTTTCCAGAGGCAACTGGATCAGCCTTCCCCCACCACTGCCATTAGGCCCCCTGGAGGCCTGATGCAGTGCAAATCTTGCAGGATTTCCTGGGAATCATGGGAAATCCTGCAAGATTTCCCAGTGTTTCAAATACCTGTGGTTTCCTGTAACTGCAGTAGGAACCCATACCTATCCCCCATGGATAAGGAGGCATGCCTGTACTCTTACATTATTGTAGGTTTCCCCAAAATTCAGTTTAAAAGCTTCTCTGCCAATTTTTTTTATTTAAAGTTCAAACACTTTGCTTGCATGTCACTTCAAGTGAAGCTTGGCCCTTCAGTACATATCTGGCTTGTCTCAGAATATCCTCCAGTGTCAAGCAACCTCCTCCTAGTATCAGCATCCTATCTATGCCTGCCCAGTTAACCCTGCTGTTAGAACAGGTAGTATTTTAGAGACTGATGCTACAACTTACGGGTTGGCAATTTCCAGCCCAAGAACCCAATTTTAGCTTGTAGGACCTCACAGCTATGATTCTGAACATTCCTGATGTCCACATGCATCAAGATCCTGCTTCTTCCCCAAGAACTAAGTAATGTATCATTTTCAGGCTACTTCCATACATAAAATAGTTAGAGCTTAGGTTTCTTAGCATCACTGAATATTATAATAATATGGCTATTAGCTTTGATGACTGTGTGTCTTCCTCTGACGTGGGAGACAGAATGCCCCTGGAGATCAACTGAAGGAAGACTGAATAGGGCAACGTGTACCTTTGCTCTGCTTGGGGGCTCCTATGTGCAACTGGTTGCAATTGGAACCGGCTGCTGACTTAGTTATTCTAAAAACCAGACTTATACTGGTCAAGAAAAAATGAAAGCAAATGCTTTCCTTTAGAAACTTTACGTAGTTCTGTAAAAACAACAAGCATGATATAAATGCGGGTAAAATTAAGTCAATAACTATGACTGCAAAACATGTTTCATATAAGTACAAAGTATATTCGAAGAATACTAAGACTGAAGGTTCTGACTTCAGCAGTCTATCACATGCCCATCCAACCCACCCTCATCCAGAGCCCAGCGAGTACTTCCCTCCCTGATTTCCCTTGCAGAATACTTGCCGGGTCCTTGAATTGCTCACTGACTGAGCGGATGACAGGCAGCGTCTCCTCTAGCTTGGAGGCAAGCTGATCAGCATTCATGTCTCCCAAGCCAAGCATGTTGCACATCTAAAGGGAAACAAAGATAAAGAGATGCAAGGAGAAACTTCTACCAAAAGAGACAAGGGCAATCAGTTTCAAGCAGTATCAATAAGGGCAACATCTGCTTTAGAAGCAGATGGCAATCGGCCCATCAAATCCAGAGTCAATTACACCATTTTGCTCCTAGGTACAAAAATGATCCTGAGGTTCACTCTAGACTAAAAAACTACAATGGGACTTATGCTGCCCACTCCTTTCCCCTTTTGTTACCTGTGATATGAAGGGACTGATCTGGTTCTTTATCTGCATCAGTCGGCCCAGGCCCCGCTCTACAATGGTGGGGAAGTTGAGGAGCCGTAGTGTGTGTCCTGTAGGTGCTGTATCAAACACCACCACAGAGAAGTTCATCCCCTTCACCAACCTGCACAGACCAGAGATAACCATTAACAGCCTTTAAGGGCAAGGACACTATATCCATAGACTGTTTATGATCTGTTTACATCTCCCAAGATGGAAATGGTACAAAATCAAAAGAAGTCTTCTTACGGTTTAGTTTATTAGATTTTCATATTGTTCTCCACCAAAGATGTGAATAAATGTGCAGATACCAACAACAATAACAAAATCAAATTGATAAAATCTCTTAAAACATGAATTCAGAGTAAAAACAGAAACTAAAAACACATATGCCTAAAATTGAAATTATTAATAGAAATCACATAATCAAATTTTAAAATCTAACAAGATGAGTAAAATCAATAACTACATCCTACCAGGCTGGCATTACTCAGGAAATGATTAATAATATTCCCCAGAGGTCAAGTTGAAAAGAAGTACTTTTACCAGGCACTGAATAGTGTTAAGAATTAGAATATGGTTCAATTCCCGGGGATGGAAGAGTATTCCAAAGTCTGGGGGCTGCCCCTGAGAAGACTCTCCCCTTAGATGGTGACCCACAAACCTCAGCCATGTCATGAAGACCTTCATTTGGGCCTAGAAGCCCAGAGGCAGCCCTTCCAGGTCTTTAAAAACTGGGGAGCCTAACCTGGAGCAACTGCTAGCAGTCTACTACAGTATTTTGCACTAATTCCAGCTTCCAAACATTCTTTAAGGGATGCTTGAAATAGAACAAGTTGCGGTAATCCAGTCCGAGGTCACAAGAGCGTGGATTGCTGTGGCTAGATGACCTCTGTCAAGGAAGAGCCGTCTAATTTATTTGCACTGAGTGTATGCACTTTTTGCTACTGCTGCCACCTGGGATTCGAGGGAGAGATCTGGCTGCGTACTTGTTTTTACAAAGGGGTGCAATCTTATCCAGGAGAGGATGCTGTCTCATTTCTTTAACATGAAAGTACACATAGGATCCAGATAATAGGAAGTTACTATTTCAATAACCTGCACTGCCTCCACGCACTGGTCCAAGACTTGAACTGCCTCGCCTGACTGAGATACAGAGTTTAATGTCATCAGCATACTGATTACACTGCACTTCAAACCCCGATGACCATTCCCAACAGCACTGTGTAGATTTTTAAAAGCATGGAGGATGACACTGATCCCTGGGGAAGCACACAAGTGAGCTTCCATGGGCTTGTACAAAACTTCCCCATGATTACTCTTTGGGATCTGCCCTGGAGATAGGACCTGAACCACTGTAAAGCACTGTCCCAGGCCATTCCAAAAAAATACCATGATTAACACAGTATCAAAAGCCACTGGGAGCTACAGGAAAACCAACAAGGGTCACACTTTTCCCCTTTCTCTCCTGTGAAATGTCTTATTTATTGTGTCCTCCTACTGGAATATACTTGTATTTCTGTTTTATAGGTCAGACTACCTTTTCATGCATGTCATGTAAGCAAATAATAATTCGCAACACAAATGATAACTCATGACATAACCAAACAAGCTGTATGTGTGGCCACCTATTTGAAGATCAGAGGTAACATACATACATACATACGTACATACATACACACACACACATACAATACTGCTTGCTTTCTTAGGCAATGCCTTCCTCCTCAGTTTAGCATCAAGACAGGTTATTTCAGGCAATCAAATCTGGCTGCTCAACTCCATCTCCCATCATGGAAGATTTGGGTGGGCCCCAGATTTCCATTCCCTTGTAGATAGATACATTTTGGAAAAGAATGAAGGGGAGAAGGAAGGAATGGCTTGTTCTGTTATACTGGACCTTAAACAGAACTGCCTGATCAGTCTCTTACAGCTAACAGGCTATTAAGTCATGTCAGAAAAAAATAAGAAAGCATCAATTGCCTCATGTGAGAAAAATGTTGGACAGAATACAACAAGCCCTGCTTTTCCCCCTTCCCTGCCTTTCCTGCAGGGGGGCAAGGAAGAGCTGTTCCTTCCCTTTTTAACTACATACTCCTCCATAATTAAAGAAGGTGTCCTTGTGTGTGTGAATTAGTCAAGATGCATGGCTATCAGAAAAATCTGTGCTCTTGATCAGACTTGATCTTCACTAATTTTCAATCTTGCACTACCAAAACAGTGCAGGAAAGGACAGATAATAGGCAGTATTACACATGCTGAAAACACCAGCTTCGCTGTGACATTGGCAGGCAGGAGTGTGTTTATGTCAGTGTTCAGGGTCTACCCAGCATGTTTTATAAAAACTGGAAATTTCAGCTTTCATAGCTATGATTTCTGCCAGCCTTGATAGCTCAGGAAGCAAAGCAGAATTGGCAATGGCTGGTATCTAGCAATTCTCTCTGATGGTACAAAGAATTCAGTTTTGCCTTGCATTTCTGCTTTTGGTAGAATGCATCTAGTGCTACTGCAGCACTCTCCAGAGTCTCCTTCCCACTCTTTCACTAGAGCAGACATCTAACCCTCTTTGTGTTCAACGAACGCCAACATACAGTAGTCTTTATTCTGAGATACCCACAGATGCAGAACGGAATAAACTAGACTAATGATTGAGAGTAATGAATGAACCAATCATTCCAGAAAAAATATGAAACACAAATATCTAGCTGTATCTTCATACACATATTTGAGTTGTCTAGTTATGTGTGGGCTTTTTGTGTACATGTGCAAGGACTGCAGACTGACAAGCATCCAAGTATGCATCCACCACCATCTGGCTTGAGGGAACACTGCTTTTGCCAGAAGAGATGCTGAAGTACCTACTGGACCTCTGTTGGTGCATTGTGAATACTTCAGTTGATGGTGCCAAGGATAGGCCCACATTATCCTAGGTCATCATCCCTGCTCTGGCCCAGGAAGCCACAGGACTTGTAGAAGCAGGCAAGTGAATCCAGTGACTTAGTCCATGATTCTCACCTCATTACTTCAGCATAGCTCATTGCTTCGTCAATACCAGGAAAGGCACTCATTGCCTCCTGCATCATCTTCTTGCCCATACTCAACATGCTGTCCTCCTCAAAGAACTCATCTGGAAGTTCAGCCACACCCAGGCTGGGATCAATTTCCTGACAAATAAGCATGGATAGAACAGGTTAAGATTGTTTTTATGTAGCACAAGGGACATTTGGCCATTTGGTGGGCAGCATAAAGATCAGAAAGGAAATCTGGAGGATGAATTTTTTAGATGCACAAAAGTTTTCAAAAGTTATGTTCTCCCTCAGATTTTAAAATATCAAAACATTGGTTTCTTTCTGATTTGGAGCAGAACATACAATAAAGTACTGTTAGAGATGGCCCATTTTAGAGATCAACGTTGGCAGCTAAAAACTGAAATCCATAATCTATTTCAAAGGAAGAGACACATGCTTAGTCTTCTCGCCAATATGAAAAGGAATGTACCTCATGCTAGCCAAATTTTACCATGTATATTCACATTTTTATTGTATTCCTGTTTACTACAAACTGAAACATGTCATTTCTGCAAAGTTCAGGCTTGGTTATAGCACAGAAACCTCTTTGATCGCCCTGGTTGATTACCTTCTCTGGGAAAAAGATAGGGGGAATGTTACTCCGTTGGTCCTTCTGGACCTCTTGGCGGCTTCAGTTACCACTGTCCATGGTATCCTGAAAAGGCTTTGGGAGCTGAAAGCACTAAATTGCAACTGTTCCACTCCTATTTCCAAGGTCAATGACAAAAGTGGCTTTGGAAGATTTTTACTTGATGCCCTGGGAACTCTATATGCTCTATAGGAAGCCACTGGGAGAGTTTTTCAGGAGATTTGGAGTAAGATGTCACCAATATGCAGACGACATCCAGCTTTATCTCTCCATGCCATCTGGATGAGGAGAAGCAGATGAAGTGCTTGAAAGCAGTAATGGGCTGTATGGGGACAATAAAATGAAACTGAATCCACACAAGATGGAGGTATTGTGTGGCACAGGGGCGTGTGTCCATGAAGAAGGGAGGCATTCTGCTCTTGATGGCATTTCTTTGCCCCCAGAAGGGACAGGTGTTTAATGTCGGGGTGCTCTTGGACTCTGCACTGACACTTGAAACTCAGGTGTATATGATGGCCAGCTACAGCCCTTTTGGGACAGAGACAGTCTGGCCACAGTAATCCATTCTCTGGTAGACTACTACTTAGCACTGCTGGCTGGATGCACATCCTGCCAGCCCTAAAAGAACTACACTGGCTGCCTATGTGTTCCCAATCCCAGTTCAAGGTACTAACGTTAACTTTAAGGCCCTAAATGACTTGGGCCCCAAATATCTAAAGGAACGCCTTCTCCCATATAGACTTGTCTGTGGTCTAAGGCCCTCTTGATGATCACACCACCCTCAGTAGTTAGGGGGACGGGAATGAGTGGAAGGCATACTAACCTGTACCCCCAGGCTATGGAACAGTCTCCCCTCTGAGGTGTGTCAGGCACTCTGATTGTATGCATGCAGATGACTAGTGAAGATGCACCTCTTTGCCCCATATAGGCAATATTGTTTTAGTCAAATGTGTCCCTGTTTTAGTCAAACTTTATCTGTTTTTATTATGATTTTGTTGTGACCCACACTGAGACCTTTGTATATAGAGCAGGACAGAAACCTAAATAATAAAATAAATATACCCCTGCCAAAACAAACTTGCTTTCTTATTCTTACTCTTATATTTCAGGCACACAAACATGTTTTAATCCAATTATTCTGCCCATGAACAGTCTATGCTAGACTGGTACATGACAAAAAGCTTTTCCCCACTTCTTTTCTATCACTAACCTACAGCAGAATAAAGGCGCACTAAATATTAGCTTTGGGTTGAGGAACTACCATAACATTTAAAAAACTCTTTTCTATGATCCACTTTAAAGATTTTAAGTTGAGGGCATCCGAATTAACAACTGCAGATTTCTTACACTTGAGAATCTCCACCCCTTCTTCACAAGCCAAACCACAGACATTTAGGAAGAAAGGATAAGAAGGGTCGGTTGGTACTTAACCGCAAAAGGCTTTTGTCAAGAGTCTGATCGGCTGAAGGCCCTGCACAAATGGGTGATGTCAAGTGCTCTGCCAAGAGGCACAAGGCAGGAGCCAATCAAAACAAGGGAAGGGCTCCTCCCTTTTCACTTTGTCATGGCCAATAAAAGCCACAAAGGCAGGATATGGCCTGGAAAAGAAGATGGAAGAAGAGAGAGTGCCACTCTAAGTGTCCAAGGGGCTTCTTGACCCAGAAGTTAGTCTTCCAAATGGGATCAGAGGCCTTCAGCATGTCAGACTGCTGGGAAAAAAAATCATTTGTGGTAAATACAACTGATCCTTCTGAGGGTCTACATGGTGAAGGTCCTGCACAGATAGGATATACCACAGCTTTCAATCCGAGGAAGGGAGGGAGGGAGGAGGTTAGGGTCCACAACTATCCACTGAGAATCTGCTGGAGCACCTGCCTCCCAAAGGCCACCTCAACAGAACTAAATAAAACCAGGTGATAGTGCCTGAAGAATGTGGAAGCTATGGGCTCTTTGCAGATCTCCATGATAGAGATTTTGGTGGCAAATGTCACCAAGGTTGTCACTGCTCTAGTGCAGTAAGCTATACCTCCATAGGGAGCTGTCGCCCCTGCATGTGTCGTTTTCCAGGCTGTCATCATCCTGGCTGAGCTCCGAGGCCCAGTAGAACAAGACAAACAGGGTATCTGACATATGGAACCCTGTTATTTTGCAAATGTAGACATATAGAACCCTCCTGACATCCAACCTAAGCCTCTTTATCTCCTGCATCTAGACTAATCTGGGGCAGAAATTGGACAGAACAATTGCCTGGTCACTGGGAAACGGCAAGTCTATCTTGAGCTGAAAAGACAGATCAGTCCCAAGAGTGACTGTATCTGGGCCAACCTTGCAGAGGTCTGGTGCAACAGAAGAGGCAGAAATCTCTGACACCCATCTTGCCAACATAATGGTCATCAGGATGGTCACTTTCAAAAAACAGAATGTAACAGCACTTCTTCAAAGCCAGGTTGAGTACAGATTAAAAACATTCAGTGAGCTTTCCAGGACTGGAACTTTGGCCTCCTGAAGAAATATTCTGACTTGCTTATCAGAGAAGAGGGATACGTCCCTTTCAGGTCTAACACTGAGACCAACGCTGCCACCTGTCTTCTCAGTGTGTTAAAGGCTAGACTAGAGTCCCGTCCCACCTGAAGAAAAGCTAGTAGGCCTTGAATGGAAGGAGAAAGAGGATCTTTGATCAGGCACCTATCCTACCCTTCCCTAACCACCCCAAATCCAAAAACTGACCAATCGAGAAATATTTTAAAAAACAAATCACACAGCTCCTGCTCTGCCACCTGCTCACTTGAAGGCAGAGGGAAAACAGGAGGGATTCTCCCCACACACAATTCGATTGACTCCTAGCTCTGCCTTCTAGCACTGCAGGTTGTGTCATCCATCTGTGTGGGGGCTTCAGCATGTAGACCCCACTGAGAAACGTTGCTCACTTTATTGCTGTGTCTCAGAGTGCAGCTGAAGATAATAAAGGTTGTCAACCATATTCCAGATATACCTTTTGTGACCAAAAACATGGGCAAAAAATTTTGATACACACTTACCATGGCAAAAAGATTATCATAGCCTTTTACTTTGGTCGGGACTTTGGAAAATTTCTGGTCAAAGGCATCTGAGATATTATGAGCAGGATCAGTAGAAATAATGAGGACACTTTCCCGCACTTTGGAGAGCTGCACAGCAAGGCTACAACTGCATCAAGAAAGTGAAATAATTTGCAGTTATTATTACTTGAAAAGAGAACAAATTAACACTGAAACTTCTCCAACTATCAGTCTCAACTAGACTAATAAAGCTTGCCCTTATTTTCTCTGGAAGATGATGATCAGAAACTTCCAACAAGGATTATCCATGAATATTCAGTGAACTTTAAGCAGTAAAGGTTATAGTGAATGTAAGAACTGCCATACACAACCAGACCAAAGGAACTTCTAGTTCATCACCTTGTTCTCATCCCACCAGATGGATATTGGAGCCCACAAAGCAGGACATGAACCTAGCAGATGGCTTTTAGGGGCACAGTGCCTCTTATTTCACACACCCATCAAGGCTACTAGCAACCAGTAGCCTTATCCTGCCAAGTTTGTTTAATTTTTTAAAGAAAGCCATTATATGGTAACAAATTCTGTGGTTTAAGTGTGAATTTTCAGAACAAGTATTTCCTTTTGTCTGTGCTGACTCTGAGAATTCAGCTTCACTGAATAATCTCTGGTTATAGTATTTTGGAAAAAGAAGAAAAACTTGCTCTTGTCCATTCTGTCCTACTCCTACTTAATTTTCTATGCCTCTCTCATGCTCCTTCCTCACTTGGCTCTTTTCATAAACAAAGAGCCAAAGACCGTAACATTTCCTCACAAAACTCTGGTAGTCTTTTTATCATTGCCTTCTTTTCAACCTCTCTAACTGGGCTATTTCCTTATTGAGAGATGGGTGTCAAATAAGTAGTCCTTTTTCTTTGCAAGAGCAATGCTGCGCATCCTTGAATAAGATCTGTGCCTCTAAACGTTGGGTAATTTTGTTTTAAGAATGGTTTCACATGTAGAAGGCAAGCTAAAATGCCTGTAATTTGCTAGGCCTGATCTCGAGGACTTTTTAAAATCTGGAGTTATGATGGCCATCTTCCAGCCCTTGATTATGGAAGGTGAATAAAGTGATTCACAGCTTCACTGTTGAAGTCTAATAATGTTTTGAAGGATGCCATCTGAACCTGGCGAGCTAAGGTTTATCTTGTCAGAAAAGTCTTATCCTTTTTCAGTAGCATTTACCTTGGGCTCTCAAGACTCCCTTCCTAAGAAAATGATATCAGGGATACATTTCAACTCCTTCGCCATGAACACAGATGCAAATAATTGGCTTCTCTGCAATTTCTTTTTCCCCTTTCTGCAAACATTTGGGTCTTTCACTGTCCAAAGGACTCAAGGCCTCTCTAGCCATCTTATTTCTAATATATTTTAATATTTATTGACAAAGTTTTGATAATGTGACTCCTCCAACTTTCTTCTTGTATCTTTCATAGCCTGCTTGTTATTGGGAAGGGTGGTAAACATTTGTGTTCCCTTTTGCTTTCCTCATTACAAGAAACTTTCTTGCAATGCTGTTGTAAAGAGTTGCTGAAGCTCAGAAACAGATTTGCACAGAGGAAGTTCTAGGTTTGTTAAGATAGCAGAAGATGTGCTTGACTTGAGTTCCTTATCTACTGTATATTACAAAGCTGTGATAATTAGAAATTCATTTGTGATAAGAGGCACAAAGTTCACTTTGAGCTTTATTAATTCAGGCAATTTTGGTCTTTTAACAACCCAAAATGAACATGTTAAAGTCATACCTGAAAAACTGTAGACCAAACTTTTAGCCATTTCCCCCCCAAATATTTTCTTGAAAAAAATAGAAGAAATACTGGGAAATGTGCCTCCCTTTGCCATACTGGTTGGGAATCATAAAAGCTGCTGAAGAAGACCGTTTCTTATAATTGTTATTTATGATTTATTTTAATCAGCTTAGTCTTGTTTTTATCTCCAGTAAATCACTTTCATTCCTTTAGTATAAATAAGCAAGCAAATAATTATATTAATAAATAAATCTTCCCCTGTCTTGCTTTTATCTCCTGTACCCCACTTTGAGTCTCTTAGTGTTTGTGTGTATAAATTTGCCTCTGCAGAACCCATCAGAAAATCAGTCGCTGTCCTTGGTTCCAGTTAAAGGCTCTGATAATCAAGGAAGTTCAAAGAGAGCCCCGAAGTCATAAAATCACCAGTGTCCACCCTTAAACTGTGAACTAGGAAATGAAATGTCCCCTGGGCTCTAACGTTTTGCACAATTTTAGCCACGGGAGCTTTGCAAGGAAGGCTGAAAGAGCATTAGCTCCCATCACACCCCAAGGCCACTGGCCCATCTTTACCACACAACCCCTGCCCAAGGCCTCAGCAGATGGACCACCAAGCTCCTCAGCTCCCTCTCAGCTCTTGAGACAGCCAAGGCTGGCAACAGGTGGAGTCTTTTCCAGCACGACCACGGGGTGCCGCTTTAGAGCGGCAGCTCCCGCTTGAATCTCCGCCTCTAACCCCGATTTCAGGGAGACACAAAATGGGAAGCCAGACAGCCACAGGCATCATCCCCACCGACGCCTCCCTCCCTCCCTCGCACGACTAGGCGCTCCCACTCCCAGCTCACCTGCAGGTGGTCTTGCCGACACCCCCCTTCCCTCCCACGAAGATCCACTTCAGGCTCCGCTGCTCGATGATGTTGCTGAGCGTCGGCTCCAGGGGCTCCACGTCGGGCGCGTCCTCGAACTCGTCCGCCTCAGTTACCATTCCAGACACCGCCGCCGCCGCCATCTTGGAAGTAAATCACGTGACTCACGGCCGACCGGGCGATACCATTTTATCGCTAGAGAATCCTTTCCTTCCTCACCGCCCCCCCCTTAATATCTGTGATCACACAATGAGAGTGCGTCACCAACAAGACCCAGTAAGGATCCCCCTCCCTCGCTGAAAGGCTATGGTCTTGTCCGAGCTCGTTTGTGTGTGTTTCCCCCTTCTCACAGTAGGCTGGCCGGCTCCTCCGTCCGCAGACTCCTTCCGAAAACCCACTTCCTCCAAAGACTGTCAGAAAAACTCTGCTCTCCCTCGCCCCCCAGTGGTCAAAGTTTTAATGTTTATTCTGATTGGCTCTGGACTGCCGTCAGTCCTCCGGAACCGAAAGGCTGCCATTGTTTTCCCGTTGACGTGCGTGGGCGACGGCTCGAGGCGGTGGCGCAGCTACATTGTTTCTCAAGGATCGCCCCCCCCACCCCTTTACCAATCCCGGCGTTCCTTGCGCTCGCAGCGCAGCGGTTGGCCGGCTCCGGGCGGCGGGTGAGGCGTTCTGAATCCATTCTCCCATCGTGCCCCGCGGCGAGTGGGTGGGAGGGCAGCGGCGCAAGATGGCGGCGGCAAAGGAGGGCCGCGGCCCGGCCTCCGAGACGGGCGGCCCGGGCGGCGTGAACGTGTTCGCCAACGACGGTTCCTTCCTGGAGCTCTTCAAGCGGCGCATGGGGGAGGCCGCCGCGGCAGGAGGGAAGAGCGGAGCCGACACAGAGGGAACGGGAGCCGCCAAGCAGAAAGAGGCCGCCGTGCCGCGGCCGGAGCCGCCTGGAGAGCAGGAAGCGCCGGAAAAGAAGCGGAGCGGGAGCGCCCTCAGCTTCGTAAGGGATCCGGGCCCTGGCCTTGCCTTGCCTTCCCCCTCTGCTCCTCTTCCTCCCTGTCTGCCTTTTCCTTCCTTCACTCTCGGTAAAGAGTCGAGGCGGAGGCGCCTCCTGTCCGCTCGCTTTCTGCTCAGGGGCCCAGGTGGCATCGCTTTCTCTTGACAGAGTCGCTGCTTGTTCCCTTGTTACACGCTGGGCAGGCAGAAACTCGTAAGAAGTAGCACCTGCGCGGCCCTGTACAGGGCTCATCCATTGGCCACCAGGTTTCTTAAGTATGGGAATAACGTTGACTTCTTTCCTGACTTCGTTGCGTTGTTTTTGGCCTCTGACGAGTTGTTATGAATGACACGTAGCGTAAGCCAAATTGATGCGGATCTTTGTTCCGTACTAGAGTATAGATTTGTTCCAGAGATTTAAAAACAAAACCGTCCATGATGGTGATTTAATACTATGCTGACTGTCCCCGATGGGCAATTTAAAGATTTTAATGTGTTAGTACCAGTAGTATAAGTAAAATAGAGGAGGGAGAGATTATAAGAAGTTAACTACAACATTGCTGTAACTCGACACTGGTGCCTGGGATTATAAAGCAAAGCTCCAAATTCCATTTGCTGTCTGTTCTTAAATGTTTTTGATAGCATGCAAACTGTTGTACTTCAAGTTTTAAGCTTTCCTATTTTTGGCTTTGTATAGACCTACCTGCAGCCATTTGTTTTAAAAGCAAAACTTTTCAGCAGGTAGATGTAATGCATATTAACAAAAGTGAATCTTTTTCTGTAATTTTGTTTCTGTATCATATTTGGGGGGCATAAGTTGCAGTTGTTTATGAAGAAAATAGAAGGGACAAAAATAAGATAAATGACCTCCCAGTGAGCATACTTTTTGAGGACAAAATTATTGTTGAATATGGTATTACAGAACCTAAAATATAGCATGTATTTGGACTGGAAACAGTAGGTTTGAAAATGCTGCTAATGGGCTGGTAAATGCTGTAATATGATGCTTTATTTTAGCTGCTTTTGTGTAGCTGATTGCCTTGTAGAGATGTTAAGTGTAGGCACAAAAGAATTAGAGTACATAAATGTAAACAAGTTTTAATGATAGGCTCCTATTGGTTAGGCATAGTCAATTTAAAAAGTAAAAAAGAATAGTTTCTAAATTTTAGAAACTATATGCCTTAAAGTAGCTTTTCTGCCTAGTACATGTGTGTTTTCTGCACTGAGCATGATTAATTAACAGAAATTAATTCATCTCAATCATTTTGGTATCCAGTAGTTCTGTAATTCACTGCATTCTGTTCAGTGCAGCCATAAGGGCAGGGGTGGGGGGTGACTTTGACTCCATTTTCTCCCATTGAAGGAATAATATAGCTAGTTGTTGAAAATTGAGTCTGTTTTGCATTTCTATAACAGTATGTATTGTAGGTATAGTAACTACACTGGTACCTAATCCAGGTTAATCTGTGGGTGTTTTTCCACAGTCACTAGAAGTACCCATGGGTACTTAATGGGTACTTCTAGTGACAGTGGAAAAACACCCGATGTAGGCTAAGTGTAACAAAATGAGCAGTTGTGGTCTAAAACTTGTAAAACAGAAGATTTGTTTTACACGGAAGTGGAAAAATTATGTAATACTAGAGGGAAACTGATAGGCAGAACTTGGGAATCACACATAAAAAAGCTGATTGGTTTTACCAAGCTCATTTAATTGGAAGTTTTGGATAGCCAGCAGGTCCAGTTTTCAACAAGGCACTAATTAATAGCTTTCATGGGACTGTGTGATGCAGACAAAGGGCTGATGGCAGCTGTAGGAGTCCTACCTTTGTTTCTTGATCTTTCATAGAAGTAACCCAGCTTTTTAAAAGTTTGCTTCTTTTAGGTGAGGGTAGAATTTTCACATCTTAAGATTGCAGATGCTGAAATAGGATTTCTAGGTGGGGATAATATACAGTAAAGATAACATTTGCAAGCACAGTTCTTACCTAAGTATACAGAAAACCCCACAATTCTTTGGCTACTTGAATAAGCATGATATGAGGCCACAGCTTTAATATGTCCTGTCAACTTTGCCAGCTTGATTTCCCTTGGAATTAGTAAGAAGTATGCCTTTTGTGTATGTTCTAGATTGTAATATTTTATGGGAGCATGGGCAAAGATTCAGGTGAGCCTAGAAAGAATTCAGAACACTTTATTTTCTTGTAAATTGTTGTGTCTTTTAATGTTTTGGGCTTATCTGTACAGCTGTATTGGTGAACACTGCTAAGGTGCCCTTTTACCCTCCTAGCACAACGGTGTAGGTAACGCTCGGCAGCTCTGTACTGACTGACAGGTGTGATGGCGAGTTAAGATGATCTTATTGAAGGACTCCCTATACCGTTATATAGTGGGCAACATTCCCCTTGCAGCTCCCAAGCTCGTATAACGGTTGCAGTCTTCTATCCCTTCACCCAGGTGGGCAAGCGGAGAGGGGGCAGCAAACTAGCCCTGAAGACAGGAGTGGTAGCGAAGAAACAAAAGACAGAGGATGAGGTAAGATAAGTCTCCTTGAGTTTTGCTTGATGGTTAAACTAAAGCTTTCTCTCCTCATGTTGTCTCTGCTTGACATTGTGGCAAAAGATGCAGGGATGTGAGGCCCTACTTTATGATCTCTGCTAGAAGCTTAGGAAGAAGTTTCCTTACAATGTGTGCATGAATGTTATTTTTGCTTACACTAAAAAAAGTGAATATCATACTGAGATTATGAAGAAACACTACATTTACATTGGCTTTTTAAACCATCTTGCTGCACTAGCATCACAGTGCACATGAATATTCTGGCAGATGTTCTGAAAAGCATCTGACACAGAGAAGGAAGAGCAACAAGTTATTTTCCATGCATCCGTTCAGATACGTTGTGCTGGCCACTTCAGCTGGAATCATGCCCCTCAAGGAAGCTAGATGAAAACACATAGGAGAAGAATCCTGCAGTTGTTTTTCTAAATTTGTAGGCACAGTCATGCATTTAAATGGTCATTGATCTAATCTACACTAGTGGCTGAACCCTTGAGTGAAAAATTGTTTAATAGATTTCAGAGTGACAGGATATTTGACTCTCCCCCTCTTTGACCTCTGATAGTAGTATAACAGAACTGGAAACTAGTACTGTCTTTTTGTTTAATAAGCAGGAACCAGGATGCTCTGGTTGTTTAAGACATTTCCCCCTGTTTTTTCTCTGTAAAATGCACACAGTTTATTTCCAAGGAAAGCAAGACAATACAAAACAGATTTGCAGAGGGGGGTAAAGATCCATTGGGCCATGTGATGACATCAGCATTGGCAGTATGTATTTTGGGAGCCTGTCACTGCTTTTCCAAGGCTGCAGTGCCCTGGAGAGCACAGAAAATGGGCTGAAGAAGCTCTGATAGGCCCTAAAAGCACAGCTGTTGAGCACTGGTACAATCACATTGTACAGTGGAGTTTCCCTGCTTCTCGGCAGTTTCCGGAAAGGATGAGGGAACAGATTTTGGCATGTCTTGATAAGGACTTCTTTCCATTCCTTGGACCCTAATGAAAGTCTGCCAGTGCAGCTAAATTGCAGGCTATAGAGCTGTTTTGAGCAATTTGATGCTTTGCGCATTCCTAGTATAAACAGAGGTAGCAGCCAAGCCAGCGTTGCAAAGTGAAGAGCCCGAGAATGAGTTGTACCTGAATCTCCCCAGCTTAAAGCAACAGCTTGCATATTACAGCTTGCTGATAGAGATGTGCCAAACTCAAGGCAGGACAGCTTGCAGTGAGTGGAAGGAATCGGCATGCTTGTCTGGCACCTGAACCTAGCCTTAGGTTCTAGGCTTGACTTGACAGTGAGATGAATTCTGCAAGGTTTCCTAACGCAGCTCATCAAGGCTTTATAAATGGCCGCTGTGGGATCACCTTTATCAGCTGGGGGCATGAGAGGGTGCAGAACTGTACGTGTGGCAGTGCTTGTGTTATTTGGGACCTATTTGTGCAGCTTTTGTTACTTTATATCCAGCCTTTCTCCCAAAAGGTCTGAAAGCAGCAGACAAAATTAACTAGTTTCAACAAGCAAAATAATGTACAGACAACATTCAGTTCTGGCTATGGCCTATATGTAATACCTTTTCTCCCATAACAGGAGTTCTGCAGCCAGAGAAATTATGGTAACGGGCCTGAAGGGAACTGACTGCTGCCACACTGATAGTTACGACTGTCCTCTCATTCATTCCCCACACACACTTGCATTCATACTCTGCTGCCGCTTACAAACCAGGGGCCAGGTGAAGAGAAGAGTTTTGTTTGAACACAAAAGGGGATCCGCAAGCATTTTAGCTCTCCACTTTGTGGG
The DNA here is from genome assembly GCA_014337955.1 of Aspidoscelis marmoratus. Lineage (NCBI taxonomy): Eukaryota > Metazoa > Chordata > Lepidosauria > Squamata > Teiidae > Aspidoscelis > Aspidoscelis marmoratus. The sequence continues at coordinate 53,939,451 of MTQE01002208.1, read as the reverse complement.
TTTTCTTGCATGCAGTTGAGCAAACCAAAGAGAGCCAGGGCTGTTTGGGAGAGCACCTAACAGTATTTGGCCTTTATTCCCTTTTGTGATCAGATGAACCTGAGTTCAGCACATCGCTAGTGGGCAGGATCCTTTGCCAAAGTACTCTGAGCCAATTTGGTGCTTTTGGAGTTTGACTAGATTTAAGCCTAACAAAATTTTACTCATTCAGCACATCTCTACTTGCCAGTTCAGGTCTGGACTATCAGGGTAGTTTATGTTCTGTAATATGCTCCCAATACATTAATTCTTGATGTGTAACTTCCAGTTTTTGTATTTCTCCCCCTTTTGTAGGTTTTGACAAGTAAAGGAGATGCGTGGGCCAAATATATGGCTGAAGTGAAAAAGTACAAAGCTCACCAGTGCAGTGATGATGATAAGACTCGCCCTTTGGTCAAATAACTTTCATCTCTGGACTGGACTGTCTCTGATGTACATAATTATTTAAAGCGTCGAAGGAGAACAGCTCTTCCCAACAAACTGAATGCTGCTGAGGCAGCAGGTGACTTACTATGCTTTTATATCTGGGAATATAGAGCCTCCTTCACTGGTTCTCTTATTGGTTTTTTTTTTCCTTCTGGGAACTAAGAACTCTAACTTAGTTGCAGGATTTTCTTAATTTGTAATCCCCCAAATAGTGGAATTGGTCTGACATGTCTTTCCTTGAATCACCAGGCAACCTAGCTTGCTCACCAAATCTCTAGCTTTAAATCTTTGCTTAAACCTTCTAGTACACCTGATGTTTCCACCATGGAACAAACTAAGTGGACCCACCATTGCAAAATTCATTATCACGTGCAGTTGAAGGTGAACATACGTGTGGTCACTACAACCCAATCTGCATTTTGTGCTTTAGGTGTCCCAGGAGACTTTGTCATCCTTACCTGTACCCGTGAAAAATGAGCGGTGCCGGATTTCTTCTTATATGCTTACTACCTGGCATTCTTGCCGTGTCTCTTCCTGTTTCACTGTATGTTGCAGTGGGTTATGTGGTTTCATTTGGAATTCCAATTGCTGTTGCTTAAGCCTGTTCTTTGCCTTCTGCGATGCATGTTAAGCCTTAGCACTGGGGATTATTTTATGCCTATCTGCTAGGAACTCAATCTTCACTTATACCAACTAAGGGGGAAAAATATATGGAATTATTTTGTACATGCCCTGTAGTCAGATTCTCAAGATACTGGGAGTCCAGTCTCCCTTAGGCTTTCCCCCCTCATTCCAGTTTTGGTTTGAAGAGTTTCTGTGCTATGAGGTACTTAGAACTGGAAACACAGCTAATGATTTGGCAGTTGTTCACCTATGAAGAAATTATTTTCTTTTCCCTCGATCTTTAAATATTTCTAGCTTTAATTTCTACACTTTTCACAAAGCAGCATTTTAAAATTCAGACTATGGTGTGAACCAATCCTTTTACTGAAAGTGACTGGCATGATAAAGTTATTAAAAGCCCTCTGGTGCATTTAAAACAATGCAGCTAGTAAGCTAGAATACTAGTAAGATCACTTACGTGACATAAAATTCCCACATTTAGTTGAATCCTCCATTCTATAGACCAGGTATGTGATGCTCTGTGTGAAGAATTTAAACAGAGAATGCCACTTACGTTTTATACTGTGTCCTGACAGAGGCCAAAATGGTTGCTAATGTTTTAAATATTCTTTAAGCCCAGTCTTCTATATATACTTTATCTCCTGAAAAGATCACTGCTTTCTACCAGAACAACCTTGACATTTGTATGAGAAACTTGGACTAAAGAATACACCAAGATGTTTTTCAATTTCAGCCGAACCCGAGCCCTGTTCAGATGTTCAGCTATATTCTGTGAGCTCTTAAGCATGATGAAGCATGATCTATGTTGGCAAAAAGCCTTTACAGATTTCCTGAACAGTTAGAAATTGGATCTAGGGCTAGAGGGTCTCATACCATATCTGCTTCCTGCCCCCAATGCATCGGGTCTGAGAGGTAATACCAGAAGGAGGAACAGACTGCATTAACCATTGTACGCCTGAAGCAACTTTAAAATTTTAAATAACTTGCTGGTATCTGATTACCAGCGTGCTTATAAAATGGCGGTAATTTGCTTCCTTGTTAAATAAAGATGAGGCTTGTTTTACCACTTTTGATTTCCACAGCCTGGCATAGAGCACCGATAATCATTCTTAAAACTAGCTTTTTAAAATAAAATTCTGTTGTGGATATTGACTTATCATTCATGTCTTCATTCCTTTTTTTCTTAATTGTGGGTGCTTCTTGATGACATACAGTATCTTCTGCTATAAGCATAATATCCAGAGTACTTGGGTACAGCATGCCTTCCCTTCTACAAACAATATGCAAAACCTATTACCTGCCTTAAATGGGCTTTGTAGTTATATGTCCAGGCGCAACATTTAGAGGAAGAACTGTGAACATTTGCAGCAGCAAAGGCAAAAAAAAGTTTTGCTGACTAGATTGCTCTCCAGTATATATACTACACTTGAATAAGGATGAAAGAATTGGGAGGAGGAGGGATTAGAAAAAAATGAAATAATGGGCATTGACTGAAACTGACCTGCTTTAGGTGAAGTTGTTAATGACTCTTCACAGCGCACTTTGCGAATGTTGAAAAGTTTGAATGCAGAAACTTGTCATTTGTATTTCACCTCCTTAACATTTTTACCAGCCTGCCAGCCACTGCTTTCATGCATTTCATAAAAATAATTGCACTGTGCAAAAGTATGTCACTGACAATTACTTCTGTAAACTGGTTTTGCAAATAGTGGTGGTTTGCAAGGCCAAATTATAGGAAAAAAACGGCACATTTTGCTCACTACATATAAGGAAAGCCGTAGTCAGCAAAAGCCACCCAAAATGAGATGTTAGCATCAAGAGTGTTGATTTCTTGGTGTTAGGACTTGTAGCACCCTGACGTGCTTCAGGTGTAGAGGGGTGGATAACCACTTGCTGAGGGGGTTCGGGAACCCCTTCTAGCCCTCAGACAGGTGCACCATGACCTACTGGGCCCTGCATATGGACTGCTTGAAAGAGCTTGGTCTGTCTCCTGAGGAGAAAGCAGCCGAAATTGAATGGACTAGATGGTACAGGGAGGTCCTTTTATAACTGAATGGATCATTTGTCAGTCACTGAGGAAATGGGGCAGTAGAACATAATGCAGTCGTATTGGTAACAAAGTACCACTCCTGGTCACATCCATGCACTGTGCTTAATAGTGCTACCTTTTGAAGAGATACTAGCCATTGAGCCTGCAACCCTCTGCTATTGAGCTATGGTTCCTGCCTATGTCTTCAGAAGTCTTAAGATGTCCACTTTTTTCTGGAACAGATTTGATTAAAGAGTGAAGATGATCTGAAAGTACTTTATAATGAACACGTACATGTTCCAGCATCATTGTGGTTACTGTTTCTTGATTATTGTTCATAACTTTGTAAATAGCCTTATTCATTAAGGTATCCTCCTAAGTCCCATGCTTGGCTGTGAATTTTTCTTGTATTTTGATACTAAAAGATGTCTGCTACTCCCTGCTGTAGTGCCAATCCACATCCAGGCCAGAATTCCTATCAGTTCACTTTCCCCTATTAATTGTTTTGAACCCTTAACTAGTTATCAACTAATTAACACTTTTCTTATGCAGCAGATGTCATTTTTATTAGTAGACCAAATCCAGCATCTACCAGGTGGAGCTGAACATACAAGTGATCTCTCAAATGAATTTTGTATTTACATACGAAGCTACAAATTCACAGGTGTTCCTCTTGCCCTGCCTTAGCTGAGTGGAGTGGTTTTCCAATAAGGCTGTGGCTGTGATCATATGTAGATGTCAAAGAAAGTCAAGTGTATTAGGGTGTTTTGCCACTGTCAAAAATACCCATTTTTGCACCCATTAAGGACCCATTTGGGTGTGAGCCGGATGATCCCATTTCCACCACGGCACCCATTTGGGACCCGATTGTTTCCACTGCTGCGGGGGAAATCCAGATCAAATGGGTACTTTCTGCCCTTTCGTCCGGATTTTCTGTAGATCCCATTAATGGGGTCTTCTGCCAGAAAATCTGGATTAAAGGGAGCCTGTTTCCACAGGAAACAGGCAATAGGGTCTAGAGGAGGCTAGAGGGAGGGGATACACCCATGGGGGGGGGAGCCCCGAAGTCCCAGCTTTGGAGTTATTCCGAAGTGACTCCAAAGTCCCTCCAAAGAGATCGGCAGAGACTTCAGAGTCTTGCCGCCGGTCTCTCCAAAGAGATCAGCGCAGACTTCGGAGGCGCTCCGAAGGGACTGCCAATCTCTTCAGAGGGGAGTCTGCTCTAATAGCGCACAGACTGCGTTGACAGCTCCGGAGCCTCTCCAAAGTCCTTGGCGATCTCTTCGGAGGGATTTCAGAGTCATTTCAAAATGACTTTGAAATCACTCCAAAGCTGGGACTTTGGAGATCGCACGCCCGTCCCCAGAGACACTTTGGGTGACGGACCGACCCCTTGGGGGTCGATCCGGATTCCCCACATGGATGCAAAGGTGTTTCCATGGCAGGGGGGTTAGCACCCATTGCTAATGGGTGCTACACCTCCCGTGGAAACACATTGGGTGCTTTCCTTAATCCAGATCTACTAGATCCGGATTAAGAAATGTACCCATTCCTTAGATCCGGTTCTTCTTAGATCCGGATCTAAGGGCTGTGGTGGAAAAACACCCTTAGTGTACTTAGGGCCTTTTTGCCTTTGGTGAAAACGGGAAGTCTAGGTATGCACCCACATGGGGTATACATGTTGCACAGAGCCGCTTATATCCCAGAAGTGGCTCCATACGTGCTGGACCATCCACAGCTATCCCAGCCACCAGCTAGTACAGACCAGCATGAGCCCATGCACACCTACGTAATCTGTGTGTGGATCAGGGCGACGTCACTTGATTGCTGTGGCAGGGCAATTGCACTTATCCAGCACTTGAAGCTCCAGGTAAGTTTCTGATGGATCAGGCATTGCAAAGTGCAGACACCCAATCCACCCTCCATCTTTACCTCCCTGGGACGATTTCCCAGCAAAGTAATGGTGTAAATCCTCCCTTATTGCCATCACCTCAGTTTCCTCTGCATGTTTTAAAAGCCTGCCCCTTTCCCTCTATTTTTCTTCCCTACCAGAAAGAAGAATGCTTAAACATCCATGTGCACAGCCTGAAGGGCTTTTACATTGTGCATGAATATTTGCAAAGACAATGCGGAACTGCTAGCAATATCAGACGCTGGGTACAAAAGCTTAGACTGACTGCCTGTTCTTTCCCCATTCTGCATCTTCTCTCCGCCTCCCCTTGAACACAGCAACTTCCGTTTGGCTTCTTGATTGTTCCTCCTTGGTGCTGTTTCCTCGAGGGGAGGGCTGCAGCTAACTCTTGTGTTAGCACCTTTGGGGTTCCTGTAATGAAAAAAGGCTGCAGTGTGGCTTAGAGAGCAGCCGCTGTTCTTTCAGCTGCCCAAACCTCAGAGTAGATGTGTGTGTGAAAGTACCTGGTTGCAAAATGGACTGCTAATTCCACTTCCATACATGCCCCTCCCACCCATAACAAAACCACTGTATTGCCAAAGGCATTCTTGTTGGGGTTCTGCTCACATCTGCTTCAACTGAAAGTGTGATGGAAGAATTTGAGGAGCCAGATTCGCTAAGATACATTCTACAAGGGAATTTAGGCAATTATTTTATTTTACCTTGAATGCAATGCACATCAGTTTTACTTTCAAGTGCTGAATCCTTGTTAAGGACAATACATAATCAGAAAAGCACTTTTCACGCCTCTCCACTTGCAAGGCAATAAACAGCATGACTAAGGGAAACCTTTCCAAAGAGTGGGCTTTGCTGCGTGGCACTAATCAGTAAACTGTGTTAGTTGTTTCCTATGGAATAATAGTCTTGCTTTTTTGTAAGGCAAACAGGAAAATGCTGGGCAACAAGCAGATTTTCTTCACCTTTTATAACGGCACATTGAATGCCTTCGCCTATTCAACAGTGAATGAGTATCATTCTGAAAAATATTTACACAAACTTTTCTGCTTTTCCCACCTTATAAGCATGCCAACAAAATGTGTTGAGAATATCAATGAAATACTGATTTCCTTAGAGTTCTGTGGAAAGACAGACACTGACCTATACCTCAATGAGAACCAAACGTGAGAAATTTCTGCCGCCGTATGAAAAACAGAAGTGACTCTGCTAGCCCAAGTGTATCAATTTCAGAAGAATTAGTGGGAAAATCTATCTATGTCACAAATGCCAGAGAAGTCCAAAACGCAGTTATTCAGAATTAATAAAAACTCATTTCTTTGTTGAGGGGGAAAATACTTGTCAAAGGGAGCAAGTGAACAGTATTACTCATTCTTCTTAGCTGGAACATGAAGCTTTAAACCAACAACTTCTAGCAGCTAGGGAATTTAAACACAGACCTCCTTCCGCCAAATCATCCCACCTACAAAAGGTGAGAAGCTCCTTGAGCTTGCCCTCTGCGTTGCAGCAAATTAGTTTCTGGGAAAGTTTTCAACAGTGGTCTAGATTTAAGCCTGACTACTTTTTCACCTAATTAAATAAAACACTATTCCTGGTTTCCGGATGAAAGAAATGCTGGGAAACAAAACTTTCAGGTTTGTCACAAGTTAACCAGAGCTGGTATTATGACCCTACAATTCCTCCTTCAATTTGAATTTTAAAGTATTTTTGCCACCATTCATTTTGAATCTTCTTCGGCCAAGAGAGTTACAAAGCCTACTCGGATAGGAGTCCAGGAGGAGAACTGTACTTGCTAACTTGGGGATCTGGACAAGTGTGAGGGCAAAAAAGAGTTCTAAATAATAACCTTGATCGTCCAGAAAAATCATTTGAGGGTGGAGTGTGGAGAATTCCACCTTTGTCGTCCCCCCCCCAACCATTGCCACCTACTCTGGTTACAATGTTTAAATATGGCACAAGTCAGCCTTTAGCATAGCCAGCCAAGCTAGAATGGTTCTGTGTTGTCCTTAGGGCCTGGGACCAAGTTCTTTGCCACAGGGTTCTTTGGTGTATCCCGTAAGTGTGCTGATCAGAGTGTGCCACATCCCAGCCCCCCACACAGCCACAGCCTGGAAGCATTAACAAGAGCAGGGCTCAAAGCCTCCTCAGTTAGTCTCGTAGGAGGAGAGCAGAGCAGCATCAACTGGTTCCATGCAAGAGGGGCAAGTGAACGACCGCATCAGCCAGTCATCAATGCAGTGTACATGGTAGATGTGCAGGCAGGGCAGGAACCGGATGGGATCTCCATATACAAAATCCAGCATGCAGATCACACACCTGGAGCCAGACAGAGAAGAAGAAATTACACAACTAATATGAAGAGCAATGCGGTTGTAAAGACTTCCCTCCCAAAACTGTCTAGTTCACCACACTGAAAGGTACAGCATAAAAGATCTTATAGGCCATTTTGACCACTGTTGAGCAGTTGATATGCTGCCATGAGATCAATGTGTTGAATGATACTTTGGAAGCAAAGTACGGTTGTTACATTCCAGTGACAAATGGAAAAAGCTGTACTATACTTTGGGCAATGAGTAACACAATCATCTTCCTCACAGGCATGTCCCAGGAACTGAATCCCATATTAAAAGTTTTTCGTGTTATCTAGTAAAATTCTTGGTAATATATCAAGATCAATTTACACTATCAAAAGCAGAGGCCAAAATCTTGCTTTAGTGAATGCCACTCTCTTGGGCAAAAAGTTCCAGTAAAATCACATTTTTTTACATGAATAGTGTCTGCTCTCTGAGAAAACATAAAAGACAGATAAAACCATCCACTTTGTTTGCTCCTGTTTTCCACGTAAGAAATTCATGGATCTTGCCTCACTCATCCACCGAGTATTCTTTAAATTTGCTGGTCCATATATATTTTATTAGTTTAACACGCAGCAAAGAATTATAGAGACTAGATATATATACACCTGTTTCATTCTAAATCTATTGCTCTTTTTCTTTGTTGTATTTTCTGTAATCCTGCTACAGTTCTGTGGCATACCTCAACCAGTGCTACATAAATCTACAAGTTCAGCATTTTGTCAGGCTAATACCATAGTCAATTATGGCAGGAACACCTTGCCTAGCAAATTAGCTTATGGGCAATATTAAAACCAGTTTAAGAAGTCTAACAAAACACAGAAGCATAAAAACGGATTGGCTCAGGATGTTAGACAGTCAGGGAATATCTGATACTGAATTCTGAGATGGTCCTGTTTTGCCTCCATAAGGTCTCCCTTATGTCCATCAAGTATGATTACGTTATTTCCAGTGGAAACAATCTTTCAAAATTCTGGTTTTTCTATGACACCAATACTCAAAGATGAAGACAGGGCTCATTATGGGAGGAACAGACAGCGTGTTCCTGAGAAAAGGGGAACAGATGATCAATTCAGTGCCTCACCACTATTTAGGAACATAAGAGAAGCCTTGCTGGATCAGGCCACAGCCCCTCTAGTCCAGCATCCTGTCTCACATAGTGGCCCACCAATTGCTTCTGGGCATCTCAAGCAGAATACAAGGGCAAAACCCTCACCTGCTCTTGAGTCCTTGCAAATGAGCTTTAGAGGTATTTATTTGGCAACAACAAGATACAACCAAGATGGCTCCCCTGTGACTGCTGACATAAATCAGTTGATGGTCATTTATTCCAACACCACCCCCAACACTCTGCCGCACTGATGAGATGGGTGGCAAGATCTAATTACAGTCCTTAAGGCAAAGGAATGCTGACTGCGAGTCTACTGAGGATATCTACGTTCTATGCATGCCCAAGTCCTTCCCAGCTTTCCTCTAGAGAACACTCTGCTTCTCGGCCACTAGCCCAATTCTAGCTTTTGAGGCAAACTTCTAAACTTTAAGTCCACTGACTTGAGAATAATTTAGTCCTACACAGCAGATCATTCAAGAATGTATTTGCTTCATTTGAGAATCAGACTCCAAAGAGTTCAGAGATTTTCAAAACATGGGGATCAGCCAATTAAAGGGCACAGTGAAACATGCAAGGTAAATTAAAGCACTAGCATGCAAATTTTTCAAGAGACTCAGAAGCTCAGTTTAGATAAGTCACAAGAAGATTGGAGCAACAAATATAGCTTAAATTGGCAAACATTATTTGCCAATTTAAGGCTTGTTGGAAAAGGATCGAACAAGCTAACAAGATTGTGGCCTATGACTTTCATTATATAAGGCTAGTGTATACCAGCTAGAATATTAGAATATAAATAGGGGTGTGCCACGCGTGTGTTTGATGAATGCAAACAGAATTTAATGACCTAAGACTAATTCTGGCAGTAATGGGTTGCAATCATTTACTCACACACCAATGCGCGCCAAGAGTCTCTGCACATGAGCAATGACACTGTGGGGCTGCCCACAAAGAGCCCTATAATGGCAGTGACAATGAGAGCAGAAAGCAGGTACGTTTCCTACTTTGCAGTTCTACCTGGAAGCAAATGTGAGTAACTGCTGCCTGGACTGTTTGTGAATGAACCTAACAGCTCTGGACCAGTTTAGTCTAGTGGTTAGGAAGCCGAACTCTTATCTGGGAATACCAGGTTTGATTCCACACTCCTCCACCAAGCCAGCTGCGTGACCCTGGGCTAGTCACAGCTCTCTTCTGCGCTCCCACAGCCCCACCTATCGCACTGGGTGTTCTGTTGTGGGGAGAAGAATAGAAAGGCTTTCCAGCCGCTTTGAATTCCTTTAAATGGGTGAGAAAGGCAAGATAGAAAAGCCAACTGTTCTTCTTAACTCTGTTGCACCACTTAAACCTGCATTCAGCACAATCCTAGCTAGACCCTAGAGCTCTCAAGGTTCCAGTCCCTACTCAGTCACTACTTCATAAGATTGTTGTGGGCATAGAGAAAAAGAAGAGGATGGTGTGTGCACCATCTTGGGCTCTTTGGAGGAAAGGAAGACTATAAAGCTAAAACGTGAGCTATGCATGCCCTTTAATTGGATTCCCCTCCATGACATAATCTATTAATGATTTACAAACAGTCTGTGAAAGAAGTTATTTGTGAGCCACTTTCTATGTAGCCCTAGCACAGTTTTTTAGATTAAAAAATATTATTTTCTACTGAGGTTCTAATATATTTAAAATACCATCCTCTGTTGGATTATAGGAATTTTCCAAGCTGAATCTTCCCTCTGCAGGCATTTTGCCACCAGGCTAAGTAGCATCCCAGTACAAGTGTCACTATCATGCCTGGAGTAAAATGCCGGCAGAAAGAAGACTCAAAGAGCTCCCACAATGCAGCACAGGTGCTCAATATAGCAAGGTGCTATTACCCTGTGTCAGGTCAGAGATGTGCAAAGGCTGTTGATATAACTATGAGAAAATCGTTAAAGGGGCGCTTATGGAACTCAGCCTAAGCTCATAGGATAAACCAAGGGCGGTGAACTTTTTTTACCCAAGGCCTTGTTCATCCTCCACTAACCTTCTAGGGACAACATCTTAGCAATAAATGGAACCGTCTTCCACTCTCCCTTCTGCATACACATATGCCAAGGAATGAAGTTTTCATTGTCCTTTCCATTAAAACAATTGATCTGATGAGTAGGAAAAAACCAATATATATTTCTATGAGGTTGCTAGGCTACTTGAACCTCTCTGCTCCCCCCCCCCAAAAAAAAAAAAATACGGTGTCTGGTTTTCTCCATTCCTGGTCCTTCCAAAATCAGAGTCTTTGGGACCCAGGGAAAAAAAGTTGTTTAAGTGACATATCAGATCTTCCGCTAACAGAAAGTCAACTACCCCTGAGATCAATGGAAAAGATTACATAAGGGAGAAACATACTCTTTGATTTTCTTTTCTGATGGCTCTGAGCCTGGATCAAAGATTCCTTTAGGAAGATGTTGAATTAGTCCAATCCTCTGAGCTATACGGATCTGCTCCTCTTCAGTCAGTTGTGTGGCAAGTCTTGACTGACTAGGCGTTGGGTGATATACGGGAACTGGTGCATGTTCCTAAAAAGCCAGGAGGACAAATACTTATGAGTATGCCAGCCAAACGGTCAATGAGAGATACACCATTATCCAACTTGCAACAATTCTGTCTCCACACAGCCCACTGTATTACTTCCAAAAGATATATTTATTTACAGTCATTCTGCAGGCTTACACTATTTGTCTTCTTCACAATCAGATCTTAGGATTCTTACAGTACAAAACAAATCAACTCTCCATAAAATAATGTGATCTCTTTTATTTGTCTGACAGAGAATGTATTTAAACCATCGATAGGGAGCTTGTGGTCCTCCCAAAAACTGAACTACAACTTCCATCTCTGATACTTATTTAGGCTGCCTGTGCTGGTGGAAATTGCAGTCCAACGGCATCTGGAGGTCTGCATCCACAATTGAGCTAAACATCTGTTGATTCTGTGGCCCAACTATGTATAGCATATGGGTACCATATTCAAATTTAGCTTGTTCTTGAATCTGGCCCAAGGTATTTTAAACTAATACATTAAAAAAAAGAAGTTACCCAAAAAGTCAAACACCTGATGTCAACAGCAAGTAATAATACTGAAAAGCATTATCCCTGTTAGATACTGTATTTGGGAGACAATAGGGTTTTCTGCTATCACTGCAGCTATTTAAAGCATTTTGTCCATCCGTGCCCAAAGAACAACTACATGAGGCTTAAAATTAGATTAGGGAAATAAGTGTCATGCTATATTAACATACATTATTCAGTGAATTCACATGTTGCTCTTGATTATGACAGATTGCACAAAAACACCTTTCTATGTGTGGATTTATTTCCTTTAAACAAACAATCTATGCCAAAAATTTAGCAATTGTAAACGTCCTTTGGCAATGAATTCCATGGGTTAACAGTCTTGTTTTTTGTAAAACAGGTTTTTTTCCCCCTTTATCTGATCTTCTGCTTATCAGTTTCAACAGATGACTCAGAATGTTGTAGATATTGTCCTTCACCCCTAAAGGAATTTTTTTCCCTGGAGTCTTCTACTCTGCCTGCAGCTTTACCAGAAACAGAAGGCTATTCATTCATCCCACCAACCCTGCTTTTTCACTGAAGTAAAATAATTATCTATCTCTTCCACACAGTTTCAGACAGGACAAAAGCAGTTTCCCTCAATCTTTCCTCATTCTCTGCCCCAAAACCAGCCTGCTCACTTTGGAGAATGCTGTTCTGCTGGAATGTCAGCCTGCAAAAATGAAAGAGAAACAGCATTGCTTGGCACCAAGAGAAGCTCCTGGATCTACCTATTCTAAACCTCGACATAAGTTGAGGATATTGTATGCATCCCCTTTAGCAAAGCATGAATCTTCCCATCATAGGCACCTTCTACAGAAAGTTTGATACTGTAGTTCTCTTCTTTCCAACCAGAATTATAAGTTAAAGTGTCCAACTTTTATAGCATCCACAACTTCAAGCCCTTTAAATACACGGTAGTGATGTATACGTCAGTTCAACAGTTCTGTGTTTACATCAAGTATATCACATTAAGGAGGCCCCAAAAGCTTTTGCATTGGTGATACTTTCTTTACTCACCCAGAAGCAGTTTTGCCCTCACAAACCAGCCAGGCATAGGTATGGTAGGCTCTGGCTAGTTTCAGGGCAAGACAGACTAACCAGTGTCTTGTGTTTTATGTTACCTACTAAGTATGTGTTGACAGACTGATATTTTACATTTTAAATTACACTTTAAAACACGCAGTCAAAGTCAACTTTTTGCCAGATCTCAGGATGGTAGAAAGCTACCAAGACTTGGCCCTTCAGTTTATATTGTGGCAATTTTCCTTTTGGCAGCACAGACTTCGCCCCTGATCTCAGGCCACCTGGCTGAGCAAAAGTTAAAAGGCGACTCTTTTCCCTCAACACCTTGCCCAACCGGAGGATGAGGTAACCTTAGCAGAGGTGGCCCTTGTGCATGAGAAGGGAGAGAAATAGCTAAGCAAAACTCGATCAGGCTGCAATCCTTTGCACGCCCGTATGAAAGGATGGATCAAGTCCATCCCGTGATGGATCAAGCCCAAGTCAGCCAGCCAGGATTACAGAATGCACGTCTGAACTGGGAAGGAAGAGCGGGATGAGGTTGCTGCTGGGTGTGGCGAGGAGGCGCTGCCTGTTTTACTCACCTAGACTGTCTGGGGCGCCCAACTCTGCACCTCCTGGACAGGTGAGCGGCGATCAGGAACGCAGGAGTACTATCCTGGTTCGCTCGCTCGGGTCTAATCCATTGAAGCCGAAAAAGGAAGGCGGCGAGACCTGCTCCAGCCATTTCCACGGCTCCCCTTGCCCTGCTCTGCCCACAAGCCACAACCAGCCTCCCAGCCCTGCTCCTCGGAGGCGGCGATACTCATCTAGGAAGCCCCGCTGACTCCCTCCGTCCCATATGGTGGCGTGCAAGACCCCCAAGCTCAGTAGCCCCTCGTTGCCTTCCCCTTGCCCGCCGCGGGGATCCCCCTTCCCCACGCCTTGCCCTCACCCCGCCCCCGGACCCCAATACCTGGTAGGGGGGCGGCGGGGCAGGGATGGGCGGCGGAGGCGGATCCCCAGGCCCGAGGCTCGCCCCGTCGCCCGTTGAGTCGTTGAGCAGAGACAGGTCATCGGCCGCCTGCGAGGAAAGGCAGCCCCCCATGCTCAGCCGAGCCCGCCCGCTCGGGGCCGCAGCCGGGTCCGGCCCGGGCAACCTCCCTCCGCCAGCTCCGGAATGGGAGGGGGGTGCGGTGGAGGAGGAGGAGGAGGAGGAGGAGGAGGAGGAGAGGCGCTCGCATGGCTCCTTGGGAATTGTAGTCCTAACCCAAGGAACCACGCTTGCGCAGCGCGAGCCGGCCACGGAAGGAAGGCGGGGTAGAAGTTAGCTCGCGCGCTCTAGAATCGTCACGTCAGAATTCGGCGTCCGTTTGCATTGGGCGACGAACACGAGTTATCCCACAGCGCAATTAAGAGTCAGTGCGTGCGCGACAGTCGGTTTACCTTCTGGCTTCCTCAGTTCCCGAACTTAATGGAGTTGGCGCATTTGGCCTGGAGGACATCGCCTGGGCTGCTTATCCGCATTTGTGGCCTTCTTTTTCCGGTGCAAGACTGGCTTAGCAACATGCTGCTGTAGCCCGGATTAAACAGGGGAGGCCTGATAGTGTCGTTTTCAATACTGCTTGGTTTTTCTAGGCCAAATGTGCATCCCACATCTTTATTCTTTCAAAGAGATGAAGGCAACACAATATTTTCTCCCCCGTTTGTTATTTGCTGGCCATTATCACAGGAGGAATGAATGCAAAGCATTATTATAATATTTATAACATGAGCACTACAATAGGCCACATACAGGTATTGATGAGCTCATAATAGTCTACAGATACCCAGCTTCTGATGACTGCGGTGATATCCAAAAACTGGGAGCTACTGCAGAACTTGTTTGGATTCTAGCATGAAACCCAGATTTAAGATTGACAGATGAGATGCAATATTGATTCATAAATCTAAAATGCTGTCAGATGAAACCTAGCAAAGCACGGGTGCACATTCTATAAAATGCCTGTTCATTTACCACTGCTCACAGCCATTCACAGGACTTGGAGGAGAGATTCAAGACAATGTTGTTTTTATAGGAGTTAGCATAGTCTTTTGCGAAGCCCCACTGTGTTTCTGAATTCTGGGATGTTCCCCATGTTGCTACCACTCCTGTGCAACAAAGAGAAACCTTTTTGCTCCAGGAACACAGCATGTGAGAAACTGGAGAAAAACTGTAGAATGTGCTTTACTTATTTCCCTTTCGTTTCTGACTAGACTATCTGAATTAAATTACCAGCTTCTTACTTTAGGTCTGAACTGATTTATTCTCATTAAAATTCTGAATACCCAAGATTCTTAACCACAAACGACTCAAACAAAATGTTTAATATTAATATTAGCAATTACTTTTCCCCATCCTTTGTCTAAGTTAGGACAAGGGAAAGTATTTTTTCACCCAGCAAGTCATTGGTCAATGGAAGACCAATGTTGTGGTTACTAGAAAGTGTCAAATTCATGAAGACGAGGTGTATCAATGGCTACTAGAATTGATGTCTCAGGTACCACATCCAGTTTGGAGAGACAGGTAGGATGTTGCTGAAGGTCACTGCAAGGAGTCAAGAGGAGGTGAAGTTGTGCCTTTGACTTAAGAACATAAGAGAAGCCCTGCAGGATCAAGCCATAGCAGGTCCAGCATCCTGTCCCACACAGTGCCCCACCAACTGCTTCTGGGCATTGTCAACCAGAAGGAGATGGTGAAACCTTTACCTGCTCTCAAATTGGTAGGCCACTGAGTCAGACAGGAAGCTGGTCTAGACAAACTGCGGCCTGATGTTCTTATTGTCTAAATATTACATTTTAAACAAAATATTAACAGTTGCTTCTTTATTCATGGCTTGAACATACTGAAAAGTAGGAGCAGAGTAGGCTCTCCTATGCGGGGGGCAGGACCATAGGCCTCACACCTATAAAATAGTTATTAACCAACTAAAGCAAACATAGCATTAACTTCCTAATTCTGATTGCACAAATGCCAGATTATCAGAAGTAGAAAACCCAGAATGTAGGAGAAATGACTTTGGGGAAAACACCAATATAAGGCGTATAAAGGAAATGTACTTTCTGACTACAAAGAAAACTTGCTGTCTATAGAGCATAAAAATCTACCATACTTCCTAGTTACTCTGGACTTAGGTTTGTACTACATTTGTTGGCATTTCATTATTTTTAACTCACCCTGTCTCTGGGAATTTGATAGTGCTAGTGCTGGCATGTCAGAAGACTAGATAGCAATTCTGTCTGTGAATGTACAGGCAAAGGGCAGATGCATGGCCAGAAAAGCTGTACCTTATTGCTGCCAAAGGGATTGCTGCCAGTGACCATTACGGTGAATTCTTTATAGCTGGCTACTGAAAGAAGAATAAGGGCACATGGGCAATGCAAGATATCAAGTCATCGGGTGTGTGCAGTGCTGTGTAGTGGCATACCATAAAGAAGCCTGTGGCTTAATGCATACCCACCCCTACATGGAGTTCACCAAGGAAAATTAGGCAGAGCTGGCAATGTTTTTTTATGAGCTGTGGCATCCAGTACTGTAGTGGGCAATTGGAAGATGGACTGATCAGGACATGGTTGGGAGCTTGAGCCTAAGCTACAGTAGTGGACTGCTGAGATAGGTTGAGGCATAGAACCTGGCTGCTGCAAGGAAGGTAAAAATTAGCCAGACATGATTATGCCACAGACTTATGATTATATATAACAGTCTCTCATCTGCATTTTTTTATTTGTCAGGTTTGTGAAGGAATGATTATGATTCCCCCTTGCTACTCTCAAAGAAAAACCTGGCAAAAGCTCACATATTCACAAGCTGAGACCCTGAAGCGGCCGTTTTCTGGCAGAGGGTGAGTGTGGGGTGTCAGAAAATGAACACCTCCCGGCCCTTTGTTATTTGCAAGCTTTGAAGTCCAAAGGTTTTCTGGAATCCACACACACAAAAGGAGCCAAGACTTACAGCTTATATGAACAAGCTTCTGGTTGTCAGAGTTACAAATACATAAAAAGAAATAAAAGGGAAGAAACCTGTATTACTTTAAAAACTATTTAATTTTGAATATGGCATAACTTTGTGAATGAAAAGCCAGCTTCATAAAAGTTAAGCATGTAAGGCACTGCACAGACAACACTCAAGTCCTAGGGACTCTGACAGCAAGTACTGCATGGAAAATTCAACACTCGGTATGATCACAAGTCCACAGCTCCATAGGCAGCGTATCCACAAAATAACATCGGATTAGCCTTGGAGATCACGGACTTACCAACAAATGAAAGAGCAATCCGTGCAGTTTTTCTTCCACAAACTTAAGAGCCATCGCGGTGTCCTCTCAGATCAGTGAGGGCCGATGCAAAAGAGAGCCCATCCCTGAGCTTCACAGTGCGTGCAGGCCTACGATTGCCGGGCCCGAGTCTGTGTTCGGTCATAAGAAGAGGGGCGCCTCAGAGTCACTTCAGAAACACCGTGTGGACCTCTGAAGCGGGATTGTTCGCATCCCAGCCTGCTAGAAAAGGTGGATTAGAGGTTTGGGGACACAAGGGCCACACACCGCCTCTCCGGGCAGCCTCTGAAGGGCCCCTCTTGCCATGTCAGAACGCAGCCTCAAGATGAAAAGCAAAGGGCAGGGCGGAAGCAACAAGCCCCGAAACTCGGGCAAGTGAGCGGACAGAGGCTGCCAAGCACCCGGCGGGTTGGATCAGGACGCGACTGCGGTCTGGCGTTCTCAGCCTTTTGCTTTCTCCATTGTCAATGCAACCACTGACGGCGCTGCCGAGATGGGAAGCGGCTCCATTTCCACAAAGCGCCGCAGGCATTGCCGATGAGCTTCTCTCGGTGCTGCCTTTCTCGCCACCTTCGAAAAGCGCACCGAGGACGCCGCAAAGGCCATCTTCTTCCCGCCTGGACCTTTTTCCTCCACCCATGGAGCCGCCATCGCTTCCGACTACAATCCCAGGGCGGGGGTGGAGGAAGGAGTTGCTTTATGTCGCGCTTCGGAACAAGGCGGCAACTGACGGGGCCATAGAGCGCTCGACTTTGCAAGCGGCCCTGCCACGCCCACCTCCAAGCTCAGTCTCGGACGGGCGAGAGGGGGCGTGGCCCGCCTTCAGCCAGTCTCGGGCGCGCGCCCCCTTCGGCTTCCCTATCGACGGGTTCGCGCACCCCCCTCTCCCCCTCCCCTTTTCTCCCGGGGAAGGCACGCGACCCGCCCTAGGACGGCCCCGCCCCCGCGGAACCAGGGGACAGAGTCTATAAACTTTCCCCAGAAGCTGCGGGTGCGGCGATCTCCCCCACCCCACCCCACCCAAGAGCTTCAGGTTGCGGCGGACCGGCGGACCTTCGGCGAGCAGAGATTTCACTCCCGATGACAAATCTGGCGAGTAAAGCTTTCTCCTTTCCCCCCATCGCAAACCATAAGGCACCAGCATGTGCTGATCCAGATACATAACTGTGACAGTTAATGCCTAGGAGCAGGAGAGGGGAACATTTTTAACCGATTATTGAAGGCGACCCCTACTCATTTCCACTTAGCAGAGGCGCCTTAGGTCTAACAAGGGTGAAGCAGAATAAGGTATCAACTACTTAGACGGATGGATATTGCCAAAATGGACTTAATAGGCAGGAGGTCTTTCAGTATATGGCAATGCTGTTCAACCCTTTAAAGGCAGATCCCTCTGCATCCCAAATTTGGTGGGGACATGTAAAGATTGTGGATTCTCCGACCTAGAACATAAGAGAAGCCTTGCTGGATCAGGCCACAGCCCATCTAGTCCAGCATTCTGTCGCACACAGTGGCCCACCAAATGCTCATGGGCATCTCAAGCAGAGACAAGGACAAACCTTCCCCTGTTCTCGAGTCCCAGCAGATGGCCTTAGAAGCGCCCCAGTTCCTCCCCCCCCCTCAGCCTGACTTCAGAACAGCCAAGATCTGTTCTCCTGCATTATTCACATAGATGTTCAGAATGGAGGCAGCACGATTAATAGTTAAGGTCCTAGTTTACAAGTTCACCACAAGGGACCCCTTAATCCTGTTCCTCCAAAATGTATTTCATGTGGACGTTTTTCAACAGAAGAAAGTTCTTTCACGGGAGTAGCAGACTCTACCCCTTGAAGGAACTTCACAAACAGAAGATATGATACCTGGCTTGTCTTTCTTACCTACAAGGACTAGAGGAAAAGTCCAGGTCCATTTGTGCTGGACTACCTGTTGTGGAGTTCAGATGGAAGTTTCAAGTCCAGGGCACTCACCAACACTGTAAACAAGATGAGGCCCAGCCTGGGATCTCACATGTCAGAATATTCCTCACAAGAGTGGCCTCCATCAAGCCTCCTTTCTCCCCACAAACAGCCAAACTGGAGGCTAAATGCAATCCCAAAAATACTTGCTAAAATAACCTTTGGACCTATTATAGTGTTGCTGAAGACTTTTAAAACTGTTTCTAGCAACTGCTGCATCAGCCAACAGTCTCCAATCTCAGCGTTCTGAATCCTTAGAAAAAAAATCTATCATCTTTTAAAAATGCAGCACCACATTCCACTGACACATCTCTGTATCATTATATGATTATCATCAACTTCTGACAATGTGATAATTTGAAAGTGGTATCAAAGCTAGACAAACCCCAACAATTCAAGAACTTGAAAGAATGCCTTGCCACAAGGTCATAGCAAAACCTTCGCCTCATAGCAAGACTGGACAAGAGTGAGTTTTTAAAAAATAACAAAGATTTAAAGGAATTCCAGTGTGACTGAGAGCTTTAGATAAATTTTCTGGATACTTAATAGCTAATAAAATACAAAACAAAAACATTCAATTAAAAACTGATCCAAAAGATGGAAGCTGGAGTCACAAGAATTTTTTTTAGTTGACAAAAAATTATACATAAAATGAGAAAAATCTCATTTGAGCAAGGTGCAAGCAGCTGCTTCAACACTAGGTACACTGCAGTTCCACCATTGGAAACACTACGGCACATTTACAAATATACAAATCCAGGAGTAACGAACAGGAGGCAATACTAGAAGCACTTGTACAAAGGACAAAATTCCATTTCAAGAGGCAGTCAGATCAAGTAGCTTAAACTTCACTGGACAAAGAATTCACAGCCTGCTTTCTATATTCCTGGGCACATAATTTAAAAGCACAAGTCAGAATTCTGCCTGTGACTTGTGCTCACTTCCTGCCCATGCATTTAAAAACCAATTCCTACTCAAGTAGGACCCTCTGCTTTTTCCCTCTCAGGAACAGGGGAAGGTGGGAGTGAGGTGCAGGAGGGAATACTGGTAATAAAGCCATTAAAACGCAAAGAAGTAGCCGATTGCTTCTGAGACCTGCTCATGTTTGACACTATTAAAAACACAAATTGAGGAATGCATTTATAAATTTACTATCATTTCATTGAATCGGCTATCACAGAAGAATGCAGGAATGTCCTCCAGCAATCAGATCAAACGATCAGGAGAACAGCTTTCACTTCAGGTTTGACATCTTCCAAGCTGAAAAGGTTTCAAGGCCCCCAAACCTGTCCCATAATGCCCCAGAAAGCTCGATGACAAAGCTTCAAGAATTGCAAGCACTGTGACAAGTGAAAGAGATGCCAGGGACAGAAAGGAAAATGGAGAGAGGGAGGGGGGTTTCAGTGAAGTTCAAGTTACTGAGCAATCTCACAAGTATTGTACACAGTTCTCAGTGTCACCTTCAACTGCTGTCAAGAAAGCATCTCCTTATCACAGAAATGGGGCGTCCATCTTCTGTCCTGCTTCTCTTCTTTAGCATCTTAGTAGTTCCACCACTGTACATCGCCAGAGCAATGCAGGATAAGAACACACAGTTCAACCAAGTTGTCTGGCTACCGATCCTGATGCTGCCAGAGCTCCTTCGGGTTCTACCTGGAAGGAAGCTGGGCTTCTGACTGAGCTCACTATTCTTCTCCTATTCCTTAGTCTTCTGCCTGGTGGTAATTGTTTCCTTGGGCAAGCTCTATCCACGCTGATGCTGCAGTACGTTCCTGATGTCTTTTGTCTTCTATCCCCAGCACTCCCCACCTTCCCAGAAGCTGCTCTCAGCAGGTGACATGATACACCCTTTTTTCTACATCCTACCTGCCTTTGGGAAAATAGGCTTATTTCCACTTCACTTGCAATTAAAAATCTATGGCTTCACTAACTCAGATGCATTCAGGAAATCCCAGATTCGCTAACCGGGGACTGATCCAGAGACTCAGCTGGATCAGACCTAATCCGAATTCCCTTAAAGTAGCAACTCCACTAAGCATGCAGCAAAAGCTGTAAGCTTCCACTGGCCATACATGGAGTGTTCTGTTTAACTCCTCTATGCTTTGTTATGTTAACTGCTCTTTTTGTATCCCAAAGTGGTAAATGCAGCAAAGATTTCTCTTGTGTCAGAAAAAATGAGCTATCGTTATGTTTAGATACCACTCTGGCCACAAAAGCACAGGACACAACACATCACATGCTATACAAAAATAATCAAGTGCACACTTCTATCTGCCTGCCTTTGGCCCACCAAGAGTCATTCCCAGATGAAATTCAATTTCCTTCCTCACTCTTTCCTGCCTCCTACAGCTGAAATAATGCAATATAGCAGTGTCACAAAGTAACAGCTGAACAACAGGGTAACATTCACTGCACTGTGGCATCTTCTTAAAAATACAGACATGCTTCTCCAACAGTATTTCTTATGACAAGGACTGCTCCCTAGATGGCTGGCAGGTCCCCACAAGGCCAGAGGCTGTCTTTGCTCTGAGCATCACACCTAGCACACAGTGCCATGGCAACTATGTCAAAAAGGGTTTGTGGGTTTCCTTAAAAGTTCCTAGATGAAAATGCTTACACTTAGTCATTATGGGCTACTCACAGGTTCACTAGTCTACTTCTTGGTCACCATGCAATCTTGAAAAGGTGAATAGCTGATCTCTTGAACACTGGTGACTGGAAATATACAGCAGTATAACCCCCTTGGATTGAGTTTTAACCCTTCCCTCTTCATCTGCTGGTTTTTAACCTTTATAAGCTTTTAATCCCATTTTAACATCTTAAACCCTATCCTTATTATTAAGTAGTCCTTTATGATGGTCCCTAGTTAGATCCCCTTCTCAAGAGTGTTGCAGTTGAAGATTGCTCCCCTTTCTCAGCCCAGGTCCAAGTCCCACCCACCCCGTTCTACCAACAATGGCCTTTAAGGAGAAAGACCTTTCCTTCCGCCAGCGAGATACCCTGGTTTTTGTTTAAATTGGTCGCGGAGGCCCACCCTCCCCCCAACTTTGTAAATTTCAGGAGATGGGGAGCGAAGTCATATTATGTCCCACAATGCTCTTCCCGTCCTCCCTAACCCCCCATTAACAGGGATCTGCAACACTGGGTTGTAGATGAGTTCCCAGTATCCCTCCCAGCACTCGCAGGAACCTGAGGAAGGGGGGAAAAAGAGAGCATTAGTATTTAACAGAAGCAGAAACAGCCAGCAGAGCACATTACAGCCTGATCCACAGCACTCAACGGTTCCAAGAAAAAGGAATCTCTGAATAACACTGCTGGCACTGCAAAGCAGTCGCATCTAACCTAAACAGGCCATGAGCTCAGCAGGAAAGAAATCAAAAGCTACAGCACAGGGGAATTCTACACTCTTATATCGCACCTGTGCTCTCATCAACAAATATCAGGATGATTAATATAAGCAAAATAAGAGCTGCTCCAAAATCTGTGCCCCTGTGCATTACTATCTCTTAACACATATGTAAAACATCATGGGAGTAGGAGAAAAGATCAGCTCTATACAGGATATCTACTGCAATCAAGAGATTGTTCAGTGTCACAAACCAGCACTGAAATAACAACTAGGTAAACAACAATCTCTTCTCATCTCAAATCACCCCACGCTCTTTAATATCTCCATTGCTTCCCCAAGATTTTCTCCTTTTTCTCCATTCACTGTCTAGGACTCACCGAGTATGATTCTGCTGCTTTACTTAGACACCATAGAATGCAGCAAGCCTCTCTTTCAGAAGTGGAGGAAACTGCTCTGAAAACTGCTGCCAGTTCTCCTCCCCAACTTGATCTTTGAAGCCATGAAGAATCTAAAAAGGAAGAAAGGATCACTACAGCTGGGAAGAGTTAAAAAACATCCCACCATATGACATCTGTAAAAATTAATGCATTTTTTGGCTTCAATATGTTCCTATATTTTTTTGGGCATCCAAACAGCAGTTCAAAGCCACTTCAAGGATTTTAGAATGCCAGCAGAGCAACTGAGAATGGTGGCAATTGTACCTTACTGTATATTATATGACCAAATTACTAGAAGGAAAAAGTCATACTCCTCTCATGGGAACAAACTTATTGGGAAGGTTTTAAAATTTCGGCCTATCCCAGCCCTGTGTTAGATTTTAATTTTGCTGCTGGTGCAAAGTAATGCCTTTGGATGGTTACAAAAAATATGTTTGGAGCACTTATTGTGGGCAACCTGTGGCCATGCACATTTATAGAATGCAGTTTCAATCATCTGAACTGACATTTTGCTAAGATGGCTAGGGCTCCCTGAAGCTGACACCTACAGTATCTTCAAAGCCACTGGCCAATTAACCAATATCAGAGGTAAAAAAAATATTAACATAAGGAATAACAAAAGTGAAAGTTCCTGCCCCGTTCCATCCTATCAAATGCTGGAGTAGAAAACAAAAAAGAACAGCACTTTATAAATAAACCATAATAATAATAAACGTACACATATTTAAGCAGCCTCCTATCAGAAGAAACACCTGAGATAGGCTTGAAAAGCTGAAGACTGCACAAGCACATCAATATCAGCCTTGCAGTAATGTTTGGGTTAATTTTCAGTTATAAAATATTGCCAAAAAATACTGTTTGGATTACTTATTGCCTTAGGATTGACATTCAGGTCAGTTCTATTCTTAAAGCATTGCAACAGTCCAATTTGGAGCTTACTAGGACACAAATAATTGTGGCCTCCTTTAAGCTCCCAAGTATAGGTTAAAATGAACTAGAGGGAACTATTAAAAGGTATTCCAGTGTATCAATCTATCCAGGACTCAAAGAACCAAAATTGCCCCCAGGTGCAGATATGCCTCTAATTCAAAAGACCATGAGACAGCATATAGCAGCAGCAGGAGGAAGCATTTTAAAATAAAGAAAACT
This sequence comes from Aspidoscelis marmoratus, assembly GCA_014337955.1. Classification (NCBI taxonomy): domain Eukaryota; kingdom Metazoa; phylum Chordata; class Lepidosauria; order Squamata; family Teiidae; genus Aspidoscelis; species Aspidoscelis marmoratus. Next base: position 53,915,686 of record MTQE01002208.1, on the reverse strand, counting down.
ACACTTAAAGAAATGCCACCAAGATACAGCAAAAAGTACAGTCATGGTATGTTATATAAAATAACAGTAATCCTGGAAAAGAAAAAAAAGATCTATGCATGAGAAAAAAGTGGCAGGAAAATTTCAATTACTAAAACATTTTTTCTTCTCGACGCCCTCAGTTCTTCCATAGGGAGAGCACATGAAAATCTCAGGATCTCAGCAGGTTCATCTAAGAAGTGGGCTGTAAGGCCCTGGGAACCTGATTTTATAGGTCAAACCCAACACTCTGAAGAGGAGCCAGAAATGTACAGGTCTGTACTAGGGATGTGCATGAATAGTTTTTTTGGCATTCAATTTGTAACACACTGAATGTTAGAAAATTTGCATTTGTTCGAATAAATCCCCTTCGAATGTGTTAGGATTCTATTTAGTACAAATATCCAATACAAATGGATATAGCTCTGATACAAATTAATAAATATCTGATACATATCCCCAGTTTGCCAAATGTTCTGAACCATTCATATTCATACAAATGTTAATGTGCAAATGTCATAACATTTGATTAGTGTACGAATGTCCAAATTTGTCCAAATTCATATGAATAACAAATGTTATGAATATTTGTGCACATCCCTGGTCTGTTCAGCTGATCCTGGAAAGGTACATAATGGCTTAACATCTCTGTTCCTCTTAACAAGATGGTGGGTGAATTTTGTATCAACTGACATTCCCATGCCATCAAAAAGTGTCCCGAAGTACCAAATACTGCTCTAATTTAACATGGGAATTACTACTAAAATTCATCCAAACAGAAGCACAGCATTGGACCCACTATGCCAATGACTCCACCTATGCTTCAAGTGAAGGGAACGGATCCTAAACAACTTCTCAGACATGAACCCTACTTCTGCAGGAGAGTGCATAAGTCAACTTTGTTTATTGGGGCCAGTCATTAGGTCAGCATATCCACAATCTCACCTGTTTAAGATGAAAACGAGGAACAATGCTGCACGTTGATGAAATGCACTAACTTCCCTTGAACTTCATTTTTCAGGGTCCATGGGGCAAATCACATCAACTACCACAAAGCAACATCCTCTGGATTCAGCTGCTCTGGACTCCACTGGCCTCAACTATATCAGAGGCTATAAAGGAAGGCTGCTTGTGGCTTCAGCTGCTGAAAGTTCTGCCAAGGGAGAACTGTGGTGGTTTAGGCCCCTTTTCTGCAGCCCAACTACTGATACTTTGCAGGAGGTACTTCTTTGTCAGATTTGGCATTTATCCTCTGGCTCTATCTTGCTGAATATTTTGTGTTATTGTGTAATGTATTATTTTGTATAAATGTGGTTTTACAATGTACAGGAGGGCCATGACCTGTACTCTATCATCCCAGAATATAGGACAAAGCTAAGTTTCAAAAATAGGTTCCTTACGGTAAGGACAACAGAGGAACTAATTAATCTGGTCAGAAACATGTGTTTGGTTTACTAGATGTATTTGAGGGTTCAATGGTCAGTTGTTGGAGCTCAGTTGTCCATGAAGCAGGACTCAGACTCAATGGTATAAATTGACCTCATCCAACTCTATGGATCTTGGACTCTGGGATTAAACACACGCACAACCTTCCCTCTCCCATATGAACTCACTGCTTTAGAACAAAGATTCAAGCATCTAATGAAAACAAAGATTACAAGGCTCTTCCTTAGAAGAAGTGAAAATTTAATCTTGTCAGAAATCAGGGATTTAATCTACAGAAACCAACGAAGTATTCTTTTTTACTGTGAAATAACTTATAGTGAATGCATCAGGGCACATTTGTATCCTGGCCTTTTTCAAATGTAATACGCAAATCATCTGAGTCAATGCTTTGAAATTTAGGACTGTATTTAGTGCTACCTCGTATTTTGGCAGTCACCTAAAAGAACATTTAGAAAACAAGAAATCAAAGAAAAATGCTTTTCAGTTTTGAGGCAGCCCACAGTACTGCTTCAAGACACTTTTTCATCAATCTCTACTACCTGAAGAGAAATTAGTTTCTATGGAATGCAGGTACATACCTTATAAAACATGTCCCTTAGATCATCCTTTGGGCTCACCCAGGAAGCAACAGCATCACAGAAGAAAATAAAATCCTACAGAAGAATTATGGAGAACAACTTAAACATACCACTAAACTCACTAGAATCAAAGATCTACCATTCTGAACAGGCCTTAATAATGAACTACACTTCAGTGTAAAAATTACAGATACTCCTTATTCATGTACAACTGAAATGTTACAGAACGGTTATCGAATTGTGTAAACGAAATCTAATCATAAGTAATAAAAGATAGTATTTCCTTCCAAAAGAAAGAACTGAGAAGCATTGTAATATAGCAGAGGTAAAACATATAGCGCTGTAGGCTTAATGCACCAAGGAGTCACGTATAGCTGTGGTGTTGTGTTAGTTTCATCATTTGCCAAATTTATCACGGGACACTCAACCATGATGTGCAATACAATCTACTTTTTAGGGAAAATAAAAGATATGGAGGACATACTATCATCATGTACTATGTTCTGAAATCTTGGAAACATATTTACCTGAACAACTCCACCAGGGTTTACACCAATCATCATACAGATACCACGGAAAGCAGAGTCCTTCTCTTCATTATCACGTATGTTCCTCAGTGACGTACACCTGTGAGCCAGAGAATATATTTTGCACATTGAAGAGGGAGGAAATAGCCTCTTTCCTCCAAACTCATGCAGAATGTGTCAAGGTAGAAGAGATAGCTTAGTGTATTTAAATGAACCAGATTGCAAATGTGACAAGGATTAAAATTTGAAAAGGAATAGATTATTTCTCCCATTAATTCCACTGAGCAGGGGCTCTTTCTAAGAGCAAGCCTTTTTACAGATCACTACTCCTTTGGGATTATTTAAGATTCCATGCAAACTCAGATCACTTGCTAGAATCAGGGTTGGTTCGCTCTTCAAGATCATCTTAAATACTCAAACATCCAATGACTGGGTGGCAGGAAGAGCATGATGATGTTGCTTTCCAAACTGTTGCTGGGTATTTGTGGCACAAAAAAACAAGAAAAAAGCCAGAGGTACAAAAATTGAAGAGGTACAAAGATTCTGCTGCTTATTATTAATTCAAATTATGTGGAATAATGTTTGGCCTTGACTCTGCACAACAGCAGCAATGGATGTTATATGTGTACCTCGTTTTCATACTATACATCCTGTCTACTGTACTGCAGGCAATGCTCAGAAAAGTATTATGTCCCCTCTAAATTAAGTCTCTTGAGAGATGTTTGACTCAGCTAAATGACTCCCAAGAAGCATTTCTACTTGTTGCAGAAGGCAGTCAAGCATGCCAAGATTGTTGACTGTGGCCCCATTGTGCTATTCCCTTGAAAAATGAGGCCAAACAGGCAAGTCTCCTATCTGGGTGTAAACACTAACCAAGGTCTGATAAACTGCTGCAGCATCGGTGCCACCTCCTGAGGACAGACGTAACCCAAGCGTCCAATCGTGATGGCTAGAAAGGGGAGAGAAACAAGCCTGTCACAACTGCACAAAGCAACTGCCTTGTCAGTTCTGAAGCATCAAGAGACTGGTAGGAAAGACCATTAAGGGGCATTTGGCAGCACAGACCCTGGGATACACTGTAGTGAAAGACGCCGTTCAGTAATAAAGAAGGTGTTAGACCAGGTAAAAGACTCAACAGTGCCCACACGTTCCATTTGTAGATGCTGTGTGCACAAAAGATCGGAAGCGACTCCCAGTTTATTGACTAATTCCTGGACTCAGGAACATGGTTGCCACCAAACTCTCAACAGGGAACAGACACATGAAATAAATCCTGTACAGCATTAGTGGGCAGAGCCACAAAGCCCCAGGATTTTTTCATATCTACATCACAAACTATGTGTTTACTCACAAAAGCCAGATGCCATTCCCTAATCAGATGCATGACAGATTACACACAAAATGCATTATCTGTAATTTGGCAATTAACCATACTATGAAGGAATGTAGTTAAGAAAGGAAGTAGGATCCCACCTCACCTGTGTTCTCCAGAAGTGTTTTGGGGGTGTTTGGTCTGTTGATGATCTCCACAAGGTTATTGAGAACCATCTGAACGTATGGTTGCATTTCAGCCCCTGATAAGGATAAGTCAGCTAAGCCACATGTAGGTCCAAAAGTCTACATTTCAACTATTAATACCCTGCCTCATGTCTCCCACATAACTCACATCCAAAAGAAGACAAAAACTAAGCCTGGATTTGTTGGCTTATCGGTTGATGAAAATCAAGAAAAGCTTTGATCAGTCTTAAGAATAAATCAATAAATAATGGCTTCCAGATAGCCATTAATGAGAATTTCACTAACAATTTAGGATATAAGGCTAAGGATGTTATTGAGAGAACAGAAGAAACATTTTTTGCCAAAGATTAGATGCTATAATACGGCTATCAAGGCACACTCTTTTCACGTGAGTTGTCAGAAGGAACTACTATTATGAGATGGCTTAGCACAATAAGCTTTTATATTTTTCTGAGCTACCCATACACTTACCCATTTGCATGCAGATTTCTCCAATAGCCCAAGTAGCATTATTGCACACAGAAATGAATTCTGGATTCAGGTTGGTCCCTAAGATAGGCATGAATTCAGCTGAAGATAAAGGAATAGGTAGTTAGCATTAGCTAGTACAAGAGCAAGGATCAAATGCTTACTACCAAATCTGCCCCCAAATATGACAAAAGCACCACAGAAATAAGTCTGCTGGAGACAAAACAGGATGTAATCTCTTCAACTAAAGGTGCTTATTTCAGACTAGCGAAATGGACATTGTTCAGACTAAGAAACAGAAAACAAGTCTCATTTAACTAGAAGAATACTTCTCTTTACTCAGAAATACCTAAGAAATTATGTTCATAATTCCCAGTACTCTCATGGTATCATCAAAAACTCAGCTCCTGTCAGTAACCAGACTGTGTAGTGCACTAATCCAGTTTTTCTGGGCCAAGGACCCTGATAACTTACAATCATTGCTTGCTCAGGGCAAAAAGAAGTACTAAAGCTTAGAATGTCCTGAATGACAGTACTGAATATCATTTTGTACAGAATTCCCCTTTTATTTTTGCCACAAATGGCCCTGTTCCCCACCTGTGAACTCTGGTCATACGAATCAACTGCTTGTGTCCATTATTGCCTCTGTGACAATTATTCTATAGAATCTCAGACAGTAATTACATGCTGTTAATTTTTTTAGGCTTTTCTTTTTTAAATGAACAAAATCAAGCATTATACCATGGTCTTCTACAGATAAATAGTACTATATTTTAGAACTGTGCCCCATCTAAACTACAACTGTGCTAGGAGGTCACAACATTATTATTTAAACTGATTTTCAAAAAGGAACCTCTTGGTTCTTTTCTCACTTGGCCTCTAGACTGGGCCCAGCGAGTACCATAAGCTGCTTGGTCTCCACAGTGGACTGGCTGAGGCCACACCCTGAATAGACAGAGCCATCCACATTGGACCAGGCTGCAGAGCTGATAAAGAACCATAATGACCCTGTATCCTGCTCTACAGATAAGAGTTTTCAAAGAAGTCCACAAGTGGGCAATGCATCTTCATGGTGAGGTATACCATGACTGCCCCCTTCTGCCTGGTCACCTGGAAGAAATGCCAGAAGTACACTGCTTCTGTGCATGTGACTGAAAGGGCCCTGGCTAGCAACTTTGAAAGCCATAAAGTTACATTCCGGGCCTTCAAAGCTGGGCTGGAACAGGTTGTCCCAACAGCCCAGTCTGGACCTCTGCAGCCCAGGACAGCCCCATACAATGCAAAAAAGGTAACTGGTGACTCCCTTTGCCTTAAAAATTGCATAAACACAAAAACAAAAGCCAACAAGGTGATGGCACTAAAGTACCTACCAATACAAGGCTTGACATGCATGAAACAGGCTTTGGTAAGATCTCCTAGAAGTGCAAAAGAGCTCTGCCGAACCTCTGGCATGGTGTCCTAATAGAGAAGAAAATCTGCTTAAAGGGACTACACTGCTATGCGTATGCCATCTTGACTAAACTGCACACTAGTATATAGGAATTATGACTAAACCATTCTAAGTAAGTGACCAAATATGGTCCAACACATGTTGCTGAACCTCATTAACTCCCATGAGTGACACCCAGTCTGGTTAATGGCTGCAAAGTACAATCACAGTTTGGCCACCATTGCTTTATATGATAAAAAGGAAACAAAAAGCTAAGACTCATTATAATGTATGACGTTATGACTAAGAATCCACTGTATGCCAACTTTTCTGACTTGGTATTCATTTTCTCTCGAAAGACAAGAAGAAACTATCCTTTCCTCCTACTAAATTTAACTGAAGGAAACTTCTTGCAGGATTAGGTAATCTGGTTACTGAAGACAGCAGATCCATTCTGAACTACTAGAATTAGTGCTTGTCCCTTCTGCCTTAGTTACAGTCCTGCTTCTGAGGACAAGAAGAGAGAGATTCTGCTTCTCCCTGACTGTCACAGCACTCCATACAATGTTATTTTGGTGTACATACCTCAAAACTGAGGTAAAATAAAATCTTTCAAAGCGGTGAATTAGCAATTTCAGAATCATCCAGATGAGATGAAAAACGCTGTGGAAGTATTTGCAAACTAACCTGATTTTCATAAGGTGTTTTTACATAACTTAATGGTGCTTGATATAGAAGACACTCATGAGCATGATAATCTACGATTCATATGGATGCCCTGGTTAGACAGTGCTTGCCAGCCAATTTAAAAATAAGGATTTCACCACTTAGTAAGACCAGTGGCCCATCTAATTCAGCAACCTGCTCTTATGGTAGCCGCCCAGCTGCACAAGGAAGCCCACAAGCAAAACCTGCATATACAACTGCACACAGTATGCCAAATGAAATCACACCACTGATTTGCCATTCCTCATTACAGTATCTCTAACACACTATTTGTCTTGTCTTTTACAGCTGATACACACTTTGCTGACACTTATATTGAACTACCACTACACCAAGATCTCTTCCTGTTCAATCATACTCAGTTCAGATTCCAACAGCACACACAAGTAATTGAGATTCTGAGCTTCAATCTGAATCATTTTACATTTGCTCATGCTGAAAAGCTCCTGGCATTTTGGTGTCCAGTCCCATAATGTACAGAGATCTTTTCATTGTACTGTCTGCATTTACCACTATGAACAATTTGGTGTCATATTGCATTTACTTCTGCTCTTACACCTGCAGGTTATAAGCATTAATTTTCTTATATGCATACACATAGTTTTTGGCAGTCATCTACGGAGACAATGAATAGTCCTGGTCTTCTCAAACAACAGCAGACTGATTATTTTCTAGGTTTACATATATGATATGCAATTATGCTAAAGTGTTTCACCATTAAACAATACCCTCAGGCTCGTGGTCTCAACTGCAAAATACCGTATCTCAGAATGTATTCTCAAAGCTCAAAGGCCCCAGAACCAGCCAAAGTGATGACTACATGATCAAGATGGGTCTTTTTCACCTACTTGCATGCACTGGAACAGCAGAGTCATGATGTTGCTCCGAGCCACAAGCTGTTCCACATGACATCCAAGACCTTCAGCCAATCCACTGAGCAAGTCAAGAGCAACAATCATGAAATCTTTATCAGGAGCCTCATATTGGTCTGGGTGCTGACTGTACATCTACAAATTGAAAAGCACAGAATCACACATCTCGAATCAAAAGGAATCCTCAAATAAGATCATATTAACAAGTTCTACAAGCAAAAGGAGAACAGAACAGCCATGCTAGTAAAGCAGTAAACTAAGCCAAGAGAAACTAAGAGAACCAAAGACTCATTTGATGGTTAACCCTTGCTTCAGTTGTTGAGTTTTATCTGTGTACACGATGCCCAGTACTAGATGGAGCCATGCTATCAGGCACGCAATGCTGTACAGCGTACTTTTCTCTGTTAATCATACCATGGCTTGGGCAAGTGTCTTCTGCACAAGGGTCACACAGCGCTGGTAGACAGGTTCACAGTATGGGAGAAAGCCACTTTGGAGTGCAGTTGCTACAGAAGATAAACACTGTGAAAAGAAAATAATTAAACAACCTGTTATGTGCATTTCTTTGCCTTTGGAACTAGGAATTTTAAACTTTATTTATTTTAAATGACAGGAATGGTACATCAAAGCCTACGCAGGCTGCCAGGAAACATTAGCAGCATTTTAGCCTGGTTTTTTTTCTTCTATCAGACAGTAGAATGCTACCTTCTACCGGGAGTAATCAAATTCTGCCATCTCTCTCTCTGATAATTTTTAGTTGGACTGCAAGGACATCCAATTCCCAATAATTCAGGAACCCCCGCAACATTTTTCCACTTTGAAGAGTGCCCACCCCAGTTTAGAACTGATAAAGTTTAGGCTGTATTCACATGTAGCAAAGGGGCTCAGAAGTACCTTAGAGATGGCAGCATGTGGCACCTGCCCTCTCATCATAGTTTCTAGCCTAGAACATTCAAGACAGGAGAGGCACACTGGGGTGCAAACAATGCCAGGTACAAACAATCACCTGCCTCAGAAGTGTTATTTTTACTGCATATGAATGCAGCCTTAATTGAACACTAATGTTTTACTTGAAGACAATCAACCGACAGGGGCTTTGCTACTCACTTCTAGGAGAGGAAAAAGATCTTTGTCCTCATCCTTCAGCTCATTCCATTTCTGAATTAATGGAGGCATCAGTTTTTGAATATACTCCTGAGGAAGAGAAGATCAATTACAAACACATTCACAACCCAGTCCAGATCAGTGTCCCTAATGCAGCCCAGAATCCTCAGAACTGATATAACACTCAACACGTTACTTCAGGATTCGAATGTCTTAAACCTTTATTAGTCATCATCGTTTCTGGGCTAAATGCAGTGGGAATGAGGTCAGACTTACATTCCTAATTGTACACAAGAAGATATTTACCTCATGCCTTGGAACAATGAAAGCATACCAGACAATAGAAGTAATACCTAATGAAATCTTGTGTTTCCCCAGATAAATGAGAAACAGTAACATGCTGGCCACATAAGAGGGCCCAGAATAAAATCTTAAAACAGTTCACTGAGACATAAAGAAGTATGCTTAATGTAGCTTCCAGAAATCTGTAACCATCTCAAGTTGTAATATATTAAGACTTCTAAGTACCACTAAGACAATGGACTTACTTCTGAGTAGACACAGATAAGATTACAGTGTCAGTCCACTTTCCCTGCCACGTCACACAGCCATAAAAATAACTGGTGTCATTCCCTCCACCCTCAAAAACAGCACCTTATCAGTTAAACAATACTGAAGATTACTCAATACTGGTGAAAACAAACCTAAGTAACAGTTTTCTCCAATAACTTACAAAGATATAAGAGTGCTTCATATTACAAAAGATCACTGGCTCAAGTTAAATGCAATCTGCTTTACCTGTGATGCTGGCAAATCACTGACTGATTTTTCCAAGCACATTACTAAAGATATTTTCCTCAGAGGTGTAAAATATTTCAGACTGATTTCTACATGCAAAGCAAATTATCTTCCACTGATTTATGTTTGCTTTTTTAACTGCTTTTATATCTCACCTTTCCTCCTTAAGACAGTCTACGTGGACCTTCCCCTCCATTTCATCTTCATAACTGTCCCATGAGGTAGTGGTCCAGGACCATCTAGTGAATTTTAAGGTCAGATGAAGATCTGAGCTCTAGTCCATAACTTTAACTGCTACATGATATCATCCCTCTATCACATTCTTCTCATTACTAAGATACTCCAGCCCCCACTATCTTCCATGTTACTGTATCATTAATTGAACAAGTATTTTGGATTCTCCTTCTTTAATATCCCATCTGTGACATCATACCACGCAGTGTGATTGTTTTACTATTTCTTGGCATGGAACACTGGCATTAAAAACTGTGCTAACAAACTTTTTAATCCAGGAAAAGTTGAAGGAGAAATCAAAACAACTAATTCTGAAAAAATGCTAGCAGTTTCTCCTGCCAATAGCAATACCAAGACGACACTGACCGGCTGATTGAGATGATGTCCAACAGAATCAGCGAGGGTGCCAATTGCATCATACAGGATCAACAAGTTCTTGTGCTGGTATTTTCCAAATGCAAAAACTAAAGTATCTAGAATAAAGCTGAGATATGGGACCAACTCCGTGCAGGCCTCTTCCTCAAGGGTAGCAAATGCGCTAGAAGAAAAATTAAAAGAAAAGTAATGGGCACAGACCAATGGAAAAGTAGCACCAAAAACTGAGGACTGAAGTCCAGATTCAACCAGTTAACTTCTATTCTCCTAAGTACGGTATGTAAGACATAAGTTCCCTTACACAAAAATCACCTATAATTCTAAATGTGAACTATGAGGGCTTTTCTCTAGCTCAGACAGTATGAATACATGAACCATCATCACAGAGCTCAAACATCAAATTTTTCATCATAACCAAAGAAAGCCCTAATAATGCAGAAAAAACTAAGGAATGGCCAAGAACACCTATAAACTCCACAGGCATTATAAAATCCAGTTTTGTTGTTAGTTGGAAACGGTATACCAAGATATGCAGACACACATCTTAAGAAACATGGTCTTTGTTTTCTAAACTGTACTCAGTCTAGCCAACCACAACTTAACTGCTTTGTTCTGCTCCAGGTGAAGCCTAATTTCAATGGGTCAAGGCTTTTCAAAAAGACAGTGCTTAAGGAAACATTTCTAAATCAGGTAAAGATGACTATAACGCAGGAAATTCCTAGCCCTCAAGTTTGTTCTGAGAGCAATAACAAGATTTGATGCCACAAACACGTTACCTGCAAGCAGCCTCTTGCACTCTCTTGTTACTGTCAAGAATCCGCTTAAGTAGCTCCGTCATCAGTGGTTTGAGATACATGTCTGGAGGTTGACTCACAACCCAGTGGGCATAGCGGCTCAAGGTCCAGCAGGCAATGGAACGCACTAGGGCCTTCTTGTCAGAGAGGCATTGGATCAAGTGTGGAATCAGTTCCGGAAGGTAGGGAACCATGCCTTGCATGCAGCCTAGAAAGGCAAGAGAACCCTTCTATGCTCAGCACAGTAACTAGGCACATCAGAACCTAGCATGACTGCAAGCTCCTCATTTCATAAAGTGGTTGCCAAAGCCAACCTTTTAAAAAGTCAAATAATTGCAGAATTCACCTTCAGCAATCGCCCCTAGGACTAGGATTCCCGATTCCTTGATGACCCACTCAGGATGAAAAAGCAGCCCCTTGAGCAGTGGAAGGAGATGAGGGAGGAGCTCATCTCTGAAGACATTGGCCAAGACATCGAGGGCTGCAGCAGAGCATTTCCCTATAAGAAAGACCAAGTCATGCAGCAGAATCTGTAAGAACAAACTGTTTGGGAAAAGGAAGTCGAAGACAAAAGCAAGGATACTTTGTTTAGGATAAATCTACAAAGCAATCACCTCTAGTGGTAAGGTACACCCCTGTTATTCCATTATCTTCTCTTGTTGCAGCTAACCTCTAAGCACAAACCCAATTAATTTGTAGATAATATTTCACAAATAGCTTCAAATTGACTTAACAGAAATAAGACCGACTATAAAAAGCTTGAAACAAATGTAAGCCAACAGCTACATAACAAAAATGAAGACTGCTGGACATTCTCCATCTGCCCAATTATTCTAAAATTTTAAAAATCAGTTACCAAGTGAGTAGAGGCCTAGTACTCCACTCAACTGGTTCACAGTTGGCGCATTACAATCCCAAGAACACAGCATAGTATTTCTACGCACTCAGATTCCAGTCTGATAGAGTATCATCATCATCATCTTCATCCTCTCCATCTTCATCATCCTGGAGTCGTTCTTCTTCATGCTGTAGAGTGACTGTGCGTGATTTGTGGAAACGGGGTTTAATATCTTGTTCACTGTCAGGGATGGCCTCATCCTCTTCCACATCACCCTGCAATTAAGGAGCAGAATTAAATATGATTTGGTGATACAGCTCCTCTGTTAATAAATGACAGCCAGTAGAACAGTACAATATTGGAAGAAATATTGAAATGTAAGAGCTTAACCATATCCTTCAATCCCTCTAGGGGACAGAGTAGTTTAAGAAACGAGAGGGTTGTGAAAAGCATTATCATCCCTCAGTTCACAGGGAAGGAATCATCCAAAGACATCTAAAGCTGACTAAAACCGTGCCATTAAGCAGAAACTTCCAAGCTTCTCCTGCCTCTTCAGATCATGTTTTCATGGATCAGACAGTATGAATACAACAACCCATCATTGTTGTCAGGTTGAAGACTGCACATCACTTCCACGAACCTGTGTCCACCATTTAAATACCTGTACTACATTTTACTTTAATGAGTGGATTCTGGATTCTAAGAAAATAAAGACATCAAATTAGGCAAGATGGGACCATAGCAACAGAGTCCTCAGGCTTTCTAAGCTGCCAAGGAACTCAGAAGAATGCAGAAAAATTACAATGCATGACCACTTGAAATTGTTATGCTCAGGATACAGGCTTAAAGTGAGAGTCCCAGTCTAAGACAATGAAAAAAGAAGTACATCTTGAACTATAAGTTGAAAAGCAAGTACCAGAGATGTACCTTTAACAATATGATATCAATTTCAGAATATTTCATTCCATTGACCAAAATTGGAATCAATCTGTCAAGAAAAGAGAAGACAGAAAAACAACTGAACATGATCCTAAAGTAAGAATGACAAAGATCATAATAGACAATGAAGTTAACAATTAACAAATATGAGCACAAATGTAGGAGTGCATTTCATTCTTTCACAAGAATTCCCTGCAACATGCAAACACCACACTGGTTTATATTTTTTTATTGCCAAGAAGACAGACAAGCACAAGAGCAATTATTCTCAACCAGCTCACACCAAGATCAATGTGGCCAGTGCTAGGAACCGAATATCCTGCTGCCCAGGCAAAAAAGTCTCTCCCACTGCTTCCAATATTTCTTTCATTCCAACTCAGTACTAGAAATCACCCTGAATCCATGCTCTTTTGTACTGCATATTTCTGGCAATTTCTTCCTAACACTACTAGCAACAGAGAACTGCAAAGGAAAGCAGAAATGAAGCAACAAAATGAAGGGCTCTAAGGGGATATAACCTAGTGGCAAGTCAGCTTTGCTATGATCTATTTTTCTACAAAGTTACCCCTAAGAAGTGAGAGAAAAACAGGAGCCCTCAAATGTAAGAAATGGAGCAAAAAATATCCAGAGGTTGCCCAAACCATTATACGTTTATCTTCTGCACGTTATTCTACCATCTAAGGTCTGCCACACAGTCTTAAAATACAGGCAACCATAGTAGCAGTACTCACTGAACTAGGTGGGAAGACAGCACCTCCTTGCAGATTGGTTGTTCAGCAAGAGTCAGCCAAAACTCACATGCTTCCAATGCCACATTTTCATCGCTATCCTGGGTCCTCTGCAGCATGTACTAAAGGAGACCAGGGAACAAATTTACAACTCTGCTCCAAATGGCTGCTGGATCTCTCTCACAAATTAAACCAGTGAAACCATTTTGAGCAACAAACAAGGAATAATTTGGTGTGTTTATCTCAATTTTTTTCTCATCCTATACCCAAAGGCCTCAGGGCGGGTTACAACATTAAAAACCAGTGAGCATATAAAATGAACATATTAAAAGCAGAACAGTTCCTGAATGTGGAGAAGAAAAAACTTGACTTCCTACAGCGTTCTTCAAGCCACCCCAAGCCAGTATTTCAGGGAAGAGGCTTGGGAGAGGAAGAGCACTCACCTGGATGATGCTATGCATGTGAGGGATCAGTCGATCGATCCGCACCTCAAGTAACATTACTAATGCTCGGCAAACGTTCTTTCGAACTTCCGGATCTTCATCTACTGCCAGGGCAAACAGGTGCTGTCAAAAGCAGGTAGAATTAATATTCACAAAAGCTCACGAATCCAGTTATGATCTCCATTACCCGGTTTAAAACCAAAGCCTTTCAAAATTTAGCTGGATCTTCTGAAATTGCTAAATCCTTGCTAAACATCTGTTTCTCCTGTGCAGAGAAACATTATGCTCAGTGTTCACTGTCAGTAAGGATGACAAATATACTTTCCATATTCACAAACTCTCAAGGTCTCTGAAAGTTTAGTATTTTTAAATGGAAGTTTTGTGACAAGGTGACATACAATTAGTGGAGGGACAACAGGTGCATATAAGAGGTACACAACAGGAAAGCATACATAATATAGAGGGATGACTATAGAAAGCCTACCAGTTCTATCCTATTAACATTCTGAGGTTTCCACAAAAACACTGCCTGCAGATTTTCAAGTGCAGAGGTAAGACAAGACAACAGACACGCTGGCCTCAGGAAGTACAGCTAGGGCCATACTAGTTTTATTTAGGCCTGGGTCAAAGGAGCATTGTTGGTGTTAAGAACCAAATACCTTTCTCTCTGTACTGGAGCCTGTATTTCCTAAGGCTGCCTCTGGCCATGGATATGTTACTGCAGTAAAAAGAAGTCACTGAGACAAAGAAAGCTAAAAATTCAAATGTTAAAAAAATCTTCATCTTCCCTTCTTTAGAATATATCATTAAATATTATGGAGAAGTTTCAGAGTTATCTTTTGATATATTAGAACAGATGGCAAGCTGCAAATATGACGAGCGCTACAGAGGACAATACAGCCTCAAGTCAACATTTGAAAAGACTGGAAACCATCATGCCACGCTAACACAAGCTGCGCTTTGGGGAATTCTGGAATCCTATGGGAGTTTATTTGGAGCTTCTCCAATAGGAATTCCACATACAGATCTATTTTCCTGAAAAGCTAGTTGATCACACTCTGCTAAGTTTCCCCATCACTGTGGAGTAGCAGGTGGATGCAGGGCATTCTTATCTCACATACAGCTACTCTGAGAATGAGGAAATCTGTACTGTACTGTAGATGGACTCATGTGCAACCCAACATATGTCTCAAGATCTTAGTAAACACGCAGCTAACCATGGCAGATGTTCAGAGATTCCTTGAAAGATCAAAGATATGAAGTCTGAGTACTGTGTGCCTAAAAATATGCATCCATAGACAGTAATGCCAACTTTCAAGAACCAATAGCATTTCTCACCTCAATGAAGGTATCTATGTTATCCATCAAGGCCTGTGCCCTTTCCATGATGAACTGGTTAACACATGCAATAGCATGGGACCTGATAAAAGACGGGAAAAGACAACATGATTACTTGCATGAAAAGAATTTCTTGAAGGCAAGGACAGAGACCTGCATTAACTTTGGGTATTTTTTCTGCTTCAACCTAGGTAACCAACAGATGGGCATTCTTTTGCCTGCTATAATCCAAGGCACCTTCTTCTCTTACCTACTTCCAAAACAGCTAAAACCCACTTTCAGCTTCTACAAATCTGCTGCCTAAAACAATTGAAAGTAAATAGCAAAAGAGCCCCAATAGGAGACTCTGTGAATATACAAGTGAAGAAAAGTTGCAGTCCCTTCCCTAATGATCTATCACATGGGCAGAGCTTTCTTCCCCAGCTGCAAGAAAACACCTTTCACACAATGCTTTTTCACTTAAGGCACCATGAAAGAAGAGATGTATCTAAACAGATTCCAAATATATACAATATGACTAGAACAGCAAAATTTACATTGCAAAAGAAGGAACTTGAAATGTAAAAGGACTAAATACGTGTGTATAACTACAACTTGAATTGCATATCAAATCCAATGTTGTGATAAATGTACAAAATAGATACCATTTAAAAGGAACAAATATATAATTATGACACAAAGGTGGTTGCAGAAAAAATGTTGTATTGGGATGTCCATCAACACAAGAGGAGTTGGCTTTTATACCCCACTTTTCTCACCCATTTAAGGGGATTCAAAGCACTTCACAAAGCTTTCTATTCTTTTCCCCGCAACACACACCCTGTGAGTTACCTGGAGCTGTAAGAGCTCAGAGAAAGACATGTGACTAACCCAAGGTCACCAAGCTCGCTTCATGGAGGAGTGTTGAATGAAACCCAGTGACTATAAGATAGGAGTCCAGCACTCTAACCACACGACCAAGCTGCCTCAGTTAATTACAATGTCTGACTTGGTGGTTCTATAGAGTTAATTGGTCATCTCTAAACAACGGCCAATCAACATATAAACTCAGTGCCTAGGGAAAGAAAAAAGGCAGGCACATCTTCTTCAGTGGTTTTTTCTATAATGTTTCTAGTGTGGCTATGCTAGCTGCAATCACTGGTTGGGGCCATTTCCAGAACAATATAAAACTCACCCAAGCAAATTCCAGAATCAAAGAAACAAATGTAGGTACAATAATATCAAGGTAGGATATTAAGGCAGGGGAAGTCTATCACATCTGTAATAAGGCAATTTTGCTCATGTGAACTTTGTCCTACTTTCCCACCTCTTAACCTCAAAAGGGTTTCAAAGGAACATACAAATATATAAGCAGAGACATACCTAATCTTGGGGCTGCAGTGCTTGAAAAACTGTAGGAATTTTGGGATCATGACATTAAGGGGCCGGTTCAGAGCATCACTGTCCAGAAGCTCAGCAGAATCTTCACAGATCTTCTGTAAGGCACCAAATGCCCCCTAGATAGCACAGTCACAGTTAATATTACCTAAATAAGGCTAAAGAGATAAACACAGACATTTCAAATAGTGCAACGGTAACTAGACTGATAATGCGATTATCCTTCCAGCATCAGCAATATTCACTTGAGATCTTTGCCAAAGGAAAGCCATTTAAATGGCAGGCTGCCAGTTCAAAGGAACGTGTTGTCTTCCTGCCCTCAGACAAGCTTCCCACACAACAGTCTGGTATGAGCCAACCAACTCCTTAAATAACTAAGGATGCTGCAATGGTAGTAGCAATGGTGTTTTTAAAAGAGAAAAAAAGAGAAAGAAGAAAATGTTTTCAGGAAAAATTGTGGGCAGCTTCTCATTTGTAGACAAATGGCATAAGCTCCTGATATATGCTTGTTCCTCTTCACTTTAGTATCAACCTTCTACACAAGTTCTCAGTGTTACTTGGAGAACAAATAGTATATTGCCCATGACTGTAACTCAGATGCATGCCAACCAGTTATTGTTTCTCTTTTTACCTTTGATATTTTTGAGGACTTGTTCTCTAGTGACACCTATCAATAAAACCTTTAAAAAAATGCTTAGGTAAATTACCACATAGATACAGCTAGTTCTAAAACTTGAATTTTAAAACATGCCATGTTCAAAAATAAACTCCCTTAATAGAACTTACAATAAAAATATCTACACAGTGTATTGTATCACGAAAAAGTGTTTATGCTCCCTTTTTTATTTCTTCTGTTTTTGCACAACTCACACTAATTGTTTAAGCTCTTCATATAAAGGTCATTATGAGACAAAGGGTGTTTTTCCACCGCAACCCTTAGATCCAGATCTAAGGAATGGGTACATTACTTAATCTGGATCTAGTAGAT
>MTQE01002208.1:53859751-53891247 GCA_014337955.1 Aspidoscelis marmoratus | reverse complement strand
TGACCTCCCTTAATCCAGATCTAAGATGATCCGGATCTAAGGAATGGATCTTTCAACTAATCCGGATCTAGTAGATCTGGTTTAAGGGAGGTACCCAATGCGTCTCCCACAGGCGATGCAGCACCCAATAGCAATGGGTGCTAGCCTGTCTGCAGGGGAAACACCGGAGCACCCATGTGGATGAATCTGGATTGACCCACGTGGGGCCCACCCATTACCCCAGGTTTTTTGGGGGACGGGGTGCAATCTCCATAGACAGTCCAGAGATTCTTTGAAGATTCTCTGGAGCCGCTCATAAGCTCCAGAGATTCTCCGGAGTGATCTGCCGCAAACATTGAAGATTCTCCAGAGCCTCCGACAAGGGTCCATAGGATTGGCATTGCTCTAGTGTGGGGTCCTCTTCAGAGCCTGTGCTATTCTTCAGAGCCAGCTTTGGAGATTGTGCACAGGCTTCGGAGCTTTGGGTTTGGGGGCCTCCTAGACCCCATTGCTCAATCGCAGTGGAAACGTACTCCGTATAATCCGGATTTGATGCCTGAAGACTCCATTGTAGACCCCTTTAATGGAGTCTACAGGAAATCCAGATTATAGGTGCTGAAGGACCCATTCAATCTGGATTTCCCTAGAACTGGTGGAAACAACCTTATGAAATTCTCTTCCCATTGCTATGGAAGAGGCACCTACAAACACAACTTATGGATGTCATCCAAAGACATCTCTCTACATACAGGTACTCCTAGGGTGAATAGTTGTCCTTTCCCTAACGCACTCAGCTCTTAATGTGTTTTTAACTGTTAAAAATGTATAGGGTTTTTGTCCTTACTTTAAATCTTTATCTAAGAGCTTTGAGATTTTTCCTTTTCATGAGAAGTGGTTTTAATACATAAATGTCTTACATTTTAAAGGCACGAGAAAGCACAAAGAGAATGACATGCTTCTTCCTATGATCCCTAAAGATTTCCTCACAGCCTGTTCCAATTTCAGGCAATTTACTCAGCTGCACACTCATCCTCTTTCACACCTGTACTTAAATTAATGCAACTATTTGTTCCACTAAACAAGAGATACAAATAAATGGCCCATCAAAAGCTATTTCTGATTACTGTATCCACAGAATGAAATAACACCAGCTTATTACTCAACTGCAACATACAATCCAAACATCTTTACTCACAACTATGTTTATAACCCAGCTCTGCACATGCTCTATAGGAAAACATTATTTCTAAAATGAGTACATCTATTACTATTACTATTCTGTTATGTGGAATTGTACAACTTTTACAGACACATTTAATATTGCCTGTGTCAAGCACTGAGAAGTTCATCACATCACTAAGCCTCTCTGAATCCTGATTTGTAAACTATGTTTAAAATTATTCAGAGGACGGCTGCTCCTGCAATTACAACTCAAATGTAAAATTGTTAAAAAAATTGCAGTCCACACCAGAAAATTAATCTATTCCCCTAGAGAAAAAGTCACCATTTGTGACAGTTTTTGTGCCTCTTTCTAATGCATCTAGTTCAATTATTTTTTTAAAAAAATGCTAGCAGAACATCTATGATCTACCTTTAAGATTATCTCTTACCTGGTCTTCTAAAGGCCTGTATACAAAGGGCTACAACCTAATCAGTAGAACTTACTCACCCATCAACACCTGAAGGATATGGAGCACATGTAACTTGGCACACATTACAGTGGAAGTAAAAATTCAGAAAGAAAACAGCTAGACTAGGCAGTTACAGAGAGATAGCTACACAACCAGAATCTGTTCCTTTCATTATCTTAATGCAGTGATTCTCAATGTGGCCTACATGTACCCCCACGGGTACAAACCAAGACATTTAGGTGCACATTAAAACACTGAATAATGACATAAAAAAGCACTTAAAGTTATAAAATATAAATCTTAACCAACAGCAACTACTATGAATAGTGCAGTTTACGGAAACGGGCTGCCAAAGGGTAGGCAAGTGAAAAAAGATCGAGGATCTGTCTCGATGCATTGTTTCTACTGCTGAAACCCAAACCGCCTTCGTGCAGGGAGGGCGGAATATTCCTCTAAGTAAATCAGCCCTCCCAGTGGCTGCCACTGAATCATCTACTTTGCATGCAAAAAAAGCTGGATTTAATTTCAATCCGTGCCATGTTTAGGAAGGGCCGGGTAAAAGACCTCGGCCAGAAAACTCGAAAAGCTTCTGCCAGTCGAAACTGGGGATCCTGAGCTGGCAAGACCGGCGGGTCTGATTCGGTATAAATCACTCTCCCCTACTGCAGCCGCTTTTAAGTGTCAGATACGAGGGCTGAACAAATGGAGGGACAAGACCTAGATAAAGCACCCCGAGATCATGCTCGGGCTCAGTCCTAGGCTGTTCCACGAAACTCCTTGGCAGCCAAGTTTTGGAAAGTCGTTAGCCGCCCCCATCGCCCCCCCCCCAGCGTGCATGTGTGTGTGTGGAGCGGCGGCGGCTCTTCCACCAGCCCAGATGCCCAGCCAGCTTCGCGCCGCTTTGCCCTCCCTCGCCCCGCCAGCCGGCCGGGTACAGCTCCTGCAGCCCGGCTGCTGCCCCCGCACAAGAGCGGCGGCGGCGGCGGCGGCGGCGGCGGCGGGGAACGGCGTCCCTTCGGAGGGCGACGGCCGGCCTGGGACGGAGCGGCGGCCCTCGAGCTCAACGGAAACTCCCGCACCCCTCCCCCAAAGCCACGCTTGGCCAGACCCGACGAGGCGCCTCGCCGGCAGGCAGGCAGGCGGACAGGCTCCCCCCCTCCCGATGAAGCTCGCCGGCTTCGGGCCCTCCCGGCTGGCTCCCACAGCCCGTCTCGTTCCCCTAACGGCCCCCAGCGCCCCACGCACGGGCCCCGGTGGGCGATGCCCACGCCGACCGCCGCCGGCTCCCCGAAGCGGGTCTCCCCGCTTAGGCCGAAGCTTCCAGAGCCTCGTGCCGTCGCCTCGCCGGCTCCCATCCCCTCTCCCGCTCAGACACGCAGGCCGCCCCGGCGCCGGTACCTGCCCGCTTCCCGCGTGCCCAGGCTCAGGCCGCGGCGTCGGCGCCACCCAAGAAAGGAAAAGGAAGGTGGGGGCGGCGAGCCGAGCGCACGAAGCTAACGCGACACGCGGGCGCTGAGCCGGGCCGGCCGCCGTCTCTCGGGCTCACGTGACCGAAAAAGAAAAAGGAGGGGGGAGGAGAGAGAGAGAAAAAAGGGAGGGGAGGGTGGACAGAATCCTCCGGCGTCCGCTTACCAAGAGCAAGAAAAGAGAAAGCTCGTCACGGGGGCGAGGGGCAGAGAGGGAGTGTAGGTAGGTGAAGAGAAAGAGCGGTAGCCACGCCTTCTTTTTCTTCATCCAATTAGCCAGCGAACGCGGGGAGGTTGTGCGATGACGTCATGCGGCGTAACGCGAGCTAGAGCGGAGCGGCGGTTGAGAGGACTTTCTTTTCCAAACGGCGGCGCGAGGGCTTCCTCCCCGAGGCGAGGCGGGGCGGTGACCCTTGGCGGCAGGGGAAGGAGGGCGGGAGGTTTCCTCGCCGGCCGCGCTTGGAGGTCCCGGTGCGTAGTCGGAGAGACCCTTCCGGCGTCTTCGGAGTCTGGCCTGGGCATGGCCGCCCCGCTGCCGCTTCCTTGACGGTGTTCGGTGGGGTCTCGGTCCTGCTCGCCCCGCCTGTTCTCACGGAGCCGAATTGTCTTCCTTGTTTCACTACGCGGGCGCCTGAGGGGCGGTGGAGGGAGTTTAGCTGCGTAGGAGAAAGTGTGAGAAACCGACAGCTGCTGCCCTTCGCTCTCTATTTCACGGTCGCTTATTTTCCATTTCCTGGTGATGGTGGGAGCGGGAGAAACTGGCATTAACACCTGGCAGCTGATGAGAAGCGAATGATTTGCCCCGTTAAGGTTGTATTCGGGCCTTTCGATCGTCCTTGGTTCCCAGTGACAGAGCTAGCCTTGGTGTGGTCCGTTTTCGCTGTTTTAAATGTCTGAATTACCTGTGATCTTGGCAGTGTTGAACTACCATAAGTAATCTGCAGAAGTCTCTCAGTGGATAAATAAATAAAAATTATGCTCCGTCCTGTTTCTTGTAATTGTTTAATTCTGTCTTTCTAACCTTAAGGAAAGACTTTTAAAAATCATGTGTTTTTCCACTGTCACTAGAAGTACCCATTAAGTACCCATTAATGGGTACATTAATGGCATTAAGTTAATGGGTACTTCTGCTGACAGTGGAAAAACACCCATGGAGTGGATTGTGTGGAGCTTGCCCATTTCTTCTCTTCAGTGGCCCATGCAGACAGACTCATTGCATGCAACCATTTGGGTCTTAATCATATAGCTCCTTTCACATGGAATGGAAACCTAGTACTGTCATGTGGAACGGAAAGCTGAGTAGTGTGCTTGAAGTAGTTTGTGAGCAAAAAGTGAATGGCAGGGAGAAGTTATGTGATTTTGGCCAAATTGGTCTTGAACTGACAAGTTCTTCATCACTCTTGTAAGTTCTACTTGTACAGGCTTTAAATAAACACGTGAGATTGCACTTGGGATCACCTTATGTAACCTGTCTTCATACTACCATACATTTGAAAAAAGCCCAAAGTAGACTCAAATTAATAAAATCTGAATATCATTCTCAGACATTTATGTATTTTAAAAACTCTTTAAACATTTTGAAGTGAAAAGTAAAAAAAAGTTTCTTTGCTATAAACAATAGATCCGTGCAGATGGAGGTAAATGGGTTGTTCTCTGTATTTAGATTAGATTTTACTCATTAGATTCTTTTGAATTAAAGGGATCCTCATTAAGGAAAAGCGTGAGCTAGATGTAGAAAGCGATGTATGGATGGTGTCAAATTTACATTCCTGAGGTACTGATACATGAGTAACCATGTGATATTGCCATTCTTCTTAGGTAGAACATTTCACTAATTTTCTACTCCAATTCAGTTTACCTGTTCTTATGTTTAAAAGTTTTAAAATCTTACATCTGATGCTTTCTTTATGAAAGCATAGAACCTCATGCAAAATTAGCTTTATTTGCAGTAATTCACATCTGTTGATTAGTGATCATTAACCTTTTAATTAAAAATCCTGTGGTAATAATAAAACAAGGATTCTCATTTTATATTTTTTGTTCCCTATGCAGTAGAGCAATGGATGTAGGTCCAGAATCTTCTGTTGAACTTCAAAGCTCTGACAATGACTCTGATACAGAAAACAGAGTAGACCCAGATACCCAGGCTCAGGAGTATGTTGAACGTGTTCTTAGGTCTTCAGACCAGTCCAGTCAACCATTTCAGTGCCTGCCACCTGAATCCCTTTCAGTTGATTGTAGGGCCCAAGTATCAGAGTGCAGATCCCCTCCTCTTGAACTAAAAAAGTCTCCTGTTACGGATGAGACAGCTTCAAGACTGTTATCACTTCCTCTGGAGTTAATCTTGGAGATCTGCTCTTACCTACAACCAAGGTTTGTCCTTGGTGTTCTTCCTTTGGTCTGCAAGACACTGAGGGATATTGTGCAGGATGAAATCACTTGGAGAATTCGCCTGATGAAGAGGATAGGCAGCAGCTATCCAGTTGGAGCAGGTAAGTTCTCTTTCTGACTATATTAATCTCTCATGCCCGTTGAAAAGTTTTTTCTTTTGAATTTTTTTCTTTATATTTTTCACTCCAAAATGTTCTATGAATGCTGTAGAATAATAAGTAGTTGTAGCCTCTTATTAAGGTTTTGACTTTGGAAAAACTGGAACTAGGATTCATCTGAAAGGTACAGTTGAGAGAACTTAAAAGTAAAGTTCCTATTCTTCCATCTGAAAATAATTCGTTATAGCTTCTTAGACTTATAATTTTACTTGTCACTTTAATTCAGAAAACTTCCAGGCCAGCTTTCCTCAGTCATGCTTACTGTAAAAGACATGGCACAAAAGGAAAAATGTTTGAGGCAAAAGATGATAAAACCAATCCAAGGCACCAATGTTTAGTTAAAAGTGCTTGGAAATGTTCCTTCTGATAGATGTGGTAGAGGAATAATAAGACTAACACAGAATACTCTTATTGATTACCTTTACTGTTATTTAGAAGGGGAAAAAATCCAAGCTAATAGGGGTTTTTTTCACTAGCACTAAGTACCCATTAAAGACCCATTAGGCTCAGAGCAGGAAGACCCCGTTTCCACTGCAGACCTCATTAGAGCCACATTTGTTTCCTCCTGTTCTAGGGAAATCCAGATTAAATGGGTCCTTCAGGACCTATAATCCAGGTTTCCTGTAGACCCCATTAAAGGGGTCTACAATGGGGTCTTCAGGCATCAAATCCAGATTATACAGAGCGTGTTTCCACCACAATCGGGCAATGGGGTCTAGGGGGAGCTTTCGGGGAGCACTCATTGGTGGGTGCCCCGAAATCCGGACCCTATGCATAATCTCCAAAGACAGCTCCGAAGGAAACTCTGGAGAATGGCTCAGGCTTCTAAGACGACCCGTCAGAGCAATGCCATTTCTACAGAGCTTTGTCCAAAGCTCTGGAGAATCTCTGGAGCAATTTGCCGCAATCTTTGAAGATTCTCCGGAGGATCGTCGAAGAATCTATGGAGCGTCTACGGGGTTTGCACACACATCCTGTGGCAACCCCCAAAAAAGTGGGGTGACAGACGGGCCCCATGTGGGTAGATCTGGCATTTCCACTGCGAGCACGCTAGCATCCATTGCTATTGGGCGCTACACCGCCTGTGGAGACGCATCGGGTACCTCTTTAGATCCAGATCTACTAAATCTGGATTAGTTGAAGGACACATTCCTTAGATCCGGATCACCTTAGATTCAGATTGAGGGAGGTAAGTGGAACAAACCCCTTACAAAAATACACTCAGCTCCTTTAGGCGTTTTCTTTGATCAGTCCGTGGAAGCAATTTACTCTTATACTGTCTTGCTTTTTCTAAGAGGCAAAAGGAGGAGCCTCCCTATACTCTTTGCTTCTCTGGTTCAGGACAGTGTTTGGTGTTCTCATGTACTGTGGTTCCACGGCAACTGTTAGCTGGAGTTTTCTCACAGGGAGTTTAGACATTATTCGCTGCTGTAGAGTATCTTTACATTTAAGAAACTTTTTTTAGAAAACAAATTATGGCCTTTTAAAACATAGTTACGTTTTCATTAGCATTCAGTAATGTACTTGTAGGGAGTTGAATTTTGCTATTGGCTCAGATTTACTTGGCTATGCTTGTTCATTGACTGCAAACTAAGGGGCTGTTCATGGTTGGCCTATTCTGGAATATATTGCAGGATATATGGTTTGTTGTCCGCATTCTATTACAGACTCTGGCAAGCCTCACTTGGGGTCTGTTGTAGCCTGCACTATCATGTGCACAGCAGGCTCCTATTCCAGAATGAATTCCAGAATAAAGTCAAATGCAAACAGGCCCTCAATAACATAACATTTTATGGGTGGAAACCAGGACTTGGGGTCTGTATGTCTAGGGTTTGTACATATAATTCTTGACTGGGTACAACTGTGTTTATTTTTTTAGCTCTTTTAAAATTCTGTTTCTCTTTTTCAAACAAAGCTGCTGTTTGTTTCCAGAAAATTGCACTTAGAGTCAAAATTGGGTGTAACATTGACTCTGAACTGACAGTTATAGGCTGTGACTCTGCAATTGAAGATAATACTAGTTCTGTAACCAGAGTTAGTATCTGATCACCACCTAGATCTGCATTTGTGCAATCAGTGCTTTCCCATGTGCTGTTGTAAATAAGGAAGTCGATCTTCCACATGTTGCTGGGTTCTTACATCAGTTATACCATACCCTCATTGGTAGTGATGGCTGATGTTGATGTGAACTGTATTCTAGCTATATCAAAAGTCCTCAGTTTATACTGCATTTAAAATTACAAGTGCTACATATTCATATGCCGAACTCAGACATGATAGGGATGTTGAGACAAGGGGGGTGCATCTGTTAGGCACTGAGGCACATTCTGTGATAAGCCACACCTGTACAAAGAAGTAGGCGATCCTTCTATTGCGAATAGATCATTCCTGGATAATAAGCGTGAAGAAATTTGTTTATCCCAAAGTGACAAAAGCCAGAAATAGACAAAATGCATTTGCTACTTGAAAACAGTGAAATGGCAGAAGAGAGAACATGTAAACCAGAAAAATTCAGAGAGATGAAGACACTGAGGCTGGTTATCTGTATACAAAAATACTAGAGACCTCCGTGCCCCAATGGGTGAAATAAATAATTTAAAGAAGAGTGAAAATCAATGAAATGTAGTCACTGCTCGACATGAACTCTGTAGGAGTGGTCATGTACTTGAGTTGTTGCATTTTTAATACACGAAAGAAAAAAATAGACTGTTGATCCAGGGACCGTAGACAGACTTGCCCAGCGTGCCATGCTGCATCAGCACCAGTGTGTGGTGCATCAGAAGAGGTGCAAAGGGGCCAGCTGGAGCGTTAGCCGCTCCAGCACTTGGTGAAGGTAAGTGCACACATGGTGCAGGTTCAACTTGTCCCACTCATAGTTAAGGCAGAGTGAACTCCTGCACAGAAGGAGTTGTTTCTGGTTAAGAAATGGCTCCTTCACATGCAGATATTCCCTCTTGGAGCTCTGTGTCTCCCCAGTCAGCTTGTGTTGTTAAGTGGAGTTGTAGAACTTCATTTTGCTGTTTCGCTGTTAAGTTTTCCTACAACTCCCGGGGAGCAGTGGCAAAGGGGCTAATCATCTTTCCCTGTCCACATCAATCATATCTCCCTGTGAATTCCCCAGTTCAAGTCCCACTCCTCAGTTGGGACATCTGCCCAAGCCACTCTTCCATTTTTACTTTGAACAATAAACGACTCAATTTATTTTGAAAAAGGAATGAGGGGATCGCCTTATCCTGCCCTATACCCAAAGGTCTCTGGGCGGGTAACAACATCTAAAATCAAACATCATTAAAACAACAACAGTATATATTAAAGCAGTATCTGCAAATGGGAAGGGAAGTGTATCCCCATTTAACTGAAGGCCAGGGCAAAGAGGTGCCTCTTCACTGCCTTCCTAAATGTGTACAGTGAGTTGATAGATACACTTCAAGGGGGAGGCTATTCCGTAGCCTAGGGGCCATCACTGAGAAGGCCCTCTCCCGGATGCCAACCCCTTTTGCTGCTGAGGGTGGTGGGACAATGAGGAGGGCCTCCCCTCCAAATCTTAAAGCACAGGCAGGTCAATATGGGAGTAGGCATTCCTTCAGATATTTGGGGCCCAAGTCATTTAGGGCCTTATAAGTTAAAGTTATCACCTTGAATTGGGCTCAGTAGCGAATCAGCAGCCAGTGGAACTCTGTTAATGTGCCAAGCCAGCTAATCAGGAGTAAGTTAAAGGTTGGGACACCCCAAACCTATGCAGCAAAGGAAATTTAAAAAGCCTTGGAGGGGATGAGGCAGCATGAATTTCTTCTTGGCCCAAGACATTTGTGAGAACAACTTGAGACACATGCCTAGCAACCTTAGCACAAGCAGTATCTTTCAAAGACCAGAGGTTTGGTTTCACCATTGCTGTGGTTGGAGCTGATCCTCAGGGACGGTGAAGTAGCTGGGCTAATTTTGATACAATGTTTGTTCTTAGACATGCAGGGAATAATTATTACACAACAATCAGAAACATATCAAAGTTAAATGGTAACAAAGTTAAACTTAAAAGTTCCCAGCTGTGAGGAAAGATAAGGCAGAGAAAAATACCAGGTCAGTTGGGTTATAGAAACCTACAATTTTTCAGCCAAACAAGGCTTGTTGCTGGGTGGAGGGGAAGGCAGATGACTAAAGGAAGATAAGAGTCATTAGAACTCAGTGGTGCTGTGGGTCAGAGACACTCGATCTAATGAACTTTTCTCCTGTGATTTTGCAGTTTGAGTAGATGCTCTCTTGCCTACACAAGCATCAATGGTTTCCACACAAATGTAAATTAGAGTCTCAAAAATCAATTGGGAAGACACAGCCAAGTTACTACTCACCTTATTCATTAAAGAAGGAGTTGGGTAGAGTTTTAATAGAGAAAAGGGGGAGCTTGAAGTTCAAGAAAAGAGAAAGGATGGTCTTCATAGCTCTGAAAGGAAGGGTTGATGGTCATGCATAACCTATTGTCTGAGCCTCAAAGCATTTAGGCTAAACAAGATGTGATACCTAGGACTTACTCTTGTGGTTTCCCATAGTCACTCCATCCTTTCAGTACTGATCCCACATTCTAGCCAGACATGTGTGCTGTCTGTACTTTGAGTGTTTGGCCTTTTGGTGTAACGGGGAATATGTCAGAGGTATATAAATTGTGCATGGTATGGAGAAAGTGATTTAAGATCACAGGTGGAAGGCCTTCTGGTTCTTCCACCACCCACAGAGGCTTGAGGGGCAGTTGCATGCAAAAACAGCCTATTCTGTAGTGGGCTTCAGATGCCTGGTTAAAACATATTTTTTCACGCATGCCTTTGATGTTTAGCTCCTTCTTATGTGGTTCTGCTGTGGTGGTGTGGTATTTTATTGTATTCCTGTCCCACCCTATGCCCAAAGGTCTTGGGGGAGTAACAACATTTAAAATCAAACATACTAAACCAATAACAGTATATATAAAAACAGTGTCTGCAAGCAGAAAGGGATATTCAAGAATGTTCTGTTAATTTTATTGATGATTTATGTTTTTATGAATATTGGGACCTTCCTTACGAACATGTGAAGGCCCTTTTTTCTCTAATAAAATATTAAGAGAAACTGACTAGTGAAAGATTTAGCATGCAAAACGATTTAACATTGGAATTTGGTATTGCATGATGTGTTTATGAGAACGAACATGATTGGCTTCAGGAAAAGATATCTAGAACTTGGAAACCAGGAGAATGAAGCATTTTGAGAGAGCTGTTGTGTTTTAGGATGAAGCCATTAGCGGTATAGATATTTCCGTTGGAGGCAACTCAAGGCACTGTGTATCTTTTGAAGCAGCTCAGGACATTCGCTGTCCTTTGAAATGAGAAAAGATGTGTCTATTCCAGCCATTGGTAAGATACCTTTCTAGGAACGTATCTGTGAGAAGGGTTGAAGCATTTCTAACAGTTGCTAGTTGCAGGTGCTATGGAAACTGAGAATGCAAAGATGTCATGAGAAGTACAAGAGGGTCACATATACTGTAGTGTTGATCAGAGTCTTAGATGAAGGGAGACTGGGTCAACGATCCCAACCCTACAGATCTGCGCATATATAAGAAGTAGTGCTGACTTTTATACCCCACTTTTCTTAACCTTTTAAGGGGTCTCGAAGCAGCTGACAAAGCTTCACATTCATCTCCCCACAACAGGCACCCTGTGAGGTAGGTGGGGCTGTGAGAGCTCAGAAAGATACCTGTGATTAGTCCAAGGTCACCCAGCTGGCTTCATGGAGAAGTGTGGGCTCAAACTGGGAAAGTATCAGATAAGAATCTGACACTCTAACCACAAGACCAAACTAGTTTGTATATTGGGCTAACATATATTGACCTTTGTTTCTTGCAAAATGCAGTTTGTAACTTTGCAATAAAGAAAATACTTTTACGTTAAATTGTTCTTGTGGGACAAAGGCAGTTGTCATAAAGTACTAGATAAATTAATGGAGGACAGAGCCATCAAGAGCCATTACTCATTACGGTAGTGTACTATCCCCAGTATAGGAGGCAGTATGGCTCTAAAGACCAGATGTTGTAAACCATGAGCAAAGGAACTGCTAAAGAGCCTCCTAAGCATCCAGGTGGCCTAATAAGAGAGGTGAACTGGGTATATTAGCTTGTGGAAAATAACTTTATGTTATATGTATGACACACGATAGCTTCCTGCCTTGTGTAACAAGAATATTTAATTCTCAATTAATTAGCACATCTGGTAACAGGCCATTATAAGAATACACTTCTGGAATAGCTGGGCCACTAGACTGATGCAACAGGATGCTTCTTGTTGGCAAAATCGAAAGACAAAAACTATATACCTTTGTGGTTGTTTGATGTTTCCACAGAGGAAGACTTTAATTGGCCAGCTGCCTGCATTGAACTAGAAGAACATCTCCAGCAATGGGCAGAGAATGGCAAGAATACAGAGTACTTTTCTCTTACAGAGGGGCACTTTGCCTCAGTGGATTCTGTATTACTTCTTCAGGTAATAGTCACAGTGTTTCTGCAAATACTTTTATTATGCCCCCTGAGTACCTTATTCAGGAAGGAGGGGAGCTTTTTTTGTGTGTGAAATTTCCTTATGACCATGATTTTTCCCCAAATTTTACCCAGTTATTTATGAAGTCCACTGAGATGTGTGTGGGTTAACAGGTATGATTCTATCCCTTTATTCAAATAGTTATATACCATTTTCATTTTTAAAAAAAAATTCAAAGCTGTTTATGAAGGAAAAAACAGCATTAAGAAGTGAGTTGGCTATATGAAGTGGTTTATAATTCTATATGTTACATATCGTCACTTTAATTCTGTACAGCGATAGTGTTCATGATCACTGCACTTTATTTTAAAATTAACTTAGTCAGTGATATCCCTCTGCTTATATAAGTTTCTTCAGTCATGAATAGAAAAGAGAAATGATTTCTGTTGATTTCCCTCCTACTTTCTACACCTTTCTGTATTCTAAATGTGACTCAGAGGGTTGAGTACTGTAGTAAGAGATAATACACAAAGTGAAGAGGAAAGGAAGAACTTCAGAAATCATGTATTTCTGTCTATTCACTGAAGTCCTTGTTAGATCAAAAAGGCTTACATGCATTATTGTACTTTTGTCTTAATTTTGGTTGGTCCCTTTGAGAAAAGAGTGCTGAACCAGATTGCCCTTTGCTTTGGTCCAGCAGGGCTGCTTCTGTGTTTGTTTCATCTTAAAATCTGTATCACCTTCCTACAGTGCTATAAGAGTTTTTATCCCATAAAATGACAAAAGTAAGGATATAAGGTAAATCAGTCAAAGTGAGTCAGGGGTCCACCTGGAACTAGAACCTCAAAGATTTGGCTGGAACCAGAATGGCCGCTCTCAGAAGTGCCCTCCACCAAAGCCAGTGTGGCAAGATATCATGGTGGATAGATTGTTTTAGAGGCAAATCCTACCTATGAGTGAGAGGGTGGCAGAGTGGCCCTGGATAGGTTTAGAAAATAAGAAAGTTTGGGGTGGTGGTGGTGTGCTTGCCTACTGAAGAACAAGAAAGCAGCCCTTGCAATGCTCTCTATACATTTGCCAAGGTATTTTTTTCTAAAAGATGGTTCTTGTAACCAACAAGTGTCATCGTATCTTAGCCTCAGTGCATGTCTGAGCATTCATGATAGTGACATGTGCATGCACCCCAACTCATGCTGCAGCTCTGACCACCACAGAAGAAGCTAAAATTGGGTTGTTTGTGTTTTGGGAAAGACTCCCAGGTGTCACACAGAGGTGCCAAAGAGACCCAGGACTCTCAAGTGAATTTGTGCTTTGACAAAATGCAGTTTGGCACATCCCTGGACAAAAATTATGACAAATCTTAGGGTTATCTCATAGCAATTTGAAATAAACAACAGAGTTCTAGAATCAATTTAATAAATATTAAGTAAAAACAATGAACCAGATGTACTGCCCATTCAGTGCCCTAGACTATTGAAATCAGTTTAGTTCTTTCAGGTGATTTCACGTATTACATTGAGAATTGATTATACTAATATACAAATACTTTCCTTTTGATCCCCATCTTCATCTTATTGCTCTTAAAGGATAAAAGCAGTAGCACACTGTTTCTAAAAATTTGTGTTTTTTTTAGAATGGACAGCTTTGTGTCTCGGGTTCTCGGGACAGAAATGTCAATTTATGGGACCTGAAACAATTAGGCAAAGTGCCAGAAAAAATGCTAGTGAAGACACTGGGCACAGAGCGGAACGGCACACACAAGGTAATTGGAGTACTCAACTTGCAATACTGGAGTCATTTTTGTCCCTTAATTAACATCTAAAGACACAATGTAGTTACTGTCATCCATACTTTCAAACCACAATTTACAACTGTTTCCAAGCTTTCTTCCTTTTATCACTTGCAGAAAATAGGGGTTCTCCTGTTTTATAATATCTCTCTCACTCCTCCATTATAGTTCTGCTGTCTCCTTGCACAGAACCAGTTGTTAGCTTTCCTAACTTCTTCATAAAACACAGCCTACTCCAGTAATCTAAAAAGAGAGGTAAAAAGAATAAAAATAAAAATTTTATTATCTAATGATCCTGATTATCAGTGTCTTTTTTTTTTTTTGCAGGGAGCTACAGCACAAAGTCATTATAAAAGGAGTGGGGGCTGGATAGATGTAAAAAAGTGGTTAGTTCTTTCCCAGGTGGAGATGGCACTTAGAGACTCTGCCTGTTTCTTTTCTATTCTGACCAGAGAACAACTAGACCTTATGAAAGCTGAACCTCTTCCATAATATGAGTATTTTAGTGTTCTCTGCATTCAACGATTTGTTGATGATGACCAAGACAACTTGTTCCATTCTGAGCAGCAGCTATTTTCTGCATGCTGTTTCTAAGTTTTTCACACTGTTAACAGAATTAAAAGTACTTCTCTTTCGTGGGCAAGCTCCCAGGATATTTTCTTTCATTCTTATTGGTTAACTGTGCTCGTTAGTCTGATGAGAAAGGATTTTCTCTTTGAGTTTCTATTTACCACAATAGGTTAAGATCATAAGGAGTGTTAACACTAGGCCTGTGCCCAGACTCCTTGATGCCACACATTGGAATGCGCAGCCAATATCGAGCTGTTGCACATGACGGCCAATACTTCACAGTGGACACGCTTTATAGTGACGCTACTGCAAGTTTACGTAATGTTGATATAGCAGCACTCACTGCACAGCATTAAGTCAGTTTGAAGCTTCCCACCAGTCCGGACTGGATGGCGAGAACAGCAGCTCAGCTCCCATTGGCTGCCCCATCCCACATAACACGCCCCTCACCCCATGTGACCGTGTGCACCTCACAGAAGTCTCACAGCTCCCCAAGCAGGAAGCTAGAGGGGTTGCTGCAGTTTGTATGCTGGACCGCTGCTTTGCAGCAGGTAAGCTGCAAATATTTTTAACACTGTGGATTTAATCCACTAATTTGGAAGGGGCTGTGGATAGTACAGTCAAGGAACAGCCTTTTCCTCCCCACATTCAGACACTGCCATGGTTTTAATATGTTATTGGTTTTCATGTGTTTAGTTTATATGTTGTAACCCGCCCTGAGACCCTTGGATGTAGGGCAGGATAAAAATACAAATAAATAAATATTTGGATCTAAGATGGGAAATGGTATGTAAGTTCATATTTACAGTATGTACGCACACACATATGATATGTATATTGCTAGCAAGTTGAAAAGTAAGCCAAATGGTGATCTTTTTGATTTCATTCCTTAGGGATGGGTATGGTCACTGGCTGCAAGAGATAATCATGTGTGCTCAGGCTCATGGGACAGCACCGTGAAGCTTTGGGACATAGCTGCTGATGGACAACAGTTTGGAGAAATCAGGTAATGTAGCTTTCAGAATCTTACATTTGGAGGTGTATATTAGCCTTGGTGACAGTGGCTTTTGTTCAGTGGTAGAGCAACTGTCTGGAACTTTGCAGGCTTGAATCTCAGCATCTCCCCAGAAGAACATAGTGATCAACCATTCCCTTAACCTACCAAGAAGACTTTATGGATGTGTCCGTGTAGTCAGTGGGAGTCAGTTCCAGTGCAACAATTCCTAGCCATAACAATAAGAGTGGCCAATCTAGAGCCACTCAACATGCTTAACTGAGCCAAAAGCCCATGTGCAGCATTCTAGAATCAAAGCTGTAGAGGTAGCCTTGCTTGATATTGGCTTGCTACAGTAAAAACCTGAGTATTTTTTATTCAGAAAAGGAAATTGCTAAAAAATATATATACTGAAGTCAGGGCTGTGGGATTATCAAGACTGGAATCTTAGAAACTTAAAGAAGACATAATACAGTCTTTAGTGTACGCAATCTCTTCAGAAGTTTGTGTGAAATGAAGTCTTCAACAAAATGTGATATAGAAGGGGGAGGGTGAGCAAGGAAAAAGTTTTACGTATGTACAATACCATCCATTCTTCTGGCTTGTTAGGAGGCTCAGCTAATACTTTACTATATGGAAGAATGTTATTTTACTGGCTTTACTTTGCAGCTATCTCTCAGGATAGATGGTGTTGCATAGTGTTTGATTCAATTTACTGGTGACTCATGTGCTCTGCTCACTCCGTCTGACAGATGGCACTGTGTCCATATAAAAGGCTTTGGCAGTGGCTTCCCTCCATATCTATCATTTTGTCTAACAAAAGAACTGAGTGCATGGCCTGTGTGTTGAGGCCTCAAAGAATGCAAGTAAATGTTTATCAAAGGGAGGAGCCTCCAGTCAGCCTTAATGGTTGGTTGTTGTTGTTGTGCTTTGCCTTCTGCTCAACACTCCCTGAAGCTTCTTGTGTCAATGGCCTTGGAAATCCGGCCATGGGTGTTTTTCCACTGTCACTAGAAGTACCCATTAAGTACCCATTAAGGGGTACAAAAATGCCATCACGTACCCATTAATGGGTACAAAAATGCCATTACGTACCCATTAATGGGTACTTAATGGGTACTTTTAGTGACAGTGGAAAAACACCCATGTGTCTTGCCAGTGCTCATGCTCTGTCCCAGCCTTCAGGGGCTGACAACCTTGGTGTTTCTTCCCTGCTATCCCTTCAGGATAACGGTAGCCCACCCAGCAACTCTGTCAGCCCTCAGCAGATCTTACCCAGATTACACTGAGACCGCGGAGCTACATCATCTCTGCTAATCACATCTGCACACCAAAGCCTGCATTTTCCTACCTGTCAGTCAACTGTTGGCAGCACTAACATGACAAAAGGCCTTCCCAGTGCAGGGTGAAGTACTGACATGGAGAAGTGTCCTTCAGTTACTTAGGATCGGGATAACCCTGCCCTATCTCACCAACATCTGGCTGCCTCTAACCTCCATGGAAATGGAAGCAGTGGAGGGTACTGTTTTATTGTGTGATTTTGAGTGTGTTCTTGTTTCTCATCTGATTGTTGTCTTCACCTAGAGGGAGAGCAGCTGTGTTGTGCCTTTCATATCTGCCAGACATTTTGGTCACCGGAACCTATGATAAGAAGGTATCGGTCTATGATCCACGAGGTTAGTATCAGTGATTTCCTCTGGGAACTGATATCTTGAACTGTCATTGGTTTGCTTGTTTACAAGCAAGTTTTGGCAACATACAAGTAGCTTACGTCTTCATTTAGGAGAAGAGCCAAGGCAAGCAAGCAGAGTACTCAGGTTTCATTGAAGTCTCCTAAGCAGTTAGCATTCAAATACTGCTGAGTGCCATCTTTGCTAGTGAAACAAGTTTCATTAATGCTGCTTGAGGAAACTCGAAAAATGCAACTTGCTGGGAAGGAAAATCATTGTGTTTCTGTATCTGATAGGTGTGAAACTCAATTTAAGTGTATGATGAGTTGTCAGTAGGGAGGAGCTGGCTACAGAGCACACAGGGAAAACTCTAGCCTGTTTGCATCTTATAGTTCTTACATCCCAAAAGAAGGATGCTTCGTCTGAAAGACTGTGATCTACAGAATTGAGAGCATATTAACTTGTAGCTGAATAAGGGGCTTCTCTGGTGAGAGTTTATGTAGTTGGCTGTTGACGTGTGTCTTGGTCTTCTCTCATAGCTGCTCTAGCTCCAGTGAAG
Organism: Aspidoscelis marmoratus; assembly: GCA_014337955.1. Classification (NCBI taxonomy): domain Eukaryota; kingdom Metazoa; phylum Chordata; class Lepidosauria; order Squamata; family Teiidae; genus Aspidoscelis; species Aspidoscelis marmoratus. The sequence goes on along the minus strand of MTQE01002208.1, from coordinate 53,873,546 downwards.
AGCCGGAAGCTTCATTCCAGTGCAGTCCTGTCACTTGCAGCCGATGAACGCTTCATTATCTCTGGCAGTGAGGACCGAACACTGGTGTGTTTTGACAGGCGGGCCAACAGTGTCCTCCAGAGACTTCAGGTGAGCTAGAGAACTTGAGTCTGATGAGGATATCCAAGGATGCTATGGGAAACAAAGGAAATTGGCCTTTTTGAATGCTTCTCGTGAGTTTAAGAGACTCTGAACCCTCTTTTTAACTCTGCATTGGTTTAAGGGCTCTTCCTTGGTTTATTGACAAATACCTGAAAGCATCTTGTGTTTCTTGTTGTAATTCACATGGCATGATATGCTTTCTTGGATTGTCTTCAACCAGAATCCTTCATGATGCTGATATTCATTTCTTTTCTTTTCAGCTGGACTCCTATCTCCCCTCTATGTCATATCGGGGTTCTCAATTATGGGCTGGAGACAATCGTGGGCTGCTGTATGTCTTTGAGAACAAAGGAGGGTGCTTCCAGCATATCCGGGTATGCTGAGAGAAGTTGAATTTCAAAGAGAAAGATGTATGGTACTTCTCTAATCTCCACTAAGATGTGCTTGATCAAGCATAAAATAAGGTGATGCTTACAGTAAATTGTTGGCATATTTATAGAGTTGCTGAAATTCAGCCTAGAAATTTCATGAACGTTGGTAGTCATTTGGGGGATATTTTTCTTGCTTCTTATAGCTGCTTCTGAACTCGAGCATCTGCTGAAATACTGTAGTATAAAAACAGCATAACAGAAGATTCAGCGTGAATGATCACCAAAAGCTCATTCAGTGCTTCTAACTCCGTTTCTTTCTCCTCACAGTATTTTGATGTGGGTCATCGCTCTCAGATCACTGGAATCCAGCATTCACTTGGCGCCTTGTATACAACTTCCACAGACAAGACACTGCGAGTGAGATATTCTTTATGTTCCAACAATGAATTACAAGCAGGCTAAATGTATTTAATTTTCCATTTCTACAGGCCACAGGCCACTTCCTTGCATCACTTTGAGCTTATCTTTATTGTTTGAGCATTATTTGGGAAGTTTGGTGGTATGCGGTGGTTGCCCAAGAATAATTCTTTTGTCATTATGAACTACTGCATTATTCTTTTCTTTCATTTTGCCATTTAATAAGTTCTGTAAGAAAGGAGCCATCTTCACTTGTCAAACTAGCAGCTTACAAGTTTTAATCTCTTGGATTTTTCCTGCAGATCCATATTCCCACAGATCCTCCAAAGATCATCTGTTCAAGGACTCACAGCTGTGTACTAAATGGGGTAAGTGCAATCAGGATGTAGATAAATCATGTTTCAGATGGCTTGTGTTGGGTCTTTACTATGTGGATTAAGTGCCCAAATGTGTGCTGGTCCTGTGAGGTTTATTCAGTGTGTTTTTAAAGTTAATTTCCACAGCTACCTTGCTCTATTTTCTCTTTTTTGCAGGTCACAGTTGAAGGAAACGTGGCAGTGGCTGCTTCAGGCGGTCTCTCTTTAGAGGTCTGGAAGCTTAATGTGTGACAAGTCAGCTTGTGACCCAGACTTGCAAATGCAGAGGTGCCAAGTTCAGTGTCTCAGACAACCTGCCTCCAAGGCCTGGTGTTCTGGTGCCTACTGAGTTGTGGGGTTTTCTGTGTTTTGTCTGCTCAGTGGAGCTGTGAGGTAAGGGGTTGTCTGTAGTAGCTGCAACTAAGAGGCTGACCCAGATTAGTATCCCACTACATATCCAAATCCCTATGTGGCAACTGCCCGCTGTCATTTCTCCCCTGTATCACATGCATGTGCACTTCCTTTTTTGGTCCCTGAGCCTCCAGTGGCTCACTTTGCAGAGAAAAGATGCTCCTGTTTAGTAACATGGTGAGTCAAGAGAATACTTAGTGCTTCTAATGAATGGGTGTTGATAATATGACCAATTTTAAACATGAGAGACATCAGACAAGATAATCTATGGGAATAAGGGTGGATGGAGTGTGTAATGGGGTTTAAAAAGATACTCTAGTTACCTCATTTTGATCTTTGTTTACAATTTAATTAAAGATTTCCCACTCTAATGGATAATCTGGTGTGGGTTTTTTTTTTAAAAACTGTATCTGAGGCTTGATTTAGTCACAAGAAATGAAGCTAATAGGTTAAGATGACTTCATATGCACAGTTGACAATGTGAAAAGGACAAATCCAATGGTCTTTCAGGTGAATTGCAGATATGAAACAGCATATATGAATGCAAGCTCTTCTGAAACTCATGAGATGTCATAATGTGTTTTTATTTGAATGCAATTGAACATTGGGCTGCTAGAATTATTTACTTCAAATAGTTTTATTTTCTAAGTTATTTTCTAGCTCAGATCTTGTAGTGCACTCGGGTGTATTTGACAGAAGATGGTGGCTTCTAATAATAACAATGTATACAAATATTTCCTCTTTTGCTCAGCTCTGATAAAAATCTATAAGTAGTTTAGAGATGTTTTCTCTCAACATTTTAAAAGTTCTGTTCCTTTTTTGTGCTTAATACAATGAAGAATTAAATAGAGTACAACCCAAATAACAGGCAGGTGGCAGAAACAGATTTAGAAACAGAAGATTCTTCAAAAGCAATAAATTTTATTAAAAACCCACCCAGAAGGCATAAAAATCACAGGAAAAAGTCAAGGACTAGTGTTTTATGATCTGGCTTTTTGATCCCTGTCAAAAGTTCCATTTTATACAAACGCCAGTTTCCGAACTGTTTTCAAGGGCAGCTTCACATAAGGCATACTACAGTACCTCAGATAAGAAGTTACTGGGGATATGCATGAACTAAACAAGCCAAGTGAACCATTTGGCCATCAAATTTAGAACTAAATGGTTCACAACCCCATCCCACCCATTGTGCCTGCCACCATCCCTTCTCCTGGATTGTGGCTCACCATCATTTCTTATCACAGATCACCCTCCTATTGCATTGGCTGGCCCCTTGTACCTGCTCCCCTAGGCCTTGAATAGATCCTTGTATGAAGTGGACAGGTTACACACACACCAGGCCTTCCCACAGGCTTGTCTTCCACCACTGAATGCTCAGTTATTGTATAGATAGAGCAGCTCAGGAGAAATACTCAAATTTAGATTTGGTCACTCCCATTCCAGAACATACTTTCATTTAATGACAGTTGGCTTTTTTACCCGTCAGTTGTATAGGGAACATGGCATCTCCTGTTGACGTACATGGGATTATTATTCATGAAACTATTGTTGTTAAACTTCCAATTCCCCAGTGTATTTTTTAAAAGTAAAATCACAATTATCTTTGTTTTATTTAGCTCAGCCCTGCTTGTAGTTGATTCATTGCCTGTGATCTGAAATGATATTTTTGCATAGCTGTCTTTTCATACATTTGAATGGAACTCCTGTAAGGCCAACACACTGGAACAGCAAGTTGCCCGCTAAAGGTCTGGTGCTTCTTGGAAAGGAACATTTCTGACTTGTATTAGGATTTAAAGCACACGTTTAAGTACAACATCATGATATACTCAGAACACCAGATCTGTACTTTTTCAAAATTACGAGCAGGAGATTGGTACCAATTTTATAAAACGTAGTATTAATGGGATGAAACCACTGGCAGCCTAACGTACCTTATAAGGCCGCTATGAGGATAAAACTGAGGGAAGCCATGAGCAATTTGGAAAAAGAATATGAATGCTGAAAGTGTGGTTGTGGCAGCTTATCAAGTGCCACGTAAGCCAAGTCTTGCATGGAGATTGTGAGGCCATCTGCCATGCTCACTATGCTTGGGTCCTTACCTAATATGGTGGATTATTTGTTATTTGATTATTTGATGTCTCTGAACTCGACATCATAGGGATAAGATAAAAGCTTCCTCAAAGCAAAAGTAGGAGTCTCACTGCTCTGTGTTCTGTTGTGAGCACGTTAAATGAATGAGGATAGCTCATGAAATATAAGAGTGACACAGCAATGAGAACGTGTAAAACTGGTTCGGTCAGTGGAACAAAACATATACTGGAGTGTTTCTGGCTGGATATGATGCAATATAGTAAGTTTTCTAGTTGTGTGAACTGTGGCTGAATTCTAGCCATGTCTATTTGCACAACTGTATACTGAAAATCCAGATAGACAGCATCAACTGGATTGCTTTTATCCACATCCATATTCTAATAAGTTAGTAGTAGAAGAAGAGTTGGCTTTTCTCACCCATTTAAGGGGACTCAAAGCGGCTTACAAAGCTTTCTACTCCTCACAAGAGAATACCCTGTGAGGTGGATGGGGCTGTGAGAGATCCGAAAAGAGCTGCCTAGCCCACAGTCACCCAGCTGGCTTCATGGAGGAGAGTGGAATCAAACCCAGTATTCCCAGATAAGAGTCTGTCTTGAGACCAAACTGGCTCAATAAGACATGATTTACTTTTGCAACGGCCTTGCTGATTTCCCTTCAGCGATCTTTGCTCCTATATGTGTGCACTAATTTTATATTTAAGGATGGTTTCCATCACCTTTGCTACTTTCTGAGGTTTGCCTAAGATATGAGCAGTAGCACTATAATACAGTCCCCATGATTCCCAGTCTCAGAAGCCACTCCAGTAGGAGACTGTGAGGTCAAGAGAGACAATAGATTCTCTGTCCCTTTCACAACAAATCCTTGCTTGTGGTCTTCTTGGACATTTGACTCCAAAGCCTTTTCTAGGATGTGCCAAACATTTTCACAAGACATTCACACTTAAACCGGAAAGGGCAGAAGAAGCATTAATTCTCCAAGCACCAATACAGATAGAACCTTAGAATGTCAGATTCTGGTACAGTGCTACTGTTCAAAGTGCCATTCTAGCTTGTGTGTGTCACCTATGGCATACTATTTGACAAATTTTCTAGGCTGACATGTTGAATAATTCCTTAGTAGGTCATTGTAGGAACTTTATGCTTTCTTTTTACTACTGGTACAAACCACTATTTAGCTGCTTCTAGTAATAGAGGTATTACATTTAACATCTTGCCCTTCTGTTCTAGAGAAATTTTCAGCCTCCTTAGGGCATCTCCTACAGTATCTAAAATGAATCAGTTTCCCAGTTATAAAAAGCCCACAGCAACCTAAACTAATGGGGCATTCAACAAGTTCAGCTGGATTCCTGCCAACTATAGAAACTGCCAAGGTAGCACTTCCAACTTTTTACCTCCAGTGGATTCTAGCTGCAGGAATGGTATCCCCAGCAAGTCTCTGCATAGGAGACAGCTCTTAGGAGCTGGACTCATTTTGGTGCAGATATTGCCAGAAACCTGCTTTACCACCAAACTGAAAAAAATGAGATAAGGAGGCCTGTGTCTGGAACAAAAAAGCTTTTATTGATTACATTAACGCTGAAGCGTCAACAGTTCGGAAGCTGTCGTAAAGAACTTAAACACAAGTAGTTCCTTTTATACAAATGTTTGCCTTTATGTTGCTTCTTCTGGTGCTCAATAAGTTAATTTTAACTTTCCATCCCTGCTTACATCTTCTTAAACTACTGAGTATGTGCACATCTAATTATTTCCAAAAGGGGGCATTTTTGAGGTGTCTCCTCTTCTTTATATAGTCATAAGGGTAATTAATGTTCAGTCAAAGGGATTTTCCCACTGCAGCTCATCTTCACCTTCATACCCTCTTTGCAGCTGGTTCTCCTGTGTATGAAAGGATCTGTTTTCCCCTCCTTAAGCCCTTCAAAGCCAGCGGCTTGTTCTTTTAGCTAGGGAGCCTCTTCTGACAGCTTCTTTTGATAGGCTAGGCAACAGAAAGGCTTCTTGCTTTCTAACTGCTTTTAGCCTATTTCCTCAAAGCAAGCATATAAACAAAGAAGCAAAGAGAGCAATTATTACATTAGCACCATGACTATTTCCTAGTAAGTTTCTGTTGTAATCTTTTCAGCTGTTCAAAGCTTCTTGAATTAAAGAGTTTGGTAGTGAACTTCAAACACTGTTTTGATTACTGCTAGTGTATTTGTGGGTGAGACACAGAATGGGTCAAGGCAAAAGAAAGGCCACAGAGAACAGTTTAAGTTTTAACCAGTAGGCAAGTTTATTACAATCTTAGATTGATAAAACACAATATATGGTAAAATTATATACATACATACAAATACATATTAAACCTACAACTGACAACAAAGGGAAAAATAACTTGTAGGATGTTAAAATAAAAAACAAGATTGTACCTTGCTTAAGAGAACTGATCAAAGAAATTGTGCTCAAGATTTCACAGTTTCTGGCTGGGAAATACATAACTACAGTGCAGAAGTACTGAGCATTCTGTTGAGTCTAAAGCAGAGCTTCCTTCCTTATCAGCCTAGGGGTCTTAGAGCCTTCTGTTTCAAGTACTTCCTCTTGAAAGATAAAGGTATGGAGCATTTCCCAAGAAAAAAACAAACTATTTGGATGCTGAGGTGTGAAGATGAAATTCATTCAACTTTTTGTGTAGGCTGTTTACAAAAAGGAATTGACATTAAAAAGGTTTTTAATAATAAAACCACAATGGATTTTTTTTTAGGAATGCATGATGCTGGGAGTCAGATTACCTGGAAGGATCTCATCTCACAGCCCCATGCAGGAGACTGTATATGCTATAGGAATATATTTATTCATGGTATTCATCTTTTCTCCAAAGTCCAAGAAGGAAGACATCAATACTCTTCTGCTCCATATTACCTCTACAAGGGTCCAGAGAAGTAGGTTCGTCTGAGAAGCAGTGATTGGTCCTGAAATTGTTTAGGAGAAACTTTGGAGGAAAAAACCTCAAAAGAACCCAATCAGTGTCAAGTAGTGTAGCGGATTTGGAATTGAGTCAGATCACTTGTCAATCTCAGAGAATAGCTGGGCAGTCATTCAGACAATTCCAGAAACAAAGTACTCTCTTAGGGTCTCTTCTACCCAGGATTGTATGGGTTAAAGCATCAGCATTCCACCCAGGCCAACTGTTACCATAGAGATATAAATCTTCACGTGGTACCAGCTGAGGGAGTTTATTTGTTCGTCACTCCTATCGGTCCTGTTGCATTGGCATCAGCTGTGCAGATTGGAGATCCCCTCTAAATTTATGGATAGTTTTATTGGCATTTCAAGATCTGTTTTTTGGCCTAACGTTACAGTGGCTGGGCTTGAAGATTTACCAAGAGGTCTGGAGGCGTGGATTTTTTTTTAAAGCCTTCCCATCGCCAGATAAAGGCATTGCAGTCTCTGGCATTTAGACTCTCAAAAGAGCTTTAAAGAGGCCAATCTCCATACTTCTCCCATTCTGTTGGGTAGGAGGAATTTGGAGGATGTTTCCTAGAACTCTGCCCTCTCAGCAGTCTCTGAACAGCCTGAGAGCGGCCAGAAGCCGGGAGCTACTTTGCTGGAAGCCAAAACGGAGGAGAGCCCCAGTTTTCAGTGTTTTCCTGGCCTTTTTCCAACTCAGCCAGCAGAGGTAGGTAGGCTGGTGCGTCACTTCATATTGGGAGCTTACTAGCAATAGTCTCCTCTGCCTGGCTCACTGGTCACTGCCCAGAGAGCTCCTCCTCACCTGGCTTCCCTCCGCGACGTGACAGAGAAGGAAAGCTTTCCCTGCTTTCCTGGGAGGGAAGGGGAGGGAGGCATGTGAGGCCAGAGGTCCTTACTGGCTTTCTTTGAGGCAGTTAACAGCCAGCTGCTGGCTTAGTTCAGGCAGCAGCTTGGAACTTTAAGGGGAGGTGCATCGTGCTGCCCACCCTAGCCTGGCACATGCAGCAGTCGCCAGCTTCCCTTGTTGGGGTGCACATGCACATTGGAGGCTTCTATATGCCATAGTGTCGGCTGGGGTGCTTAGAACACAAGGTGCACGTGCAGTATGGTCACTAGCAGTTGCTAGGAGACAGGGCTGCCGGGCGCACAGAGACTCTGCAGCACGTTACAAGCTGCTTGGATCTTCTGTTTCCTTCCTGAGCGGTGCAGCTGTGACATTTAAGACGGTCAGGGGGGGCATGTCTTCTTCACTGTCAGTGTAGTCTTGCTGTTCTCGTTGCCCTTTATGCTTTAGCAATAGCCACTCTATGGAGGTTAAATATCTACTGGGGATCTAAGGGGATATCCTCTCTTGCGGGTGTAAGGGATTTATGTATGTATATGTATATATAGATGTGTATAGGTGTATCTCTATATATGTATCTGGATCGAAGGGGATGTACCCTCATACAGATGGAGTTATATATATGTGTGTGTGTGTGTGTGTGTGTGAAAAATAATTAAATGCAATACAATAAGGAATTAATGGCGGGACTAATGTCTTTTAGTGCTTGCCTATTATGGAGCAATCACAGGCAGAGGTGGTGCACCAGCCTGTGGCATCTCTTGCTGTTCCTCAAGCACAAGTGCTGCTAATTGCAGAAGTGGTTCATGGAGTGTTAAAGGAAAAGAAGAGAAAGCATTTGAAATCTGATTCTGACTCTAGTCCTGATCCTTCCATTGCTAAAAAGGCTAGGAAACAGAAGTGTCTTGGAGGGCCTTCTGTTCTAGATCAATGCCCATCTACGTCAAGATAATGGGTTGGGTAGAATAGGGGTGGTTGATCCAGTGGATGACCAAGATGATTATGAGGAAGGTGAAATTGAGGAAATGGATGAGGCACTCCAATATTCAGAGGAGGGTGATATGGAGTGGTATTTCCAATGAAGCCTGAATTAAAAGACACCCCAGTTATTCTTTATGGAGGAGTTGCCTCTGGTGGTGGATATGGTAGTTAAATTACTTAACATTACAACAACTGCAGAAGACCCTTCACCACTGGATGCAGAGGCACAGGGTTTAATGCTAGGGCAGCCACAACAAAGTAAAGTGCTCTCGGTTCCTGTTTCTTTCAAGAACCTGATTTTGAAAGAATGGGAGGCTCCATGTTCACCTAAGAAGCTTCCAACAATTACAAAACAGATTTACATGACTCAGGAGACAGGTCCATCAATTTGGGGGGTCCTGATAGTGGATGGTCCTTTGACATCTCTGGTTTCAAATAACTTACTCCCTCAGTCACAGCCTGCTCTTAAAGACCCTTTGGAAAGAAAGATCGAAGGTTTACTCAAACGATCACATGAGGTCAATTCTTTGGGAGTGAGAGTTTGCTCTTCTGCATCTCTGATGGTAAGAGCAGGGTTAAAATGGATAGAGGAATTAGGTGCAGATGAATCACTCTCGGACCAGGCTAGGGTCCTCCTGACAGATATGCACTGCGCATTAGCGTTTTGTGCAGATGTTACATTTGATGCCCTGCAGTTAGCGAGATCGATAGGTAGTAAAACAGCAGCCAGAAGAGCCCTCTGATTAAAGCATTGGAGTGAGGATTTGAGCTCTAAGCTCCAGATGGCAGTGTATCCTTATAAAGGCTCTCATCTCTTTGGTGAGGATAATTTGAAGGATGTTTTCGTGGAGACAAAAAACAAAAAAAGTCCTATCCACTGCTCCTACTCCACAACAGGGGAGTAGAGGCAGGGGATTCCTGCAGTTTTTTCGTCCCATTCAGAAACAACAGCAACAACCACCTCAGTGAAACTTCAGAACAAAAGATAAGCAAAGAGGTAGCTGGAGACAGCAGCAGCCCAAGTACCATTCCTCAAAGTCCCAATTTAAGTCCAATACAAAACAAAGTAATCCAACCAACTGCAGGAAGGTTGGTAAATGTTGGGGGTCATTTGTTGCAGTTTGCACATATAGGGCAACAAGATGTTTGTGGAGCCCACATATCCTAACTTCAAAAAGTTAAATTTTATAAGTGAAGTTAAAGTGTGGCAAAAATGTATTGCCTTCACAGGAAAATGTGGAACCAAACCGTTTTAAAATTGAATGGTAAGTAGGTAAAGGGAGGGGTGTGTCCTAGCTCTCCAGCAGGGAGGGGAGATAGAATCCAGAAAGAGGAGTAAGCCAATCAGATTAAAGGCAGAAGTACCAGCAGATACAGAAAGTGGGGGTGGGTAACCGTTGAGGTTCTCTGCCTGGGGTTTACTGACTAGGAAGGAGGTTAGCAGGGGAGAAACGGGCTCTAGGCTGTCCTGAGGAAAACAGGCAACAGGGTCCTGAGACTTTATTGATTCTATGCTGGGTTAGCAGTAAATAGAGTTAAATTGTTATACATACTCTAGACTTCAGGCAACAATCCATTAAGGACTGGGGTCCTTAGGCTTAGTTGAGAAAGCTGGGACAGTTCATTGAGAGGAAGGAAAAATCAAAAGGAGTAGAATAACTTGTATTTGCTATAGTATTTAGAAGTCACTACCCGTGACTGGGAGGGCAGGCGCCGCATAAACTGGCGGCAGCGTGCTGGGATAGGAACTAGTGTGAAATAAAAAAAGCACTTTCACAACAGTTACATAGTGAAAGAAGGTGAGGAAAAAAATTGAATTTTAAATTTTAAGGCTAAAGTATGGTCAAATCTCCTGAGGTAAATGAAAGGGTAAAGTAAGGAGATTGGCTTAAGGCGGGCAGAGAGGGTGTTTCAAGATATACTGAGAAGGGTAAAGTAGAAACACCACTCAAAGCTGCTGGCAGTTGGAGGCCTTGTATTACTCAGTAAGAAAAGCACACACCAAGCCATGTTTAATTTCAATTCCTTCATGTTTTCTGTGGAAACTTCAAGGTATAAGTTCGAATAGAGGTTCCATGTGAATGGTGTAGATTGATCCTCTCTGAGGTAAAAGTTGGAATGGTATAGTAGGAGAGGACAATCAGAATGCAGCTGTAAGGAGCACACAGCTTTGGAAAAAGAGAATGGGGTGTGAAGAGAAAGACAGAGGCTTGTCATTTAAAAACTTGTTTTAAAAGAGGATGGAAACGACAAATAGACTAATTTAGCCAGCAGGCAGAGAAGGACAACAGGTTGATGAACCCATGGCAGATGTCAGCATGGAAGCTGAACTTTTACGAATTAAATTAAGTCACGAATGAGAGTTGAGGTTACAAGAGATGGAGCTAGCCAGAGAGAAATGTAATTAACCAAAGAAAGAGAAGAGAGAAAAATGCAGTTAACCAGAGAACAAAGAGAGATGGAACTAGCCAGAGAGAAAGAAAAAGAGATGGAATTAAGACACATGGAGATGCAGGCTAGAATGCAGAGAGAAGCCTTTGAACATGAATTAGCTATGGCAAAAATAAAGATGTCTCAGGTGGAACCAGAACTAAGAGAAACTATTAGCCATTGAAAGATAGATATAAAGAAATTCCCTCTACATTCTCCAGATGATGATGTACAAGCATTCATCTCTACTTTTGAAAGAACTTGTTTAGAGCTGGGTGTGCCAGAGGATAAACGAATGGGGTATTTAAGGCCCAGATTATCTGGACAGCTTCTAGAAATTTATTCTGGATTAAATGACACAGATGCTTTATCATATGCATGATTCAAAGAAGTAATAAAGCAGCGGTTTAGGCTAACATCTGAATACTATCAAAGTTTTTAGGACAGTGTGCAGAAAAGGAAACGAGACCTTTGCACAAGTAGAATCTAGAATTAAGAAATATCTGATGGATTGGCTCAGGGAGGCAACAGTGGAAAGTTTAGAACAACTGCAAGAGTTAATGGCTAGTCCTTGACAAGCAGTTTCAAAGAGTGGAAGAGGCACTTTGGGCAGATTCAATGATGCAGGCAAGGGAAGAGTGTTTCAAAAAGCCAGGCACTCAAGACCTAATAAATAAACCATATAAGGAGTGAAAGAGGATATAGAAAGGAACTGAAAGACATAACGTATAATGAGAAACTCTCACAGAAAGAAAAACCCAGTGTTCAGCCAAAAGAAATTAATAGAGAATGAACATGCTTTAATTGCCACAAGCCAGGTCATCTCTCATATCAATGTATCCAAGCTAAAACGTTCTGTAAAAACAAGAAAAATGATGCTTATACCAGTTTCTATATACGTAAGCCAAAAGAATCTTCAGAAAGTGACAGTTGGGCTGGTGGCAGTGGCAGCTGGTGGACTTCAGGGCTGGGTGCTCACAGCCTGCAGAGGTCGCGAGGGGCGGGGCCACAGAGGTCGCAGGGGCAGAGCCACAGAGGTCGCAGGGACGGAGCCACAGAATACTCCAATGATGATAACCACTTCCATTGCCCCCTTGTTTGTTTTCTCTAGCTAGTACACTGCATTTGGGTGAAACAGGACTAGGTGGGGCCTTCTCAGGACATCAACATCCGGTATCCAGAGCTGAAATAGGGAATGCTTTGGGAGGATTTAGTTACTGGTTAAGTTGGGCAGAGGGGATCTTCAGGCATGGGATCAATTTAGGAAACTCTTAGAACTGCTTAAGCACAAGTTGTTTGTTCTAATGAAAAAAAACAACCCCTTTTCTGTGCTCCGCTACATGGTGTGATGCCCGATAGGACCCCTCAACCCCAAAATTAAGTTATCTTGTTTAAAATACAAAGTGTGGCAAACACTGTATGTCCAAATATTCAAAAGTGTCACCAAAGTGTATTTTAGTAAGGGTAAGTAGTTTAAGGGCGGGGCTAGTCAAGCTCTCCAGGGGGTGTGTGAAATAAACTCCTGGCAGAGTCTCCACCAATCAGAGTGAAGCTAGCCGGCCAGGCCCATATTTAAGGGAGCCTGAGGGAACAGTTAGTGTTCTCTACCTTGGGTCGTTAAACCGGGAGGGAGTTTAACGAAGGGGAGAAACGGGCTCTGAGCTGAGGAAGCTAGAATTAGAGTCCTGAGTCTATTAGTATATGATTGATTCTGTTTGTGAAGATATATAAGGGCTAGCTAACTTATACTGTATTGACTGAAAATTTTTATTCGTGAAGTTTGAAAGTCTTTAGACTTGGGATGAAAGCTAAGGACTTAACTGTTTGACACTTGAAGTAACAAAGTGCATCTTTAAGAAGAAACTGACTGATAACATAAGCTGTAAACAATAAACATACTCTCTTGTTGTTAAGAAGGCTTGCTGGTGGTATATTCCGTTGTCTTGGTAACCTGAGCAAGCCAGAGCTCAAAGTAGAAGGTTACAGTATCTCTTGCTGGCAAAGGCAGAGCCAGTGGGGGAGGTTAAGAGTTTCTGAACTCCATCTTGTTACATTATTATTCAGCCCATAGGGGCAGGAAAGAAATATTTTTAAAAGGAAGTTCTGACTCAGAATCCTTGTTAGGGATTCGTACACACGCTACATAAAATAGAAAACAACACCAAGGAGAAACAATATAACAGAGTTCCAATTCACAAATTGGTGGTGGCAGCATTTTATCTTGGAGGCAAAGGTTTGAATAACCTCATGCAGTGAACATAATAAACTCACAACTCATAATAAACGCAGGGTTAATATTGCCTATTTAGAGGTGCCTTCGTAACTGGTGGCAGTGGTGGGATAAATAGCAGTGACCCACTGACCACCAGGAAAGTGAAATAGAAAGGTGGTGATGACTTGAGATTGCCCGTTACAACTGGTGGCAAGCGTTGGGATTCGAGTAATCCAGTATTGAGCAGAACTTCCTGAAGTAAAAGTTGTTGAATTTTGACTTTAAAAGTCAAAGTCAATATCCTGAGGTAATTGACCAAGGGTATTGTAAGGATATTGACTAGAGACCAGTGAAACGTGGATGTTGCGAGGTATTCAACAGTGGGTAACAGGTAGCAACACCACTGGAAGTTGCTGGCAGAGGATACACTTGATTATATTGTAAAAGAAAAAGGCAGCTAATAAGGTGTTTCGAGGTAACAGCTTAAAGGTATTGGTAGAAACATCTAATCTAGACTGTTGACCCGTGTACAACACAATACACAAGAGGAAAAGGCAGATTTGTGAGGTAAACAAAGAGGGTAAAGTAGCAAATCT
>MTQE01002208.1:53776696-53821106 GCA_014337955.1 Aspidoscelis marmoratus | reverse complement strand
GTTTCCATGCCATAACCGGGTCTGAAGCCAGATTGAAATGGGTCTAGATACAAATGTCAATAAATAATTAAGTAAAATGTTGAGCCGATACTTCCATTGATTTTTGTCTCCTTTATTATGATCACTGAACCATATTTTCTTACTGTTTAAAACGAACAGCATTTTAAAAATATTGTGCATGTCTACCTCTTTACTAGAAATCTGTATGAAACCCAGCATTCTGTAACACCACATTTCTGTGTACCATCTCAAATCATTGGAAGGAATTTTAGGAAGGAACATCTCTTTTCTAACACAAGGGGCTCACTCATTTCTAGCTCTTACCCTGCTGCATCCAGGACTTCATACCCATGGCCACTGTAAGTCTTCAGGAGAGTTCCTTTGTGGGGATTCCAGAGCTTGAGTGATTTGTCACTGCCACAGGTAAGACAATAATTTCCATCCACTGAGGAAAAAGCCAAAACTTGCTCATCATTATCCAAAAAAGCAAACCCAGCGGTGTTGCTAAGAGATGAAGCCAAATTCCACTGTCCCCTTTTGATTTTCTCTGAAGCAAGCCATATGCCTGATCTAGCACTTCACACCTGCTGTGACTGCAGCTCTTGATCCAGACAGTTGTTAAATACCACTTCATACTGCCTTTCAACTCTAACCTTTACATTTTTCTTTTATTACCTATCTGTACATATTTTTGCCAAAATAGAATAACTTTTCATACAGCTAAAGTAGTATGCAATAATAAACCTGCATCCTATAATAGTGATAAATAGTTCTTTTTGTTGCAGAAGGCTTTTTTGAACCAACACACTAATATGGTGACTCCTACTGACTATTAAACTCTGTTTCATTTCCAAAGAACAATCTCTTCATTTCTCCAACCCTAATACTGTTGTTCTACGTTATAAGATATGTACTCACCATTGAATCTCACTGCCCTGACAGCTCCTTGTTTACATTCCAGTGTGTTCTGCAACTTCTTTGGCAATTCAGGTTTCTTGAGTTTCGGCTCTGGAAAGGCCATAATTGGACACACAATGACACAGCAGCTCTCCCAGAAAAAAAAAAAATTAAAATTCCAGGAACATCTTAGGGCTATTTTGGTATTGCAGGCTTGTTTCTTTTGGAGTGATGTCATCTACTAGTTCTGTAATGTAAAATGAATAGAAAAATCAGTTTCCAACTCACAAGATGAGAACTATGGAACATTCACCTCCTTGAAACCCAGTTAACAAAGGAAAGAAGCTCCCATCTAATTATTTTTGCTTTCTTTTTCCATTTCATTCTTTAATGGTTTTATTGACTCTTGTTAGCAACCTCAAGTAGTAAGGAAGTAAGTGGAATACAAGTACACAAATAAATAAATTTCATTCTAAAGTATATTTTGCCAGCCTCTACTACTCAGTATTTACACTGTCTCATTCCACACCAGCTAACAGTTTTTATTTATGGATCTGATCCTCTCCGGCACATTGGATGCACTTCAATCTTCCAGGGCATTTCTTAAAATCTCTCCCCTTTTCACCTGTGTTAGGACCTCAATTTAACTCTCCCTTTATATGCAGAATAAGCTAACAAAGGAATGAAGTACTTTATTATCTAACTCAATACTATTTACATACTGATAGTAACTCAAAAGGGTTTCAAACAAAATCTCTTCTTATGAAATATCCAGATGTCTTAGACAAAATCCCTAAATTTGCAAGCAGAGAAATTAGTAATCTCTGAGCTATCTGTTTTTAGTATTGTGCTTTATTACGCCTTACATGGGTTTTTTTTTTCAGTTGCAACCTTGACCCGCCCTTTAGATCATGTGTAAAGTGGAGAGGTTGGAAACTCAGGGGTTTCCTATTAATTAACATGCCATGTAGTTTCTTCAGACCTGTATTAAATCCCACATAAATTTTGCACAATTTGGAAACTTCACATGAATCTTCAGAAAGATACTTTTCCCTCCCCACGATTTCTTCATAGCTGGTTCACCTAGCCACATGAACCTTTGAGTTTCCTCCCTTTGTTTCCTATGTAATTCCATTTAAGTAAGTTAGTTCCTGCCATGCATTCCAAGATTGAAGTTTATGTACTCTTTACTCACTCTTTACTTGTTGTATGTTTTGTTCCTGTTATAATTCTATGCATATAATAGAATAAAATTCTCATAAATAAAATAAAAGCCTGTATTTCTTAAGACCGGGCTCCTACCCTAGAATAAAGCTTAAAAGAAAGGACCCAGCAGCAGCATGAGTTTCCAATTCAGTCTCCTTGGAATAAGTTTATCTATTTATTTAAGAAATTTATAACCCCCTTCACCTATGGGTCCTGGGGCACGTTACAATAAGAAAAAGTAAAAACATATAAAAATATTAAAACATAATTAAAAATGTAATCCTCCTTACCACCCTCCTCCCTAACAGGACTGCACCTCGAGGAAGCTATTTAAATAAACATCAAATGCCTGGGTGAAAAGACATGTTTTAACCAGGCCCCGAAAACTATACAGACAGCAACCCAGCTCTTTTAGACTGCACTCACACCAACGTTTTAATTCAGCTTCAGTCCACTTTCAGAGTGAGATAACGTGTCGGCAAAGTAACGAGCTGTGCTTTTTCAGCCTTATCTAACCCAGGAAATCCACCTTTGGGTTAGATAAAATAGAAAATGTCTGGTCCCTCTGAAAGTGGACTGAAGCTGGATTAAAACTTAGGTGTGAACAAGGCTTTAGTTCCGTTCTGGTCGCCCTTCCCCCCCCCGCCCTCCTCCCAGAGAGCGGTAAGTGAGTAAAGCAACCCACCGCGCTAACCCTCCCCACAATCCAAGTCCCTCACACGCGCGTGTGACAGGAACTTCCTCCATCCCTGACAGGAAACGGAAGTCAGGCTTGGAGGAGGAAGAGCAGGGGGAGGGCCAGCCGGGGAGGGGGGGGTGCTCGCTGCTCCACCGCCGTCACACTGTAACTCAGGACGAGGGATGTCCTTTAACAGCATGGCGGACCCGCGGCGACCGAACCGCGTTCTCAGGTCAGCTTTAGGGTGGGGGTGGGGTGGAGGGTTCGGCAGTCGTCATAGTAACGCGGGGAAGTGGAAATGAGCCTCCCCCCCCCCGCCACCTGCAGCATATTGGTCACGTGGAATGCAGAGAGCGGTATGCTGGTGAAATACACGGGATGCCCGGAGTGGGCACAAGCGGGAGTGGGGGGGGGGGACGCTAATGGTCGCCCCCCCCCTTCCATAAACGCACTTCTTCTTTTAGATAGTGGGAAATTACAGGAAAACTGTAAAGAACAAGCCATTCCGGACGATCCTTATGCACTGAAGGCGAATCTCCAGCTTTGCAATCGTGTGATATCGAGGGCGCGTGCAAACGGGTGCTGGGAAAAGCACGAGCCATAACTCTGCTGCACGCAAACCAAGCTTTTGAAATTGTTTAAAATAGGTACATATTAACAGAGGGAGGGGTATGGTTTTTGGTCTTGGGAAGCGGCCTCGTTTTTAGATCTGAGTATGGAGGTAATGGCCTGGAATGCAACCGCAGAGGCCAGAAACCTAATGCAGATAAGTTTGGGTGTGTCTTCTCCCCCCACTCAAATTCGAATTAAAATTATGCTGTAAATCTAGAAAAACTTCACAAGCACTTGTCAGGTGTGGTTTCATATGGAGAATACACCAAGTTACCTGGGAAACCCTGTGAGGAGACATTTCTGCTCAACATGCTGAAAATTTCAGGGAGAAAGAAGAGTTGAAACTAAACACTCGAATGTGTGTTTACAGTAACGTTGATGCGTTACTGTAAAGCTGCATTTATTTTATTTAAACCCTCAAGTAATTTCTATCTCTTGCGATACACATGAACGTGAGAAACTATACTATTAGATATGTCTAGTTGTTTCAGCAGTATCGTATAACATCCATATAGTAAGATTAATTAGTAGGCAGAAGCAATGGCTCTGCTTGAAATCTAAGGGGAAAATCAAAGGATCAAGAGAAACATAATAGTTTGAATGCATGTATAAACCAGCAGTGGGTGGAACCACTGAACTGCTAGGCTTCCCCTCCACCAATGTTGGACTTCTGTTTGTTAGTGTAACATGCTAATCTTAATAGAACTAGATATTGTTCGGAAAATTCAAAACTACTATGAAAGGAAGTTTGCTGCCCTATCAGCAATACTATCCATACTGGTTTCTTAGTATTTATTATTTATTTATTTTGTATTTCTATCCCACCCTATACCTGAAGGTCTCAGGGCGGGTTACAATATTATATTAATCTTAGACAGGTCCCTGCCCTCAGGCTTACAATCTAAAGTAAGCAGAAAGGTCAGAGAGAAAAGATTTCCTTTAATTTTTATGCTGCAGCATAGGAAGCCTTGCTTTCCAGAAACCCCATCAAGACAAGCTTTGTACTTCTCACATTCCAGACTGACCTCCAAATGCTTCCTTTGACATGCACAGTAAAGGGAAAGTAACACAGTGTAAACAAAGGTCATGGCTGACTGGCTCAGACCAGTTACTCTTTGAAGCTGCAGACTCCTTATCAGTTTCTTATGTTCTTGCAAACACACTGTCTTCCTTCATTCCTTACAATATCCCAAGCAGATGCTGTCCAGTGCTGCTTGAAGACATTTGAGATGAACAGTCCCCATGTTCTATTTCTTGGAAGTTTTTTTTTCTCATTCAGATTTAATACTGTGTTCCATGTAGTTTTCATGTAATCTGTAAACTAGGATTCAGGATTTTTAAACCTGCTAATAATAATATTCTAGTTGGTAACTGATAATAAATGTTATGAGAACACTGATGATGACCACTGTTATCTAAGGTTGCAACTCCAGAATGAGTAGGAGAATCATAGAAATGAATTTGGAACTTCTTACACAATTTAGATCATTTCAAACCACAAGTGAAAGTTACCATCACAGTTCTGCCCATTACTATTTCCCAAGGTGTGGCGCATTAGATGGTTTTGGGGGGCTAAACATCTTATTTTCTTTTCTTAAGAGCAAGAACTTTATTTGTTCATTCATTCAACTGTTTATATCCTGCCCATTATTCAAAGTTCCAAGGACAATAAAAATATATACAAAATAAGAAAACATACTTTAAATATAGGCCTGTCCTTGGCCAGACAGTGGTCAGAGGAAGCTAAACATCAAAGACCTGGGTGAAGTTTATATTCTGTGCTATTACCCCTCTCACCTCAGAGGGTGGTGGACCTGCAAAAATAGCCTAATTTGAGACCTTACTACCCTGATAGGTCTATTTACTATCCTGATAGGTCTATAGGTCCTTCCAGTGTTTGGGACCAAGCCATTATATGTTAATACCAACATCTTCAGTTGGGCTTGGTATTAAACAGGTAACCAGTGCAGATCTTTCAAGATCAGCAAGATGTGCATCTGACCAGAATTATTAAGTAGTAGATGGTACAGAAGAAATCATCAGTATTGTACATTGAATGACTGAAATCTAAGAAACACTGCTATACATGTTGTGCTGTACACTGAAGTTAGTGTATAAAAGCTGTAATAGACTTTGAAGAAAAGGAACAAACTATATTTGTACTATAATTACTTTATATGCCATCAACCCTTGACACACATCAGGGATGAGGAACTTTGCGGCAAGGGGATTCTGTAAACTTAAAATAGAGAGCAAAGAAACAAATGTTTTTGTCATAGATTCTTTATAGCTGTGTCTCCATTATGCAGCAAAGGCATTTTGACCAGAACTTAAGGACAGTTTCCATAACAGTAATGGAGACTCCTGCCCTGAGATCCAGATTAAGGTGTCTTGGCTGTGTAATAGGAACACCAAAGACCTGTGGAAAGAAGGAGGCATTTATTTTCTGTTGCTCTTTGCTTTCTCCTTTTGAGTTTGGGATACAGGAAACTTGTGTCTTAAAGAGATGTTTTTCTGAAAAATGATGAAGACTGCTTTGGGAAGCAATTGTTTTGGACTTGTTGGCAACACATGTTCTGTAGACATTACAGCAATTAGCTAAAAGTTACATAGTTCTGACTGGAAAAATACTATGAATGTCTTGCTTCTTTCTGTTATGGATAAAATTGATATTTGCAAAGTTTAATGTTTTTCCCCCCCATAATCCTTTGTAGATACAAGCCTCCATCCACAGAGAACAATCCTACTCTAGAAGACCCCACGCCAGACTACATGAATTTGCTAGGAATGATTTTCAGTATGTGTGGCTTGATGCTGAAAGTAAGCAATAGTATTTTAGGCTTTTGATTATAAAGCATTATAAGTATTAGCTGACAAATCTATTACAAGGTTCTTCCAGTGTCATTTTATATGTTACAACTAAATTGCTGATACATGCATGAAACCATTTGGGAAGCTGGGTACTATGTCTGTTCCCTGTTCTCTGCTCTCTTATGGCATCCTCCAGCCACCAAGCCTCCATTTTACAATCTCTAAATTCCATTTTGTTATTCTTACAGTAGGGTACTCCAAACACACATATAAAAACATGTTCCCCTTTTAGTTAGTACTGTATGCATACTGATTTCCAGAGATTGATACATTGTGAGCAATCTCTTGTAGCTGAAGTTTCAAAAAAAGCTCTTTCATAAAAGTTCTTCCCCTTTTATTTATTATTACCATATTATTATTATCATATTCTATCCTGCCCTATACCTGTAGGTCTCAGGGCAGGTAACAAGTTTTAAAACAACAGATTACAAGCAATCTATATTAAAAACAATATCGATAAAACACTCTTAAGAAATCCAGCATATTTAAAAGCATATACTAAATATTAAAATACTAATATCTGTGGTGGGGGGAAATATAGTCACATTAGCCAAAGGCCAGAGCAAAGACTTGTGGAATATTTCAACTGGCGGCTACAGTATATGGTACCAGAAACTTGCCCTTTACCATTTCCCTGCCATCCTACAGTGGAGGACATTCTGGAGCAGATCATCCAGGAAGCGATTTGAACTCTATTGTAATCCTGTTGGGGCTAGCAGAATAGGCTGGTGTTGCCTAGAAAATTGTGTCAGCAAAAATGCCGATGCAAGGGGAAGACTGTTTTTCCAGCTGATCTCTTGTGACCTGCCCTGAGACCTGTGGGTAAAAGGCAGGCTAGAAATATAAATTCAGAAATAAATACATTTGTTCCCTGGCTTGAATCAAATGCTGGGCTTGATGACAGGCAAAGCAGAAATTTCATAAAACCCAAATTCAAGTTGTAAAGTAGATAGAGATGACATAGATAACTGTCCACTGACATTTGCTTATAATCTCATAAGTAAGGTGCATAATCACCCGTTCCATATGTCAGTCTGTATCATTTCATGGCCAAATATTTCAGAGAGCTGAGATGCCCATGAATAATGTTGCATTGCTTGAGAACCTGAATGCCTTAAATTTCCTAGTTTCCTTTCTTACTATACAGTTAGCTGTCAACACTAAGCTTCTAGAGGGATTTGCCTTTAAAGCTAAAGGTAACTCCCGAGATCAGTTAAAAGGAAAGCCCTGCAGTCACAAGAGCTTTAGACCTGTACTAGAGAGCAACTGATATTCCTGAGTCACTGTTGTCACGTTGTGGCTCAGTCTCCATTGTTTTTACAGTTAAAGTGGTGTGCCTGGATAGCTGTCTACTGCTCATTCATCAGCTTTGCCAACTCTAGGAGTTCAGAAGACACCAAGCAAATGATGAGCAGCTTCATGTGAGTCATGCTTTTCAGATTATTCCAACCTTTGAGTCCTGTGTGTATTCCCTACTGCAGCTGAGCATTTGTTACATTTACCTTATTATTTAAAAATGTTCAGACATTCCACATGCACAAAGTATAGCATCCATTCGGCATACATCCTCAACTTTATTTTCCCAAGCTACAGCCTTCGGGTGGCCTCCGAAAGGACTTTGACAACTCCCCTGCTGTCCCCAAGGCTGACATTCTAAAATATGTAGGCTTGATGTTTACCCTTGAAGGGCCTCTGTGCACATGTGCAGAAGGCCTTCACAAAAAGACACTCTGTTTCACAGTGGCAAGGCCCTGGCTCAGTATACAAGAACATTGACAGCTCCAGAACTGCAAGTTTTTGTAAGTTAGAGGGGGGTTGAAGTTCTTCCGTGTGCTCTAACACCCTTTCAGCATGAGATGTTATGGAGACAAGGAGACTTCCAGTACTTCTGCAAGGCATTTACAGACATGTGGCTTTAGATAACTGTGTGTTCTGTGATGATAGAGCAAGAGCTTTCCCTATAAAGAGACTCAATATCTTAATAAATAAAATATATATTAAAAAAAAGATTCAGTATGTATCAAACTAATTCCCCAATTATTCATTCTTCTTGAGGGAAGCACTCAAAGTATGGAAAAAAGCTAAATACATTCCAAATGCATGGTTTCCAAATACAGATTCTGAATACATATTAGAGAATTTTCCAGTCCCATTCAAAATTGTCTCTTTTGGCATTTGACCTGAGTTTTTATTACTTGCTTTGCTGTTTACATTCTCTCTCTTGCTTCTTTTCTTCAGGTTGTCTATCTCCGCTGTAGTGATGTCTTACCTGCAGAATCCTCAGCCCATGTCTCCTCCTTGGTGAAGGCTTAAAAACCTTCTCAGAACTCCTCCTACAGGGCATCCGTGCATGGCTGGTTTGCGAGAGGACTGTTTTCTCAGGCAGTGCAAATACTTTTGCACAATCTTAGTGTTGCGAAAGTATTGGGAGTAACCATTTTGTTGTGGCAATAAAGTGATGATTGTTAAGGATGCTTACAATACCAGATTATATGTTAATATCATTTCTCTCAAGGACAAATTTAGCTCCTAGCTAAATAAATGCATTTCTTCTTTACTGTTTTCTGATTGTACTCTTTGTATTGCTAGGGACTTCCACCTCTCTGAAAAAGGAAACCGTTCTGTTCAGATACATTTACTCTTACAAGCAATTAGAAGTAGTATCTGCCTTCAGAACTAACTTCTGAAGCCAATCAGGATGCAAGAAAAACAGTCACTTGGGAAACTTCTTTCAAATTATGTCTGTACATAAGCTGTCATCTTCCTATTATAGCCTGTAGTCAGAGGGCTGTAAAGGCATGTTCTCAGATAGCTTTTAGGGTGTAGCACCATATTTTATTAAGGAAATGTGAGATAATACCCTTTTTAGAAGTTTTCTGTATAGGGTCCTGTGGTTAATTTATTTAAAATATTTTATATCTCCATCTGAAAAGAGACTGTCAGAGTGACTTGTAACTCGGAACGAGTATACTTAGAATGAAATTAAGCAAGAATGTCCTGTATCAAGGCAATACAACCTGGCTTCCCATTACATGCGATATACTGAGTCTGTATGCATGTAGAAGCAAAAGGATTTCTACAATGTCCATTTTATATGTGAAGTGATATTTGTGGAAGAGCTGAAGCATAGGATAAGATGATAGTCTTAAATTATGTCATGTTAGGGAGACGTTTTACACAAATAAAAGCAATCAGATTTAAAGTAAAAGTCCAGGTGTTAGCCAGTCATTTATTTTAATGCAGCATCTTTTAGGTAAAGGGTTGATTTAAGGATTGTGCTTTCCCCATTACCCCACACCAAGGTTGTCTTGTTTTGTGATGAATTCTCCTGCAAGCCTTTGAAGGAGAGTGACAGGGTTTGACTGGACCAGGGAAGTGGCAGGGGTAGAATATCAGTGAAGAGAAGGGCCTGCAGGTAAGGATGAAGAGAGGCACTGTTAAGGCCTAGAGGGAAAACATGTCCCAGAGTTTGGAAATACATTTACATTAGTAAGAGTATGGTGAGTGGAATACTTCTGTACTGGGTATTGATACATTTGCAGACAGGAAAGAAGATGCCTAGAACACAGCTAGCCTGATGTTACTGGGTGACAACTCTCATTGCGAGCAAAAATTAAAAGCAATTGCAAATGTTGGGGTATTAGAGGGGGAGGATAACTGCCTCTTCAGCCAAAGTCATGGTGCATCTTCACCATCAGACTGAATGGAGTTTGATACACCTCAGAAGAGAGAGACCACTGCGTAGACCGGTGATGGCCAACCTATGACACGCGTGTCACAAGTGACACGCCAACCCCTTTTGGGTGACACACATGGCCACCCTGGCACCTGGGCGTGAAGTGGGCTTGTTCTTGAAGTGTACAAAATACCAACTTTCAATTGAAGATTTAGCAACAAAAGTCACTAATGTAAAGAATTATTTGTTTTTGCTTTTAATAAAATACATATATCAAAAATATAACTGTTTTACTAGAGCCACAAATATCACAAAATTATGGATATTTCTAGATGTGACACAACACCTGTGTTAAGCTAGGTTTTCTTGTGAATTTTGACACACCGAGCTCAAAAGGTTCACCATCACTGGCATAGACTGTGGGCTACCACAAAGAGAGACCCCTCAAGGGGTCCCCAACCCTTTAGCGACTGAGCGTGCTAATGCTGACAAGGGGTCTTAATTCATGGGGAATTCACTCCTGCCCTTAGTCCCCATTAGCAGCTTTGTTAATGTATTCTGCGATAATTGCAGCTTCACAACTGTATTCAAGGGAAGCCATACGCAGAGGACACCATAGTCCAGTCTTGAAGTTCCCAGAGCATGGATTGCAGTGGCCAAGCAGCCCCTATCCAGAAAGGTTCATGACTGGTGAACCAGGCAGCTGGAAGTGGGCACTCCACTTCTCCTTCAAGTGACTGAGATGGATCCAGGAGTTTATCCAAATTCAATTGTTCCTCCCAGCAGCTGGGAAGTGGGAGGGAAGGGCGGCGGGAGACTTGTCGCGACCCCTCTGAAAGTTTGACCCCCAAAGGGGTCCCGACCCCCAGGTTGAGAACCACTGTTCCAGAGGAATGCAACTGTATCAAGTGAAGAACATCTCCCTATTTCATGAACATGAGAGCATGTGACCCACAAGACCATCATCTTGTCTGATTTTGTCTGTATTGATTACAAAGTACCTGAAAAGCCTCTCCTGACTCAGATGGGATGGATTGATAGAGCTGGTTATTTATCAATATACTGGTGGCATTCTAAATCACCTGATGACTTCTCCCAGTGGCTTCATACAGATATTTTTAAAACGGGAGAGATGGTCTTGCAAGTGATGGTAGTTGCCTTGTTGGTTTTGGATTTAATATTGTATCAGTTATCACTGTTTTGCAATATTATTTTATAATGTTCTATTTGTATAATGTATGGCTCAATTTATATAATAAAAGTATTTTAAAAAAAGAGATAAGAGACTCCTAAGGAACTCCACAACTTACTTCCCGAAGTACAAAAGTCTCCCAAGACTACTTTCTGATTTTGGCTTTGCAGATAGGTGCAGAACCATTGCAGTGTTGGGCTCCCCAGTTCCCAATCCCTATAGCCTTTCCAAAAAAATACTATGGCCAGTCACATCAAAAGTATTTGAGACCCTGAGAACCAGCAGGGTTAGCTTCCTTTTCCTAACAAGTATCATCAATCAGGGCAATGAAATGGGTCCATATAATCTGTCTCCTCCAAGCATGCCTGAAATGCATGCTGAGTTGTCAGTTACTCCAGCTAGCATTACCACAGATTTAACGCTATCATAATAAATAATAATCCCAATAAAACACTGTCATCATGAGCACTTTACATTTCTCTGTCAGGGGAAAAAAACCCTACAACGAATACTATTCCAAGCTGCAAAAGTGTAGGCACAGAAACCAAAGGAGGCAATCCTCGATAAAGCTATTATTATTCTAACTACACTGAAATATTTAAAAGGCAGAATACTCTTCTGGGATTGCGCTTGCAGGCAGAGCGACTGTAATTCTAAATTGGCAACCAAACAGATTCTTCTGGCAGTTGGCAAAAAGTTAAGCAGAACTGGGCTTGGTTTGCATTTGCTGGGAGAACATCAGGAAATCCCAAAGTATCATTGAGAAACATCCCAGGACCCGCAGGAGCAAAACTACTTCCTTATTTTTGCTAAGAAAACTATATGGATATGTCCATTATTAGCCATAGGAGTCGACCTCTATTTGAGGATGCCTTTACCTCTATCCACGATTTGTGTCTAAAAATCCGGAGATCGGCAATGTATTTAAATGCAGAGTTTTTTTTCCAAACCACATTAATGTGCACAGGGCGGGGGAGCGGGGTGGACTAAGAGCATAGTCATCAGCCATAGCGTCCTATTACGAAAGCAAGAAAGACGTGATGGGGAAGGAGGAATGGTTTTCCTTTCTTCTGTGCCTCAGGAGGGAGGAGAAAGAAGCCCTCGAATGCCTCTTCGACGGCCTTGGACAAGGTTGCAGCAGCCTCCGTGGGTGGGATCCTTTGCCTTTCAGAGCGAAGCAAGACCGCCCCCCCCCCCGCTGCCTACTTCGCTTCCCCTCCCCGATCTATTTTGAATCGATGCTGTTTTCATTTCCGCCTTCCTGTTCCGCTTGCGGTGCCAGGAAATTCCTCGCTTCCGCACTGGCCGGGCAGGCGACGGGGGCGTTGTGGAGGCCGCGTCGTCGGTGTGGAATGCAGCTGGGGGAGGGAGGGGACGGGCGGGCGCAGGCTCCAGCCTGTCCTGCTAATCGCTCACCGCCATGCAGAAGGCTTAGCGAAGCTGCCTTCATCCGCCCTGACCTACATTTTCCGCTCTCCGAGGCTTCCTTGGTCGCCGGCCCGGGGAACATCTGGATTCGTGCCCCGCTTGGACGGGACGCCAAGGAGGAGAACGACGGGGGCGGCTTTGCGCGCTGCCGGGGTTTAAACCAGGGCACCTCCAGGCCATCGCGGCACTAGTAGAAGGCCACAGATCTGAAACCCGGGGAAGCATTTTTAAGGCAAACACGTTGCAGTCTCGGGGGCTGAATGGCTCAGAGGAAGTTCAGGGAGCACTCTGACGCATGGGGGAGGCAGGCCAGCTCCCTGGCTTGGTTCGCCTTTGAGGTGAAAGAGAAAAAGGCGCTTCCAGACTCACAGGAGCTTGTCATGGCACGAGCAATTGTTTCCTCTCCCAGCTACAGCAGGAGAGGAAAGGATTCTTGTGCAGGTTTCTCTCAGAGGCTTTAAAGGGAGGCCCTGAGAGGGAGGCTTCTGGCGGGCCAAACCTTGTAGCCTTCACTCCTGCTGGATACTGACACTTGACCAAAAGCCAAAGCCAAGGAAGGCTGTAATCTTGAAGGGTTCGTTCATTCCTGCCTTAGGACATAAGAGAATCCGTGCTGGATCAGGCCACAGCCTACCTATTTATTTTATTTTATTTACATATTTATCCCGCCCCAGACCCGAAGGTCTCTGGGCGGGTAACAACAGATTAAAATAGAATATACATTAAAAGATGTTAAAAATTCAGCACATATAAAACTATACAATATGTTTAAAATGATAGTGTCTGTACTGAGGGAGGGAACATTAACAGCTCATCCAAAGGCCAGGGCAAAGAGGTGCGTCTTCACTGCCTTCCTAAATATATATAAGGAAGGGGCCTGACGCACCTCGAGGGGGAGGCTATTCCATTGTCTGGGGACCATCACAGAAAAGGCTCTCTCCCGGGTGCCCACCAACCTCACTGTTGAAGGTTGTGGGACAACCAGGAGGGCCTCACCACTTGATCTTAAGGCACGGGCAGGTCGATATGGGAGAAGGGGTTCCTTTAGATATTTGGGGCCCAAGTCATTTAGGGCCTTATAAGTCAGAGTCCAAACCTTGAATTGGGCTCGGTAGCGAATTAGCAGCCAGTGCAATTCTTTTAAGACCGGCGTGATGTGCATCAGGCTAGATGTTCCTTCCGCTCAGCATTCTAGCAGCTGCATTTTGCACTAGCTGCAACTTCCGAACTGTCTTCAAGGGCAGCCCCATGTAGAGTGCATTACAGTAGTCCAATCTAGAGGTTACCAGAGCATGGATAACTGTGGCCAAATCATCTCTATCCAGAAGAGGCTTCAGTTGACGGACTAGCTCAGCATCCTGTCTCAAAGTGGCCCACCAGTTGCTTCTGCATTCTCAAACAGAAGACAAAACCTTTGCCTGTTCTTGAATCCCTACTAATAGCCTTTAGAGGCATCCTCCCTGTTTCTCCAACCTGAAGAAAGCACCTAGGCATCCATTCCAGGAGCCATTAATACACCTATCTTTCCTTCACATAATGTTGATATTGTGTATATGGAAAGGCGCTAGGGAGCAAGTGGTACAGCTGAGGTGGGAATTAACAGTTACTTTGCTGCTCATCTGAGCAACTCACCTTGGCTAAGAAGGATTGCTGTCTGTCCCTCATCATACTGATAAAGCTTTGCTTGTCTTCAGCATGTTTGGACTGGGCTTTGGTTCAAGGTCTGAAACTTGCTCTGGTTGGAAAATGTACCCTCTGCACTGTGATCATTTGGTGCTGGAAGGGGGCACAAAGATGCTGTGTTTGATGATTGTATCACCCATTCTCTTGACTAGAATTCTGACTTTCAAGAAGACTTTGGTCCTCTGGTTGGCACTGCCACCCTTTCTTGTCATTGGCCAGTCACGTTGGGCTTGATAGGACTTTTAATTCAGCAGTATCTAGAGAGTTGCATATTCACTTCTGGCCTTTAAGTTCTGGTCTGTGTTCAAACAAAGGCCACATTGTGTTCTCTCAAATGAAGGTAGATTGTCCAGTTAGGGTAACTAGGGTTATTTTTTTAGGTTGAAGGCTAGGTTTTGTGACATGAAGCGTGGAAATTCTTGGGCTTTTACTATATTAATTTGATACTTAATGTGTTCCTTATTTGAAAATCATATGCCAAGCATACATTATCTGCAAATTTTAAGTCACAGTGCCTTGAGAGGTATACATGTATGCTTAAGAAAAACTGTATGCATCAGGATCAGTTTTTTAAACTTATATTCTTAATTTCAATTGTGTCACTTTTTTATGCTGATAGTGTCCGTTCAGTTATAACTCAGGGGACTTTTGTAGATCATAGCAACTTTATGTTTCCTTGGTGAAAGAAAATTGGATAGGAATGTTTAAAATAAATTTAAATAGTTGAATTTCTCAAGTAACTTTCTCTAAAGACATTAAGCAAGAGCAGTGCAGTGCCGTCTCCTTGAGATTTGTCTGCGGGCAAAGGGTCCTTACCTACAATACAACAACCTCACTGGGAATGGATAACTATCCACCGGAACTTGGGCCTTTCTGCGTTTGGCCGTATTCTGGAATATATCCAGAACAGGGGCTTGCTGTCTGCATGCTAGTGCAGACCATGGCAGACCCCAAGTGAGACAACATGCCCCTATCCCAAGGTATGTTCTAGAACGGTGATGGCCAACCTATGACACGCATGTCACAAGTGACACGCCAAGCCCTTTTGGGTGACACACATGGCCACCCTGGCACCTGGGCGTGTAGTGCTTGCTTGTTCTTGAAGTGTACGAAATACCAACTTTCAATTGAAGATTTAGCAACAAAAGTCACTAATGTAAAGAATTATTTGTTTTTGCTTTTAATAAAATACATATACCAAAAATATAACTTTTTTACTAGAGCCACAAATATCACAAAATTATGGATATTTCTAGATGTGACACAGCACCCGAGTTAAGCGAGGTTTTCTTGCAAATTTTGACACACCGAGCTCAAAAGGTTCACCATCACTGTTCTAGAATAAGGCCAAGTGCAGAAAGGGCTCTTAACGTACCACGAAAAAGCTGAAGTGCAATATACCTAAGAGGAGGCTTTACATGCAGATATTTTAAATAAGGAAAAGGTGGGGGAGCGCATCCAATTCTTATAATAATCTCTCATTATAGCAAAAATAATGAACTCAAAACTGTGTAAAAGCCTCAATATATATGTTCATAGGTTAAGCAGAGTAACCACTCCCAACACAGTGAAGTAGATTAAGGGGGCAGAAAAAATGATTTATCAACTTCAGACACCCGTGTGTTTGCTCGCTTCTTCATTCCATGCCTACCCACTTCCTAACGGACATCACAGGACAAGCAGATGGGCGATAGCGGCTTCACAGGAAGAAAACACTAGAAGCTCTTAGACCAGGGGCTACGGAACTGCTGCTTTTGGACAGGAAGGAAGATGGCCCCACCCTGTAAATGTTCCTTTCCCTTTATGACATCTGCTGACAAAATGGACGATACTAGCCTCACTGATTTACACAAGACACCACGTTTATGCAGACATATTCTGCTTATTCAACAAGACAGTTCCCAATTTACTTTGATTATATAATCCTCCTTTTGGATGCTCTCCTGTACTATCTGGGTGCATTTCTTTGTTAATACACACAGGCTTCTCCTGGCATTGCTTTTGAGCAGGAAGAAGGTCTGTTAGCAGACCACTTTGGGAAGCAAGTGCCCCAATTTCAGTTGTGCAGAATGGCCTGCTTTTCCACAGCTGCCATTATTATTTACATTTTTATCCTACTGTACCTTCTGAGGTCTTAAGACTGTATTGTACAGTTCCTGGAGGAGGAAACCACTTCTTCAGCCAAAGTCACAAGTAAAGAGATTTGCCAACTGTCCAAAAGAACAGAGCAAGCACACGTGAAAAAACTCAGAAGGGAGGCCATTTCACAGTCACTTACGCCTTTATGAGTCAAATTTAAAACCTTGAATTGGCTTCAGTAGCAAAACTGGCAACTAGTACAATCTCTTTAAAGACTGGCATGAAATGACAGCCAGTAGGGACCATAAGCAGCCTGCTGCTTTCTGTGCTAGTTGCAGGTTCTGAACCGTCTTGAAGGGCGGCCTTATTTAGAGTGTGTTTGAACAATCCAGTCTGGAAGTTATCAGAGCCTGCTATGGCCAACCTTGTATAGGAAGAGCCATAGCAGGCAAACCGACTGGAGCTGGAAGGTGGTGCTGCTGGCAGTTGCTACCACCTGGGCTTCAAGCGAAAGACATGAAGTCAGGAGTGTTTAGTGTCCCTTCCAAAGGAGCACCAGTCCCATCAAAACCAAACTATCTTCCTCCTTCATGGTCTCAAAAGCCTGTTGACACATAGTGCCACCATCTTGTCTGGAAGTAGCTTGTTTTTTACACCACATGCAGCCCATTATTGCTTTGTGTCTGATGTATTAGATGATACACCCAGGGGCACATTATCATCACTTCAAACAGTTGTATTGGTCTTTTGACAGGGACAGTTTGCATGCAGGATTGGTCTTCCTAACAGACTGACAAACAATAGATATATGGTATCTTACCCAGAAACAAAAAACGTTTACTTTCCCCAATGTATGTTTTGTGTAAGGGGATGCTGTGGGAATTCCATTCCTTGCTTACAGTGTAAAAATACTAGCTCTGGACAAGAAAATACTTTCTATGAGCTTTATGATTGTGACAGCTGGCTGCCAGGTACAGGACTGGGCCTTTCACAATGCTGCAATTTCAGAGAAGTATGAGGAATCACAAATAGACCAAAGGGAATGAATTGGGTTTGGTTCCTGTTGACAATGTAGACACAGCCATGCAGTTTTTTGGCATATACAGGGGTGATTTTACCATTAGCACCTTCTAGGGAAAGGCAGGGGATTAGACCTGTGACCCTCTGCTTTCCAGGCACATGTCCTAAGCTACAGCCACTCACACACCCAGAAAAAAAAGATAGCCTGGTTGTTGAATGGTGGTGGTTTGTTTCCAAGCCCAGCACACTTTCTTAGATGGACCAAAGATAATTAAAACAACTGCTTCACCCTAACCACCTGAGAACTTTGAAAGAGAGCTAGCAACAGCGAACCAACTACAGGTCGCGTCTTTCATTTTTAAAAAAGTATGCCAGGGCTTTTGATTATCACATTTTCTTTATTTCTGAAGCTATGCTATCTGTACAGGTTCTGCTTACCTCATACCTCTGTAGGACTGTAAAAAAACCCCAGGCTTCTACTGACTAGGCTTTAGCTCCAACTCAGCTGGCAGGATGCCTAGGCTGAACTGGGCAAGTGCTGCCCTGCTAGGGCGAGGGACAAAGAACAGAGGACATGTTCCCAAGGCACCTCCCTAAGTCTGCACCCATGAGTACCTGGCACGTGCAGCCGGCGTGGGAAGAAAGCAGAGGAGAGAGGTGGCCTCACTGGTCTTTTTGCAGTAGAGGTATTGATCCAAGGTGGGCACAAATCAGTTGGCACAGGAGAAAACTGAAGAATAGAGTCAGATGTGGGCAAAGCCCTTTCATCTACCCTTTTATTTCAAAGTACAGAAGCTTTCTTCATATGATTCCAGCCAATCTTGGACTCTTGCCAAATCTGTGCTATAACAAAAACAGGTTCTTTGTGCAATGTATGTTCAAAAATTATGTATCTTGCGAAAGAGAAGTAACTTCATGAATAGGTCCTTATTTTTTCTGCATCTGATTCTTCTCCTTTCCTTGATATTTGGCCCATTTTTAACCATGGAACTGAACAGCAAGCTGCCAGAGTTTAGCATTCCACATTTCCTGATAGGGGGGAAATGCTTACTACTGTATAGTGGTCTCATTTGTCCTCAGAAAATCATGGGGGCTGGGGGAAATAACCTTTGCACCCTTTCCTCCTAATTACTTTTTGGGTGTTCTTTTAATCTTGAGAAAGTAAGTCTAATCCTTTACTTTAGGAGAAGAATAGAGTTTGCTGGCAATGTACTCTAAGACAGTGATCTTCTCATTTGTTTAAAATCAAATCACATTCTGAGTTTCTTAAATTATTAACTGAAGTTGGGGAGGGTGGCTAGTGGGTGAAATGAGATCAGATATTACATATTCATTTGTTACTCTAAGGAAACATAAATACAATATTTATATTTTGTTGTATATACAACATGCTCATAAGGTAATTCAAACTGTCAGGTATACTTAATCTTTATTTGGTGCCAATGTGCAGATGAGTGAACATATTACAGTCTTTCCAATCATGTGTTAATACGTATGGGATGCCATTTATGAATTTTGTCTCATTCATATTATTACTTCATGCACTGATTATTACGTCGTGTGCATAATTTTCTTTCCCACCACAAAGTGACAAAACTTTCATTTGCTGTTTGTCAGTGATTTTCAGCTGTGAAAAATCTAGGAGCTACTTCTCTTCTGTGTGTCAGTTTGGCTTTGCAAGCATATTATTAATAAAGGACAGATACAAGATTAAAAGTGATCTTGTACAGTATATGTATTCCAAGAAAACTTTAGATACCATGCTCTTCCCTGTTCTTGGCCATTGATTTTGTTTCCTTCTTTTTAGCTAGGGTGGGGGTAGGGAAAGATACATGACAACACTGAAAAGTTCTGGCGTCTAGCATAACCTGCTATAGTGCTTAGCTTATGCAGCCTGTCTACAAAGCAGTTTCCCATGGGTGCTAATTATTCTGAGGTGTGGCCCATAATTGCCTGAGCTGAAGCATTTTAATAAGGCTGTCTGGCTGCTCCCTGCCCAGGATAATATTCAGTAGTAATTCCACATGCCGAGGAGTGTAGGAATCGTGGGATCCCAGCCTGCCTCTACAACGTGGCAGAGCATGAGAAGAGCAGAAAGGGTGTATCAACTTGGATTAAGTGACATCTTGAGCAATTCCACAGGGCTGTGTGCTCTTCAGCTGTACTCTTCCATCCAGGGCCTATAGTGATACAAAAAGCAAAGACTCACCCTTAAACAAGGGTTAATGGTGGACACATTTGAGTCTGATGTTGGAGAGAATGAATGAATCAAATCATGCCTATGGGAAGGGGGAGAGGCCTACACCCTTTGAGAGGCACATGTTGATCAGGATGAATGAGGAAAGGGGTGAGTTATTTATTTACAGTATTTAACAAGTGTAAACATTACCAGACAGTGCAAAGTGAGCAGTACTCAACCACACCCAGAAGCTCAGAAACTGAATCCATTTTCCTTTTTCTGCTTTCAGTACAAGCTTGGCTAACATGGACGTGTTTGGTATGGGCAATTATCACATGAGTCTGAATAGAACTGTAGCTTTCAGGATATCTTGCCTACCATTGGTCCTGCATACTTTGACCCCTGGTAGCACTTCCTTTTAGCTGTGATGCCTTTCACCCCACCAGTCCCAATGGCCATGCACTACCACTGCTGTCATGCTTTTCTGGCCTAACACCAGGTCAAAAATATTTGATTCAAACTAGATTTAAACTCTGAAAAACAAAAGTACAAAAGCAACAGCTATCAAAGATCCACATTCAGTCTTCATTCAAAAGCTCAGAGTCAGGGGGCCCAGTATATCACCACTACAGCCCTGACTCACAGTGACAATCCTGCTTTCCAGTTTAGTTTGATCTCACAGGTAAGAATACAAGAAAGAATCTCTGAAGATTATCTCAGGAAATAAACAGGTATAATGAAGACAGTCAAAGGGCAGGAAAGGGTAACAGTTTAGTAGTCACAATTGTTTCTACTAAAATCTAAGGCAGGCTACTAATTATAAGAGCAAGAGTTGGGGGAAATGCTTTTTTCTGCCTTAAGTCTTGGAATCTACTGACCTCTGGTTAATGACAAGAGGCCCCAAAACTAGGTTAATCTTCCAGGTTTTTAAAGCTGAGATTGTACCCCAAGAGCCTGGAAAAATCTGTTCTATACACTTCCACAGTGTGTGCTTGCTCAAGCATGAAAGCATGTGCAAGTCTCTCTCTTCATTATGTTTCTCCCCACAGCATTTATTGCTGTTTTCATACACTTTTAAGTTCTTGTCATGAGTTGCTGCAGGTTCTGAGGGAACAACTTTTCTTCCTGGCTCTTACTAAACGAGACAAAGGTGGGCTCAATAAAACGAAGAGAGGGAAAAATCAAAATTCCACATCAGTTATAAAATATTTTTGTCACACTGAGGATAACAAACTGAAGAGGAAGCTGTGTAAGAATCTGAAGGTACAAATGACCTCCCTATGGTGATGTCCCCTCCCTTCTTCCACTCCTCACCCCGTGAGAACGTAAGAACCTTAGCAGGTGCCGGATATAGCCTGGCTTACGGTATGGCGGAACAGGCAGTCAGTTCTGGTATCCTGTCTCCTGAGGTAGCCAAGGCACCGGAAACCAAGTTGACTGCATGTGATATGCTAGTCCTTCTTTGCTCTGCAGCCCCCATATCCTGGCTGAAGGTTTTTTTTGTTTTGATTTTGTACTTCAGCCTGTGCCTTAGAGGGGGCGGTGAGGGAGCACAGATTCCTGGCAAAGAGTCACACTGTGTGAGTGGGAGCCATTAGCTATGTTGCCTTTGTTCTGCTGGAGATGTGCTCGGGGCGTTATCAAAGACCCTTCTGTGTTTTCACAGGGGGAGTGTCTTGCACAGGCAATGGCGTGACAGGGCCCCTAGGTGCAATGCAGAAATGTCTAGGCTTTTCTACAGCCTTCTCATGCAGCTGCCAAGCAGAGAAGTCAAGACAAGACAAGCAAACGAGACACCACAAATTCACACACATTTTTAAAAACACTACAACAGAAAAAAAAACCTACCATTTTTATGCTTTCTTATACTTCAGACTTTAAGCACCAAGGCTGGAATAGATGTTGCTACGTTTGTGACGGTAACATGCCCAAAGAGGCTCATACCTGCACTTCAGAATGTTTGCTCTTGCACATGTTTAAAAAAACCCTCCTCCAAAGACCCTCAGGCCCCTTCAGAATGGGATGCTGTGGAGACAACTTCACGGCCATTCCAAAGCACCTTGGAGACTTAGCTAGCAATTCTTCAAAACAGTAACCAAGAATCTTGGATTATTTATCCAACGGTCTCAGGGCAGGTCACAATAAAATCACTATAAAACAGGTAAGATAAATTAGCTAAAACAATATAAGAGAATTTTACGTTACATATGCATATCTAAGGACACAGGCACAATGCACTGGAATTTGTGAGCAGGCCAATTCCTTGTATAGCCCAAAGGTTTGGATCCCACAGACCAGCATGTGGTACAGAACTGTATCATGCGTGTAATTGCTGATAGCCAGGGAACTACACAAGCTCAGTCTACCAGAGTACGTCAGTGATGCTGCAGAGATGACATTGGTTAACAAATGTAAGTCAAAGGCGCTTTGGCAGCAGAGCCCAAACTATTAAGAAGTCATTAGTGCTGTGGAGGTTAGACTCAGTTGACCAGGGTAAGTCATTGAACCCTGGTCAATTTAGACACTGCAGAAGTGGGACCCAGGCTATCAAGAAACGAATGGCACTGCAAGCATGAGATCTAGGTCACATCTCAGAAGCACCACGGAGGTGTCCTTTCCCCCACCCACACAGCAGCATGTTTCCATGAATCCCTGTATTAATATGTCCGCCCAGTGTACTGCCATTCCAAGGCAAAGAGTGCTTTGGCTGAACAACGATCTGATGGTGCCTTAACATCTTGTCTCACAGTGGTTGTAGCAACACTGTGAGTTGAATTAAAGGAGGTGTCAGCACCTGCACAATACAGCTGACTCACGAAGAATCCAGAAAATTGGTCTCTGTGGGTGGGTCCTGGCACTCCTCAGCACAACCTGGTCAGAGTTGTGGCAATGGCTAGCCAAGATGGCCAGGCTGTATCTGAGACACATACACCCTCCAGCCAGCTTCCTTTGTGCTAGTAGAGGTGGCCTCAGCCTACCAAGTCAATGATGTCTCAAAAGCAAAATCATATGGAAATTTCCATAATTGTATTTTAACAGGTCATATTTTAACATGTCTGTAAAAGCAAAGACATGTTGCAAGTAAAAGATTTAAAATGCATTATGTGTGAAACCTTGGATCATGTACAGCCTTATTGGAAGAGCTTGCAGGCTGTTTAATCACCACAAATATAAAATCTTAATTGTTGACTTAGAACTCATCCTACCACCAATACTGTCCTCCCTGAAAATAATAACAAGGTTCACTGCTCACAAGATTCCTTAGAAGTATTTTTTTTGGCCTGTGAAGATAATCTTCTTGTGACAAGTAGTTGAGAAGACCATCCCTGATAAGCTGATAGTCCAGACACATGTCAAAATTTCAGCCGTATCCAGACATCCTAGTATTTTTGGATATTCCAGAATAAAGCATGGATATTCTAGAATATCCATTCTTTATTCCAGAATATCCAAATGTAGCAGAATAAGTAACCTGCATCTGAATGCAACCTTAGTTTCACTTCCGCAGATCTCATTGTAAAGTTAGATGCGTAAAAAACTCAGCCTACATTAAATGATACCTACATTGACTCACACACTGCTATGATATGAGGAAGGGAAGCAAGGGAAGAGCAAAAACTGCTGTCATAAAATATGAATCGACTTTAAATCCTAAAACAAATGTGTGGTTTGCTTTGTTTCTCCTTGGTGAAAAACAAAACTGCCCTTTAAACACACAGGACATGGGGCAAACTTTCATTTTAAATCTCCTGCCTTTCCTCCAGGACTTTCGTTTGACCTGACTTCTCATTCGTAACTTCGCCTTCCACACTTTTAACACTCAGCATTAAGCAACACTATAGAAGAGAGATTCTGCGGCCTCCCAAAACACAAGGGACAAAAAACAGCATGAGCAGTAATGGCCTTGGGATCTATGGGTGTGTCTTACCAGTTCTTGCCTGTCCTTACCACACCAACCTTATTTTTAAAGAAAAGATCACATTAAGGCTGTTATAAGACGGCCTAGATTGAGTTGTATCTCGATTTCTCTTCCTGTAGACAATTGTAATATTCCTGTAGAATGTTTATAGCTTTCACTGGAAAGTAGTCAGGGTCCCATGCCTTTGGTGTCAAACCACTCCTAAATTCTGTGCATAAAGTCAGAGGCGACAAGCTATGACCGAGACTGACTTTCCAGGTGACTCACTGACAGGGTGGAGTGCATTTTTTGTGAGAAGATTTGAGGGCTGGGCTGAACTTGAGTTGCAGTTCTCATTAGCATAACATTTTGTGTGCAGTATTGTTTGTATCTAGAGGCATTAACTCATACAAGTCCTGACCTGCAGCCAGAAGATACTAAAGTTTACAACCACAATGGCTGGGCCCAAGACTTTTACATCCAACAAGCAGCAAAATTCTGCATTTTGCCAAAACAAACAAAAAATGACATTGTTGTCTGTCCCCCACTCGACAAACCTGAAGCTCTATTTGTATCGGTTGACCAACTGCATCTTTATTTGAGCAACACTGGGTCAAAAACCACAGAGTGTTACACAAAGGAAAATTACCAGGTTATGGCCTCTAAACTGGCAGCAGCTCAGATTACAAGGAGTAAATTCCTGAGCCTTGAATCACAATGGAGCCTCTTCAGCCTCCTGGGCCCCATTCATCCCCACTGATCTCTCCCCCCACCCCCACCTGCTTGCTCAGCTGTCTAAGCCAGCATCCACTGAAAGGCAAGAGGGAGGGCCTGAAGACAGGGTTTAATAAACCTGACTGGTTTTCTAGTTTTTGAATTCCTGAAGATAAAGGCTGGACGTTTCTGCAAAACCTTGGAGCACGTATTTCTATTAAAGGCACACTTATACATTAGCCTTTAGAGAGAGTAAAGCTGCTATTTTCCAACTTCCATTTATTAAGAATGATCCGTGATCTACGATTTTGTGTGCCCGCAGAGTCACTCCCAGAGGAATTGCCACCAGACTGTTTAATTGATGCCGGCTTCCTTAAACTGAAATATGCATCCTAGTTTTCCTGTCATTCAGACATCATGTATATTGCCCTGGTTTAAATTTCTCAAGCATCACCATGTACTTTCAACCCATGGAGTGGTAATAAATTAGGCCACCCTTTAAACTGCTGCTTCTTTATACTGCCAGCCAGGCTTAAGTTTTCACTGGAAAAAGATTACTATAATGGAATCCCCCTTCTTCATTCCTAATGGTGCCTCACACACTTGGGATTCACACTGGCAACCTGTGTTGTGCCAACAAGTTATTTTGATAATTTTCCATTACATGATCCAGAGATTGCAGACAATCACAAGATGCCCTTAGGGGATTACTTCAAGATACTACAGCTGCTGGCTTGCAAAGTCTGTGTGTGCGCATGCGTGCTCCTGCCTGCTAAGCCTGTCCAGCTGGCTAGTGGCCCATGTTTATGGAAAGACTATTTTAAGTTAATCATAAACAAGTTTACAAGCTATCACTGTAGGTGCTCTAAATATAAGTTGTCTGTATTCCCACACCCAAGATGAAACTATGTATTGTTATGCAAGTCAACTTGCTTGACCCAAATTACCTGGCATGACGTTTGGAAGGCAATGCACCACATGGGAAGAGCAATATAGTTGTTTGCAGCCCAACTAGGAGGGCACTCAACTTGTAAACACCCCCGCCCAAAGCGGAAAACAACCGCTTAATACAAAGTTCTGCATGTGGAAATTCATAAATTAGCTAGCTTTCAAGAGTGCTTTATAAACTCCACATTCCATAAGCAAGCATTCAAAATGCTGCTTAAAAATTAAGTAAGCTGTTAATTAAGGAATTAAAGATTACTATGTTCAGCTACTAGCTTACTATCCTCCTCTGCTCATTTCCCTTAATTTGTTTATTCATTAATGTATCATAAAGTAACAGGAGGCCTCCTAATTTCCAATTTTCTTGATTTTTTTTTGTTTAAGTGAACAGTTAAACACCACAGGATTTTGTAAAAAACGATGTTCTTTTTATTTCAGTGACTGAGAACATTAACAACATGTGTAAAAATCAGAACAGAACTACCTTGCATTTTTCCAAGGCAAAAGATAAAATGCAAATTACAAACTTGTAGCATTACAAACTACCTATCTATTGTCAGTTTTGAAAAACCAACATCCTGAAATACACTTGTACAACTTTATTCCAAAGCTTACAGCTAGGAACTGAATCAACCAGTTTAAAATCTCTGAGATGGCACACCAGATAAGCCAAAACAATAGGACTTATTTCACATATCCGAGACCAAGCGAAAGGAACACTTCATGAACAAAGGCAAAAACGGTGTCATGATTTACTGTTTTTGTTTCTCTAGAGGCAGAACAAATCCATTGGCAGAATAATCAGAATGTAGAATTGACCGTTCACAATCCCCTTTTTCGGGTGAACAAAGATATCCACGATCAAAACGGAGCGGAAAGAAATGTTCTGTGGATGTTAAACAGTAATCCAGGACACTTTTTATGTATAAACAGCTTTCAGTTATCTAGGAAAACTGCCAGCAAGCCTTTGAGATGACATCCTTGGCAGGGAGAGGGAGGAAGAACCACTCATCTTCTCCCCCACTTTCCAGTCATTCAGGCCTCCACCCACACCTTAAAAACCCTGCAGCAGCAGCCACACAAATTATACAAGCTAAGGCAAGGCGAGCAGGAAATCCCCCGCGCTCTTGGACCCAATATAGTGTAAATAGTAGTCATAGGAGAAATGTGTCATAGCTAGTATGACTGGTTAGGTTCCCCCTTTCTGTTTCTGCTCGCCATATACACTTGGGTAAGACTAATCTGGTTTTCAGATCTCCTCTGGCACAAAGAAAGAGGCCACTTCATCTTCCCTAATTACTAGGTAAGGAAAAAGGGAAGGCCCTGAGGAAAAGGCGGCTGGAGAAAAAAAAAGCTGCTTCTGCTCCCAGCAAGTCTCTTTTTCACTCTTCGCCAGAGCTGATTAACATACCAGTTCCTTCTAATCCCATCCAGAAAGGCAGGGAAAGAAAGACTGGGGGGGGGGGGATGACGACACCAACCCAGAACTGGCAACAACTTCGGCTGAGAAAAGGCAAGATAAGAACAAGCGACCGTTGTTCGCTATTACGCCACACGCGCACTCCGGAACACAAACGGGCACCCAGGGCAAAAGACCCCGGTTGCTTTTCACATGTAATCTAGTTTTTGTCGAAACCTGGCCGGTTGAAAGTCCCTTGGCTTTCTCTGGAGGCCGCTTCCGCCACCCCCGCGCCAAAAGTCCGTCTATGTCTTCCACCGACGCCGACGGCGCTCTGGCTGGGGCGCGCAGTCCCTCGCGGTGCGCTCACGAGCTGCGTCCCGGCGGGCTCCCCGCGGCCGAGCCGGGGCGCCCATCGTCCTCGGCCGTGTCCGCCTTTTGTCTCGCCTTCCTCCGCGCCACCAGAGCGTCTCTCGCCCGAACCCGGAGGGGGAGAAAGAGGAGGAGGAGGGACCCGTTGGTGCCCCCCCGCCCGCCCGCCCCCGGTCCCTCGCCAGCCTCCCGCTGCGTGCGTCTTCGGAGGCGCCAAGGCCCCGCCGCCACCAAGGAGAAGGCCCGACCCGACGGGCCGGGCGCGGGAGGCCGCGGTCTTCATTCGGCTCCTCTGCAGAGAGAGGCTTCGGCAGGCTCCGCGTCTCCGGAGAGCGCCGTTTCCAGCGACGACGAGTCCCTGGCGGGGGCACTTCAGAAGGCCACCACAGCCCTCACCATGATGCTGAGCACGCCGTCGCCTTGCCTGCAGCTGCCTTTGGGTTCGTCGGCGCCTTTGGACGGAGGCGGCTGGAGGATTAAGCCGGAGAACCGGTCCTGCAGGACGCGGGCTAAGCTCGGGAAGGGGCCTTCCTGGCGCTGCGGCTGCCGCTCGCCTTCCTCCTCCGCCAGCTTCGCCTTCTTGCTGGGCACGAGGCCGGCCTCGGCGGCGCCGATCTTACCTAAGCTGCTGCTGCGGCGCTTGCGGCTCGGCTTGGCGGAGGCGGCGCCCGGGGGCAGCGCAGGGCCCAACCTGCTCCATGCGGCGGGCGGCGGGGAGGGCGGCGGCGGCGGCGGCGGCGGGCTGTCGGGGTCCTCCTGGGTCTCCATGGGCTCTGGATCGGGCCGGGCCGGAGGAGCGGGTGGCTGCGGGTCAGAAGCGGGCCCATCTTGCTGGGCGTGCGGAACGGGCGTTGCGGGAGAGCCCTCGAGCTGCGGAGAGGCCGGCAGGAGGTCTCCTCCTTGGAGGTGGAGTTGGGGCTGCTGCCCGGCGAAGTCGTCCACGCCGCCGCCGCCGCCGGCCATAATCTCTTCCTCTTCCTCGAGCTTGGCGGAGAGGTAGAGGTCCCGGGCGTTGCGCATAACGAGCGACAGCTGGAGGCTGCGGTGGAGCCGGAGGCCGCCGCGCTGCATGCGCGAGTGGTACATTTTCCACACCGACATGGTCATAATGCGCTGCGCTTCCTTCTGCACTTCCATGATGGCGGAGGCGGCTACGGCTAGTCTGGCGGGCTTCGACTCGCCTCGGGGACCTCTTCAAATCTAGACGGCGCCGGGAGGAAAACCCTCCTCCTCCTCAAAAGGCGGCGGCGGCGGCGACGCACACACCCGGGGCCAGGGCCGTTCTGGAGCGCGTTGCCTTTTTAGACGGGAGACGACGGCACCTCCGAGCAAGCAAGCAAACGAGCGAGCCCTTCTCCTGTGCGACGTCCGCCCAGACTGAACGCGGCCGCGCCCAGAGCGCTTCGTTTTATACCGCTGATGATCTCAGCGCCCGGGCCTCCTCCGCCCACCACTCGGTGAGCGCATCCGGCCTTTCGCCCGGCGCCGCGCGCTGCTGCTGGCGCCCCTCCCCGGGAGGGGGAAGGGGAAGGCGGAAATGTCGGGAGGGGGGAGGGGAGGGGAGGCCTCTTCGCCCAAAGGGACAGAGCGGCGGCAGGCGGGTTTCTCACAACAAAAGAGCCTGGCGCAAAACGAAAGGTTATCCCCATTATTCCAAAACGTGTCCAATCTACATCCCTCTTAATGGAGAAAAAATATATCCTTGGGGTGGAGCTGTTCACACGCCAGTTGGCCCTTCCCCCTTGATTATCCCGCGTTAGAAAAGAAACGCGAGGGCCACACACTCCATGATGCGCCTCTTTTGCTACGTTTGAACATAGCCCAATACTGGAGGCTTAAGAACGGCTGATTTCGCCTGAAAGCTCACCGTATCCTACGCACTCGGCAGCAGCACTTGAGGGCTGCCAACTAGACGCGTGACCTCATCCCCATGTTTGTCATCTGAAAGGAAGACGAAAAAATCCTGTCTACCCGGAACTTGTCCATACATGCAAAGCAGTGGGGAGCCAGTGGGGGGTCAGAACCTAGAAGAAGCTGCGTTTGAATTCCTGCTTCCCCTTTATAACTCACTGGGTGGCCTTGGTCCCTTCAGTGCCTCTCAGCCTGGTCTACCTCATAAGGCTGTTGTAGGACTCGGTGGGGGTGGGGATAATGGTGTGCACAACCTTAGCTTTTTGAAAGGCTGCATATAAATACTGTAAATAGGTGTGTCATTACCAGATGGTGCAACTAGCCAGTGATGAGCCTGTCTTCAAGAGACAGAATGGGAATCTGGAGCCTCTAATGGTCTTGGTGTCTCCATACTTATCGGCACAAGCAGCAAGATAAGGGTAACAGTGGCCACGTGGTCTTCGCTTTTTCATTACAGGCCTGTTTGTGTGCACAGGCCATGAAAGAACTACATGGTCTGAAACACAGTAACTTTCCCAGGTGCATACTTAGGAACAATACGATTATATGATATGCAGCTTCTTTGTGCAGGCAACATAACTCTTCAGCACCATATTTCTGAAGCCAAATATACAGGTCTTACTGCATACACAAGATGCCGGTGCTATCCTGACTTAACTTCAGCTTATTTTTTACCAGTTTTGAAAGAAACGGATTGATTCTGTAGTTAATAATCATAATGGCCTGGCTTGCAGGAATTGTTCTGCACCGTACTCTAGATAGCTAGAAGAACTGGCTTTGTTGAAAAGCTGCATCTGAGGTGATATGCCTCTTATCTGTGGGATTAGATGTGTGATAGCTTATTCGTGCATGCGAGCCATCTTTTGTGATCCTGTAGTGACAAAATCATAACTAGTCAGCCCTATTTAAAAAGTCAACTATGGCTTTCCCATCACAGTTGTACTATAATAAAAATATAGTCCTACCCGCATTCCAGACATCTGTATCTTTTCTAGAAAGTTTTTTGTATTTCCCACATTCAGAAATACTTTGATCAGAATGTACTCTTAATTGTAAGAGTTCTCTTCTTTGTCAATTGGATTAAAAGCATGTACATATGCTGCATTCCGGTCTAAATGTGTTGTTTTAATCCTGACTGCACATTTTATGTACAAGTATGCTTCACTGATTTCAGTTAAACTAATTTCAGAATATAAATGTATCTGTTGATGATATGCAGGATTAATGGAGCAATTTCTTGGTTTTTGCGTCCACGGGTCCTCTTGAAATTCTCAAAGCACAGGCATTCTAGTCTCATTGTCTTAGACATGGTATTGGATGGAGTCAGATCACATTACCAGTCTCCTTATGTTTTAGATCAGGAAACTCAGTATTACCTAATTGTAGACTCACAATCCACATTAGATCCATTTTGCTCTTTTTTGTTTTAGCAGTGTTTTATTCTGAACATAACCAGATTTAATTTCATTTGTCAAGCTTTTTAAAAGCATCCTACTAGCTAAACC
Source organism: Aspidoscelis marmoratus (assembly GCA_014337955.1). Lineage (NCBI taxonomy): Eukaryota > Metazoa > Chordata > Lepidosauria > Squamata > Teiidae > Aspidoscelis > Aspidoscelis marmoratus. The sequence goes on along the minus strand of MTQE01002208.1, from coordinate 53,790,840 downwards.
ACAACATATTTGACTGCACTGTGGTTGCAAGCCACTACATGCAATTCCTGTATTTCATCTTGGGCTGGTTAAGCCTACAGGCAACAGCAACCAAGAAAGGCATTTGACTTGGTGATACTGTGACTGCTGTATTCTAAACAGAATACAATATAGTATGGAAATTGTGCTTGATGTTCTCTACCTTAAGAACCAAAAGAATGTAGAAATTACTTAATGGCAAAAGTAAGGGCTGAGCAATGTATACTTTTTAAAGCCTCAAGCTCTTCTCTTGTGTAAATTACAACAGAAAATGTGAGATAAATGAGCACTGACTGTAAAACTTTCAGTCTTGCCTTCAAGCAGCTAAGTAGTGTGTGTGGGATTACCCATACTTTATTTCTAGTTGAAGAATTTTTAAAAGAAAGCATAAGATAGCCAGCTCCATTCTTCCTACTGCCTATGAGCTTGGAGCAAATATAACCCAGTTAGGGAGAGGTCAAGCCACAGGTACAAAGTCCAAAACGTTGCTGGCACTTTTCATAACAACTCTTATGCAGGAAGGAGGAAGTGGCTTCTGATGTGCCTTGTTACAAGTTCTGTTAGAGACACAAGTCTACCCATGCCTCTAGGAAACTAAAGGGTTCCTATACAAGATCCTTTGCAATTTTGGACACACGCATATGGACATTTAAGACTGAACATGTACTCCTGATTCCAATATGATGGTAGAACTTCCCTCACACACCAGCAGGAGCTGGAAAACGTTTGTTTGTAATGACTAATGCTTAAAAAAGCAACTTCAGTTCTCACATCTCTTCCCCAACACCAGGTACTGCAGCTCCTTCTTTGTCGCCTGTTTTTCTGGGCGCTTGTGTGTACTCCCCTGTTCTTCATTTAAAGCATTTCTATTTTCTTCCAAAGACTTCATGCCAGCTGACTTTACTGTCATCTCCTCACAACATCCAAGTTGTGAGAGGCACTAAGTGGCCCCAGGTGACTCAATGAACATCCATGGCGGAGCAGGGCTGGAAGCTAGAGACATTTTAGGCCGTGGCCAGTCCTGAGGCAAGAGCAAGCTTAGGTAAATCCTCTCGGAAGTAAATTTAGCAATGCTCAATGTAATCCAAGACTGCACAGTCACTGCCCCCCCCCCCACTCACCTTTCTTACATTCTCTATACACACCCTGTCCGACGGACGCTGTGTTTTAAATACATCACGACGCTGGAGACGGTCACTAATCTAAGATATCTGTTAAACTTCTGGAGCCCCTAGCAAGCATTGCACGGATCGGGGATTCAATGAGGTCTACCTTCGCCCAGGAAAAACCCCACTGTTTTGCTGAATGAAAATTTCCCTGCTGTGACGCGCCAGCACCGTTTCTCTTTCACCTTCTCTCTGCAGGGCTTTCTTCCCCTCGGAGGCTTCACCCCCGATTTAGGTCACCCCAGGCGCCTTGGTTACTGTTGCTTTGCATGTGTTATTGGGCCATGACGACCTGGGCGGAGCCACAGTGGCGCTGAGCATCATTCTCAAAATGCTGACGTGCGTCTCTGCCTTCCTTCCTTCCTGTGTCCATAAATGGGCAACACGACGAAAGGCTCCATTGAATTTCCGGGAGCCTGGCCAAGGCAGCTCTCTCTCGCCATCAGACCCGTCTGTTTATATACAACGCGCCTTGAAGTAACACGATACTTATGTTCACGCAATGGGCTGCACACACGTTCCTAAATCTCAGCACAACAATATAATTTTCGCGCACGAGCTCATCTTGCTCACTATTTGTTCCCACGCCATAAACCTTTATGCACCGGGCCTTAATTCGGATTATATCTTGGAACAGGGTGATGCCATCTGTGTGTTGGTGCAGATTGCAGCAGACCCCACCTGTAAACCTGAAGGTTGTACCTATCACTATGCTATCACTATGTCCCTATCACTATCACCTATGCTAATTTAAAACACCACTTGTTAATTTAACGTGCTGCCTTTATACAGTATCAGTCTCAGAAACTCTTTTGCATTCCGAGTTAGGCACTGCCACGTGCGTACACACCACGATGCTCACGATTTATGCACAGCCTTCACATGTACAACTCCCTGCAGAATAACGTGGCAATACAATCGCCCCTGATCCAGCAGCAATCGTGAAGACATTTACCTCGAAGCAAATCCCACCCACAGCACCTCGCTTTGAAGCAGATGTTAAGGTTGCCCCTGAAAAGAAGTGGCTTGAAGCGGCTTAGAAGTGGTAGCCTCGGCACATTATTGCTTCAAATCCACGTTAAAGGTCAGAAAATAATATCTATTCATGCTTCCACCTTTTTTCACGTGTGTGGATGCAGCCAAAGAAAACTGCACTCGTACTATGCGAACCAAAGAACTGACATCCATTTAATTCAGAGTATATATTTATTTTTGCACTTTTGTCCCACCTCCCTCTCCTTTCCACAACAACCCTGTGAGGTGGGCTCAGCTGAGAGGCGGTGAGTGGCACAAAGTCACCCAGCCGAGCACGAACCTGTGAATCCCCGTCTGCTTCCCAGATCCTATTGCAAACTGTAGCCCTTGCATCACTCGCTGACTTACTCGGGACGCACAAGGTCAGGACTCCACGTCCCGCTGAAGCTGATGTAACAAGTAAGCAACGCTATTTTTAGCTGGATCGGGATTTCTTATTACACCCTGGCAGGGCATCTCTCTTTCTCGTATCTACGCGTGGTCACTTTTTCCTTCCCCCCACGTCGGACTGTGTGTGTGGATCACGCTTCTCTCAGCCCTGAGGCACTGAAAAAGGATCACGAACAACACACAGAGGGCCCACTAAATGCCTAGTTTTTTACACGCAGCAGCAATGATCGCGAATGAAAACCTCCACCCGGAAAGACCCACAAACAGGACAGCCTCTGGTTCTGAGTGGATCTATAGTGTAAAACCGAGAACCGCCGTTGCATTTCTTCCTCTGTGTCCAAGATCTGAAAGCGGTTTCGTAGAAACGAGGCGGCAGCGGAGGAAAAAGGAGTGAATCAGGTTACAACAGTTAAGGGCTGGGATGAGGCGTAACTGGTGCTATTTTGGGACCGCGTTTCTTGTGCGAGTGACGCGTTTGACATTTCCAGGAAAGAGAAGATGGAGGAAGAGGAAGCCTAAAGACACACACACAGACACACACACCACCCTGGCGCCTCAAAGCACCGGGTCCTACAGACAGGGGAGATTCCTCGGTGTAAAGTAAAATCCAAAACCCGCCCCCGCCCCCCCTCTCTTTCCCTTCCGTTGGCTCCTCCCCAGGAAAACCTATGCGTGTAGCGCTCCTCCTGCTTTCGCCGCGCCGCCATCGCGCTGGGAAAAGGCCAGGGGCGCCCGTAGTAAATGTGGCTGCCTCGACGGCTTCAGCTCCGGGAAGGAGAAGAAGCGATGATGATGATGATGGTGATGATGGGGCGTTTCGCCCATCGACTTATATGGTTCGGCCAAATATACAGCCGCCTCTAAGTTTGTCTTGAAGGCGGCAGAATCGGCTGGCGTAACAATGTCCCTGGAAGACCCCTTCTTTGTCGTGAAAGGGTGAGTGGCCGCCGCTCGTAAACTGACCGCGATGTAGCCCTACTAGCGAGCGCGTCCTTCTCTCTTCCCTCCTCCTTCCCTGTTGGCCCTGAAGGTGTGGGAGCTGCTGGAAGGAGGGAAGGAGGGAGGGAGGGGAGCCTCTGACTTTCAGAGATGCGGGGATTGGCGAATCTGGGAAACTTTCTCCAAACTTTTGCAAACGCGTTTCTTGATTATGGGGCTCCTTACGAACGAATAGAAACGTTGACTTCGTTTTTGAACCCCGCCCTAAGAGGGGAAGTATCTTGGGGAGAGAGAGAGAGAGAGAAACTCGGAATCTGTTTGCAGCCATTGCGCCCCGGGAAATTCACCACGCCTTGGGACTCCGTTGTGGGCGCCACAATTTTTCTCGACGGTTTGTTCTCGGGGAATTGTAATCCCGGTAAACAGGGCGATTTTTAGGGACACATACTTCTGTATATGCCGAGGGTGTCTGTAGAATTAGTTACCCAAATACTCCGTGTCAGTTCGAGATGAAACTTTCTGAAAGCGGCCAAACATTGCTCCCTTAAGGTAAAAAAGGAAGTGCTCTTTTTGCCTAAGGCTCTGGTCAGCACGACGTAACAGATGAGTCGTTTTAGGGCACACTCTTTGCCCACATTTTTCACTCCCCCCCCTCCAAGGCCTCTGTTCCCTGATAGGATATTTTCCCCCTTCACCCCTCCTCCTCTCTCTGCCCTCTGGAAATGCCATCCCATTAGTCACATTTTGGCTTCCCACGGGAGAGTAAAGCCACCTCCCTCTGGTCTCCTCATCCCTGTCTTTTTGCCTGCTTCCCCCCCCCTTGCAGGAAAAGTGAGGGTGGAAAGGGGCAAACCAGTCTTGTACCATTGCCTCATTTCTGGGCTACCCGGTGGCCCGCCCACTGCAGCATTTTGCCTTCCTAGGACTATGGTCCCTGGGCTGCTACCGATGGCAAATAACCTAGATGCCCAGTTCTTTTGACAACCCAACAATTCCCATTACCCCCTACCGCAACAGCAACAATCCTGCGGCGCATATGTTTGTAGCACAAAGGGGAAATGCAGCCCCGTGGGTTCTTCCTTCTCTGCTTTCCATCTGCAACCCTTTGAGGCATGGCCGGGAGAGCGCCGAGCCTAGCCGGGAGCTCATTTCCTCTTATTCTCCTCCTGCAGTGCATGGTCTCTTTAAATCTCCACTTGTTTTTGCAGCTAAGCTTCTCCCACCCTGCCCTGGTCCTATTGCAGAACTACGCTGTTGCACAAGACTAGCTTGCCCCATTTTGCCGCCTCCTTTCTTAAAAAAAAATGCATCCAGCCCTTTATTTTTTCCCGCCAGCCAGCCAGCATTTCTCTTTTTCCCCCTCTAGAGGAATCTTCAGTGGTTACAAGGATGGTCCCCGTTCCCTTTGGAGAAAAAAAGCATTTTCCATTTTTTAAAAAAGTTTCCATAAAGCCCCCACCATTTTCCTTCTCACTGCTTCCCAGAGGAAAAAAAATGCCTGACCCACTCTAACAGGTGACCAGATCTTTTGCTGCTGCTGCTGCTGCTGGCTGGCTTCTTCCCAGGTTATAATAAAGTTGCTTCTGAAGCCTGGCTAGGAAAAGAGTAAGAGAAGAGAAAGTGCTTGTATTTGGAGGGGTGTGTTTTTTTATTTCATGGATCATATTCCTCAAGCTCTTTTATTGCTGAACCTAAAGGTCATCCATCTTCAGGGCTACCAAAGTGTCTTAAGTGTCAAATCTAGCCCTAGAGCCAGATTGAAATAAGTCCAAATAATGTGTCGCTCATGTTTGTCTGGAAATAACACCTTAGGCTTTTTGCTCCCAGATGAAAGTGTCTGAGGCTGCAGGTTTCAGGAGGACTGAGATCATCTTAAGTCCTTGAAGACTAGAGACCAAAAAGTGGACATCTGGTTTTTGCATGGACTTTCTTGGCCAAAAAGGGATTGTCCTGTAATTGGATAATCCCAGCAGTGAATTTGTTTCCAGACCCACAACCAGGCAATGACTGCCACTGCTACCATCACACTGTTCCCCTTGCGTGGTAAAAGAGAAACTTCATTGTGCTACCCATTAATGGGTACTTAATGGGTACTTTTAGTGACAGTGGAAAAACACCCTATGGCTGGCTTCCCTGTCAGTCCCTGAGATAAGACTGAGAGGCTAGGGTGTGACCGTCACCTGAAGATGGACGTGACTGTTAGCTTATTCAGGATGCTGTATAATTCTCAGAGCTTTCATGAATACACAGGTTTAAGAAGTAAAGGCTTTAGGAGAGAAGAGTTCTTTTATATTAAGTGCAGCTTCATGACGCTTTTGTGCTCCATGTATTTGGCGCCTGGGAGATTTCACTCTGAAATTAATAATGTTAGCTCTTTATTATGAAAAGAATCCTCTCCACAAATCAAAGGTGCAATTGCCTATGGATATCTGCAGTGTCCCTGTATATCTATCTATGCTAGATTTTTGTGAGCTAAATCAAGAAAAATTCTCAACTTTTTTTCCAGACTTCCAACCCAATTCGCTGGAGACGATTCCTAATAGGTAATTGGGTGCAATTTGGCGTGAGTCTCAAAGGTTACACAGGACAGAGTTTCCCTGGGTCTTAGGGCAGCTAGTCGTATCCAGGTATCGCTTCCATTTTCTCTGCAGCCCTCAGAAGTGGGTGGCTGTGAATGCAGAGAGATATTTCCTTGGATCTGGATGTAGCTTGCTTCATGGCAGGTACTCCGCCTTGTAGCAAGCTCCTAGTCAAATTCAGGGTTGCATGTCTTATTGCTTGTCCATTTAAGCAGGAGGTCCAACCTTCTGCAGATATTGTTCCTTTGTCAAGCCCTTGACACAACAGAAGGCCGATGTGCTCTGGTCACTTAGGTGGTGCTTATCTTTGATTTTTGTTTTCCACAGGGAAGTGCAGAAAGCAGTGAATACAGCCCGTGGGCTCTATCAGCGTTGGTGCCAGTTGCTTCAGGAGAATCATGTTGTCAGTAAGGAAGAGTTTGAGTGGACTACAAATGAACTTCGCAACAGTTTGCGCACCATTGACTGGGACCTGGAAGACCTGGAGGAAACCATTTATATCCTCTTGAGGCAAAGATTGGAACTGTGTATATGTGTGCAGGTAGTTCTGTTGCACCATTTTCTACATGTACTGACTTGTTGCTAGAATTCCACAGGCAGACAGTGGCTTCCAGGTTGCTCCCTACATTGCTCCTTGCTGGAAAGAAAGTAAATATGTCTGTATTTATACTGCTTTCTAAGAGCTTAGGCTGCAAAGTTTTGGTTGCCAGGGTTAAATGCGGTATTTTTACCTTGCTTTTTAATCCGTTCTGTTCTTGATCCTAATTTTAGTGATCGATTAATTTCTTTCTCGGCATCATTTATATTCTGGCTTTTTTCTGAATTGCTCAAAGTGATAAAATGGAGGGAAGAATAAATTGTATCCCCGCCACAGCCCTGTTAGGTCAGGTTGAGATGTGATTGGCCCAGGGTCACCTAATGACCTTTCATGGCCAAAGTGGGACTCAGACCAAGGATTCTTAGGTTCTAAACCAGCACTTTAGCCACAAAATTACCTTGTCTTTCTACAGTACACTTTGCTGGATTTGAAAGATTTTATTTGTGACTACCGCATCTCCTTATTTCACGTTCTGAAATATTGTTTCCTGCCCTCAAGTAAGATGGCATAAACACTTTAAATAAATTAATGACTAGGATGTGATGACTACAAGTATAGCTGCTGCTCAAGATATCATAATGTAGAATAACTTTAAAAAATATTAATACGTATTTTGCATAGATGCATTTATTATTTCCATATATTCACAGTTGCATTATTACATTATTTTCCTCTCCCCCAGGCAGCATATTACATTGTGATTCTATATAGTAGACCAACATTTGTTTATATTTAATATTTCTTTTTTAATTTTTCTCAGTGAAAGTGTTCTGTGTTAATGTATTGTATATATTAATCTTGCACATTATTTATTTCTGTTCTGAAAACCTGCAAATTTATTATACGTTGTTGTCCAGAAATATCAATTTTTTATTGATCAATAATGTATTTATGCCGTATTTCCATTGTCCATTTTGACCCTCCATTCATATATTACTGTGGCTAATGTTCCTAAAAGTACCATGTAGATTAACTTGATGTTTGTAGCCATCTCCCTCTCCCTTAAAAATGCAACAACTAGGGACTATTTTACACTTAACTGTCGCCTACGCATTGTGGAATCAAATCCACGGAAGTTCAAGATTGAGCCCTCTGAGGTTGCAGCACGGCGGTCTTTTGTCACGGAGATGCAGGAATCTGTCAAGGTAAGCCTTTCCAGATCATCCACTATGCTTCTACTGTGATCCAACAGAGTTGTTCTGGATGGTTGGAGGGCTGTTGTCATCAAGCCATAAGGACACACCCATGCCGTATTCAGAAGCTTGCTATGATAAATTTCCCAGGCACTTTCAGGACAAAGTTGTCGTGGAAGGATCAGCCCATTGTCATGGACGGATCATTTGCTGTTGAGGTTTGGACTTACTATGGCATCTCCTCTCTGTGGGGAAGTGGGACCTATTGAGATGGTCCACTCCTGGAGACTTATGGAATACAAACGATTCCTGAACACTCTGGGGGATTTTCTGGTTGGCATTACTGGTGCTCCTGTTGAAGCCCTGGTTTCTCTCTGGAATCAGGAGATAAGCAGGGCTATTGACATGATCGCTCCCAAGTGCCCTCGACATGCTTGTAGAGCCCGAAAAGCTCCTTGGTATTCCGTGGAGCTACGGGCCATGAAACAGGAAGGTCGACGGCTAGAGCTGAGGTGACGTAAATCCAACTGTGAGTCTGACCGAACACAGGTTAGAACACATTATCATGCCTACCAGGTGGCGGTGATGGCAGCGAAAAAGGTTTTTTTCTCTGCTACCATTGCATCCTCAAGTAGCCGTCCAGCAGAGCTCTTTAGAGTAGTAAATGGCCTGATAAAATCAAGCTCAAAGGACCATGAGCCCGGGCCAAGTAATATCTGCTGTGACAAATTTGCAAAGCACTTTGAGGATAAAGTCGCTCAGATTCGTAGGGAATTAGATTCACAATTGGACATAGTTCAACTGAGGCATCCTGAGAACTGTCTGGTCCAGTTTGCTTGGATCAGTTTCAGTTACTGCTGCCTGAGGATGTGGACAAGCTACTTTTGGGGGTGCGGCCAACAACGTGCTCTCTAGATCCTTGCTCTTCCTGGTTGATAAAGGATAGTAGACAAGGTATGACTGGGTGGATCCAGGAAGTAGTGAACACCTCTCTGAGAGAGGGGGTGGTTCCACCAGCCCTAAAACAGGCTGTGGTGTGCCCCCTCCTGAAGAGGGCCTCCATGGATCTGGAAGACTTAAACAACTATCACCCAGTGGCTAACATACCTTTTTTAGGCAAGGTTCTCGAGAGGGCTGTTCAACTGCAGGCATGCTCGGAAGAAGCTGATTATCTGGGCCGATTTCAATTTGGCTTCAGACCCGGTTATGGCATGGAAACCACCTTGGTCGCCCTGGTTGACAACCTCCTCTGGGAGAGAGATGGGAAATGCTACCCTGTTGGTCCTTCTGGTTCTCTCAGCGGCTTTTGATACCATAGTATCCTTTTGGAGAGGCTACGGAGTTTAGGAGTTGGAGGCACTGTTTGGCATTGGTTCCACTCTTATCTCCAGAGCCAATCTCAGATAGTGGCTGTGGGAGATACCACTTGGATACCCTGGGAACTCACTTGTGGGGTTCTCCAGGGGTCTATCTTATCTCCCATGCTATTTAACATCTACATGAAGCCACTGGGAGAGGTCATCAGGAGATTCGGAGTGAGGTGTCATAAATATGCGGATGATACCCAGCTCTATCTTGCTGTGTCATCTGAATCAGGAGAGGCGGTCAAAGTGCTTGACAGGTGTCTGGAGGCAGTAATGAGCTGGATGAGGGCCAATAAACTGAAGTTGAATCTAGACAAGACAGAGGTGCTGTGTGTCACAGGGTCTCGGGTCCAGGTAGTTGGGAGATACCCTGTCCTTGATGGGGTTGTAATGCCCTGGAAGGGACAGGTGCGAAACTTGGGGGTATTCCTGGACTCTGCGCTAACACTTGAAGCTCAGGTGGAGGCCGTGGCCAGGAGTGTCTACTTCCAACCACATCTGGTGCGTCAACTGAAGCCTTTTTTGGACAGAGACGACTTGGCCACAGTTACCCATGCTCTGGTAAGCTCTAGACTGGACTACTGTGATGCACTCTACATGGGGCTGCCTTGAAGATGGTTCAGAAGTTGCATCTTGTGCAAAATGCAGCCACCAGAGTGCTGACCAGAACAGCTAGCTGGATACGCATCATGCTGGTCTTAAAAGAGTTGCACTGGCTGCCAATCCACTACCAACCCCAATTCAAGGTGTTAACTCTGACTTACAAGGCCCTAAATGACTTGGGCCCCAAATATCTAAAGGAACTCCTTCTCCCATACTGACCTGCCCATGCCTTGAAAATGGTCTGGAAGCTAGAACTAGTGCAGAATGCAGCAGCTTGACTGCTGATAGGAATTTCTGCCTAAATGCACTTCATGCTGGTCCTGAAAGATCTGTACTGGTTGCCTATTCAATACCAAGCCCAATTCAGGATGTTGATGTTAATATATAAAACCCTAAAACAGCTTGGGCCACAGTTAAATACAGATCTTCCTGGAGATCTCAGGGAGAGGGACTTCTTGTAGTTCCTTTTCTCTCAGAGGTGCAAGGGTCAGGGAGAAGGAAGAGGGCCTTTTTATGGTGCCCCTCAGACTCTGGAATAACCTCAATCTGGAGGTTTGCCAGGTGGCTACATTGTATGGTTTTTGATGCCTGGTTAAAACAAACCTGTTCATCTAAGCTTTTGATGTTTTGCACCCTCTGGATGTGGCCCGGCTGGGGAAGGAGTCAGGGAGGGTTATATTTTAAGAACATCTTTATGTACTGTTGTTGTTAATTGCTCTGGGACCTTTTGGTTAAAGGCGGGATATAAATTCTTAAATAAATAAATAAATCACCCTTACTGATGATGGTGATGTTATGGATATGCTCTTCAAGACCATACTGTCCGCATGGCTGTATTTTTCATATGGGTCTTTTTTTCTTGTCTTTAGGCAATGCGTGATCACGTGTCCAGCCCAGCAGCACAAGCCATCGCAGAGAAGAAAAACAGACAGGTAAGGAGATTCTGTTTTCCTTACCCTATTCCAGTGATTCCCAACCTGGGCTAGATATACCATCCAAGGGGACATCTAGGTATATGCAAAACGAAACTGAATGATGGTGGAATCTCATTATTGGGCTATTTATTTATAGTTATAAACATTTTGCTTGTATGAACTATGCTGTTTATGGAAATGGACTGCCAAGGAGTGTGCAGGTGAAAAAGATTAGGCACTGATAGCAATTGGCCAAGAGAAGATGAGTCATAGCTGAGGAATAGCTAGGATGCCTCTGTCTTTTGATTGCTTATTTTCATGTATTAACTAATTCTGTCTTCTTCATGGATCACTGCCTTGTCATGACAGAGGGTCTTGTATACCTCAATGAAGCTATGAATTATGCTATGCAAGGCCACCCAAAACACATAGACCATAGTGGAGAGTTCTGACAAACGGTGATCCACTGGAGAAGGAAATGATAATCCCCTCCAGTATCCTTGCTAAGAAACTCCTATTGACTAAAGGCCAAGACATATGATAACAGAGGATGAGCCCCTCAGATCAGAAAGTGTCCAGTATATTGCTGGAGAAGAGTAAGGGAAGTACAGGTAGCTTCAGAAAGAGTGAAATAGCTGGGCCAAAACCAAAAGAATGCTCAGTGTTGAATGTATTTGTTGGTGAAAGGAAATTCTGATGGATATGGTCACACATGAGATGAGATATTAGGAGTCAGTCTCACTGGAAAGGATTAACTTAATTCAGATGACCCTTAGATCTAATACTGTGGGCAAGAACCAATCAGAAGGAATGTGGTATCCCTCGTAGTAAAAGGGTTACAACTGTACTGAGTTAAAACTGTCAGAATGATTTCTGTACAAATCCAAGGCAAGCCATTCAATATCGCAGTAACACAAGTCTGTGTTCTAACCACCAGTGCTGAAGAGGCTGAATTGACCATTTCTGTCCAGATGTTGATCAATATTAAATGATGAATTTTGAAAGCATCATTTTAAATGCTGGAATCTTATTTGTTATAGACATATTTTGTGTTTCCCATCTCATTTTTTTTAGCTTATTCCAGGTCTTCAGATATTTTTATTTGAATATCTTTTTAAGATCTTTGGATAAAAAAATACCCAAATATTTTATTCCCTTAGTAGCTATTGTCTTCCTCTTTTTCTGTAGATGCTCATGGGAAGCACAGAACCTCTGCTACTGGATACAGAGGATTTGTCCCCTGCCTTTTCACGTACCTTGGAAGAACAGCAGTTGCATCAGAAGGTGAGCATAGAAATGCTGCCTGGGCATTGGTGACAACAGCCCCCTTTAGTACATTATTTTCCCAGAAAAAGGCGGTGTTCAGACAGAACAGAAGAGACCCCTTAAAGAGGCAATGTGTGCCCCACATGTTCTCAAACCTTTTCTAATCCACTTTTTCTAGCACAGGATGCTCATGTGAGGGGAGAGGGGCAAATCGGTGTGTGAACAATCTCACCTCGAAGCCTTCTCTGGGGTGCCTCAGAGGTGCTTTTTTGCTGTGTCCGATTACAACCTAACTTCAAGCAGAGAAAGAGTAGTGATTTCTGCCTTGAAAAGCTGAGAGAAATCTTGAGGCCTCAGATATACGCTTTCGTTATGCCAGCTATGATTTCTTTAGCTATTTCCATCAGTTAGAAAGGAATTGTTTGGGGGCGATTCTACTGAACCAGCAAGTGTACTAGGAGCTTCCCTTCCACACTGGTGTGGGCTAAGGGAGGGCTTGGGTGTGGAGACCCTGGCGGGGCCTTCCTTACACAGGACATGCCACAATCTCCATGCAGAAGGAGTGGCTCTCAAGTTGCTAACTAATGCACCTCAGCAGGAGCAGACTGTGTTCACTCAAGGGGTTGCTATGTTTGTGAATGGAGAGTGAGGGCGCCTTCCTCATGCAGGAACGGAGTCTCAAATGCACAGCCTCTCCTGCAGTGATGGAGCCAGGAAGCCACTTTGGAAGGCAGTGAGAAGGCTGCTATAGCAAGGACACCTGTCCCTAGGTGCCTGGGATTCCCCTCATCCACTCCTTCTGGCGCAGGGCTAATTAGCTTTTATTCCTACCTTGATAATCTCATTAGTTTGGCAGGTCCGTAACCCCTTGTGAATAACAAAGGATCATTATATACGATAGCAATCAAGATTTCAAATGTATGACTTGTGTGAAGGGATGTTAATCTGTAAACATTAATCACCTGATGTGGGGGGGGGGCGAATTGCCATTTGAGGGATTTTATGTCTCACCGTCTAAATTTCTGCTTAATGCACAATACTCATCATCTGTTTGTCCGGATGGCTTCAGAGAGCCAGCTTGCTTTCACCATCATGCTATGGAGGCCAATATCCAGTTCAACCTGAAGAGATTCCCTTTGAATTTGATTTGTGCAGCTCTCTGGGTATATTCAGATATGTAGTTTTAGAAGCCTCTGGGATAGTTTTGAAACCTTTGAGGCACACAGAAAATATTTCGAAAATACCCCATGCCACATTCTCTTGAGTTCTCTGTCTTTGTGCCCCTTTTGCACATTTGAGAGAATTGCTCTCAGGGTGAGAAGGAGTCAAGGTCAGATTGGGTGGGACATCTATGAAAATTCTGAGCCATTCCCAGCCTGTTACTTCTGATGATCTATCAGATCCAGGGAAAATTGCCTGGCAGCAAATGGGAACTGAGCTCTTGTTGCTGTGGAGGGGTTGCTAAGCTTCGAGGCCAAGGCAAGGTATGAGACTTTTAGGCACTTCCTTTAAAAACCTGTGTGATTCAGGTTTCTTCCTCCTTGTATTCGCAAACGGGGCATTTCTTTGGAAATGTCCCAAAAATGCTGTGAGTGATCATAGAATCAGAGAGTTGGAAGGGACTCCTGCTCAATGCAGGTATTCTTAAACCATTCCAGACAGATGTAGGTCCAGCTTCTGCTTAAAGACCTCCAGTGAAGACCTCTTGTAATGTCTCTTCTATCAGTTGGAATGCCCCAAGAGCATACCTTTTAAGCAGAGGAGTCAGTTTATTAGAAAATTGGCTTAATCAGGATGGACAAAACCCACAAGATACACACACACATAGCAGTTCTTTTCCGAACAGCCTTCCCCACTCCCAAGACTACATATAGATATATACTAATACAAAACAGGTGTGTTCAAAGAGGCTGTAAGACTTAAAGAAACATACAACATATATCACACCTCTGAAGACCTCCACTATCTCCCATGGCAACCTATTCCATTGACTGATTGCCCTCATTGTCAGGAAGTTTTTCCTAATATCTAGTCTGTATTGAATCCCTTGAAGTTTCATACCGTTGTTTCTAGTCCTCACATCTTGGGCACGTGAGAATAGGGACGATCCCTCTGCACTGTGACAGCCCTTCAGATACT
>MTQE01002208.1:53730886-53762539 GCA_014337955.1 Aspidoscelis marmoratus | reverse complement strand
AACTTCGGGACCCCGTTGAAAATGAACCTTCACGTAAGTACAATCTGTCAGTTTCCCTTCTGGTGTTTTATGCTAGTTCGGTGGGTCAGAGCAGCGCAAACTGGCAGGGAGGAGGGAAGGAATGAGAGAGGAAGGAGGCTTTTACACAACACAGGACGAAAGCCTCCAAAGTCATGATTGCCACCTCTCTTTGTTACATGCGTTCTGATCTCTTTTTTTAGTTACATTGTGGTCTGATCTCCCTCATTCTTCACCTCCTCCCAGCCAAGCCCAGTCCCCTTAGCACGCAATGGTGAGAGCTCGAGGAAAAGGGGATAAAATCATGGCTTATCACTGGATCAGGGGAAGCATGCCCCTAAAGCAGGGCTCCCCAACCACTGGTCCGCACTGCCACCCTGCCCCATCATGCCCCTGCCGCCTCACCCTACCCAGCCCCATCATGGGAAAGGAAACTGGTCTCTGGTGCAAAAAAAGTTGGGGACTCCTGCCCTAAAGCGTGGTTCCCTCACCCCCCAAAACCACTTGCATTCCCACTGCTAAATAATGAGGATTATTTCTAAATCCGGCAGCGAGATCTCTTTTGATTCTAATATAGATAATCCACATTTCAGGACCTTTAATCTTCCGAAACTATGGATTCTTTTAAAACTTTGGGAATGGTGAGAGTTTAAACCAATTTCAAAGCTCTTTAAATCTTGAATGGGAATGCACCCCCAGTGTCTAAGACAGCAATTCCATAATGATGTCAAGAAAGTAGAGTTTACCAATGAAACGGTCAGACACGATTGTTACAAACTTTTTTTTATTAACATTTCTGAATTCCTTTTTTTAATTTTTAATCTTTACAGTAGTTAATGTGCAATTCTTGATACTCTCAGGTCACAGGGATGAGGGAGTCACAAAATTTTTCTTGGCACTTATAACACAGAACAAATACTGGCGTTATCCAGGGACAAACAGGTGGGCTTCAAGGTAAGAAGCGGGGAGTGCTGAGGGACCTGGGATGGGCTGAGTAGGAAAAGAGGGAGGTTGTTTTTTGTTATTTTCTTTTATAGGTTTTGTTTTTCTCTCTGGAAAGATTTTACAAGGGGCAGGGTGGGAAAGGGGCTGATATCGGAGTAGCTGCTTGCGTCAACCCAAAGCGCCTGGAAAGGGGAAAGTCCATGCTGCATCTGCACAGGAGGTTACATAATCAGGCTTATTAGTGCTTTTCAGTGTACATTTTTGTCCTTAAAAAAACAACAACTTTGTTCTAGTTTAGAAAAAAACCAAGAAAAGCAAAGTAAAAGATGGACAAAAATTAGATATAACAAAAGATAGAAAAAGGCCTCACTCTTTTTCCCCAGTCTGAGATACTTCTTACCCATGAAGAAAACCTGTCCAAGATGCAAATACTGCACTGGGGAGAATCTCTCAGGTGGGTGTAAGGAACCTCAACAAAGAAGGGCCTGCTATTTTTGGCTCCAGGTGAGTTTCTAACCTGGGATGCAAATCTGGACATGAGGATTATCCACAATAGACCTAACAGAGAAAAATGGTAGGTTCCCTCTGTTTTAGCTCACTGAGGCTAGATTTCCTATGCCCCCATAGAAATCTGTGGCCTTTGATTGGTTCTTCCTAGGCTGCTACGTGGCCAGACTTCCAGAACACTCCTAATGAGTTATATACTTCGACTTTACTGCAGACATTCCTTTCACCCCTCTTCTTTGCTTTGGAAATGTAGATGCAGCAGGCCTGCCTCTGAAGAGTATTCAAATTTGCCACACAGAGCACTGGGGTATAATTCTTCAATAGTGCTTAAAATATTAGTAGATGCTTTGACTAACATAGTGCCCCAGGCTTTCTGAAGAGAAAACCAACAGATGTGCAAAGCAAGCATGCTGGATGCCAGAAGCTCACTGCATGCGGACATTGATATTATGTCAGGTGAATTCCGATTCATGCACTTGGGGCACCCAAAGTTGCTCTCTATTCTCTAAGATACATAATATAGAAGGAATGACAGGCCTCTGTTTCAAATCATCCCACTTTACCTTTCTTGCAAAATGAAATCAAATGCCTCAATCGTGCCACTGAATTGGCTGCTCTTCTCCTGTAGGTGCTGCTATTACTGTACCATTCCTGTTCTTCTCTTTCCCTCATCCACCAAGAGAAGCAGTGTTCACCATAAGGCTACCATATGTCAAGGTTAATTGGCAATGAAATGTCACTAGCCCTTCATACAATATCATCTTCAGAAGCATAAACCTCAATATCTAACACAAGAATGGTGGCAAATAGCCCTCCTCAGATTATTGGATATTGTACAGTAAGAATGTCTGCTGTGCAACAGAGAAATTGGACATATTAAGTCCACTGATCCACCAAGCTAAGATTTGTGTAGCTTTTCTTCCTTGTGCAACTAAATAGGGCAGGGGCAGAATGCAGGACACCTTTCACAAAGTGTGGGCCCTGCCTTTGAGCTATTAAACTTTCCACACAAACATCATGCTCCAAATCTTGCTCTATGATGGCAGAACTAGGAAACAGGATCTCCAGGTCAAGGGCTCCAATGAGCCATAGGCCCTTTCTGCCCTAGGCCTTATTCTGGATCATATCCTGACACTCACACGCTAACGCAGACCATGGTCAGCCCTGCCATAGTGCGTGCCAAGGTGTTGATGGCAGGTCCTTATGCCAGGATATATTCTGGAATAAAGCCCAGTGTAAAAGGGCCATAAAGTTTTGACTACTGCTGAATATTTTCTACAGATGCTTCCAATCTGCATGAATAGATTAGATGGTTTTCTTTGCAAAGCTTATGATTTTTAATAAACTTCTAAGAAAGCAAGAAATCACCTAGAAATCTATGAAGGAATCAAACATCTTGATTTTACACTTGGAAGGGATAAGATTCAAACTCCATGGCCTGGTTTCTTGCAGACACTTAAGAGGATGATAAGACACCACTAGCAACAGAACTGAAAGACAAAAGGCGAACATGAAAGTGTAATGACCTATAAATGGTCAACACCATTTTATTGTCTCTCCTAGTAAAGTATCTTAGGCCAATTTACAGCTGGGCTTGCTTTCTTGCAACACAGTAATAATTCCAAGATAAACCAATGCTCCAGTGTCACCAATAATTTTATAACTAGTGAGATGAAAAAAGAGTACAGTAGAAAAGCCTAGCAAAAATAGTCTTTCCAAGCAAATAGCTAGAATTCTCTTGGGCCACTGGGAGCAGAAAAACAAAGACGGAAACAGGAACACATACTCAGTCTCAGCTTACCTCACTTTATCATGCCCATGATGAAGAAGTATATTTGGCATAGATGCACTTTATGCTTTTAGGTGCATGCCTTATATTGGAATAAGGGACTTGGCTAACAGCAGTGGTTTGAGAGCAGGTGAAGATTTTGCTTGAGATGCCCTAAAACAATTGAGATGCCGCTGTGTTAGACGGGAAGGTGGACTAGATGGGCTGTGTCTTCCTCCAGTGGGGTTTCTCTTATGTTCATTATAACACCACCCCTATAAGGTTAAAACACACACAAACACCCCCCCCCCAAGGTAAGATCCTACTTGCGGCAACAGACAACTTGCTCTTTCAGGAGAAAGTATTCAGAAAATTATTTTGACCTAGCAGAACTGTCAGCTTGAAGGAACACTATTGCTCTGAGCAATCGATTGGTTGTTTGCAAAACTAAGGCAGGAGCTGAGAGTGCGGGTACTTACTCTGCTTTGGTCAGATTGTGTCACTGGCACTTTTTCATAAGTTACTTGGAAACACTGAATCAAGTAGTGGTGTGTCCTGCCAACAGCAGATTTTGAACAGTATCACAGAGATGAAGGCATCAGAAAGAAGAAGGTTCACACGTGGACTACCACGTGACAACTAGTGTTTTTAAATCATTTCCAGTGCTCTTATGTTTCACATTAATTACATAAATTGCATAGTATTCTCCAAACAAAAGCCACCCAGCCCTCATTTTTCCAAGAGAACTAAGTTATGAACTTCATTTCTGCCTGCATGATCAGACAGTATAATAGTGTTACATAGGGAAGTGCAGAAATGTTTTTTTGTATTTGATTCATACGGAATCGAATGCAAGAAAATTAGTATTTGTTTGAACAGATCCCCTTTGAATGTGGTAGGATTCGTATTTGATATGAATGTTCAATCCCATACGTATCCCATATACAAATGCATATCAATAGCATACAAATACCATATATGAATCTCATACGAAGCTTAATATGAATCTATCAAAACATTCAATTCGAACTGAGCCGAATTTTGAATGTTTTGAATATTTGCGCACATCCCTAGTGTTAAAGGTCAAGGAAATGCAGAAGTACAGAAACATGGACCAGCATTTTGGAATGGAGAAGGATTCACGCCATGGGCCAAATGCAACTCTAGGAATATGCTAGTAGTAGCCCTCACATCAAAACACATAGTCCTCTAACACGGTTTAAATGAGAACTGCACATCCATGATGGCATTGCAAGTATCCCAAACATTAACTACATGTGCGTTTAGTTGCTAGAGCAGAGGAACCAAACGTCTTACAAATAGTGTAGTGTTCAAATCTGCACATACAAGGTCAGTCCTTGAGCGGCAACATTAGACTTCGCTCACAGGAATCTCTAAAAAAAATATCAACCTAATCCATGTGCTTGAACACTGTCTTCTAAGCTGTAGTATGGCTAATTAAACTTAAGGGAATAATAATCTATTTTTATATCCCTACTTGGTTTCTTGTAAACTGCTAGATTATTTTTTAGTATCTATGAGAACTTCAATATTTCAATTTCTGGGGTGGGGTAGACAAAAGAAAAAAGGTATATTACAGACAAATTGAGACAATAATTCTTTATTGGAAAGCAGGCTAAAACGGCCTGGAATAAAAAGATAATATGATGTTTTGTCTTGAAACTGTGTTATTCTCAATATGTAGTTTCTCAGATTGTGGCAAAATATGATCCACAAGAATAGTGCAAATGCTAACAGTCACTGCTAAGGCATGTTAAGGCTTGATCACACTTCAGAGCTAACTGAGTTCATCATTGTGTCTCACCAAAGGAAGTATAGGAACTGTAATGCTAGGAAAGATTGAGAAATAACCTGTTCTAGCGAATGCAAAATATTACAAGCTCAGCATTCCTTGGTGAATTAAGGACTTTTAATCCAGGATAAAACTGGATTAGGTTTTATAGTTTGATGATTATTTGTAAAAACATTTCACAGCAAGTGAGTGAGTAAGCACACAGGAAGTGTGGGGCAAATCCATGCATCTTGACTAAACTCCCAGTCTTCTTCCTGCAGACTCTAGAGTCTACTAATCTATAGGGCATCCATTCAATATACTGTAAATAAGTCTGTGTCTCCCTCCAGTGGCAAGAAGAGAAAATAGCTTGCTTTTGGTTTCAAAGACTTGATGAATCAACAATTGAACAAAAATCCACAAGTATGATTATCAGTTACCTTCATTAAAAAAACCCACCTTCCCCGGAGTCAAGATTGTGCCTTTTAGAATGGAACCATAAACTGAATGTCATAGGATATTAAAAATGATATTTGCCATCTTAAAATGACAGATTTCATCCTGCATATCCCCAAAATTTGATGTTATGGCATTTCTGTGATGTCGGCACATCCATGGTGATGGCAGGGGCCTAAATTTACGAGAGAGTTCACTCAGCCACAACATACATTCTTGCAGCACAAACCTGTGCTGTTTATAGAGAGAGAAACCACAGAGTTCAATGTGGCTTACTTCTAGGCAAGTCTGATTAATTTAGTGGAAGTTTCCTCCAGTGTTCAGAAATATTAGCAGCGAAACTGACTTGAAATAACACACCAGTTCACTTCTGGGTTGCTACAATATTAGTCTTTCTTTTTTTTTTTCCAGCTAGAATGTTCACACAATTGCAATGTCATAAATGGCCATGATAGTTTCCATCTTTTAAAAACCGGTCGCTCCCTTTGTTGCTTATACTGCTTTCTCTTGTACTTTGATTTTCTAGAAAAAAGGCCAAAAATCTCTTTGACATAATAACAAAAACAACTTGCAAAAGATCTTTCTGGAATGTCCAAGTTTCACTGAAGAGGTAAAAAATCTGATGTCTAGGAAGAAATATTGGTCTGGATTTCAGGGGTTTTTACTCAGGAGAGAGACAATTCTAAGGCTACATTGACACCTAAGTTTGAATCCGGCTTCATTGCATTTTCAGAGTGGGATAATGCACTGGCAAAGTGACAAGCTGTTTTCTTTCATCCTTATCTAACTCAGAAAATCCACCTTTGGGTTAGGTAACATGGAAAGAAAATGACTATTCAGTTTGATGTGTTCTCTCACTCTTAAAGTGGAATGAAACTGGATTAAAACTTAGGGGTGAGTACAGTTTATCTTCAGTTACACAAACAGAGATGGAGAAGCAGTAGCAGCTGGCAGCCTTTGAAGCTGGTGGAGTCATGAGCAGGGTAACAACTAGAAGGCAAAGCCAAGTCCCTCTACAAGCATCCCAGCCCTCAAAAAGTAACCCTATAAGAGTAGAAAGCAGAGGTGAGGCCTGCTGTAGGATTTTCTCCAGTCCTTAAGACATTATTCTTTGCCTGAGGAGCTGAACCTGGCGCCTGTTGCAGGCACAATGGATGCTCTTCATGTACTCTTTGCATAGTCTAAAATCTAAGCCACCTGAAGCAAGTGGAAGACCCAGACCAGAGGAGCGCATGCTGAAGGGAGAGTCAACATCTGGTGCTGCCCCATATGAGCATTTACATCAATGCCTTTCTAATCGTGTTGCTTGAAATAATTGTAGATGCGTGGCATATAAATTGGAGTGGCTGATGTATTACCAGTATGGCTAATCCTTGTAACATATAAAGCAGACTGTGGAAAAGATAAGAAGTTGCACTTATTTGCAAAGGCCCTCTCACATGTGCCTTTGGTACACAAATACTGGCCATGCAGATACATACACTCATGAGGTGAAATCTTTCTCACACACAGACATACCTCGCAGAAAAAGTTTCAAACAGTCTAGATTTCTGAGCCCCCAATGAGGTAAACTCTATAGCTCATTGTTATCAGGAACAAAAACTAAAATTAAGGCAGGATGGGAATAGTCCCTCACAAAATGAATCACAGAGCGTGCAGAAGTAGGAATAAAAAACAGTCATTTCAAAAGCTTCAGCTTGGCGGTTCCCCATTGAGCTCTTGCCTGTAAGGCTGTGGTCCTAGCCTTACTTTTCTAAGAGTAAGAATCACTGAGAACAACGGGACACGCTTCAGAATTGACATGCTTAGGGGGCACACTACAGTCTTCTCATATCTGTCCCCACTTTTCTTTCTTTTTCTTCCTTCCCTCCTTCCCTCTTTCCTTCCCCACTCACACACTCCCCAATACTTAACTTCACAGTGGTACGAACCAAGGCACACATAACCCTTCATGGATTTGTCTGCCACCTCTGAGACTGGGTGCAAACGACAGCACTCCTTTCACCTTTGGGAGATGCAAAGAGAATTTAAGAAACGTGTAACTTGTCGTGGGAGCCTCATCAACTGAAATTAATTCTCCTACAGAACTTTTAAAGATTCGGAAGCCTATCTTCTTTTACATCTGGCCATCCCACCCAAGAAGTAGGACGCGGTCTACATCAGTTCCCGAAGGATTTGAAGTGACATCTACCCTCCCTCCTTCCCTTCTAATTCTCACCAAAATCCTCGTCCCCAGTTCAAAATAAATGTGCACTCATTATATTGTTTATTTGTATTGTAATATTTCTATTATATAGTTTGTAATGTATATAGATCTTGCTCATGAAATCGGCTTTCCCCTAAAAAATCACCCAGCTCCCCCATCCTCGCCTCCCCCTTGCAGGGCTTCACAATTCCTGAAGCCCTTTCACACCACTCAGCCTGGGAACCTCTGACTCCAAATGTCCCTCCGAATGCACAGAATTTGAGCATTTCCAGTTTGTTTATATTCCTAATTGCAAACCATTACTTTCTGGTCTTGTGAATTATTTAAAATGCCTACTGCATCTTCCACTTTTTTTAAAAGAGCCTACTCAGTTTGAAAACATACATCACAGTAAGGGCAATGGAAAAGGTTTGGAGAGGAGGAAATTGAGGGCAGGAAATTGCCTTCTACCCCTTTCCCCCATATCTCAAGGAGTTCAAGGGGTGATGAGACTGTCTGCTCTCCATGGCTATTATTTTTCCTTCCAAGGAATGAAAGAATTTCCCAGAAGTAAAAATTACTGAGCATAAGCTTACATATGAGTAAACATGCTAGGGATAGGCCCAACCAACAACCACTTTAATCCTCCAAGTGTTTTATTTAAGCATTCAAGACAATACTGGGGGCAGGGTGTGTGTGTTAATCTGTAAGAGCCTGGCTGTAAAGCAGGTATTTTATTGGTGCTTGTTCTTCCAATCCCTTAAGAAGTCAGAAATCTCATCCTCATCATCTGGCCCAGAGAAACAAGTTGTCTTCTGGCTCTGCTCTCTCCTGTGAGGCTGTTCAAGGCAGGGAATAAAAATCTCCGTTTTTAAAAATGAGTGGCTTCATAAAGAAAGGAGCCAGAAACTAATGGATAAATAAATCCTTTCATTTTGTTGCATGAAGGAACAACCTGCAAGGTGTTTGCTGATTTTCTGGAGATGTGGTGAGAACCATCTTTGGGCAGCCACAAAGTCCTTGATCAGAGGACAACAAAATCCATCACCTTTATTTCTCCTTTCTGCCCCTCTGTTTTTCCCTGAACTGGAAATAAAGAAGAGGCTAGTGCAGACTTGGAAAGTGGAAAAGGCCATGTTTGAACCTACCGCTGGAGAGGGGAATCCAGATTCACAGACCAAGTGGCAGTTCTTCAATAGCCTCACACTGTGCAAGACACCAATGGCCTTGTGAGAAACAAGGAATTAATGTATTTTTCCTTCAGAGTCTGATTTCCCTATGTCAATTGTTTGAGGCAAAGGGTTAGTAGATCAGCCAGCAATGTTGCTATTCCATCTCTCATAACCACAAAGCAGGTATTGAAGGGCACTGATATTTTAGCCGTGAACACGAAGGAAAGCAAAGCACTGCCTTCAAGTACTAAACATGCATGTGAACTGCAAGTGAACTACACCCCGGACTTCAAACACTTTCTGAAGTCCTGCTACGTTCTGTCCAAACAGGCAAGTTAGATGCAGCTTCTGTTCACGTCGCCATCTGAAGCTGAGCATACACTCACTGTTAACTCTTACAGGGAGGTGCCATTTTAGGATTTATCTTTGATTTGTTTTAATAATTCCTTTTAACTTATTGCTAAAGTGTTTTTCCAGTTAGGTACATTTCCGTGAAAGAAGGATTGTGCTATAGTAACCAGAATGCTATAATGGGAATTGATTTTATTAGTGTAAAATTTCTGTAGTTTTCCAGGGTAAGTGCCAGATATAAACTCACCTTTCCTTCCCTTTACTTAAAACTAGAATGTGTAAATAAGTCCCATCTAAAGACATCTCAGTAGTGTTAATTTTTTTTTTCAAGTGCAGATTAGAGCATGACATCTGTCATTAAAAAGGAAGCAAGAGAAGATTTTTAGGAATAATGAAAAGATCAGTTGAAAACAATTGGGTCACCATGTCAGCTGTAAGTGCAGTCTGCTGAGCTAAATGAAAGGTTGAATTTCCTGTTAAGTTACTGTCACCATCAACCTCCCCATCATCCTTAAGAGAGAAAAATAAAGCTAAAAACATCCACGTGGGTAGAGGTTATTCCGTCTTACTTGGAATAAAATTAGACTTTATGCAATCTAAAATAAATTAACCTCAAGGTGACAGTGACTGGATTACTGTATCCGAGATGCTTCTGCCAGAGGGAATAAAGCCTGCCTGGGCTGGAAGCACTTCAGGACAATAAAGGGAGGCAGGCCGGCAAGCTTGCCACTCAGCACTAGTCTGGTGGCCCTATGGATTATGTAGAACCCAAGCTGAGTATATACAGAACCAGAGACTGGGTGAAAACAGAAGTTTTTGAAAACTGTACCCCAAAATTAACAAATTCAGAAAATAGTTCCAGCTCAGAAGAAACTGGAGGCATCACGACTATGACAGAGGACTACAATTTCTGTTTGCATATTGTTTAGGGAGCCCCCAACACCCTGCTTGTTGCTTGATTGTGTGCTGCTCAAAATATATGTGAGCTTCCCTGCCAGAAAGACTGAGTTGAAAGTTTATCAATTTAGTATGCCATAGTGGTCAAAATCTTCGGGGAAAATAGAACGGTTTTGTGGTGCTGCAGAGGTATGTAAAGGTGTAGAGGAAGCGATGTAAGGGGCCCCAGAAAGGTATTTGTCTTACTACACAGCTAGGCTGGGGTGGCAAAGGTGCAGTTGCCCCAGCCAGCACAGCCAATATCACCTAAGCGCATATCAGCAATGCTTGGAGGACCATGGGTTGGCCACCCTTAGCATGTGTAAGGGCAGAGGGGGCAGAAGGGGACCTGAGAAGGGTAAGGGGTGACAGGAGAGCAGCACTAAAGTTCAGTACCCTTCCTTTTTTTTTGCTTTTAGCATGGCACTAGAATTTCCCAACTCTTCTGGTATGGACCTGAGGAAAGGTTTGAGATGGTTGATCTGAGTTAATCTGGGGAGAACCTGATCTGATAAAGGAAGAGGCAGTGCTCTGGACACGAGTTCCCTGGATCAGGGCCTCCATTCTCCAATGAATTTGGTTTTGTTTTTTTTAAAAAAGGACTTTCTACTAAAATATGTATCTAAAAACAATTATAGCACAATGAGGACAGAGGGAAGGCGGGGAGAGAAAATGCCAGCCAAAACTGCCAACGCAGCAGCAGGACCTTCCCTCTGGTCTTGTACTACCTGTGGCGCCTGAGGAAGCAAGGCCCATGTTTAAGAATATATATTTTTAAAAGGAGACCGCATAACGCTCTTTCCCCTCTGTTGAAACAAAAACAAACCAACAACAAAAAAAGGAAATGAAAATAAAAAGGTGGAAAACAATTCTACAAAAATCAAATTAGGAAATAAAAACCATTGACTGGAAAAAGAGGAGGGGGGGGCTACGCTTTACTGGAGGCCCTCGGTGGAGGTGCCCGCGTCACCGTCATGGCTGCCTGTCTCGAAGCTGTGCTCCACGCCCATGATATCTGGCTCCATCTTGCCAGTGTCATTGATGAAGGTAGTGTAGGTGTCGCCCTCAGCCATCAGTAGTTTCAGTTTGGGGATCCAGCTCTTGCGGACAACGCGCCGCGCGTTTGTGCACATGTCAGCAGCAATAGCATTCATTTCGCTCTCCTTGAAATTAGGGGCAAAGTTCTGGCAATAAACTGAGATGGAAAAAAGATGTAAGTCTTCATTGCTGTTGCTAAAGCGGAAACTTTGAAATAAATCCATGACCTTTTGGCTTCTGCTAATGCCAAGACTTGCCCACATCTACAGAGACCCTCAGAAACTGAAATTTGCAACACAGCTCTAAATGGTTAAGGAGTCACTTCAGAGCATACAAACACAACTTTAAATGTATCTCCTCTGCTGTACAAGCCAATGGGACTGAATGTGATAAAAAGGCCACTGTCCTAATATCTGCATTTCCAGTGCCCCCACCTCTTCCGAGTGCCAAGAAAATATTCTTACACTTCTTCCCATCGGAGAACAATCGTTGGAACAGATACTCACACTTCACAGCATGCAGCACCCGGCTGTCAAGGGGTTTCCGGCTAGGGTCATTGGTGGAAGAGCGGATTCCAGTGCCACAACTGTTGGCAAGTGTATTTCTAGCAGGCAGATAATAGAGAAAAGCTTTTTAAAGATGCATTGCATTGGATCCTTCCTGTCCTTCTGTCCTCAGCTGAAACCCAACTACAGCTGCTCTTATTAGGATTTTCAGGCCCAGGGTCTCTACAATCTTAAAGCAGAAAGATGTACTGGGAAACAAAAGAAAGAAAGAACCCAAGAACCATGGGAAAAGTCCCCTCACCGGTCAAAGAAGGATGCCAGTAGCCGTCTTAGTAACACTTTGTGTCGTGTGCCAGCGCTGACATGGCAATTCATCAGCTGTGCCCGAGTGATATACACATTGGTACCTGGGCAGGGAAGAAGAATCAAGGCTGTTGTGAAAACACAATACTTCTAAACTAGAGAAAAACACGCACACAAAACCCCATTTACTTGTGATGATTTCCCAGAATCCTTTATCGTTGCCCATAAGGCTTTTGGACACTCAGACCTCGGTCACACCTCCCTTTTAAACCTTTTTCAGTCCATCTTCAGTTCTGACTTCTCACACCTTTTCAATTTTATCTATTTTGTGGACTTTCCATCCTCCATTTGGACTTTTCTGAATGAAAGGTCCACAAACAAACTGGACAGAATGAAAAGGTGTGAGTGAGCAGTCAGACCTAAAGATGAACCAAAGAAGGCTTAAAGTGAAAGTGTGACCAGGGTCATATTGATTAATAAGCATTAATGGGACCATTGTGGGTTTGGTTTAACCTCTTTAATTCAACTATATAACTAGATGTTGTATACCCTGTACAAGAACATCGGTATGGATCTTACACAGATCTATGGATACACATCTATATGTCCGGTGACTTTGGCATATCAGGCATCCCAAGCTCAGATCAGTATCCAAGAAAGAAGAAACTTGCTATAGGGAATATGAATGAGAATTAAACAGCAATATTTGGTCTGTTGGAACAGCAGATGAGCTCCAGACAGATATGTCCCAGGGAAGAGCACAAAGAACAAACTAAACCAACTACAATTTATGGGTTAGACACAGAATTAATCTGACTGCAAAAATACTTTATTCCCTTTCTTCCTCAGTTTTGGCCACCAAAACATAACAGGTTCAACTGTGTCCTTCTATAAACTATAGTAGTCTCTGCTTTTCTGTCTTTTTTTCTCAACAGAAATAAAACCACAAAACCAAAATCTTCCTATTAATTTGCAACATTTATTTTCATAAGACTGTTGCAGACTTTGCTCTGCCTAAAGGCATAATAACACACTGCAGAATTCCATTTAGCTCACTTTAAACCGATCAAAACATATAGTGAAGCAAAACTACAATGGCTAGAAGCTCATCCGTCCTGAGTCCTATGCTCTCAAGGGCGAATCATTCTGACATCCAGAACCTCAGTGACAGTTATTTTAGTTAAAATGTTTGTAATAAATCCCCAGGCGGTTTGCAGAATGAAAAGAGGAAAGAAACCCGAGACAAATGCACGAAAATGGTAAAACACAATGCAATAAAAGTAGCGATGAATGTTCAGCTAAGCAATTTGTCCATCAGAGACCAGAAAATGTTGGAAAAGCTATGTTGGAGACATCAACTCTTTTGTTCTGTCTGTCCTTTTGGCTCCTAGGCAGTCAGAGTAGTTCATATAAGAGATCCTTTTCCCCTCTCCTCCTTGCCCCTGAAATTCTTAGCCTTCTTTCCCTCCTCCATCTTCCAGGCATGATTTTAATGTGGCTTTTTTAAAGTTATAATTTACAAACAAAAGACAACACAAATACAAATGAAACCCATCCTGAGACCTCTGAGTATAGGGAATGAAAAAAATGCAATTAAATAAATTAATCAATAAATATTCCTAGCTAATCCCCTAAACATATCTTAAAAATGATTCCATAACCAGAATTGTATGTAAAATTTCTGACCTAGTTTCGGCTATTGGAGACTGGGTTAATGACTTCAAAAGGAATTTCCATTTTTCTAACAGTTTAAGGGTGGGATTAACATTCTTAATTGAGATGCAATTATATCGTTAACGGCAAAGTTCCACAGGTTGCTGAACCAATTTGTTGTTTAAATTATGACCTTGTTTCCAATTTTGTACAGTTTGGGGCCAATTTTCAACACCACCGATTGTTCATTTAGCATTTTGCTATTGTTTTTAGTGGCTTCTTTTTACCTTTGTTTTTATTGTAACCCATTCTGAGACCTTCAGGAATAGAGTGGGATATAAACATAAATCAGCAAATAAAACTACTGTATGTCATTTTGTTCACTCTTACTCTTCCCCCTTCTATGTGTAGTTATATGGCTCAGGATACAGGCTTTGCTATACTTGTTTCCAATCCACTCTTTCCATGTCTTGAAAGCAAAGCAATCTTCAGACAATCTTTAATGGGTTAGTTCTACTCACACACAAAATTCCCCCGCTGAGTGTACTGCGTGACAAATTTAAGTCCTAGAGAAAATGTCAGAAACTCCACTGAGCTGTTTCCTGTTGAACTTCAGGGAGCTGAAGAATCCAGAAGTTCAACGCCATATTGGAAAAGGCTCCCCTTCCCCCAGTAGACGAGAACCAGAATCTTGAGGATGGAACCAAAATCAGTGACGGCTTATTTGCAAATCTCAGGGATCTGTCACTTTTTTTTGGTAGGAGGCGTTCCCTCAACTGTCCTGTCTCCAAGCAAAAAACAAAATTTTAACCTTGCCCTGGCAACAGACTAGCCATGACTGCAGTTTCTTGAGCAAACACACATCTCAAGAAGTGCTATTCAGTTTGCCCTATCTTCTTTATTTTTCCCTCCCTCCTTTTTTAGTTTTGGAGCAAATTCTAAATCTGTGGACTTCCAATTTTCTTTCATTTTGTAGTTTATCTGCTTGCTACTCCAAAAACAAAGACAGTCCTCGTTCTTCAAGAATGGGACAATTCTGAGGTACCCTGGGATACCTCTGAGGTACTCTGGGACAATTCTGAGGTACTTTTCCTTTCAGAAAAGTTCTAAATAGTTTGAAACCTATAAAATCTCATGTATGAAACAATGACTGTCAAATGGCTGAGGCAGCTACCTTACCTGTCACAAGTTCCAGCTTCTCAGCTGGGTCGCCCTCATCATAAAGCTTGGGGTGACACCGGTTCCCAATCTGGTTGATGAGCTCAGCAGGCAACGAAGCCAGATCCTGCCGCACCCGTATCCGGTTGCGAGATTCTGATGCCACTTGGTCTGGCAGCGCTTCCACTTTCTCTGCTAAACAGTGAAAAAAAGGAGAGGAGTTGGGATGGGGACGAAGAAAATGGCAAGCAAGATATTGAAGTTGAAATCCAGGCAGAAAATACTTTTACCTCTCTTCAGAATCTTCTAAATCTGTAACCTTCCCTCTCCCATAGTCCTGAATTGTTGGGAATCGCATGGGCCACTCAGCAGGATTTGTGGAACCTATGACATGTTACTCTTACTCTTTCAAAGCTGAACCATAATAACTTTTCTCCCTCCACAGCAGAAAGCAATTTATGAGTTTACACTTGGATATTTTTTTTTAATTGAATGGGTGAGTGAAAATAGTTATTTGGTCCTAATGCCAGATGTTGCCAATCACAAAACCATGTTTGATCCACTCTTTACAATCGGATGCAGTAAGATGTAATGATAACAAAGTTGCCTATGAGAAATGAATTTTTCTAAGGAGCCATCGGCACTGGATCAGTTTGGTGTTCATCACAACCATAGTATTTTACATCCCATAGTACTTTGCAAAAACTATTCTTATTGGCATCAGTTAAACAACTGGGAGTCAGCAAGGCTTTCTAAAACTACGTCAAAGTTTGGTGGCTGAAATGAAGTCTGAATGGCCAAGAAGACAGGGCTAATGGCTTATATTTTTGTTATGGTCTTAGACACAGAATTTCTCAGGAAGCTTCAAAATTGTGTAAGAAAGAAACATCCAAAATGAACTAATACAAAACACACACAAGCACAAACATCTAACACTTCAAACCTCAACTACCTAAGCCAGACTTGAAATGTCTTGAGGAGGAGAGAAAGGAGACGAAAAGTCTTAGATGTTGGGATAATGGGACCAGGAAACCAGTTCTCCAAAACAGAAAACTCCGCTGCTTGTGTAAACTAACCTAGTCTCTACGCAAGATTTCAGCAAGGTCTCCTTGGCAAATCTGAAATGTGTGGAAAGGCGTGTGCATGCAAGAAGCAAGGCAACCTACTACCCTGTTTCTCCGAAAATAAGACCTACCCTGAAAATATGCCCTAGCATGATTTTTCAGGGTGCTCGAAATACAAGCCCTATATAAGTGTTATATAAAACATCCTCTGAAAATAAGGCTTAGTGCGTCTTTAGGAGCAAATATTAATATAAGACCCTGTCTTAGTTTCGGGGAAACATGGTAGCAATGGCTTCTAGAATGGATGCCCAGGGCCTGCCCCCAGGCTGGAGAGACAGTTAAGATGCCTCAAAAGGCCATTTGCAGGAGCAGGTGAAGATTTTGCCATTGTCTTCTGCTTGAGATGCCCAGAGGCAATTGGTGGGCCAATTGGTGTGAGACATGAGGCTGGACTGACGGGCTGTAGCCCGATCCAGCAGGGCTCCTCTTATGTATTCCTGAAATATTCCAATCCTAGGCACTCAAGAAGATGAAGATCAAGGCCAGAATCTTGAACTGAGTAGGGAATCAAAAGCAGCTAATTCAATTGTCTAGAATGGGTGTCAAATAAAAAAGACAGCTTACAAAATTAACAGCTATGCAGGAGGTCTCTGGCACCAGTTTCCAATTTTTTTTTACTTTCTTCAAGGGGGATTTTTATGCAGAACTGATTACAACAGTGTAGCCTGGATGCCATCAGCGTACATATGATAATCCTTCGCTGTTATAAGCACAGATACTTGTACTTGGCTTCAAATTCATGTTTTTGTAGACAGAACTTTAGAAATCCTGAATACTTTTGTTCCTTAGGAATTAGACTGAAACAAAATGGAGGAGTTCAGGAGGGGAAAAACAAAGATACTCTGCTCCACACTGATATGCAAGATCATAACCACAATGGGACTGAAGTCAAAACAAACCCAGACCATTCTTGATCATTTCTAGTTCCTAATATACAAGACAGTTGCATGGTATGTCTTTTTCCTTTCAACAAGTCTGGCAATCAAGGCCAATCACTGCTTCCTACAATTTCTTACAGATAAAGAAGAGGTGTACCATTAGTTGAACAAAAGACAAATATTTACAATGTTATCTGCTTACTCTACAAAATATGAAGAGATCCACATTCTGCAGATCCAGCTACATGATTTCCTTTGGATGTTTGGAAGCATTTTTCAACAGGGTGAGAGAAGGGGCCTTCTTAGTGGCTGCACCTAGATTATGGTCTGCCTTCCTCTTTCAAATGTAGCTGGGCTGCTGTTTTCTGCTTATTGATGAAAAGCATTTATCAATCATGCTGCATGTAGCCAATAATGCTTCTGTGGTTGGGTGTTAACTGCTGACCCTGTCTCCTCAGCCGAATATTTCACACTGCCATTTTAATGGAATTGCATGTATAGTGCTTGTTACCAGTCTGCACTTGACACTCACCCGTCTGTCCTACATTCATCATGCTGTACATTGTGTACATGTTACAGATCTGCCGATATTGTTCATCAGAGCCCTCCTCAGGAGCATCCTCCTCTTCGTCTTCCTCATTGTGGTAGGAACTGGGGCTGTCACTGGTATAAGCACTGGAGGTGCCAGGGCTTGTCTGGTCCGCCGTACTAGGGCCACTGACTGCATTTGCCCCGCCGCCTCCGCCTCCACCTCCACCCGTTAGTGCCCCCTGCTGTTGAGCCTGTTGCTGCTGCGGGGCCTGCTGCTGAGGTTGCCGGGTACCCCCACTCAGCTCTTGCTGGGAACTGATCTTGGCCATTTTGCGGCTGCCGTTACTGCCACCACTGCCACCTCCCCCTTCTTTCTGGCTGCTTTCCCAGAGACGCTTAACCACAAAAGTGCACTGGACGGAGTCCGACTCCTGCTGCTCCGTCTTTACACGGGAGACCAGGGGCAGGGGCGTATTGCCGGAGGGCCAGGTTGACGTCTGTGCCACGGGGCTCTGTGGCTCAGAGGAAGGTGCCTCCTCGGTGTGCAAGCCTTGGGAATCACAGCTTGGTGAGCTGACCTTCAAGAAGAACTCAGTCCCCTTCTCCATAATTTCCTGGATCTGCAGGAACCCAGCTGTGTACATGAGCAGGAACTGGTCACCCACGTTCATGCTGAGGCGGCCAGTATAGCAGAAGCTGAGGATCTGCTGGAAGGACTGAGGCTGCACCGCAGCAGGAAGCTCTACCACGGTGCTCTTGCTGTTGTTGAAAAGGTCCCGGAAGTAGCAGCTACTGGCAGCCAGCACAGCCCGGTGAGCTTTGAAGGCATGCCCTTTCACCACCACAGAGACGTCACAGTACAGGCCCTGCAACCGCTGCTCGTTTAGGCACTCCAGGATGCTGTTACCAAAGTTGGGGATCTCCATTTGGAGAATCTGAGCCATCCTCTCCTCTTTACTCGGATGGGTGCACTGGAAAGGGAAGAAGGAATCGAAGAGGTTTTATTTGCAGTCAGTATGAAAGGACAAGAAAGCCAAAGAAAGAAAGAAAACCAAGGGAAGAAGGAAGGGAAGGGGCAAATAGCTATTGTCTTTTGTTACCTGGTAGGTTTCCTTTTATGTCTTCCAACACATAAAGGGAAACACGAAGGTAGCAAAAAAGATCAAACATGCAGCCCGCTCACTTGATTCTTTTACAAAATGGACAGTGTTCTTATTTTACTAGAGACCTTTTCTGAGGTCACAGAACTCAAATGTTTAGGGATGCCCCAGGCTTAGTTTACCACAAGTACAGAAGAAATGTTTTGTCAGAACAGACCAGAGGCCCTTCTAGTCCAGCAACCTGTTTACACAGTTGTAACCAGTTGCATGGGGAAGCTCCCGAGTAGGTCATTAGGTACACGAGGAAGTCTTTAAGCGCACTGCAAGTATCAATGGCTACTAGAACGAATGCCTGGGTGCATCTTTCATGCTGGGGGGGGGAGGAACTGGGGCGCTTCTAAGGCCATCTGCTGGGACTCGAGAGCAGGAGGTTTGTCCTTGTCTCTACTTGAGATGCCCATGAGCATTTGGTGGGCCACTGTGTGCACCAGGATGCTGGACTAGATGGGCTGTGGCCTGATCCAGCAAGGCTTCTCTTATGTTCTTATGTTCACCTTCCCCTGTTCACAGATCCATAGTACCTGCCCTCCGGCAATCAGGTTTAGGAGCATTGACAACCACATCCATCACCAACTGGGCTGTAATCAGGCACAGCAAAATGAGCACCTTTGAGGCACCTCTGAGGCAGCTCAGAGAAGGCTTTGCAGTGGGATTGTTCACACACCAGCCTGCCCCTCCCCCTCTTGGGAACATTCTGTGCTGGCAAAGAGGGATTAGAGAAAGGTTGGGAACACAAGGGCCACGCACTGTCTCTTACAACTGAATGCAACCGATTCCACAGCTGGTTGATCCCACCTAAAGGTTTTGCCACTGATGTGCAGCATTTACCTTTGGATCCACAATATCTTCAGAGTGCTTTCTTGTGCTGCGTTGAATCTCCTCGTGTGACTTTATTAGGCCTGTACTTATCCCACTTGTGCTGAGGCTGAACTTGGCATTCTAGGGGAAAGTAAAAGGTGTAGTTTTGCCAGGCAAGGCAATGAATCAGCGGGAATCTTCCCTCTTTCCAGAGCTAGTGAATCTTGTCCATAGACACTCTCTCCGCTATTCTGGCAATGTTTTCATTTACTGAGGTTAGAGCAGTGTACAGAGCAGTGAAAGGTGAGAGGGGGAGATGGCACCCAGCCCCTAGATTGCTTCTTTGTGCTGGAATTCTGTAAGCAGGTGACCCCTAAACATACTACCCTGTCTCTGCACATTTTCACTGAGTGGAAATATACTTTGCAAATTCCCAAAGGAAAATTCACTCCCTTTAGGTGTGCCAATATCCCAATCACTTTAAATGTGCTTTACCTACTTGCGCTATGTTACATTCTGAAGTAAAGTGCAAGATTTGATTATAAAGTGCAAGATAAGCCTTGAGTATAGCTAGGGTCTAAGTTGGCAGCCAATATCATGTTTTATGGTAGAGAATTCCAAACTTTCACTACACACGGTGTAGAAAAAGAGATCCTTCTGACTTTCTCAGCTCTATTGGCTGACCCCTACCTCTATTGTTTTGGGAAAGGGAGAAAAAGCTTCTCTACTAAGGTGAAACTAAATATATTCTAGTCAACATTTTATTTACAGTTCTTAGTTGCCCTAATTGCCCTATCACTGTACTGTATTTTTGTGCCAAAAACACAATACTTTGAGACTGTCCTCATTTCTCTGTAGTTCTGAATAAATGGAACATGTATCCTTTTATACAATGGGATACACAGTTCCTTCCTTATTCTGAAGATGGTTAGTATGGTTCATCTATAAAACACAGGAAGAAGTCAATGTGCCAGGAAGAACTTGCACTTTTAAAACTGTTGTAACAAATCTGAAGATATTAAACGCAAAACAGATAGAAAAAACAGGTAGTGTTACAATAATTTGTTTCCAAGTCTGCATTTCTGCAATGATTTTGTTAACTGTTAAATTTTTGGACACAGCTTTATGTATTTTTAATTCAAAAGAAAGTTTAGAAATTAAGGTAAAAATAGGAAATGCATAGTTACTTTATATAGGAACGAGCTGCCTGAAGTTCAAAATAAAATAATCTTACATCAGTATGGGAGCGACCCTGGACAACTTCATGGGGCAGTAGAATGAGAAAATCATGTAATGGAACATTTAAAGGGGCTATCTACAAGGGAAGGTCAGAGTAAACAAAATGTTTACAGTAAACTTCAAAAACTACCTGCCTTCAGATTAGACAAATTCATGGAGGACAGGTGTATCAATGGCTCCTAGAATGGATGCCCAGATAATGTGCCCTGGTTGGAGAGACAAGCAGAACACTTCTAAAGGCTATTTTCAGGGAGCATGTTTTCCCTTTGCCTTTGCCTTCTGCTTGAGATGCCCAGAAGCCATTGGTGGGTTACTCTGTGAGACAGGATGCTGGACTAGACAGGCTGTGGCCTGATCCAGCAGGAGTCCTTTAGTGTTCTTATGTTCTAACATATGTCAAGTCTGTGAGAGTCTCATGTTAAAATCTGGAGACAGCTAGAATATCAAGAATTGGGGAGGAAGGTGTTCTACAAGTCAGATGCAAAATTGGGAAGGGTGGGTTATATTTTAACCTCTAGACATGCTTAAACCTTCACAGTCAGTGTGTTGCCGCTTCCCATTGGATAGACGTGAGGAGTGGAAGCAGTGCAGGGAGGGCAGGGTTCCTGCGAAGCAGCTTCCTTGTGTCCAGATAGGACAACTGATCATCTGCAGCAACAGAGCGGAATTCAAGAGAAAGTCTGAATTAAAAAGCTGCTGATTAATCAACAGCTTTTTACTTTGGAATTTCCTTACTGTGTTTCTCGTCGCAAGGTCAGTGGCAAAACAGTGGCTGCAAAGCTTTAAGAGTGTCTGGAGGTACCCTAAATTAAGGGCAGAAAAGGCCTAAGAAGAAGTGTCAACCATTGCCATTTTTTTTTAAAAAAAGGTACATGTAATGAACAAGTTGCAGTACTGTAAGCAACTCAGAGGTCTTAGGATATGGAGCGGGATATAAATATTTTAAATAATAAATAATATCTCTACGGTCAAGTCTGAGAAGGGCCAGAGCTTTGCCTGCATGCAAATCTTTCTTCCCCTTGGCACACAGAACTTTGCATCATGGGTATTTAAGACAAACAGCATGTGTGCTGGAGATAAGAAGCACCATGCATTTAGATGAAAGCTTTTAATAAAAACAGACAAAACAGTCGTGCTTTTTTATTCCTTCACAGTTGACAACTGTGGAATGCTGAATATTAAAAATGAATGCAATTTTTTACGGAAGGAGAAGATATATTGTACCATGCCACAGACTATTGTTTATCTGCTGTTAACAGTGAAATGTGTCTCTCCCAAAACACAGGGACGAGATGTATTATTATGTGAAGGCAGAGTTTGCAAGGCTGAAAAGGGTACACACATGAAGGGCTCTGAAGATTAATCACTGTGAGTCTTGATTTAAAAATCTATATATATGCAAAAAGATGGGCATGAAATGGATGTTTGGAGCCAGGCTGTAGTATAATGCAACTAGGTAATTACCTGTGCACAAAAGAATTGTACTAGTTTTCCCACATAAAGACAATTAGGAAACATTCCAATTTCTGAAAAAATTGAAAATCCTCATGGCCTCTATCTGGTGGAATGGAAAAATCCTCATTTAGGGTTTTGAAAATAACTTCAAAAAGCAATACTACCCCTCACATGGGATGGGGCAGGAAATCTGTCACAGCTAAATTATTTGAAACTTTTCACTATATTATTTTTAAATACTACTGGTATTAGTAGTTATCTATAATGTGTACAATTTTATTGGCCAAATATACACAGAACCATATCTAAACCAAATGTAATTATAGGGAAGGATTCTGAGAATTTCTGGGATTAGAGTTCTCTCATAAACATTTTGGAAAGATTAACTCCCTTCTTCAAGGGACTAGAGCATATTATTTATTTTAAAAAATTTGAATGTTGTTTCTCAGGGGAAAAAATTTCAAAATAGTTTATACTGAAACAATGTTAAAAACAATACAAAGAAAACATTCAAAATAGTACTAGAAGAGAGGGTATGATAAGGAAACAAAAGCAGACAACTCAGCCATTTGTATAGGGAAAGAGATTGAAAAGAAATTCTCCATTAGGTAGGTACCAAAGGAATGTAGTAGGAGAAACAGTAATAGGAGATGACAGCATCCCAAAGGGTGGCCACCATTTCAGAGAAAGCCCAGGTGGAGGTAACTGCCTAGACCAGTGATGGTGAACCTTTTGAGCTTGGTGTGTCAAAATTTGCAAGAAAACCTAGCTTAATTCGGGTGCTGTGCCGCACCTAGAAATATCCACAATTTTGTGATATTTGTAGCTCTAGTAAAAGTTATATTTTTGATATATGTATTTTATTAAAAGCAAAAACAAATAATTCCTTACATTAGTGACTTTTGTTGCTGAATTTTAATTGAAAGTTGGTATTTTGTACACTTCAAGAACAAGCAAGCACAACACGCCCAGGTGCCAGGGTGACCCAAAACGGACTTGGCGTGACACCCGTGACACGCATGTCATAGGTTGGCCATCACTGGCCTAGACACTCAGGAATTTGTGGTACCCATACAAAGATGTCCCTGGATGGTCAAAGGTGACATTAGAGAGGCTAGTGTAGCTAAGTATGAAAAATGTTCCTCTCCTTCCTAGGTAAATGCTGATGTTGATTCACCCATCCCTTCAATTAGTGTTAGCTAGGGTTTTTTTTTTTTTTTTGAAGTCTAAGAGCCTGTTAACACTTAATTCAGTCGTGGAATGGGATAATAATACTACTCCAGTGAGGCGAAGATCAGGCATGGAGGGAGCTATCTACACTTCAAGTGCAGGTGCAGTTCCAAATCAAAACACCAGCACTTGAGGCACAGGTAGCCTAGCCCAGGCAGGCCAGACTGCCCTGGCAGTCTGTAGCAACATCTGGCACGTGCCTGGGCATTGCCATGGCAATTGGAATGTGATGCCTGGCTTTGCACCACCAAACCCAGAAGGGAATGCTGCTGACTGCGAGCTCACTAGTAGCTTCTCCCAGCCAAGCTGTGGACAAGATTTTCCTTGTTCACAGCTAGTAAAGACCAGGGCAGCTTACATGAGTTCTGGGATGCTTTGGGAAAGCAGCAGCAGCAGCAAAGTCAAAGGTAAATGAGAATAGGGCTAGGTTAGAAGCAAAACCAGAATTCATATAGTCTGAATATTTCTTGCCAGGTTTTTATTCACTGCAGTTGAGGCTATGAAGGAGTTCTTGCTTATAGAAGCTGCCAGTGTCAGCTAAAGAGATGAGCAAAATCTTATGCTTTGAGGGAATAGTATCAAATGGTCTGCCATGGGTGTACCTACTTCAACAGACGTAAGAAGCTGACAGATTCCTGCTAGTCCTATGCTGCAAGGTCAGATTGAGAAAGACTGCATCACTGGGCTATCTTTGAGGACCACTAAGGCCTGGAATTGAACGTAGAACAACCTGTTTCCATCCAAGTGGGCCATTAGAACAGCTTTGTGAAATCCAGAATTCGGTACCTATTGCCTTTCTTCTTCCTTTCCTATTCCCATTTCCACCTGTGATTTTTAGAGTGCAAGAATGAGGGCAAGGTCATTGTTATTCTAATTGATCTGACAGCTGTTTCTGGAATGAGGTATGAATGTTTTGATTGAATGAATGAATATTTAAATATTCCAACATATTCCACCCATGTGAGAAAATTAATAGTGCAGGCCCTACAGATGATCATAGAGGCAGACTCTGATTATTACCACACTTTTAATAATAAAATCATGACATTTACAACAATTTTCAGTCTTTATTCCTAAGCATTTGTGATCAGAGATTTGAAATAAATTCACATAAAACAAAATCAAAGCTATGCAAAGTTAAGGTGAGGAACATCATACCCATCGTTGCTGGAATCATACTGAGGGCAGTTAAAAGGCCATGTGGCAAGTAACAGTGATACCTGCTGGTATCTGGATGGCCATCAAATCACTAACAAAAGACTCATTTTGTGTGCTTAATTAACCCTTCAGCAGAGATGTTCCTGGGCATTCAGACGGCCCATAGATGTCAGGATGTTTTTTGCTGAAGTGCAAGATGTTCCTTGTCTTAAGTTTGAACAGACATTGTATTTTGCACAATAGATTTCAGGGCTTCCTAACCCAAAGCATTTAGGAACATGGAGTGAACACTCTCTGCAATTTTAATGCTTGATAATAAGATGCACTACTTTTAGTGAACCCACTAAAAATATTATCAGTGTCTGAAAGTAAGGAAGGGAAGCTGTTTCCTTAGTCAACACAGCCTTGGTCTTCCTGCCCTACTGATTTTCTATTGTATGTGCAGAATTGTAGATGAGACATTCAAGGGAACTGAAGGCCTAGAAATTGAAATTAGATCATTTCCATGATCTAATACTGTGTTACTTGCTTCTAGGCAGAAAAGGATTTCACTGAAATCCTGTTAAGGTTTAGTATTGCTGGACTGCACCTTAAATTTTAAAAAAGCTTAATTATTATTTTCCTCTTCACTTCTTCAGGTAAGTGATCAGAGTTTTTATCTGCTAAGTATGTGACACAAATTTACATAGATAATTTTTGCTGCATAGCAGTTACTTAACTATGTTATGGTCAAAACAGGAACAAACAAAATGTTTCAGCAGTGACACAATTTCAAGCACCTATTAAATATCTGAACTATTTAAAGCTATGGCACAAAGTATTTTTATTTCCAAATAACTTAAGTTTGGGATTCAGTCATTACTTGATGATGGGGTAGCAGGCGAAGAATATCCTGAGAGTACGATTTATATAATCAAAGAAAGACTTTTGCGAAAGCACTGGCCTCATTTACAATAGGGTTATTTATAGGTATTCTTCACAGATTTCTTCACTGTATCATAATGAAACCCTTCCCCAGCCTAACTTAGAAGCTCCCATCTTCTTTGCAGATCTCAGCCTGGAGCTTGGCTTTGAGGTCAATTGGCAAAATACTGTGCAGCCAGATAAATAAAGGGAACTCATGATAAAGGCACAGGAATCTGATCTTTCTTCTTCACCCCTCACTCAGCATGTATGTGACTTTTAATAAGGCCACCATTGCTGCTATTTTTAGTCCAGTCGAAAGCCATTGTTTTAGGAAGTCCCTACTAGGGATACATCATTTGCAACAAAAAGGTGAGCACCAAACCAGAGGGCTGCCAGGCTCTCCCCAGATAAATGCCAAGATAGATCCCTAGAAATGCCCATGGAGGTGCCCATGCAGTCAACCAGGAGTCAGTCACAATCCAATGGTGCCCAACAAGAAATCAGTTCAGTTGTGAGAAAACCAAGCATTCACATTCCTTATTCCAAGATCCTTGCCCATTTTTACTTTTCTGTGTCGGGATTGTTGATGCCCAACAGAAAATCCTGCTTCCCCAGGAACATTTCTTCCCTCTAAATATATATTTTAAGATGTTTAAATCTACTCTCTCTCTCCTCTCCTTCCCTCCCCCTTTTTTTTAGTCCTTGGTGTCTTTTTGCCCTCTTGCCTTCTGTCTTTCAACAAATTGGTTGACAATTGGTGGCACTAGTTCAGTGATGGTGAACCTTTTGAGCTCAGTGTGTCAAAATTTGCAAGAAAACCTAGCTTAACTCGGGTGCTGTGTCACATCTAGAAATACTGTATTTTCTGGCGTATAAGACTACTTTTTAACCCAGGAAAATCTTCTCAAAAGTCAGGGGTCGTCTTATACGCCAGGTGTTGTCTTCTTATACGGCAAGTATATCCCAAACTCTATGTTTTAACTGGAAAGTTGGGGGTCATCTTATACGCCCAGTCGTCTTATATGCTGGAAAATACGGGTTATGCATAATTTTGTGATATTTGTAGCTCTAGTAAAAAAGTTATATTTTTGATATATGTATTTTATTAAAAGCAAAAACAAATAATTCATTAGTGACTTTTGGTGCCGCGTTTCATTTGCTAAATCTTCAATTGAGAGTTGGTACTTCGTACACTTCAAGAACAAGCAAGCACTACACGCCCAGGTGCCAAGGTGACCATGTGTGTCACCCAAAAGGGCTTGGCGTGTCACTTGTGACATGCGTGTCATAGGTTGGCCATCACTGCACTAGCTGCTTAACAGCATCACAGAAATCTGCCTAAGAGGGAAAGGGGGGCTGGTAATTCAGCTGGACAAAGCATGGCACTGACCAATGGTCATTATGCTATAAAACCACCAGTGAAAAAAATTCATTAAAGACCTCAGCCTATCCCTGCTAAGAAAAGAAGTCTATAGCTGTCTGCAAGGAATATGCAATGCCAGAGCCTTCATCGCTGACACCCTAGCCATTAAATTCTGTTGCTTTTCAGATTTTACAGATATACTAGAGCTGCCTCTATAACAGTTATTTATAAGATTTATATCCTGCCCTTCCCTCAAAGGTCTCAGGTGGTCACAGCATGTGATAAACCACTTAAACGTATTTAAACTATGGGTTTTTTTCCACTAGCACTAGAAGTACCCATTAAGTACCCATTAGTGGAAAAAAACCTCTATAACTCATCTACCCAATGGGAGCTATTCAGTGCCCAGCAGGACCCAAGACTCTCTGCTATTTCTGCTGTTCTGACCTAGAGTAGATAGACTCAGTTGCTCTGTGACTCCAACCCCCAGGCATGTAACGTGTTACTAGTGATCCACCTCATGTGTGGACAGAAAAACACACAAGAGTTGCAAGTACCGTGGAATAATAAGGAAATGTGACTTGAAGCCTTATTTCTAGAATACATACACAAACACAGAGAGTATCACAACAGTAGCAGTAGCTGCTGCCTTTTAGCAGAAATTTGTCAGAAACTGGAACCCTCACCCTTGGGGAAGTACTCCAGATCACACAGTACTTTTATTAAAGGCATGCTCAGGTTTTCCTTCTCCTCCCACATTTATTTTAGAAAGATGGGAAGCAGGGATTGCTTCAGAAGGATGGCAACAGAGACAGCAAGAACCTTTCAATATAGTCTGTGCTTCAGTTAAGAGTTAAACAGATTAATTACTCTCCCAGTAACTAGATCCATGGTAAGCTAGTAGCTAATGACCATGAGCTCACTGCCTCACCCTCAAAACTACTTTTATCCTCCATAGTGTTGATAAAGTTTCCACAACAAAAGTTGGAGCGGCCAAAGTGCTAACGAATGTCCAGTTTTAAGCACTGCAAGTGTTTTGGTCCCAGACTACACATTATTCTATGAAACTCAAACAACCAGGCTCTGAAAAAAGACACACAATGTGGCAACCACCTGACACAAACTCCAATACCTTTTCCTTCCTACAAAAAACCATCTCAGTTGCTCCTTCTCCAAATTAGAAGTTTTTTTCCTGATGAATATCCTCTTAAAAAAAAAAAGACTTTACTAGGTTAGAAAAACTTAGACAAGTTGTAACTATGCCGTCACTGAAGTTACACACATTAACCTCAACTCGCTGACTTTTTGATTTTTTAACCTGGAACTCCAAAAAGAGACCTACGAACTGTTTTTCTTCCCAAATATGTTGCCATTTCCCTCTCATTCATAAGGCTTCCAGAGATCCACCTTGGCACCCATTGCATCCACATGCACTTAGCCTCAACAATTGGAGATTATCAGATACTGCCAGACCATTCACCAGCTCTGCTTTGTGCTCTTATCCTTCACTTAGCCTGCTTGCAGATACTGTGTCTAATAGTTACCAACTAC
Source organism: Aspidoscelis marmoratus (assembly GCA_014337955.1). NCBI lineage: Eukaryota > Metazoa > Chordata > Lepidosauria > Squamata > Teiidae > Aspidoscelis > Aspidoscelis marmoratus. The sequence continues at coordinate 53,734,358 of MTQE01002208.1, read as the reverse complement.
AATACTGGGGGGAAAAGGTTGGACGTTACTGCTGCCTCTTCAATTGAGCTGTCAGATTGAGTAGCTTATCATCTGTTAGGTTTCAGCCAACAGCTGTCAAGCAGGTCTGATTCTCAAATCAGAAGATCTATCTGCCTTATACTGTTGTAGCATCGCCTGGGAAACTTCTAGTTTTTTTGTGTCTGTCATGCTGGCCACCTGGTTCAGACACCTGATACGAGGCCTTTCTTGAGAAGGGAAGGTGTAATGGAGCAAGTGGATCATGGAGGAGTTATATATGCAAGTAAAAAGGAACTAGGGAACAAAAACACCCTGTGGAACCAGAAAAAGCCAGACAGGGACTTACCCCAAACCAAGCAAGGCGTAAGACAAACTTCATAAATGCCATACTGAATCTCAGCGGGATTAATATTGTATTTTATTTAACAGAAATATTGAAAGTTCACCATCCTTGTGCTTGATGGCAGGCCAAGTGCATAGGTCTATGATGCAGGGTTTTTTTTTCAAGGATGCAGAAGTAGTTTACGATACCTTTTCCCAGGAGATGCCAAAGATCAAAGCCCCAATTCTCTGTTCTCCAGGCAGTTGCCTTTCTGTTGAACTACAGCCACATTCTATTATATCAGATGCCTGATGGAAAATGTTGAAATACCTGAGTGTCCAAACTCCACACACAGAAGAACTTGGGGTTTACATGAACATTTGATAACCTGCTTATGAAAGACCTTATATATACTGTTGTTGCTTTAATATATGTCTGATTTTAAATGTTGTTACCCACCCTGGGACCTTTCGGTATAAGACCGGACAGAAATACAAATAAATAATAAATATTACATGAAGCGAATAATCTTTAAGAGGATACTGCTGATATTAAGAATTTTTATCTGGCAACTATCTTATTTGCTTAATTATTAACTGTTTTACTCCTCTAAGGTTATTTGAGTGGTATATTGCCTTCCTGTACCACATTATGTTAGCCATCTGTGCTGCCAACCAGGCTGACTGATGTGGACTCCCATTCGTAGCACAGTAGTCAAATGGCTCATACTGAAACATGGGTCAAATGAGTTTCTGTCCTTCTGCTTCATGGAAGGTTTCTCTCTGAGCTTACCTTAGGGCCCCTGCATTACAGTTTCATGGCTCCACTGTCCCACTTGAACTCCCCATTCCAGATTTCCTTGTTAATAAAAGAATGCTTACATGTACACAGGGAAATCAAGCAAGCTGATTGCAACGTTGTAATATGAGATCCTCCACCCTATTACAAGACTCCACCCATATGTAACTCAACAAGAGACTGAAACATTCAGGTTTTGTATTACAGAAGTGTGTAAAACCGAAGTCTGTTCACAGCAACAAAATGAGATCTCCCATGACTACCCCACCTTTATAGAAAGAAGACAAATGCTCCACTGTTCCACATTCACAAAAAAAGTTCACTCTTTTATCTGCAGCTTCAGAACTAGAACTGAATCTAATGGCAGAACTTTTCTTGCTGAAAATTTGATTGAAAAATAACAGTAAAAATAGGTGAACAGAAATCCTGGTAACCAACACTTCCTTTGTTTTGATGTTGGCATATTCTAAGTCCACTACTTTGTCACCTGGGGCCAGTTGGAATATTGTACAAAATGATCTGTGTGAGAGATTTTTGTTAATATTGTTTTGTAATTTGGCAGTGTAATTATTTCAAGTATTTGTGGAAATAAAGTTTGAGTACCTCATATAATTTTTTGTCGTTGGCTACTTTGAGCTTGTGGGAAAATATTAAAGTATAAAATATAAAATAGTATTAAAATAAAATCCAGTAACCTTGGTAACCAAATTTGCACACTATGTGAAGCCAATGTACAGTGCATGGTAATACAGAATTCTTAAGTTCTGTTAGTGCATAACCATGACTGATGTGCGTTCTGAGGGGTTCGGTCATTTAAAAACCACGCAGATCTGTACTACAGCACAAAAAGATACTAGATATAACTTTTTTTTCCAGCTTAGACCAACTGTTGATGTTCAAGGGACTGGCTGAGAAGCCGGGCTTCTCTGTGATGTCAATAGCTTCCTGAATGTAAATATTATTTTATAAACTTTTATCCGTTATCTGGTCAATAGTTTGCAACCACCCAAACTATCTCTGTGTAGGGACTTTTCTTCTAAGGCTTAGATCAGCTTTCAAAAGTGAAAACAGAACTTATTGTGGCAATTCTTGCTGATAGCAGTGTACTCTCCATAAATGCACAAGAGTTTAAAAAATATTAGTCTAAGTATGTGCATCAGAAGTTTCACAGATCTCTTAAATTATTACAGTTAAGTTAATGAAATGAAGCCGTAGTTGGTCCTTAATCCTGATGCTATAATTAGACAGCGCTTTAACTGTTGTGAGGTGCCACTGAGTTACAGTTGATATCCAGTGGCTACATGAACATGCCCATGAAGTTTTATTGGCACATAAAGACAGGTCTTGCCATTACTTTCTCTCAGGGAGTGGCTGCAGACTAAACCTGCAGCTCTCTGCTTTCCATGTAACTAAACCTGGCCATAAGGAAGCCTGAGTGCTGAAGAACGGACACTTTCAAACTGTGGTGCTGGAGAGGACTTGCGAGACCCTTGGATCGCAAGAAGATCAAATCAGGAAACCATCAAGAAACTAAAGGAAACCATTCTGTCTGGTCATTGGAAGGACAAGTAGTGAAGCTCAAATACTCTGGCCACATAATGAGAAGATGGGACTCATTGGAAAAAAGGCACTAATGCTGGGAAAGACTGAAGGCAAAAGCAGAAGGAAATGACAGAGGATGAGATGGATAGATGGTGTCATGGAACAAGTGAGCAGCAGGGGACAGATGGCATTCTGTGGACCCAGGGGTCATGAAGAGTTGGATGCGACTTAATGAATCAGCAGGTTCCAACTTTAATGTATTTCTCCTGTCTTATTTCTCCTGGTATCAATAATAGTAATAGTAGTAGTAGACTAGTAATAATAATAATAATAACCTAAACTTAAATTATCCACCTGCCCTTTATGATAAACTGGAACAACTAGAATTACATAACCTCCAAACAAACCGTTTAATACGAGGTAGCTTACATGACTCAAATAACCTGTTATCTTTTACTGGTTCCTGTCCAGCCCTATCTCTATTTGCCCTGACAGACCCTACGTGGCTGCCCTTCAATAGCCTCCATCTCATTCAGTTCTGTACCTCCCTCTCCTGACTTCAATAGAAGTTTCCCACATACACAGAACAAACGCAGAGCGGAAGCATTTCCTCAGCATCACCATAGCACTCTAGGTATTTTGTTGTGGCATCAGAAAGAACTTTTTTAAAAATGTTGTTATTACTTGAATGCTTCAAAAATCAAAGTAGTAGGGAGACTGGATAACTAGAGAGAACCACACTACAGTATCGTCTTATTACGGGCTACATAGTAAAATAGCAAAGTTTGCTGATGATACTAAATTATTTAG
>MTQE01002208.1:53707268-53723280 GCA_014337955.1 Aspidoscelis marmoratus | reverse complement strand
AGAGAGCTGTGACTAGCCCAAGGTCACCCAGCTGGCTTTATGGTGGAGGGCGGAATCAAACCTGGCTCCCTAACCACTAGGCCAAATTGGGTCAGAGTGGAAGAAGAGGCTCCCCAATCACATATGGTGTGCAAAAGCATAAAATATCTCTTGGCAAAAAGTGCTTAGGATGAACACTAGTATTATGTCACCACCTGACATTCTTTACTCAGCATTAACCCCCTACTCTGTCCTTTAGTGCAGTACAATATACTTTTAGAAAGCCATTTATCTGACAGCAACTTGGATGGACATTAGACCACACTGGAAATCTCAAGCTCCAGTTAAAGGGTAATTAACAAAATCACAGCAGATGCTTTTTCTAAGAAATTAACACTGCCAGTTTAGCAAGGACCAACTACACTACGACCACCTCTTTACTGCTTAGTTATTACTGGTAATATACATCAGCCTTTCTCAAGATGATGGCCTCCAGATGTTTTGACTTACAACTCCCACGAGCTCCAACCATCAAGTTAACATGTCAGTATAGGCCGATTTTATCCTGGCAGGAGATCCACTTAAATCTACTAGTGCCAATCCAGAGCTATGCTTATTATGAAAAAATAGAATAAGTATACTCCAGTTATTTGTTTATTGCTGACAATGTTCATGTTCATTTATGGTGATGTACATTAGAAACAGATCCATACATATATTAAGCATCAATGCAATCCTGTATTCACTTCTAAGTACCATGCATTAAGTAGGCTTTACTTCTGAATGAACATATAGATCCTTTTTTTGGATAGAAATTCCATTACCTGTTTGATTATAACATGTAGCCCAAACTAGCATAAAAAACATAAGAGGAGCCCTGCTGGATCAGGCCACAGCCCATCTAGTCCAGCATTCTGTCTCACACAGTGGCCCACCAATTGCCCATATTGAAACTTTGTTGCTTCCATAGTTGAGAGTTCAGTTTTGCCATCATTTTGCTCCTCAGAACAGCCTTAAGACTAGGCATACTTTCCCAGTAACAGGTAGTCAAAAAGCATTGCTAGATCTATTATACAGGTGAAGAAAATTTCTAGATAACTTTAAGAATCTGATTAACAATTTCTAAACTGCTATATCCCTGCTATTGTTTCATTTTCAGAACCAATGTTGTTTCAAACTGCCTGGCACTATTTTTGAGAAATTTAGCTGCGTATGGAAAATTCTACAACCTTCCTCTGCTTATGAGATCTGCTACGATTGTATACTTTTCAGAATAAACTTGGCAGTTAAAGGGAAAGAAAGAAATAAGTAAAACAAATAACATATGGCAAACAACTCAGCAGCAAATTACTGTTTACACTATTTATCATGCACATACCACACCACCTCCACATGTGTCCTTAAAAGGCCAAGATTATTCCCAAATCAGATCATATTAGCTTTTCCTCCTCTCACCACGTCCACCAGGAGTTAATCAAAACGAAGTGCAGTCCTGACCCCTTTCAAAACAACGGCAAAACAACTAGATTCTCCCCACCTCCTCTCCAAAGTAGGAAGTTGTAAACCAAGGCTGTAATTCTACAGTCTCCTCAAGTTTTCCTCTCCGAGTAAACATGAGGCTAGAAACACTTGTGATCCCACCACTCTAAGCTTCTCCAAACCGGGAAGCGAACTTCACTATCTCTTCCTAGTGGTGGGGGAGAAACATTATTAAATCCCTTTTCTAGTTTGTCAGGCACTCTCTCCCCCCCTCCCCAATCAGGGCTGTCTCCCTGTCCTGCTCCTGCTCGAAGCCGAGGAGGGAGGCGCCCCTTTCCCCCATTTTATTTCCGCGCCCTCTCCATCCATCCATCCCTGTAGCTCAAGCATCTTCCGTGCGTATATGCCAGGATCGCCGGCCAGGAGGCCAGGCCTTTCCCTTGCAACGCCAAGCGGCTGGGCTCCCTCTCCAAAACTTTGCTCGACTTAGGGTGCCTCTCATCCCGCCCCGTCCAGTCCGGTCGCCCTTCCCTTTGGTGGCTAGCTGGCCGGCAGGCTGCGGGGGACGCCCGGGAGGCGGACAAAGCCACGCTGCCGCCTGGGGAAAAGCCTGGGCATTTCGGACAGGCCTGCAAAGAGTGGAAAGCCGCCCGCCTGCCCGTGCTGCGGCGGAGAGGAGGAAGCCACTGCCGGGGCGGAGGACGGGGAGGGACAGAGGGCGCCGCCGGGTGGACGGGCGCTCGTTCCCAGGGCGGACCCCTGCTGCCCCCCGACACACCACCATCGTTTATTAAGGGGCTCGCTGGCTGCGAGGAGGCCTAGCAGGGGGAGAAGGGAAACGCAGCCCGTCGCCCTCTCCCCCCAAACGCCGCAGCACCCGACGGGGTGTTTCGCCCCCGCTGGGACTCGACGGGGAGGGAGAGGGGAAGGCGCCCGGGTGGGGTTGAGGGGAGCCACCTATCGTGGGGTGGGGGTGAGGAGGAGGACGGGACCCGGGAGGGGAGGGCGGAGGGCGGCCGGAGGGGGCCTCTCCCACCCGAGGAACCTGGCGCAGGCAACAGCTGCTAGTCGAGGATGTCGTTGCTCGGCAACCCCCGCCCCGAAGGCTCCGGCGGGCTTGGGGCTCGTCCCGCGGGCGAGAGGAAAGTTTAAACATCCAGGCTGATGGGGGAGGGGTGCGTGCCTGGAGAGGAGGGGGAGGGGGGCCGGGGCCACGCGGAGGGGGCGCGCTGAGGGATGGGATCTCTGCAAAGCCGCCCCCCGGCCCCGCTCTCACCTGTGCAAAGAGAAGGGGGCAGCTCCGGCTCAATGGAGGGGCTCTGCTCCCCTAGCCCTCCAAGCAGCACCAGCAGCAGCCATTCATTGTCAGCCCAGGCAGGCGCAGCAGAGAGCCGAGCGATTGGATGCGGCGGCAGCCTGCGAGCCGCTGTAATGCACCGCGCAGCCAAGCCAGGCCTCCCTCGCTCTGCGCTCCCACAGGCCTTGCTAGCGGAGCTCCGAGCCGGCGGCAACCTCGTACCTTGCCGCCCTTGCCCAAGCGGGCGGCGGCACTGCTCCCCCTGCGCGCTGTCCCCGCGATCGCCGGGCGGACTAACTTTGTTGGACGGAAGTTTTCCGAACCGCGGGGAAAGGGGAGCTCGGGGTGGGGGTGGGGGGTGGGGATGCTCATGGAAATAAAAGCCCTAAGCGGAGAGTCTATATTTAAAAACAAAAAACAAAATCACCGCTACCTGGGTGGTGTCCCAAACGAGCACAAAATTTCGATCCCCATCCCCAAATATTGCAACGAAGGAAAGCGGGACGCGCGCGCCTCCCTCCCCTGTTGGCTAAATGTTTATTTTTATTTAATGCAAACTACAGATGCTGAGTCAGATCGTCTCCCCCAGCACCGTGGGGCCAGTCGGTCTTGGCGTCGGGACTGAAACCAGAGCAAACGCTTTCAAAAGTCTGCAAGCCGCAAAGCGTTGCGAATTCAAAGCCGGTGGAGGGCAGCGATAAAACAATTAGTCGGTGAAAGGAACACAATGTCCCGGGTAGCAGTACTTGGCATCTCCGAAGGTCAGCGCTGACTAGGATGCATTAAATAAATGATGGAGAAAGAAAGAGTCGAGAATGTTGTAGTATTCGCTGCTGACATCTCCCAGCCAGAGCAAACAACTCAAGAGGATAAAAAGGAGCAAACCACTTAACCCTTATGATTTTAAGACATTTTTACAGTTTTTCTGAAACTAGGCTCAGGTGATTGGCCCTTCTGAATTTCCTCAAGCCAGTAACTTCCGGGTGCACACAGGTGTAGATGGCCCATTACTTGTTTTTATTACCAGTTGAAACAAGGTATATACCGTGACTAACAGCAGGGTAGATGTGTTCTGTCCTGCCCTCTATTATTTTTGTCAAAAAGCTTCTAGAACAGTAACCGCTGTGAATGCTAAAGCAATACATACACTTATGTTCTATATAACAATGTTAATATTATATAGGTTCAAAAGGAAACAAGATTTCAGGGGATTTTGGGATAATTCAGTGCCATATTTGATATCTTTATATATTCTGAATTGCATAGTGGTTACATTTTTAAATTTTATGATCCTAATATCTAGCCAATTTGGTGGATATGAGTGTCATTATGGGTGTTATATAGGGTGTTTTTCCACTGTCACTAGAAGTGCCCATTAAGTACTCATTAATGGGTATGTAATGGCATTTTTGTACCCATTAATGGGTACTTAATGGGTACTTCTAGTGACAGTGGAAAAACACCCATAGTGTCACTAATGCTGATGGGTATACAAAATTTGGCCTGATACTATCCTTTTAGATTTGATGAGTAGTAGTGAGTTGGTACCACTATTACAGAAGTGTTAAGAAAGTAGGGGAGAAAAGAAAGATGTGATAGTTACTTCATATGGGAGACTCATGTTTAGCTGCCATTACAGTTCTAACATGGAATGAGACAGCAGTCCTAACCTAACCTGTGACTAGACATTGAGGGGTTGCTTAGTAACTTCTTTCAAAGAACTGTGGAGCAAAAACAGTATTTAAAGCTTGGTGGAAAAAGTAAGATACAGGTTTAAAATCAATGCAATGCAATATGGTCTAACATATAGGAAGGCAGGGCATCCATTTATTTTCAGAAAAGTGGGTTTTGGCAGGGGCATCTTTTAATTTCAGCTAAAAAGCTGCTTGTGGCAGGATTCTGTATTCTGTAAAAAGTATAGGAGTCATACTGGTTTTGCATTTAATCTCCACAAGTATAATTATAAAATCCCTAGCTACAAGTAGTAGTCAAATATATTGAACAAAAGTAAAAAAAATAATACATGTGCTTTGCTATATTCAACATAAAGTGGTATCTGTTTTTGCATTTGGTTCCTCTTCGGTGGCTAACCGCATGCCCATAATAAGAAGGAAGGGGTTGTTATATGTTCCGCATGAAATGCTGCTTACCTAATGATCTTTGTTACAGAGTATTTAAACCCAGTAGTTCTCAGTGTAAGTTCCTAATGCAATGTATGCTTAAGAGAAAGCTGTACCTGCTTGATTTCTTTATTAAATTTGCTATTATACAGTATCTTTGTTGGTAAAGAAATGTATCAGGTAGAGTATGCACAAAATGCAATCCTGTAAGCTCCAAGGTATTCTACTGAGTTTCCCTGACTAATTGAGGGCTCAGGTTCTAGTCTGGCACTATCTAGCTATTTCTCTACATAGACTCTATTTACTTATTTTTCCTGTTACCTGAAACACACACTGAAAAAGGAGGCACAGTAATTGGACTGCATAGTGAGCTTCAATTCTGCTTGTCCAGAATGAGGGTTGTACCGCTAAAATACCTTTGGTCATCCCTGGTGCAAGGTAGCTGAATTTGTGTGAGCATCCTTAAATTTTCTTGACAATTTAGTCTCATGCTTTTTCTGTATTTACTGTGCTTCATCTGTATTTTTGTATCTGAATTAGCTTACAGCAGACAGCATTGTCATTAAGCAGCCTGGACAGCAGATAAGATGGTATAAAGAGAGACGAAATGCAGACACTTAAGCACTGTCCAAAACCCCCCTGCAATTGGCCCACACATGTCAATTAAATGCTGCATTTGGGTAGTGAAGGTGAGGTGTCTTTACAGGCAATGCAAAGACTCCATTGCCATCAATGCATCCATTCTGAAGGAATTATGAAAGCATCTTGTGCCTCGATGCCACTCTCATGATCTTCCTAGTTCTGTTCTATGTGTGGATGCTCCACCGCTTGTTCTGGATCGGATGGTACTAGTATGGTTCTAATACCAATTAATCAGGTCCACCATTAATCTGGATTACTGCATCCTTAGTATGGATCTGTTCTGGATTAGCACTTGTCCCATGCAGGACCATGTGGACTTTGTGGCTCATTGATCTGGATTACCTGGCAAGTGCAAAAAGGGCTTCAGTGTATTTTCTTCATGCAGTTTGGTCCCTGCTCCGTGCCCCATCCATTTCCTCCTCACCTTCACAACACATTTAATGAATAGAAAATAGATGCTACTTAATGAAGCTGATAAAGTCAGATAGCCTTTGCCCGATAGTATCACATTTAAGTTATAGGAAAACATGTATTTACTTCTCTTGTGGAGGTAGGAGTAAGTAGAACTCCATTCTGATGGTTGGTTTTTACTTCCCTGCCCTTTTAACAAATGTGGCTCAAGAGCCAATGAGGTCCCTTTGACCGTACTTTCCCTCTAAGGTTCAAGAGGTTTTGAAAAATGTGGCTCGATGACTGCTGAGACAGACGGTCTGCCTTGACACTGTGATCTTGTTTCGGAAAAAACATATACAAGCGCTGTCCCTTCAACTTTGCTGCAGCATGCACGGCCCAAGACAAAAGCCACCTTAATAGTAAAGCTGCTTCTGTTTTTTTAGCGGTGCTTGTTCATTGTTACTCTCTGATCTGAAAACTATGTGCACCTTAACATATTTTGGCAAGTACGTTTCCTTTTCCTTGTCTTTTTGGAATGAAGTAGGAGGTTTGGAGGGGAGGCTCCTTAAGTGCCCTTCCCACGCTTACACTCCCATTGCATTAGATCGACGCCATCGACCTGTCACAGGAAAAAGCAGTGGAATCGAAGGGACCCCCCTTAATACCCATTCAAACGATGTACGCCTCCTCGGAAGTAAGATCTGCAAAATTCAGTAAGCCTTAAATTAGTCACTATCCAGAGGGAAAAAGGAATTTTGACTGCAGTCGATTTATGGGAACCGACTGATAGCTTGTGAATGTTCCGATCTAAACCGACGGATCTGAATTCCAGAAGTTCCCCTGCAAAGGACGACAGGCGACCCTTTCCAGGCGTGTGCAAAGCACGATCCTCCCAAGATTCCCAAGACGCGTTTCTGAAACTTTCCCCAACTTTGACTCAAAAGGCGCCCCGTCCTTTGCTTTGCCTCTATTGGTCGGAGGCGCGTCAGCTGATCATCTTTCGGTTTGCAATATGGCGGCGAAGGGAAGCGTGGGTATCTTGTAGTACAGGCTGTTTGCAAACTTTATATTGCCTCGAGGCAGAAGTATTTCTGTCTGAGAGCCAATAGGCTGGAAACGGGGACCAGCACCCTGCTTATTTTAGGATATTCCCCGCCCTGGTTTTCGGATCTCTTGCCTTGCCCGAGGTATGACCGACTGTCTGCATGCATCATATACTGTTGTCGCTAAGCGGGTTTGAGCTTTGTCTCTGATTCTCTGTAGTTAGGGACTTATTGTGGATAAATTGGTCTAGGACGTCTTGCAAGGCTAGAGGGGGGCTCGTTTGTTTCCTGTTATATGTAAATAAATTGAAAGAAAGGAGAGGAAACCGCGTGTGGTGCGCTCCCTTTGAGGTCCTCCGGGACTGAGATGGGAGTGGGGCAAGATAAGTGCAAAGAGCAGCCTTCTCCATGCGGGATCTTCTTGCAGGATTAAACCCGGTACCCCAGGATGAGGAATCAGTTCCCTGTCCAGCAGACACGGCTAAAGTGGCCCATGGATAGGCGGCTACGAGGCCCCTCAGCTGAAGCGAGAGGAGTTGGCTTTTCCACCCTGCTGTGCTCAGGATGGGGATTCAAAGCGGCTGGCAGTGCTTTCCATTTTCCCCACCCCACACTGGGCACCCTTTGCGTGGGGGCTGGGGATGCTATGGGTGCCAGGATTGAGCTGTAGCCATTGCAGGGGGTTGGGTGGGACAAAACCCAGTACCCCAGGATGAGGGATCAGTTCCCAATCCAGCAGACACGACTAAATTGGCCCACGACAGGTGGATACCAGACAATCGCGGCCCCTCAGCCAAAGTGGGACAAGTTGGTCTTTCAACCACACTGTGCTCAGGATGGGGAATCAAAGTGGCTGGCAATGCTTTCCATTTCCTGGGCACCCTTGGCATGGGGGTGAATGATGCCATGGGTGCCCAGGAGTGAGCTGTGACCAGACCAGGTTCACACAGCCTGCTTCAGGGTGAGACGAATTCCTAGATATGATCCTGGCTGCCTGGACAATAGAACAAAGTGCCCCATGGATAGGTGGCCACCAGGAAATTCCAGCACGCTTGCAGATTTGGGCAGGCTCGCAACCCCAAGCCTGGCATGGACGAGACGAGTTGCGATGCAGCATTTTGCATGGATGCACCTTGCTGCCAGGGTTAGCTATGGTTTGAAATGGGCTCCAACCTGAGTGTGGGCATGCTTGTGGAATTGCACATGAGTGCTGAACTGCCATTCTCTGGCTACAGTGATGGGGATGATAACACTCTACCATTGCCCCCTTGGGCTGTTAGCTACCATATGATCCTTGCCATGTGGAGCAGCACTGGCTGGGCCCCCACGGATCCCACTGCCCCTCCCCCTTAGGGATGAGTTCAGACAGGAATAGCTGCCGTGGTAGCTTCCCTGCTATCCGCAGTGGGCATGTGAGCACTCCCTGCACCCTGTTTCCTGAGTGCTTGGCTCAAGGAGGTTACAAGTGAATGGCACCATGGCACCCTCTGCCGATTTCTGGTGGCCATTGAGTTTCTCCTTCCTCTTATCATATAGCAAGCCTTTTGATTAGAGCCAAAAGCCTACAATCAGGATTGAAGGCTAAAGAGTGCTATAATGAAGACTGGAAGGCAGCAGTCAGCAAAGATGCTCAGTAAATGTCAAATACTTAAATGATTTTGAGTCTGCTACCAGGACTGTGTAGCACAGAGTTGCCATATTGAATCCAGGTGAGAGTTCCTTTATCTTTAATGATTAAGTAGAAGAGGGAATGTGTCAGGTGTAGCAAATAATGCAGGCTGTACTGTTGAAACTGTAACGTGCAGTTACTGAAGATACAGTATCTCTGTCAGGAATTCCATAGGACAATTCATGTAGTGGTGTTGTGATCACACTTTCTGATTAACATTTTATTCTTTAGTTAAGTTTCCTTACAAAGGTTCTTTAATGAATAATTTGAACTGCTGGCCCAACTAACTCATATACATGTTGGAGGCAGAGATCAGAAATGGCTGTAGATGCTTAGGGGTCCCTGACTGTGTGCACTTGGCTGGTAGTATCTTCTCCACTGCAACCAACTTCCAGTTTCAGTATGAAGATGAAGAGTGAATAAAGCCTTACTTCCAGTTCTCATTTGGTTCTTGGCACCGCATTTACACCTTGGATCCATGGGTGGTGGTTTCTTGGGTTTTAGTAGTACATCATGTTGCATTTGCAATTATATGGAATTCCTTATTGTATTTGTTATTATAGTTTTTATTTATTTATTTATAAAGTGCTGTTTGTTAAGTATCAGACTTACTTTGGCAAGAACCATTTGATCTTTACAGATAAAGGATTTTACCAAGGATTGCTCACTTTCTCTGCTTTATCTTGAAAGATAAATAAACCAAACAAGAAAATTTTAAAATTTCTAGCTATATCTTCAGAGATGGCCACCTATCCATAACGTATACTGTAGCTATATGTCTTTATGTCTTTGAGTATTTATATTTTGCCCTTGGCGCAAAGGTCCCAGGATGGGTCAGAATAAATAAAAAGATAAAAACCATAAAACAATATAAAACATCCATTAAACTATAACTCTCCCTCCTTGATGGGACAACACTCAGATGAAGGTAAGCTTCAAAATCCTGGGTGAAGTGGAATGTTTTTACCAGGTGCCAAAAGATGTAACAAAGTTGGTACCTGGCAGACCTCCAGAGAGAGGCTGTTCTAAAGTCTGGGGGCCACCGTAGAAAGGCTCTCTTGTGTGTCACTGCTCCCTGTATATCTGAAAGGCCCACATCTTGTGATCTTGATTACCTTGGAGGCTGTCGTTTATGCACAGAACAGCATAAATGACCATCATTTATGCAACTCCAATAACATTTTAACATTTTCAGAAAGCACTTGGCAAGAAGCCGAACCTGATGACAAGCAATTCTTTGAAAATTTGGCATCTCAGATCCAGTGTGGCTCTATACAGAACTGCAACCAGCCTGTTTGAAAAAAACTGGAGCATCTTACCTCTTATTACTCTTCAAGCCAGATATAATTTTGTTGTCAAAGACATGGATGTTGAGGAAGCACAGAATACGAAAGAAGAAGGCTTTAGCCAGGATCAAAGCATGGCCCAGTCATCCACAGTTGGTAGCACAGGCAACAGTAGCCCTATAAAAAATGGTGGGACTTTGATTGCAGAAGGGAAGGCGAAAATCATTTTCCCAAATGCCAATGAAGTATTCTACAACCCTGTCCAAGAGTTCAACAGAGATCTTACGTAAGTAGCTGTGATGGGAAACTTCAGAGGCTGCTTTTTAAAAATTTTTATAGAAGGGAGGGTGCTAATGGGATTCATCTATGGATCATGGAAGAAGTTGTTGTCCCGATTTAGGGGGAAGAAAATGAAGTTAAAGTTGTTTTTGATGCTGCTGGACCAAATGGCTTTGGAATTAGCTTTCTGGTAAACAAGAGAGGTTTATGAAAATCTCACAGTTATATTGGTAACAGAGAAAGACTACTGAATCCGTCACGTTTATGTTGTTGGAGGAATATAAATGGGCCGATCTCTTTGTCACTGTCAGAAAGAGGCACTGGAGCTATGAGAAGGGACTTGACTAAGGGAAGGATGTGTTTGTCTATAATGTCTGACTTGTCCATCACAAAGGATACATTTATTGCCAGACACATTTGTCGCAAAATGGTAACATAAGGCTTATTAGTTCCAGGAATTACAGAGCAAAGGAGCTTCGACAAGCCTGGACAGGACTTTTGAATGTTTACCTTTCATTAGCAGAAGGGCCTTAGCAAGGAGTGACATTGTACTCAAAATATTTGTTAGAGTACATCATAGTTTTTTATTCTTTTTTGGTAATGAAGATGTAATGATTCTTCATGACTAGAACGGTGATGAAAGGCAGACCCAAAGGACTTGGCGTCCTCTTTCTTTGTCTTCATTTTGGCAGAGAAGAGGCAGACCTGCTTGCTGCTAGAGATTCTTGTCAACTGCCTGTGCTAATTGAGCCCTAGAACCCTCTGCATACAAAATGTTTTCTGGTTGATTTATTGTCCTTGGCAGGCCTCACTGTTAATGAAACAAAGTTGATCACAGATCATTCAAAATTATGGACTGAACACGGAGAAGGAAGAAAGAGATGCTTTATAGGATACTTTTAGGGAGGTTATTGCAGAAGCTATGGCTGCTCAGATTTTGCTAGAGTCCAGCTTCCATCGTCCCATAGTATTGGCTAAGGCTGATATATGCTGGAGTCATTCAGCATCAGGTGAGAGACAGACTCCTGCTGCCTGGTTCATTGAATGCTTGTTTGGATATGGGAATTCCTGCGTGCTCACACGCACACCAAATTGTCTGTCCACTACTCATTGTATGGTGTCAGTTTCTTCATCAGTCATCCTCTTTCAGATTTTTTCTGATATTGATAGTTTTGGGGAGCCTCTCCATGAATTTTAACTGAAGGCAGAGGTTCTTATTAAAGTACTAAATACCCTTTCTCTGGAAATTGGCTCTTCTGACAGCTCCCACAGTGCTTAGCACTCTTCAGTAGTAAACATTGCCCTGATTTGAGTTACAATAAACTCTGAGACTTCTCTCTTCTTTCTCACATAGGTGTGCAGTCCTCACAGAATTTGCCCGACTGCAGCTTTCATCGAAGGGCATTCAGAGTGAGTGGCAGTGTTTTCCTCTCTAGTCCATATAAAGTCCAGCAGTGAAAACTGATGATGTGTAAGAGGCAAAATCATTGCTATTGACCTCCTAAAGTTATTTTTCTAAAATAATTAGGGATTTCTATTATTATTCCTAGCTTGCTGCTATTGTGCAGTCTGGAAACTATTCAAGGGGACCTGCATTAAATCCTGAAACATTTGGCGTTTTCTTGAAGTCAGTGTTTTCCCCCTCTCTGCAGTAAATAGTTAGAAAAGGGGCGGGGGGTTTGCACAAACTGTGGAATTCTTATTTGCAATATTTTTTCACTATTTATGTGAGCAAAATACTTCTGTGCTGCTTCCGATTAAAAATATCATCTTAAAGCGTTTCACAAAACCTCATTAAAAACAGCAAAAACCATCTATTACATATTGATAAAAAAATTATCTGACGCAAGCTTCTGAATTGAGTACACAGTGCACGGTTAGTGGTTGTCTTTTATTGATTGGATCAGAACCTGCTTTGGAGACTTGGATGCTCCTAGCCTTGCAATGTGCAGATAAAATGAAATCTGGTTTCTGCACACCGAAACGGAGATCTTATTATGTACAGAGCAGTGGGATGTTGCAGGCTGCTTTCATTATTTCTATTAGGAATAGACATATGAAATAAATAACTCACCAAAGCTGCTGCTGTTTAATGTAATTCTCCAGACATACTGTTCAGTGTTTATCCATGTTTTAGAATATAGTTACTGAGCCAGCTGTCAGATACATGCTGAGTGCTGTGCATTGCTGAATTAAAGGAAGGAGGTAGTGGCTAAGTGTCAAAAAGTGAATCATAACTTTAAAGCATTATGGTACATATTATGCAAGCATATTGAAGGCTATATATTTTGGTCAACATTATTCAGCTAGTGATAAATATTGCACCATATTGAAGTTGTATTAGGCCAGAGGTGTCAAACTCAATTTTGCCGAGGGCCGGATTAAAAAAAAAAATACTGTCAGGGCCAGGGGGCATGGCCGGGGGCATGGCCAGGGCGTGGCCAGGGCACAGAGGAGGGGCTGGGGCGTGGCCGGGGTGTGGCCAGGGCGTGGCTAGGGCACCAAGGAGGGGCTGGCTGTCCATGGCGGCGCCCGCGCACTTGGGCAGTGGAGGGTCCCGCCGCGCGCTCTCTCGCCCTCGCCTCGCCTCACCTCGCCTCCTTCGCGCCCAAGGAGGACAGCGGCGGCGGTGGCCGGCGGCCGCGGGCCATATTCATACAGCCTGCGGGCCGCATCTGGCCCGCGGGCCGTATCTTTGACATCCCTGTATTAGGTTGTGTCTGCAGGGGCCCCATAAACCCCATTAAGAACCGATTGGTACTCATTCTCTATGTACCTTCCACACTGCGGGACCCATTAGAATCCCACTGGGATTGCGTCATCCACATGAGTATCGTCAAGTTCTGGATCTAATGGGGTCTTCGGGTTTCATAATCCGGATTAGCCATAGACCCCTAGCAATCCATTCCTGTGCCTGAAAGACTGGATTTCAGAGTGCACATCTGCATGCGTGCTGGGCCAATGTTGTCTAGGGGTGGGCTCATGTAGCCATGATGTTCCTTCTTCATAAAACGACTATGCAGATGAGCTATGCAAACAGTGGCCAGCAACATAGTAACTGTGTAAGCAACTATACACTCATCTCCCTTCCACACCCACTGTCAATGGAAGTGACTCTTGATTAACAGTTGTGCGGGCCAATCCCACCACGCCGTGGGCAGCACTTCCTGCATGGGCCTATTTGGGGCCCTAGGATGGTTGTTATGGTGCCCACACAGCAGACCTGCTTAGCACCCATTGCCACTGGGTGCTGTAGGCCCTGTGTGGACTTATGGGGTCTTCGTTTATATCTGGAGTTACAAGGAATGGATTCCCCAAGGACCAGATTCTGCAGATCTGGATTTACTTAATCCAGATTAACTAAGGTAAGTGTAGAAATGGTCCAGAATTGGTTTAGGCTTGAAGTATTGGCTCAGACTTCCAGGAACGGCCTTACCTTTTTGCTATTTCAAGTTTTTCTTTTCTAGTTGCAGTACCAGGGGAAGAAAACGTATCAAAAGTGGTTGTGGATCTCTCAAAGGGAGAGCAAGAAGATGACTTGGATCAGCCCTCTCGGGAGGATCATTTAAATAAAGAGGATCATAATGTTGTAGCTGTTGGAGAAGTGTGCCAGGTACTGTGTGCCTGTGTAAATCATCTGGACTTTTGAGGACATTGTTGGGAATATTCTGGGAGGGCAGCTCGCGTCAATATTGATTCCTTGTTTACCTTTTTTCCTCTGGTCTCATTTTGTGAAAAACTTATACATTTATTTATATCCTTCTTTTTTTCCAGTCATTTCAAGAGGCATACAAAATTCCCACTGGCATAGTCTTGAAACAACTCTTTGAACTTGGGCCCTTTCTGCACTTGTTGGTGATTCACATTAAGGAGTCCCTGAATCAGGTCACACGTCTCCTGACCTGCTTGTTAATAAGGAGCAAGGAGGCCCTGCCTCCACTGGTCTGGCTTCATCTGCACTAAATAGAGCCAGATCTGGATTAAGGAGGTCCTTAATCTGGATCTATTGTGTAGCTGTTGAATCAGGTCTACATCAGGATTAAGGGTCATGTCTGCACACCTTCCATGATCTGGAACTACATGGGATGTTTTTCAGCAGCACGCTATAGCACACCACCAAAGAGCACTCCCTCAGGCTCCAAGGCTAGGAATGATGATTCCAAACCCTCAGAGAGGGGGGAGGGTTTGGCTGTGAAGCTCGTGTGAGTTTTGTAGCCATAGGGAGGTATGGACTGGATCATTAGTGGCAATGCAGATAGTGCTGATCCAGCCTGTGCCTCCAGGTAATCTGGAACAGTGAGCCCCCACTTAATTGGACCTACTGATCCAGATTAACAAAAGGTACAGTAAGTGCAGGAAAAGCCTCAGTTAAGCAGGGAGACAGTGAGTAGTCTAGGATCACCTGACCAATATTAGTTATTATTGGTCTTTCCTGATTGCTTAGGGCAACCGTGACCAGGTTAATCATTATGACTGAGTGGGTCTCAACAGTCCCAGTCTGAGATTTTAGCTTATACTGTGGGTGCCTTAATAGAATCCAGTATAGGTCTATCATTTAGGAGTAGTACATTGTTATTGAGTGTATTTTTAAAATTGAAATTAATAAAAAAAAGAAGAAAAAGCAAAGTGCTGTGCCTATCAGTGGCATATTATAAAAAGTTTCCCAATGCCCTATATGATTTGGGAATCATTAAAGAGGTAGCTTTTTAAAAAGCAAATTACCTCAGTGCTTTAATATCTTTAACTTCTAAATGGTCACCAACATCTGGATGAGTTTTAAAAAGTGTTCCATTATACCCCTAATGCTAGAGCTGAAATTTAAACAGTCTTTTTCAAGAGAGTAGAGTGATGCCTGGGGATCAGCTAAAGTTTCTGCAAGGATGATTAAATCAAGATCTTTTGACTGTTGGTTTAAGCTGGTCATACCACTCTGCAGGAGATGGGGGAAATGATGCTGTCCATTAAATAATTGCTTCTTCGCTCTCTTGAAACTCCTACAGGGTGGTGTTTTAACCAAGTGCTTCCTGCCTAATCACCACTAGTTTAAAGTCAGCTTTTCTGTCTTTGTGTATGTGCATGTGTGTGTGCATTTTTAAGAATTGTTCTCTAATTTCTCCTGTTATCTCTCTGTCTGTAGGATGGACTCAGAGTTCTAGAGGCCTTGGCTGCCTCTGGATTACGCTCCATCCGGTTTGCAAAAGAAGTACCTGGCCTTCAGAGCGTGGTGGCTAATGACTTCTCTTCCAAGGCTGTTGAGCTTATATCCCAAAACATTGATTTTAATGAGGTGGGCCACCTAGTGACTCCAAGTTTCTCAGATGCTCAGTAAGTAAAGCCCTCCAGTTTAGATTAGGAGTGGTTACTGACTCCGGTTCCCATCAGCATAGCCAGTGATCAAAGATAATGGGACTTTCAGGCCAGCCACATTTGGGAAGTCATGGCCTCCTGTGACAGCAGGGCTAGGCTGAGCTAGGCTTCTCCTACCAAAAAATTCCCTTCTGGTTTCAAGTTGCACAATGAACCAGAGAAATAAATAGAATAATTTGGGTTATTGAAATAAAAAGGCAAAATCTGAGCAAAGACATAAAGTAACAAAAGAGAAAAAAACAAAATGAAAATAGTTCAAGCAAATAAAAGGATTTCTCCATGCGGTGCATGGGGTTTAACTTCCAGGTTTTATAAAAAGAAAATGAGGACAAGCTTGAGCTAATAGAACAAGACCAAAGAAAGATGAAAGAATGTCCTAAAGCTAATACAGGCATGACTATATCCTAAATCAGTGATGGGCAACCTTTTGAGCTTGGTGTGTCAAAATTTGCCAAAAA
>MTQE01002208.1:53681768-53694070 GCA_014337955.1 Aspidoscelis marmoratus | reverse complement strand
GGGTACTTAATGGGTACTTTTAGTGACAGTGGAAAAACACCCAAAATGAGGGCCTTCTTGTAGTTTTGCTACCCTCAGAAGTCCAAGGGGCTTTGGTACGCAACAGGGACTTCTCTGTTGTAAACACCTCAGCCCCCCCCCCCCAAGTAGCCTTGGCATAGCCTCCTAGTGGAGGTGTGTATGCTGCCATCTTGATATGGTTTTTGACACCTGGTTCAAAGGTACCTCTTCACCCAGGCCTTTGATTCTTATTTCCTCTGAATGTGATCCTGCTAGAATGGGAGGGAGATCGAATGTGACCCCCTTTGAGACATCTGGGTGAAGAGCAGATTTACTTAAGACTGGCTGTTGAATGGTTAGATACTGACATTGAGACAGATAATAGTTTACAGAGAGGAGACTGAGAACATTTTAAATATTTGGGTTGCTATTGTCAGCGTTTCCCCTAAAAACTCAAGACTTGAAATGTTGAAATACAAAGAGCAAAACAAGCTGTGATGTAGGGTAGTGACACAGTGTGTACTGTGTACGCTTTCTCTTTTATACTTGTCCCAGTCTGAGTAAAAGAAGCTAATGATGCTCTCCCACTTTGTGCTGGATGTGTCATTCTGAGCTTGGTTCTTTGCTGTTTTCTAAACTTCATAGTCTGCAGGCATCATTCACCGTCCGCGCAGATGCTAATCCTAGTTCACGGAAACAGGGCCTCAAACGGTTCCAGTTGAATCCTGAGCCCTTTTGGGGGCCGAAATCGAGAGCCAAAGCTGGGTAAGATTAATGAAAATCAACAGGAGCTGAGAGGACGCACGGGTACACTTGGCTTCTGTACTTTTCTCTGAGATGGAAAAGTAAGACGGGGTTTTAAAGAAGATGCAAGGCTCTTTTTCAAGTAAAATGTTGCTTAAAAAAAAGCCTGATAAAGACTATATGGCTGATATATTCTAGTGTTACCTCTTCTCACTTCCCATCCCCTCTTCCTGAAAAGTAAGAATACTTATATAATGATCCAAATTGAATACATACTATGGTTTCTTTTGCTATAAGTACTAGTCCTTAGTATCTCTTTATTCATTTATTTTTATCCTGTCCAATACCCTAAGGTCTCAAGGTTACAGTAAAATCGATATAGTTGACAGAATTAAAATTCAATTCTTTAAGTACAGCTAACAGTGTCTTAAGGGGGAGGGCAAGGGAGGTTAATGAGATGCTTTATCATAGCCTGAATGTGTACAATAAAGAGGCTAGACGTATCTCAGAAGGCTTGTTATTCCTTAATCTGGAGGTACCACAGAAAAGGCCCTCTTACATGGGTCACTCTTTTGACATTGATTGGCTCTACCTAGAATACTTTGTTGTGGTTGTGTTCCTTGAACCCAGGGAAGAAGGAAAATGGGCATCTGCCATCATTTGGTTTGAGGTCCATTGGCTATTATGCTTTGTGGTGAACAGTTGTGATGCAGTACTAAGCTACAGCTCCTATTGGGGTAGGGGTGGGATCTCTTCTTCACTTCAGGAGAAAAGAAAGCTACACCAGAATAAGAGAAAGGAGCACACAGAAGAGAGCGATGGAGCTCACCTGAAAAACTTCCCATGCAAGAGATTCCGGCAAGTGAGTAGCCACAGTTGTATAGTTGCTTAGAACTGAACATGGGGAAAATGGGTGAAGGTTGGGAAGGCCTTTAAAAAAAACAAAACCTGTGTGTTAGATAGATTCAGTTGCTAAATTCAAGGCAGGGAATAACCCTGCCTGGCCTCCTTCCAGTGTTCAAATTCCTAGCACATCCAACTCCCTATCTGTGCTGCTAGCTGCGGTTTCTGGCTTTGGTAACCCAGGTATAGATGCTCCCTTGTTTGTTTGTATTGCTATCCCACCCTATACCCAAAGGTCTCAGGGTAGGTAACAGCATTTAAAATCAAACCTATTAAAACAATCACAGTATATATTAAAACAGCACCTGTAAGTGGGAAGGGAAAATGAATCCCCATTTAACCAAAGGCCAGGACAAAGAGGTACATCTTCGCTGTCTTCCTAAATGTTTATAGTGAAGGTGTTTCAGCCTAGTCGTGCAGCTAAAATGGAGGGGAGGAGAATGGGCACGACTTTGATCTTTGCAGGAAAGATGGGATATAAAGTGCAATAAATAAATGAAACTGGAGTTGGCAACTGCTGGGGGTGGGGGCAACAATCAGTTCTCTCTCAGCCTCACTGTGTTGCAGATTCATCCTTCAGGAGAATCTGAGAGAGTTCTTAGAGGACTGTACTTCAGATGTTTTCCTTTATGTTAGTTGTGGATGAGAAGATAATATGGATCAAACTATTTTTTGTCTCGGGGAGAAAAGCAGAGATGCCGTCCTTTATAATCCTTTCAAATCCAGCTGTAGATCATTGCATCCCATAGGTAATTGCCCATGAAGTTTATTCCTCCTCAGGGCCTCCACACAAAAGGATGATGCTTTTAAACTCAATTGACAGAGCTTGTCACCCATTAGGCCAGCTTTGGTTTTCTCTGTTGCTCTTGTGAAATCCGCTTGGGTGGCCGGATGTAAGCTGGTCAGACTTGCTCTGGTTTTGCTCCTTGCTTCATATGTACATCAGATGTAGAATTGAGTCCAACTTCTAGATCAACCCAGAACCTTTCGGTTCAGGAGTCAGCCATTTGAGTAACACAAGGACAAAGAGTTTCATGCCTTAGTAACGGATGTGCCACTGGCTGTTTCCCACACAGGGCAGCTGTTCGTTGGGGGAGAAATGTCGTTATTCCCATGAAGTGGAAAAGAAGAGGGAAGAAAATGACACAGGAGCATCATGATGGATCATGCTCAGTCTTTGCTTCACTTTTGGTTTTATTATTGCAATAACAGAGAAAATTTATTTTGAAACAATGGACCATATCTGATGTGCCTGCTAGTAAATAATAATGTTATCTTTTAATGCTACTCTGTTTGTAACTGGTTATCAAGTAGACCACATGAAGCCACCCAGCCCTTGAATCTGATCAGCACTCTTTGCCTTCTCCACAGCTGAGACTTTAGCGTAGGCCCTCTTTGCAGTAGGTGAAACAGTGAAGACGGGGGACACTCCCACACAGTGCACCCAAACTGCACAGAGCCACTTCTATACCAGAAGTGGCTCTGCACGCATTTAGTGGTAGAGCAGCTTTACTGTACTACTGGTATACTAGCGACTATGCTGGGACAGCCTGGCATGCTCCATTCATGCCACTTCCTAATGGAAGAGGTTCAAATGGAGCGTGTGACCAGGTGGTGCAGGCATGGTTGTGCACCACGGTGCCCAGTCACTGTGCCGACAGCTGCACACGCCCCATTGGTACTGTTGCCACAGCACCATGGTGCTTGGAAAAGAGCCGCTTAAGGTTAGAATGGCTTGGGTGTCACAAACATTCCAAAAGTTAGCTGGTCGTTGCACCTATTTAAGGTGTGAATTGGCCCCTAATCCTAGCTGATAACTTCTTGCACCAAACAGAAAGATATCTGGGATGGGGAAGGTGCATTGTCAACACAACCAGGCCGAGGCATGGTGCATATGCCCAGAGGGCAACCTCAGCCCCTTCAGTTGCCTGGGCCCATATTGATGGGCTGCTGCAAGGTGACTGAATGGGCCAGAATGTGTGGTAGCGACTTCAGAATTGCTTCTCGTGCCCTTTCTGTTTGGTATAAGAAGTTATCAGCTAGGATTATGGGCCAGTTCACACCATTTCATTTGGTGTTTGCAATTTCCTCATGTGGAAATTCTGGAAGAATGCCAGTAGGCAACATGACCTTAATGATCCACAAAGAGGGTCAGAAGTGAATTCTGTAAGTTAATCACGGTCTTCAGGATCTTTTTCTAGACTGTAACTTTTTGCATGGTTGACAATACAAACCAGCAGAATATGATAAGCTCTGGTCTTGAGGAAGCCCAACTGGATTACTTGTGTTAGCTAAAAGTAACATGCAGGGTTGTGTGTTAGAAACTGTTCCTTCTTGTACTGTACATTTATTGGGGCTTGGCCACAGAAGGAAAACAATTGCGCCATGTTTCTCAGAAGTGATTTATTGAAAGGATGATTGCACAGACCCATGTATTTACATTTACACACACTCTCTCATACACACACAGAAAGAGGGAGAGATGATGAGCAAATGATCTCTCAGAAGATCCCCCCACTGCCCTTAATCACAGGCTTTATACAGCTTAAAAGAGCTGTGTATGAGGATGTTTGCCTTGGAGAAGAAGAATTTATTCAATCTAAAAAACCTCCTGTAGGAGGTTTCAAGTGTCCTGCCTTGCCACAAGGAACCATCTAACTCATCTGGCTTAGACTTAACTTTGTCAGAATTCTCTGCCAGGTTTTGTTTTATGCTGAATACGAGTCAAGAAGGTCCGGATCTCCATGGGTTGCAGTACAATGTGTTCTGGATCCAGGCTTCTGTTGTATAATGGCCATGTTGCTGCTCCTGTGGATGGGAGGAATTTGAGAAATAAGCAAGAGCAAAACAGGGATCAGGCTCTGGAGAAAAACAAATTAATCTATTGTATCATTATTGTATCTAATGCATGAACCCACATACTAAAGCACACAGCTTAGTAAGTCTATTGGCTTTCATTGTGCCATGAAACACTCTTATGTCTAGGGATCTGCATGAATGTATTTTTAACATTTGAATCCAAGTAGATTCAAATGTCATAAAATCCTATTCAAATCCGTAACATTCAAATCTGTATATCTGAATGTTAGATTCGTATTTAAAGATATGAATGTTGACAACATTTGTATCTATGGAGATGGCAGAAAAATCCGTTTTATCCCGTATTATCCCATTTTAATCCTGTATTATAAGTGCAAGATATGGACAATTTTGGGCAGATTTGTATATGACAGATACGAATCTACACATTCGAATCATTTGAAAATCCGTATCAGATTTTTGAAAATCCAATTTGAGCTCGAATGTTGAAATTAGTCAGATTCGAGTTTTCGAATATTCGTGCACATCCCTATTTATGTCTCCACACATTACTGTCTTTGTACATTATGATTCTTGCACAGTGAGCCAAACCTTCACCACAATGCAACAGGCCACATTTCCATGCAGGCCTTTTGCATCTGCGCACAGAGGGTGAGGAAGCCCTCCAAGCGCAGGCATGAATACTTCAAAACAGCAGCCTTATGGGATAACAATTAAAGCTCTTTGAGGTTGCCTGAAACTGGGCGAGGCCTGCAGGGAAGCCCAGTCTGGCCTTGAGACTGGCACTACAGAGACATGCCTTTAGTCAAAGCAATGACTCATAATGCATTACTTAAAATGGTTCCTCCCTATTGTGGGGTCTCAGGCTGAGTCTTAGATGCCTGCCTGCCCTCATTGTTTTAAAGAAGGACCTATATTGTTGAGGGTCTGTATTACTGGCCTACAAAAAAAGGCTATAAGGAACAGTATACAGTGTCATTGCTATAAAATTAAGTGTAGGAGAAGGACTCTTAAAAGGTTGAACACTTAAGGCAAGTGAAAAAACCTTGTAAACATTAGTTTTTATTACTGAGCCTTTACCTTCATAAAAGGATTGTGTGTTTTGGATTTGTCTTACTTTATTCAGGTCATTTCAATTTGAACCCAATTGAATGAACAAAACATATCCATACAAATGTGTAAAATCTAAAGTAGGCATAACAATATTTTACAATAGTAAGTGGTTGAGTGTACACTTAGATAAAGTGACAAATAAATCCCAGAATTCCTTAGCTGCCATAGCAAGAAGTTGGTTGGTCCTGGTGGCAGCCCCTAAACTCATGAGAAAATTTCTGTTCACTCTGGTTTACCCGGCAACTCAGAAAAGCTGCAGAGAGGTCAGCTACAGCAGAAGTGGAAAAAGGGTTGCCCCCAATTCAGAAGCTATGTATGGTGACAGTGGCTGGCGCTCCTTCTAAAGTGTAGAGCTATGCTCTGTGATGAAGTCTGCCCTTGAGTTGGCAGCTCAGCCTCCTCCCTGGTGCTCCCTTACTTGCTTTGGAGATTTTCAAAGTAGGCAGGCAAGTATGTATGTGCTAGAAGTGGGTGGGGTGAACCATTAACTTGAGAGCAGACGGTATTGAAGAGCATCTTAGGGAGAACTCTAATGATGACAGCAAATCTGTCTCTACTGTATCCATGTGTTGTCAAGAGCCTCTCTTTTGGTTAAGGGAAGAACTGTTACATCCACCTATTATTTTTGTTGCTCTAGGATGGGAGATACTGGGAATGAATAGCTAAGAATATGCATGGATGTGGCTTCCATTTCCCACCAACACCTGTTTTGATTGCAGTCCCTTTTGACCAAAGGGAAAGAAGTTCTGTCATTGGTTAGAGAACAACCACCACTTTGGACTCCTATGCTACTATCTGAAGGGCACCAGTGATGAATTTTTAACGTGGTTTTGGTGCTAACCGGAAACATCTTAGTAGTCTGAAGATCTTAAAGATCCTTTCAGTTTTCTATTCTGATTTGTTGTACGTAGACAAGTTTGCTTCTTTTAGTTTTTAGTTTTTTGTGTGGTCTCCGTCCTGACTTCCTACTTTTGGATGCAACTCTAAAAATGAGGGAGATTTGACACTCCTGCCCCCTTTCTTTCACAACGGGAGATCCTGCTCCAGTGAAAACTGCTTTGGCAGACCCTGCCCTGGAATGACAACTCACCTTCGGCAGGCTGCCAGACAAGTCTGCTCACTTCCTCTCGTTTTAGGTTAGCAGCCAAGTTCATCTCTTGTACACTGGTGATGGTGAATGAGGAGAACAGATTCTGGCATAGAGAAAAAAAACACATATGGTATATGCTGAAGAACACAGAGAGATCCCACCTACTGTTCTTACAACACAGGCTTTATTACAGCCATTGGCCAGTCAGTGTAAAGTCCAAACAACGTTCAGTAAATTAGACAGGTCAGAAAATGGGAAGTAAGTTTACAGCAGTTGTCTTCACATGCCAAACAGGAATCACTCTGATGGGGATACTTGCAGTCATCTATAGGCTCATGTCTGCTAATACACTGTCCCTGCTAGTTGAAGCGCTACTAGTTGAGTCTCTTTCCTAGTGACAAGGTTAGCCACTGAAGATCTAGCACCCTTAATTCGCATTGTGTGCATCCAGACATCAGTTACTTATGATACTTATTCCACTACCTTTGGATTTTTCAGGAATAAAGCATGGATATTCCAAAATATCCATGTTTATTTTGGAATATCCAAATATAGTGGAATAAGTAACAGATACAGTATCTGGCTCTAACATCTTTCCCTTCAGTATTATTCTTGTGCACACAGTGTAATCATGAAGAAAGTGAGATACATGCCTGGAGGCTCTTAATTTCAACTCTCATGTCAGCCAGAGTCCCTAATCTGCAAGTTCGCAACCTTATTTGGGAGTTTTCCTCAAGTTCTTCAACATTGTGCACCTTAGGACAAAAGCCTAAAGGCCATAGTCTTTGTTATATCATTGCTGTAATACCCTTGTAAAAACCATCCTTGTCTGTGCAATGCTGCCCAAGGCAAGAAACTTACCAACAAGTTCACAGTGGTTGGCATGGAGCCGTTGACACTCTCTCCTCTTTCAAACTGGTGTTCAAGGCGGATAAGGACGGAGTCTGGTTCCCACTGGGCCAATGTAAGCAAGTGGACATTTGAAGGGAGGGCAAAACGCAGAGCAGAGAACTGGGGGTTGGGAGAGAGAGAGAGTTAGAAAAGAACAGGATCAGGATGCCACTGGACTAAAGTCAAAATTATGTGTCTTTAAGAAGCTGGGCTATAAAGCTTTCAGCAACTAATTCAGCATTAACTAAATGATAGCAGCTCCCATAAGCCTCTCAATCCTTCTCAGCTTTGTTAGTTGGAATGCAGAAGGTCCCTGTTAAAGGTATCTGCTGCACTCGCTGGACTATGAAGTATTCCAAGTAGAAGTCTTGAACTAATGCAACTGGCAGTCATACAAGTTAAATATTTCTGTACCCTCACCTGCTTGAGGTTGTCTTGACCAGGTAGGTATGGCGGTCCACCACCTGGTGCCAGTACGAGTTGTGGCGCCATGAACTCCTGCTGGGCCCACAGCCGGTGCTGTTCAGCGGATGTCTCTGGTGTGTCCAAAAATATGAGATGGCGACCCCGCACCACTAACCCGTTGTGGTAATCACCAGGTTCCAGGAGCGGCTCCCCCACACCTCGGCTGTCATCACGTAGCAACCGTCGATGTACCTGAAACCCAGATGGAGGAAAGGAGGAGAAATGAAAGATAGCGATCATTTCTTAAGGCCTGATGATTTGTCCATCTTCCAACTATGACATAAGGTTTTTGTCTTGCCCTTCATAAAGTTCTCACCAGCTACCACCATTTACCACCTCCCTAACTTTCCTGGTATACTGTGGCTTCGTCCACTTGACCACACTTCTTTTCCTAAAATGTCAGCCCCAGGCATATGGATTGGGCGAGCTGCAGGAAAGCAGTTCTCCCGCCACAGAGGTGCTAGTGTGCTTACCATGAGCTCAAGAGAACCATCAACCAGGCTGCTACCTCCTTGGGAGCGATCAGTCAGTACTGTCAGTTGGACTTTTTTGTCCTGGAAAGGTTTAGAGAGAAGGGTCAGGTTAAGCTGCGTAGACAGCTAAGTAAAGAAAGCATCCCTATGAATGCTTTCTGCATTCTGCAGCTTTACAGGTCAGGATTCTAATCTCATGACACTGTAACTGACAAGCCCCTCTCAGTCCACACGGCAGGGATGCTGCCATTTCCCCACACATGTGCCAAGACACATTTGCAGTTTCACATGTCAACTTCCTGCAAGTCATCATTCCTTCCACCTTTTCAGAAGCTTGTTACCTTGATGTATATGCGGCTGTTCACAGGGTAGTAGTTGCCAGCCACAGGCTCTGTTTGGGTCAGATTCCATGTGGCTCTGTAGTCTCTCCTACCGCACAGAGGTAGAAAGGAAGAGAGGCAGAGAAAACATTAACTTCCTACTGTTCCCCTAGGAAGTCTAATTTGTAAAACAAATTTCTAAGTGAGAGCAGGGCAAGAAGCCTATATAGATCACTTAAACATCCACACATTTCTTTCACAAGTCTTACTTGTGTAAGCCTATATTATCATTTCCCTCACAGATCTATGGGAAGCGGGTGAGAAACTGTACAGCTGTAGCTGAGGTCGAGTGGTTTACATACATGGCATAGTATTTAAAAATGAGGGACTTATCAGTTTTGCCCCTTCCCCCAGTGGACTATTACTTTGCAACAGCTGTTCAGGCTGCAGGAGACCAAGGCTAGGCCAGACAGAGTCCCTTGCCTGCTCCTGCTGCTAGTACCTTCTCTCAAGGATCTCACGCCCATTGGAGTCTGTGTAGAAAAGCCCAGCAGTGTGCAGGTTTGTCTCAAAGCGGCTGATGATTTCTTTGCCAAGGCCATCCCTAGAGGAGAATGCAGATGTCACAGATATGTGCTGGAAACAGGAAGAGGCCTCCCATCCCCAGTATCCAATACTCACTGGATAGGAATGGGTCCTACTGTCCATTCTAGCTCAACATATGGCTGTCCAGCATAGAGGCGCACCACCTGAGAGCACCAGTCAGAGAAGTTCTGGTATACCTCCTTTACAACTTGAGTCTGACAGAGAAAGACACAGGAACAGTTTGCCTTATTTGAGATTAGTATGCTGCCCAGCTTCTTCTTCCTACAGAAACATGGCTTAGGAGCATGCATGTAACCATCCAAGGAAAATTAATGGAAATACAAGGTGCTGTAAATATGCCCATAAACTTTCATGTGGCAGTTAATGTGTACAGCCATAGAAGACAATTTTGGAGTGGTTTTCTCTTTAGATCTACACTTGTCTCCAGTCAACTTTTTTTTTTCATTCAAAGACAATGCCAGAGATATACTCCAAACCAACTTCTGCAAAAGGTCACACTGCTAGTTTATAGTTCGGTTGCCCAAGTGAGCATCCAACTGTGAATCCCTCTGGTTATGCCTCCTTAAGGAACAGCTGACCATCTGCACTGTTCAGTCCTAAGCCCTGTCCTTTATCAGAAGTGGCATCCCCCTCTTTTTTATTTTTCCAAATCTAGCTGATGAACCATTCAATTCAGCCTGTCAGCCATAAGCATCCATGGAGCAGCCGTGAGAAAGTATGCTGTCTTTAGAAATGATATAGCCACCTGATGGACAAAAAAAAATACCACTTCCTGAGTGGCATGGGGTGCCCTATTCTGCCCCCAACCTATGGGACTATGTGTGCGCGTGGTGGAGATAAGTAGGTTTGAGAAACACTAGTAAGTTTTGATGACTGAAACAATGTTGCTGTAAGAAGTTAACAAGAGTAAGTGTACCACAAAATGATTCCTGAAAAGACTTCCATTGGTAGATGGTAAAGCATCAGCAACCTCTATGAAATACCATGCATGATAGTAAAGTCAACAGCTGAGAAGGCCTCAATCAGTTGCTTGACCTCTGCTATACGCAGGCCACAAAACAGGCATGCTCATAATCCCAAACTGCTCCCACCTCATTTGTTTTCTCTGGATATTCCATGTTAGGTGACTCACTACTTAAGTTTTACATTTATGTGTGAATGCCCTACCAAGACATAGTAGACAGTGAATGTACTTTGGTGGGGTTTTTTTTGCAACATGTGGGATCTTGTTCCCAGAGGTCACATGGCCATCACCCTTTCAAGGTCTGATCTCAAGCTTCTCTGGGCTCATAGGAACTCACTTGGTTTCTTCTTCCTCTTCAAGGGCAAGCATGACTTGTACACACATGCTGGGTTCTCGAATCAGCCCATGTGCTATACTTACCTTGATATGGTATGCTTGGGCTCTTTTGGCAATGAAAAAGGGATGTGAGTTGTTAGGACGGAAGATGTAAGCTCCAGAGGCCTGGGAACTTTCTTTATCTCCAGTGCTGGCATTGTACCTGGAGAAGACAGCAAATGAGTGGAAATAACTGCTCTTGCTAGGCTTTCACCTCAGATTATTCCTAAAAGCTCAACAAGCCCCATATTCTAGCAAAGAAACATGGAAACAGCCAACATTTTGATAAACGCCCCATTGCCAGAAGTGCACAACCCCCATTCACAGCAAGGAGCAATGATAAAGCAGAACACCTGCCACCTGACTCACCAGAAGAAGTTTTGAGACACTGGCAAAGAGATGCTCTTATCTAGATTCTGAATCTCCTTCAGGAGTCCTGTGCTGGGGTCAAAGAGAACTCGAAGATGCTAGAGAAGGAGAAAAGTTTTGCTTTTAAAAAGAGAGATGGCAGCAACAATCACAAAAAAATTCTGTGGTTCTTAAATTTGGGTGGCAGGAAGGACAGGAAAACCGTTTTAGCTAGGAAAGTCTGCTTTCAATGCACAAACCTCATTCTATGCAGGATCTAAATAAAAAGTAACTTACTGACAACAGATTCTTCTTAGTACTTTTTCTTAAATGTTTCCACAGAAGATGACTTCTCAGAACATATTTTTTTCTTAAACAGGTCATATTTTTAAGGAACACATAATCAAATCTTTATTCACTACATATTAAACTCATGCATGGTGGGAGAATAAACTATTGGAGGAAATAAATTTGCTCAGCAATTTCCATATTAGTTATTTGCTATGATTGGATGATAACTCTTTAGCCTCCAAAAGGCTCTAAGAGCAGCTTACAAAATGTTAGTTAGGTTCTTTCCCTTGAGCTTGCAGTCTAAGGCAACATCCAGATAGCGGCAAAAAAGCCTGTACCTTTTGGGCTCCCTGTGGAAGTCTTTGAAATTCCACAGCTGTGAGGTTTCTGTCCATTGCAGTTTGACATCAGACTGTAAATGTCCCAGATGTTGGCCTTTTTTGGTCCAACAGTAAACTAGGACAGACAGAAACCGCTCCTGGTAATTTTCTGCCTTCTCCTCCATCACTTTACATGGCAGAGAAGGAACCAATTGCAAGTACAATGCCCCCTTGGAGTTGTCCCTCCCACACTGTACCTTTGGCGGCTCTATAGGTGTCAGAGTCTAGACAAGTGTGGTTGTAGGCAGGAACAAGGCAGCTAATAGGGAGATGCAAAGTCACCCAGGAGCCTCAACTAAAGTAGAACCGGGGGACCAGAAGGCATAACAGAAGCAGAGGCAGAGACACCGAAGAATTAAATGTGTATAATTATCTCAATTAAAAAAGTAGTACATAAGAACATAAGAGGAGCCCTGCTGGATCAGGCCACAGCCCATCTAGTCCAGCATCCACAAGGGCAACCCTTCTCCTGCTCTCGAATCCCAGCAAATGGCCCTAGAGGGATCCTGCTTGTCCCCC
>MTQE01002208.1:53654144-53675652 GCA_014337955.1 Aspidoscelis marmoratus | reverse complement strand
GGATCACTAATGGATGAGGCATGACAAACAGTAACATATTCCAGTTTGGAGGGTATGGGGAGAAAGATATCCTAAGATAGACCAAAGTACTGTATACTCTTAGGAGAACATAAGAACACAGGAGGAGCCCTGCTGGGTCAGGCCACAGCCCATCTAGTCCAGCATCCTTCCGTATAGAGTGGCCCACCAACCGTTTGTGGGCATCTCAAACAAAGACAAAACCTTCACCTGCTCTCAATACCCTGCGAATGGCCTTCAGGGGCATCCTGTCTGTTGCCCCAGCCTGGAGGAGGTACCTAGGCATCAGTTCTAGCAGCCTTTGATAAGCCTGTCCTCCATGAATTTATCTAATTGTTTCTTCAGGCTATCCAGGCTAGTTGCTATCACCACCTCTTCTGGAATTAAATTCCCTAGACCAATGACTCTCTGGGTGAAAAAATACTTCCCTTGTCTGATCTAACTTCCCTGCCCATCAAGCTTCCCAGAATGCCCTCCAGTTCTAGTGAGGGGTGACAGAGAAATCCATGAAGTTCAAACACCTTCTGTATCTGCTGTTCAGTGAGGTTCTCAAATGGGGGTGGGACTAAATTAAGCACCTGCTTGAGAAAGAGAAGGACGAGGCTAGCCTCAGAAGAAATGCTCCAGCTGCAGCAAGGGTGGCGCTGAGGCCTACTCAGCCATACCCAGCCTTCTCACCATGACAAGTTGGCCTTGTTCAGCTCCCACAGGTAGCAGCTTGGGGTAGAGTAGAGGACATTAACACCACTTCCTGACAGTTGCTGCAAGAGAGGAACAAGGAAATTAATTGGCAAATGCACTTCAGGGAAAGGAAGCGCCGCACGAGGATGTGTCCTTGATTTGATAACACGACAATTTGCATCTGACAAACCTTCTTTAACCTGGCTCACAGGATTTTCTGCTTACCTGCACTGTCCTTGAAAATCTATTCCTGGTAATTGATGTGTGCAGAAAGGGTGGAAAAGTGGTCAGAAATTATGTTATATAAACAGATGAACAATGAGTAGGGGTGAGCAGCACAGAATATTTCAGTTTTGGACAGAATAAAACTCAGAAAGCCTCAAAACATTCAGAGTGTTTCATCAGAGCAGCAAGTGTTCAGTGGAATAGCAATATTACGACCAGTAAGGAGGAGAGTTGGGAGATTTATCCCTTTTCGGCAGCAAAAAAGAAAACAAAAGTCCCATCATTTTTTCCCTTCCCTTTCAACAGTGGTCAAAGGAGAGATATAGGGCCCCTTCCCACTTGGAAGGTGGTGATGGCTGCAGATGCCCCGGCACAGAGCATACATGCTCCATGGAGCTGCTTCCATCCCAGAGTGGTTCCAACTGTGCACAGCAGTCCCCACTGTTGTTAGCAAAAACTGCTCCACAGCAATCCCAGGAGCAGCTACGGCGCTCCTAGAAAAGTCTTGCTCGCTGTCTTCACATTACTTCTGTATTGACATTTGACCCTTCTGATAAGTTTCCCGCCTCCATTTATACCATATGTCTTCATGACCTACTTTTAAGAGCTAATCCGCATTTCTAGCTTAGCATCCCCTTACCCAACCCACAGCATGCATGTTTCCAGAAGAGTCAACAGAAGAGCATTCTCTTGCACAATGCTGCAAAGAAGTGGACTATGAACAACAAACAGGGTGAAGGTTGCCTGCCAGATTACCTGTGCGTTGATATGCTTGATCAGCTTGTCCATATTTTTATACCATAGGAGGGCATTCTCGTACTGAAAATCAGACCCCATGGTCATGGCAATGTGGTTGGTGCGATAATGTTTGGCCTAAAATGAACAGCACGGAGGATAGGTTAAAAGTTTGTTTCCTCCACAGCAGCCACCTACTCGCTAAGAAGCATATCTGGTTAACTGAGCTGCCACCATGACAGCACAATGCTTTTAAGCACTTTTAGCACTTCACTTGATGTTATTTAGTTATAATCCTCACAGAAATCATTTAATATTTACCTTCTTAATGCAAAAGGAGGATGGTGGCTGAGAGCAGCTTGGCCAAGGTTGTCTAACAAGCAAGCGCCTGATGTGATTTGATTCTGAACCTGTCCTTTTTTATTGTCAAGTGTTGCAGTATGGAAGAAATCTGTCATTCCTGGTAGACTCTGCACAAGGTTTGCTTTTTTGGGGAGACCGGGTCATTTCTTTGTGGTGGCAACTCTAAGATTCAGCTGGCAAATCACCCAGGGGTGATATAGTCTTAAGATTTTACTATATTAAGTCTCACCCTGCCATAGCTAGTTTCCAGTTGAAGAGAAAAGTTCAAGGAAAAGTCCTTGGGCACAGCTCATCTACTCCAGCATCCCGTCTCACCCAGTGGCCCAACAATTGCTTCTGGCTATTCTCAAGCAGGGGACAAAGGCAAAACTTTCACGGCTCTCAAATCCCTGCAAATGGCCTTTAGAGGCATCCTGCCCGTCTTTCCAGCCTGGAGAAAGTCACTGATACACCTTTGGTAACCAATGGTAGCCACTGATACACCTGTCATCCATGAATTTGTCTAAGCCTTTCTTAAAGCTATCTAGTGTTGTTGCTGCCACCATCTCTTCTGATAGTAAATTCTACAGATTGATGGCCTTCTGGGTGAAAAAAATACTTTCTATTGTCTGTCTTAACTCTCCTACCCATCAATTCCAAATCCGTTTGCTCAAACCTGGGCAGCTGCGGTTCCCAGAAAATAGGTTATTAGACTCTTCACGTTGTTCTCATCACTGTCATCATCCACAATAGGGTTGTCAGAGCAGATCTGATCCCAGCAGAGAGCCACGGGAGGATTGTAACCATTAGGTAGGACACCTACGAGGAGAGGCAAGAAAAAAAAATGTCAACATAGTCTAATGACTCTATCCCGCCCTTCCTGATCTCAAAGGCCTCTGTGCTTTGTTTAGATCACAGGTGCTTAAGATGGGGTCCCTGAGATGCTACTGAACTACTACTCCCATCATTCTTTTGCTATTAGTCAGGCAGTTTATCAGACTCCATAGTTAACATCTAGAGCAGTGGTTCTCAACCTGGGGGTCGGGACCCCTTTGGGGGTCGAACTGCCCTTTCAGAGGGGTCGCGACAAGTCTCCCGCCACCCTTCCCTCCCACTTCCTAGCTGCTCTACCCCTGTGGTTGGGGGTCTCCACAACATGGGGAACTCCATTAAGGGGTCGCGGCATTAGGAAGGTTGAGAACCGCTGATCTAGAGGGCTACAAGTTAACAATCCTGGATGAAGATGTAGCCAAGAAGGTACCAACAGTATACTCTCTAGAGCTGAATGGAAAGAAACAAAACAGCCGCACTCCTGAGGGGCAAAAACTGTTCCTTTGCATAGAGTATGAAAAACCACTTTCTTCTGCTCCTGGCACCACATGCCCTGTTGTCCATCTGGTGGCATTAAGTGGCAGACAGAAAATAGCTGATTGCACTGGGCAGAGACTTTGGAAACTGCAGTGGTCCTCCCAAGCATTTAAGCCTGAAAAGTGCCTGCTGCTGAGGAGTAAGGAAACTGAAGGATATCCAACTTTGGAAAGAGGGAAGCATGTAGGAAATGAGAAGTACAGGGCATGTTGGTCAGGGAATGCAAAACCACATAGTATTTCCTAAGTTTGGATTACAGAATTTGCAAGCCCAATGCCATCTCCTTGATTATGTCATTAATCTTTATAGGGATTGCAACTAGACAGAGGGAACAGAAAAAAAGAGAGATGAGACATGCAAAAAGCACTCAACGGCTTGGTTAGGGGACCCTAACCTGGATCGGCCTAAGAGCTGGTGTCTACCAAGCCCCCATAACTCACCAGTGAAAAGATCAGCAGCAGGAGGATCAAGGCTTCCACTTGCACGCCACAACTGCTCCATCTCACGCAAAGTCTCACGTTGTACCTTGTCCTGGTAGTCAATGCGGCCCACAAAGAAACCATCGTAACCCATCTTGAAGACACAATAAGAGAAGAAGGGTGAATATTTGGCAAGTGGAAGATGGCAGGGGATAACAGAAATGGGGGTTGGAATACTTTGCAGAGGTTTGCAGCAATTGTGCGACACACGAGGATAGGGTGTTCTGGAAGTGCAGGCTGACCTGTGCAAACAGTGAGGCCTGCTCTCGACTGTGTCCAAAAGGGTCAATGTGCCAAGCCACACGGGGCCGTCCACATTCTCCAAATGTCTCTTTTAGGAAATGAAGCCCAAGGCTCATCTGATCAATGATGGCACTGTAATGCGCAGTTGCTTCATCATTCATGCACCAGCCGCCATTCACAAATTCCAGGCGCCCTGCCACACAGCCAAGAAGAAAGAAAGTGGTTGTAAAGACACGGAAGGAATTGGGCGACCTGTCTCTGCAAATTATGTACACTCAATTTTTTCTGAGCCTTCACATGATAATTCAGCTTCTGGTAGCATGTTGCCAAGCCCAGCTGAAATAAGCTTTTTGCCATGTTTTTCTTCTGCAAGAGACCATGTACTTGGGGATCTCATAGTTCCCATCAAGTGCTCTTCTGGTCCCATCCCGCTTCTCATTCTTGCCTATATGAAGAAACAGGTTGTTCCTATACTGCTTGCAGCAGATGTTTACATACTCCTTCATGACTGGGGAACAGTTTAAAAAGATCTACTAGAGCTCTCTGAGTTTCTGGCAACATTTCTTTTGGCAAATAATTGCAGCACACTGTCCTTCCGACTCTGCCTCAGTCTGGCAGGATTAAAGGATTAGATAAATTCACGGATAACAGGTGTTATCAATGGCTACTAGAACAGATGTCTTGGTATTGCCTTCAGTTTGGAGAGACAGGCAGGATGCCCCTCCAGGCTATTTGCAGGGAACTGAGAGCAGCTAAAGGTTCTGCCTTTCTTTTCTGCTTGAGATGCCCAGAAGTAATTGGTGAGCCACAGTGAGAGACAGAATGTTGGACTAGATGGGCAGTGGCATGATCCAGCAGGGCTCCTCTTAGGTTCTTATGTTGCCTTGTACCTTCTTCACTAATTCGATCCTTGCCCTTCCGTTAGAAAAAAGTCCCCATTCCCCCAAAGGATGGTAGCCACCCAAGAGACGCCCTCCTCCGGGAAGCAGGGTCTCTTCACCAAACTCACGTACCTTCAGCCACAAGCTTCCGCACAGCTTGGCGCATGTCTTCTGTCTGTAAATTCCACCAACGGGCAAAGAAAACCACTTCCACATAGATAAAACGCTTGCTAGGGTCAGACAGTAGTTGTGGGATGACCGAATCCAGGATATACTGGACCCCAGCATGCTGGATGTCATTGCGAACTGCATGACAACGGACAAAAGAAGGAAAGAAAGTCAGGAAGAAAGAATATAACACGGCTGAATCTCTATGTACTCAGCAAGTTGCTACCTATGGGCTAGATGGGAATTAGTTTTTCCTTAAAAAGCTTCCTACCCTATCATTCTCAGCCAAACAGGAATTAAAGCCAATCTTTCCTTACCTAGGCCAAAACATATCTGAGACTCACCTCCTTCCTCTGCTACAATCTTCAAAACACTAAAGCACTTCCTCATTCACTGTCTAGCTACTGTGTGTAATGTTCATGGGAAATGTACTCCAGGAAGTAAAACGCTTCGAGCTCCTTCTGCGAAAAATGCTGAACAACACTCTGTTTCCAGTGACTCTCTGTTCTAGCCTTGGAAGGCAACGTGCAAAATCAACCCACACTAGCAGGGCCTTCAAAACCAGAGACTGCTCCATGGTACGTCTGTGGAGTAAGAAATTGCCAAATTTTCAAAGCGGATTTGTTCCTCGAAAGGGGAACTGCATAAATCTACACCTGAAGGGCCGAAACACATAGTTCAGGCATGTGGTACAGTCTGAAAAAAACCTGAGACAAGTGGAGGAGAGACAGAAGTTGGGCTTGGCTGCTCTGCCATCTTGCTCACTCCTTCATCTTGCCTGAGGGCAGTGGAAAGACACTGCAGGCTGTGGATCTTTACAGGCACTTACAGTGATTTTATTGTGACCCACTCGGAGACCTTTGAGTATAGGGCAGGATAGAAATATAAATTAATTAAATAAATAAAATAAAAATTCACCTCAGCCATGAACTTCAAGGCAGTGCCCCTGACTCTGTGGAGTTCAAGGGTAATGGAACAAAAGCCTCAAGGGGTCTTTCTGCACTTAAGTATCTCGGGACAGGACAAGCTGCCTTGGACAACTCCATGAGATCTGTGTGTCTGTCATAAATATGGCTACTCTGGATTCTTATTAGCCACAATTATATGTCACACACAATGGTACACCAGCATTTTTCCTATCGTCAGATTATCACAAGGCAGGAAGACTTGTTCTGCAAACAATCCCTTATTTCAAGATGGGACGGTAATTTGCCGAAAGAACAGATTCTTTGGGTACCTAACAGCCCCCTGTGTGGCCTTGCCGTGAGGCTGCCTGGTGGCTGATAAAACTGCTTCAACTCACCTCCAAAGAAATACTGGTCTACTGTCTTTAGCCAGCCAACGTCGTCATGTGTGTGCGGGATAAGGTGAACATTGAGCATATTAGCTTTTGTCGCTGGGCAGGACTAAAAGAGAAAGGAGAAGGCAACTTTGAGCTATGGGGAGAGGATACTCACAACACCACACAGCACCCCACTGTCTGCTGCAGGGTAAAAAGGTGTGGCGAGCTTGGTGTTATCCAAGGACACAAATAGACCTCTAGCAACAGGGGTCAGAAATCCTTTTGGGTACAGTGGCCCAGGGATATTGATCTGTTAGCCTGGTTGCCACAGCTTAGGAAAAGGCTACTACTAGCCCCAGCATTGTTATACGGCACCGTGCTTCTATATCAGTGCCAGAAACACAGTCAGAATGCTCACCAGCTGCACAGACACGGGCTATTCAGCATTCTCTGCTTGCTTTTATTTGTTCAAACATCTCCACTCTAGCTATCATAGTATGGCTTCCACAATGGTTATAAATTAAAATATCAATAAATGCGCAAAACGAAATTAATGAAAATGTCAAAGCACCTCTGAGAAATATCAGAAATGATTTAAAAATCAACCACACCAAATCAAACTATCATTTATTTAGAAATGTAAAAATTTGTAATTAAAGAAAAACATAAAATTACAAGATTGTCCTCCACTGCATTTTGCAGCATGGCCATGAGTCCCTCCTTTGCCCACCACCTCACCTAGCCTTGCAAGGCAAGGACATCTAGCGCACAGCTTCCAGGAAAATTCAAAGGGTATTAACAGGTTCCTATGGCAGCAGAGCCTCTGCAGCTGTCAGCATCTGGCAGACCTTGATAATGTCAAAAAGCTGAGTAGAGTTCAACCTGTTTAGTAGTTGGATGGGTAACTAATGCTGTGCTCACACCTAAATTTTAATCCAGCTTCAGTCCACTTTCAGAGCAGGATAATGCATTAACAAAATGCTTGTTTTTGGCTTTATCTAACATAGAAAACCCACCTTTGGGGTTAGATAATGTGGAAAGAAAATGATGAGTCACTTTGCTGATGTGTTCTTCCACATTGAAGGTAGACTGAAGCTGGATTAAAACTTAGGTGTGACGTAGCATTTCAAGACCTGAGGTTAGATTAGGAAGTTTGGTTTTTTTTTAAAAAAAGAAAACCATAAACTATTGCTGCTAAGAAAACTACATGAATATGCCTATGCAGTCACCAGGAGCTGATCTGAAGTCAACCCTATTTTTTCCTTTATAAGAGAAGAAGTCCTTTGAGTTACTAGAGTCTTGGGTCAAGATAAGAGGCACGATTAACTGCAGAAGGCAGGGCAAAGAGTGAGGTACACACCTGGAAATACAGTGGGATTCTATGACTGGATGCTGACATCCTCCACTTTCTGGAAGAAGTTCACATCCTAGCATTGCTTCCCATGGCTTCTACTTTCTGGCAATTTTTAATGGAACAATCAATTCCCAGATTTTCTGCAGTGTCAGAGGGTGAATTTAGACCATCTCATTTTTTCGTCCAAAGATACTAGAGCAGTGCTAAACCCTTCATCCCCAGTAACTGGATCGGTCCTTCTCACAGGGGTGGCGGCAAAAAAGGGGTGTAAGCATGTTTGCTCACAGGGAGACTTAGCACCAAGCACTGTGGAATCTCTCTCTTTAGCCCAGTGCCCTGATAGGGCTGCAACACTACTTTCTGTCATCACTTTCTGCATTTGCTGAACATGGAAGTAAATAATATACATGGGTCCGGTGGAAGGTGTATAAATCAGGAAAAGGGCCTTTCAAGAACCAAGTGATAAAAACCAAGCTTTAATCACTATGGAATTTAGGGTCTCATCAGAGTCTAGGAACAACTCCAAATGCATTGTATTATGAGAAATCAAAAGCATGGAATGGGGCATTCCTAAAATTAGTGAGCCTTCTGGTCAACATAAAACAAAACGCCTGAAGCCAGACCTGTAAGCTCTATACTTGAAAGTATTCTGCTACTTCAAAGTCCTGGGGCCTGTTTGCACTTGGCCACATTCTGGAATCTGTCTCAGGATAGGGCTCTGTGGTCTGCCTGCTAGTGCAGACTCTGGAAGGCCTCACTTGGGGCCTACTGTAGCCTGCATTAGCATGTGGATAGCAACCCTTATTTCACGATATATTCCAGAATAAAGCCACGTGCGAATAGACCCTTGGAAAAGCAGGACACACCTGACCTTCTGGGATAGCCTCTCTTTTCACTTTGGGAACAACTTCCCTGGCAAGGGAGCTTTTAGCCCCCCACTAAAGCATGCTATGCATTATATGTAATAGCCCTGTAAACATGCATCTGGAAAACACCCTATTTCCCAATGAAAGTTTGAACTTAGATAAAGGCTGTTACTCAAGATGTGACTTACTTTTTGTAATAAGGATGGGAACCCAAAGAGGAGTGCCCCAAAATGGTCCTTAGAGAACTTATTGCCTCTTGACTTCCACATGCTTCCAGTTTTGTCATTGGCTTTTACAACCACCTCCAATGCTGAGTTCAACAAACTGCAAGGATTTAAGTCCTTAATAAACACTCATGAACAATCTGATCTGAAAAGGGCATTGGATCCCAGAGACATTGCGCCCAGGCTAAACAAATTTGTGCTATCACTGTGCGAAGGTGTGCATCTCCAGTTCAAACCCCAGGCACGGTGCATGGCTGGGTTTGTTTGGCTCGGGGGGCGGGCATGGTGCACCAGGTCAGGGTGGCCATGCCCCCTCTGGCTGGTTGCCCGGCAAAGGTAGGGCCGGGTTCGCAACGGGGTGTGGCTGGTGGCGTGGTGATCCGGCTGCCTCTGCCCGCACTGTTTTGAACCAGAGGCGAGGGTGGGCGGCCCAGGGCCGACCGCGTGGCCCCACCATGCACCCCCATGCTCTTGGAAGACGTGGGGGTGTCCCTTTTGCAGGCCCTTGCATCCTCCAAGACCATAGCTGGGCAGGAAGGGGCACGTGGGGCACTTTGATCGCGGCCTGCCTCCCGGCGGTTCAAACTGCCGGCTGTGAGAGGGGTGGCGGGTGGCAATCCGGGGCCCCCTCACGGGTCCCCACATACTGGGGGAGGCTGGAGTCCACCCTTGGGCTGCCCCACATCCCCCGTGGGACCCTGGCCCGGCAGGAGGCACCCAGCAGGAGCCGTTGCCCAAGCCCTGCCTCCCTCCGTTGGATGCTTGGAGAAGGAGGGGAGTGCTGGGACTCTAATGGCTCATGGCTCTGCCCCCAACCGCCTTGGGGAGGGTGTGGGGGGGATGCACCGACGGCCCCCACCCACTGTGGAGCCATCCGGTGGGAGGGGGCGGGAGGGGAGTCCTCCCAGACTGAGCCTGCCTCCAAGCTAATTGCGGCAGCCCAGGGGCAGGACCTCCGAGTCCCTGGATGGCCGTTCAGTCTGGAACGCGTGGAGGACAGCTTCCCATTCACACCTAGGCAGGTAAGGGACACCTTGCAAATGCATCCTTTTCCTGCCTATGCGTATGGGAAGCTGTCCTCCATGCATTGCAGTCAAAGCGCTCTACAGATGTCTTAGCTGTCGTGTGAAAAGGCCTCTATATTGTTATTTTTCTGAGAAGAAAGTAATGGCAAACTACTTATAAACGATTAACAAGAAAACTGCACAACAGATCCATGCAGTCAGCAGGATCTGAGTTTCATTTACTTACTATGAAGAGCTGATAACGGACACCGACTCATCTTCCTGCCTTGACCCTCTAATCCAAACCCTCCTTAAAAAATCCCATGTACACAAAAGGAGTCATAGTCCAGTTGCTCCTGAAGATTAGAAGAAGGACAAGCAGATTCCATCAAAATAGTCTGATGGAAAATGACCTGGACAAAGAAAAAAATGGTCGAGGATACGTCAGTGTCCCCCCCCCGTCTCTCAAGGCTGCAGGCCCATTGGTGGTGGTAACATGCAGTTGTCACACCACAAGGATCCGTACCAGGTAGCCATTTTTGGCTGCCTGGATGCAGCCTTTCTCTATACCTCATCCCTCCTTCATAATATGGGGACTTGAGGCACTTTTATCCTTGGAAAACACTATGTGTTTGGGTGCTCTGAGCTCTTAATAGCCATACTTATAGGCCCCTCACAGGGTGCCTGTTGGGGGAGAAGAACAGAAGGTTTGTCAGCTGCTTTGAGACCTCTTAAATGGGTGAGAAAGGTGGGGTGTAAAAGTCAACTCTTCTTCTTACCTACACATGTGGTGGATATGCCCAGAAGTTATTTGATTTTGGAATAAAATAAGAAATATCAGGACATAATTAAGGTTGCAAATTTATAGAGAGCAAAATATAAATGAACAGTAGAGATATCTATTGAATCAATTATTGTGGGCTGCACTTCTGACAACTGCATGGGGATGGAAAGTTAAGACAAAATGGACGTTGGAAACTATATTTGAACAGTACGGATTTGAAATATCT
This sequence comes from Aspidoscelis marmoratus, assembly GCA_014337955.1. Lineage (NCBI taxonomy): Eukaryota > Metazoa > Chordata > Lepidosauria > Squamata > Teiidae > Aspidoscelis > Aspidoscelis marmoratus. The sequence goes on along the minus strand of MTQE01002208.1, from coordinate 53,664,772 downwards.
CTGTATTATAGATCTGTATATATGGGTGAGAGACCAAGACAGACTGTGGATGAGGACTGAAACTGTCTGCTAGCCTACGATAGCATGGATACGGCATGGCAGTTGTGGCACGGCATCTGGCATGTCCATACGCTGTACCAGCATTCACAAAATGAAACGACTTAGAAAGGTGAGGGGTGGCGGTGGGATAAAACTAATTTGATTTATTAATGTTGTACTTGGAATTACCCTGTAAAATATACTAAAATGAAGAAATTTGGTCAAAAGCAGCTTGCTGCAGCAGGTCCCGACAGACTGAGAAGAAAAGAAACATCTGACCTTCCACATGATCTTAGGGGAACAAGACAGCAGATGAATGATGAAATGAACTATCTTGATTTGTGGTGGACACTCACAATGACAGCAAGAATAGTTATGCCACACAAGTGGACACAGAGGATCGGTAAAGAAAGTCCCTTCAGCCTTCACTTCCTTTCTCTGCACAGTTTAAGAATTCCTACGCTTCCTCTTTTCTGCAATGAGGCAGGTTTCTGAAAGCACTTGTTCCCAGTATAGCATTGCACGATCCCCATCATCTAGGGGTGTTTTTCTACTGTCACTAGAAGTACCCATTAAGTACCCATTAATGGGTACTTCATGGGTACTTCTAGTGACAGTGGAAAAACACCCTAGAATAAAGAACCAGGCATTCTCAATGACTCCTGTAGAGCAAGGCACAGATACTGAGTGGTCCTTAGGGGGTCTCCTGCTCTTCTCCGAGCCAACACCGGCCGTTTATTTTTCACCCGGACGAAACTGACCTTCCCCTGTGGCCGTCCTAGGGGGAAGCCCCTCCGCCTCATCGGAGCCTCACCCTAACATGGGTACCCCTAGACACACACAGGCACCGCCTTACCAGGAAGATACGGTCGATCCCCCTGCAGGTAAACGCGTAGGTCGCCTTACCTGGTAACCGCAGGCAGCCACCGCCCCCCAAAGAACTGCTGCCCCAAAGAAGGACCCCAATGAGAAAGGCGACCCCATCACAGCAGCAGCAGCAGGTCCCGCGGCGGCAAATAGGCAGGCAAGCAGTCTGGACGGACGGATCATGTGACCATCTCGGGCGCTCACGTGACAGCTGGGGGGGTCGGGTAGGTTTCCCGTCAAGCCCCGCCCCCTCGCGGACGGAAAACCATTGGCGGACACGGGCGGAGCTGTCAACGCGCCGTTCGAAAGTCTAGCAGTGGTGGGAGGGGCGAAATGCGTTCCTGCGCTCTGGTTGGCCGCGTTCAGACGTAAGAAAAGGCGCGCCTCAGGAAAGGAGCGAGTGACTCTGGCGCTCCCAAACCTCGTCTAGCACGGAATCTTCGGGACACCGGGAGGGGCGGACTGGTGTGTGAACCACCCCAGCGTGTCAGGAAGGCAGGAAGCAGAAGGGGTGGTGGCCCGGGCGTGTGGGAGCTGTCTCTTCATTGGACTGCAGTTTCCAGGACACTTAGGGTGTTTCTGCACAGGCCGTTAGGACGCATTTAGAAACACATTAAAGACACATACAGAACACATTGGAACTTACCTTCCGCGTTGGAGGGCAGATCCAGGACACTTCGAGGATGCCGCTCATGCGAGATCCGTCTCTAATGTGGTCCTGGTGCCACTAAAACCGGTTCCCGGAAAGACCTGAAAAACTGGGTCTTAATCCATTCTTGCGTGGAAAATCCACATCAAAGGAGGACGGTTCCGCACATGGACCGGAGAGGGAACAATGTCCCTCCGGCCGCCGTGTTGGGAAGGCTGGAAGCAGGACTGTCTGCTTCCAAAGCCCCTCCCCTGCGCACCGGGCGCCACTGGAAACACAAAGTGCCTGGCAGCTCACTGCTCCAGTCCTGCGGCTCCGGGGGTGGCATCGGTGGCACGTGAGCTGGAAGACTTTTGGAATGGGTGCTGATACGTCTGCACAGCACCCACTCCATTCATTCTCCAGAATCTGGCCTTCCCACGCAAGTGCGGAAGCAGGGGGCCTTATTTGGATCTGTCCCTATTTCAGACAAATCTTCCCAGAGACAGATTTGAGGAAAACTGTTTCCCTTAATCCAGTTTTTAGGAGGTATGTGTGGAAACACCCTTAGGCACAATGGGCTAAGAACCATGGAAGCTGTAGTTCAAGGAAGGGCACAACAGCGATTCTCAAGGTGTAAAGCATCCACAACACCGCCAGAGTGAGGAAGCTTAGTTCCAGTGGAAGGGCAGAGGGCAAAGCAGCTAAACGAAACTAGCAGGACTAAGACATTTTGGGCCTTTCCACACTTGGCCTTATTCTGGCATATATCCTGGAACAAGGGTCTCTTGTCTACATGCTCGTATATTCAATGGTATTCGTCTGCATTGGTGTGTGGCTAACAGCAGAACCCTATCTTGAGATATATTCCAGAATAAGGCCAAGTGCCGAAGGGGCCTATAAAACTGCCTGCAGTTCTTTTAAGATACATGAAAATCCATCTCGCTGAACATAATAGAGGAGATGCACATTAGCCAACTGTCCATTGAAAGGATGAAAAGCAGAATGGACTCAAGCTCTGAGCTACAAAGGTGCAGGGACACTGCCCCCCCTTCTTTGCCCTTAGGGGGCAGCTGCTGCACTTCAGCTCAGTCTCCAGCATCTCCCTAGAAGGGGGCAAACCCCTTCCTTAGTACTGCAAAGAAACTTTCATAGACATGACCACATTTTCAACAGGAGATCTCAGTTGGAAGATAATTTTGCTTCTTTTTTTTTAACCTCTGTTTCTTCCTCACAATATCTTTGGACAAGTGAGATTCCAACATGGGATCCTTTTCTAGTTGCCTGCAAAAGAGCTGAGGCTAAAAGAAACAGATGGAGACGGAGGACAGTGGAGCCCATGGAAAGCGTGTACCTCTAATCTAGAGAAGCTTAGATAATGTCATAAGAACGGAAGAGGAGCTCTGCTGGGTCAGGCCAGACCATCCCATCCAGCCTTCTGTCACACACAACTGTCCACCCACTGCTTCTGGGCATTTCAAGCAGAAGACAAAGGCAAAACCTTTACCTGCTCTCAACTCTCTCCAGATGGCCCTTAGAGCAGTACCTTGGCATTCATTCTAGTAGCCATTGATATACCTGTCCTCCACCTACACCCTTAATAGTTGTGGCAAACCTTTTCAATATTATTGCTAAGGAAACAATATATGCATGTCCATGTCATCACTAGAAGGTGAATCTGATTGTGTCCTCATTGTCTTTTTTATATATAACTAGAACTGGGGGAAATTTGTGCCTGAAATATTAATCAAAAAGTGCAGGGTTTCCATTTCAATGCCCTCTAGTGGGTTTGGTTACGGTTTACAGAAATTTCTGTCTGTGTTGAACTTGCTTGCTTGTAGCTGCAGATATTTCATCACCAGCCTAGGTAACACTGGTAGATTTCCACTGATGGTGCTACATAGCTTGGTGGCGAAACATTTGCAGCAATAAGAGCCAGCCTGGCAATCTCCTACAATATACCACTCTAACCATGAGCTATGGATGCTGTCTACTATAGATGGTGTTTTTGCTAGGGTGGTATATGGTTGCAAGCCATGCTTATCTTTGCACACAGTATGGACCTCTCTTAAGCAGTCAAGATTTTTTAATGGTGGCTGCCTCATCACCTCTTCTGCAAATGCATACAGAAGAATTATTATCAAGAGGTGCAGGTGTTGCTCAAGTGCAGCAACTGTGGCTTCAGTGAGCTAGTTTGGCCTAGTGGTTAAGGAGTTCGACTCTTATCTGGGAATACCAGGTTCGATTCCAGCCTTCCCCATGAAGCCAGCTGGGAATACTGGGTTTGATTCTGCCGTCTCCCATGAAGCCTTAGGAAGGAAAAGTGAAAAGGGGTTGTTGTAAAAAGTTCCAGAATGGCCTCTGCACATTGAGAGACTGAGCATCAAAGAGGCAGATCTTGTCAAATGTGAGCAAAAGTAAAGCAGTGGGCCAGTTTGGTCTTGCGATTAGAATGCCAGACTCATTATCTTGTCGTCACTGGGCTTGATTCCATACACCCTCCCTGAAATCAGCTGGGTACCCTTGGGCTAGCCACAGCTCTCATTCTGAAGTCTCACAGTCCCACCTACCTCACAGGGTATCTGTTGTGGGGAGAAGAACAGAAAGCTTCCTCAGCCACTTTGAGTCCCCCTAAATGGGTGAGAAAAGCGGGGTAGAAAAGCCAGCTTTTCTTTTTCTTAAGTGATGTACAATGGGGATAAAATCATAGCTATGCATATACTTTAATAGGCTCTACAGTGAGTGTCTGGGAAATATTGTGTAGTTCGATGAAAGTGTTGACCCACTGTGCCTCAGCAGCTGTAATTCAATGTTATTCAAAAACACTGTCTATTTTATTATGCCTTTACACAAATTGATGGTGCAGCTGTACCTGGAACATTGTGTACAGTTTGAGTTGCTATATCTTAATAAAAGATACAGCGGAATCAGAAAAGATTGAGAAGAGGGAAACTAAAAAGTTTCAAAGGACTGAAGCGCTCCTTTACCACAAAGATATTGATGTTTGAGGCTCTTTAGTTAGAAATTGAGAAGGAACATGATTATGGCTGTGGTCACACCTTCACTTTAGTTCACCTTTGGGCCTGATTGCTCACTCCTTTTCATTTGTTTTATTTGTGGATTTTCCATTCAGGAAAGTCCAAACGGAGGGTGGAAAGTCCACAAATAAAACTGATAGAAATGCAAAGGTGTGAACACTCAGACCTGATGTTGGACTGAAGAAGGTTTAAAGTTAAGGTGTGACCACGGCCCGGGTAGGTTGCCTATTAAGATTGGCAGAGGGGGCCTGTCTTGACACCCCCTCACCTTCAGTTGTGGAGGGGATGTCAAGGAATAATACAATGGAAGGGGGAAAAATTGCAATGCCTGTGAAAAAGTCTTACTTAGGGTTACCACATGGAAAAGAGGACAGGGCTCCTGCACCTACACCCTTAATAGTTGTGCAAAGGAGGAAATTTCAGCAGGTTTTGCCTTTGTTACAAGCTATACCAGCTGAAATTTTCCTCTTCTGTACAATGGTTGTGGTAGAAGATTTATAAGTATTCAGAGTAAACCACTTAAAAAAACAGACTACATATGCAGGTCTTTAAATGGTGATTCTTAAGGATTAGGATTTATGATGAATCTACTGCTATGAAGCAGATGGAAAAGAGCAACAGAATGCTACAACAGATATAAATGTGTGGGTAAATGTGGGCATGTGGTAGAGACTGATTGCATCAGTACACCAATTATTTTGCTGGTGGCAGCTCTTAGGATTCTTTATTACAGAGCCTGATCATCCAAGCAGAAGTTGAACTGTGCAGCAAAATCAGTCTGTTTCATGCAGGTGGGCTCAGAGGATAAGAATATTCTCTCTCCGCAGTTTCCATCTCCGCAATATTAGTGATATTCAGGAGGCATTATTGATAAAGCTGCTTGTGCTGTCCTCATAACAGCTGGAAGGGGCTTGCTTGGTGCACGTCCATTCCTTCATCGAACAACACAGGAATACTCTTTCCTAGTCTCTCGCACCTTCTAGTAACTTTCCACTTCAGTAAATAAATGGTCATAGAGGCTGCCTCCAGGTGTTATTTAAAAACAATGGGTACCTCCCGACAGTGGCAAAAACTCCACCGCCACTCCTGATCCAGCAGGCACCTGATTGGTCACGTGACCATCAGTTGGCAGCGGTGGCGCAGCTACAGCAGGGGAAGTGTGCTGTTAGAAGCTGCTGTTTTATCAGCAGCTTTTAACGTCACACTTTCCCTTGCCTGGAGGAAGGATACTGTAGTAGAGTTTCGATTGTCCCGTTTGGATGATGGGATGTGGCTCTGCAAAAACTCCACCCTCCCTGCACAGCTTTCCCTTAACCCAGCAGGGCCATGGGAAGCATCTTTTCAGGGAATTCAAAGCTTCAAGGGCGCTTTCAGTTGCCCGATGCACCATATGATTCTCCCAGGAGTATATTGGGAATGTCAGACACAACTGTAGCATTTCCAATATATCAATGGGAGAGTGAGTCAACATACCATAATATCACTATTACAGGAAATCCAGTGACAATGCATGTATCCCATAACAGTGACGCTAATCTGCTGTTTGCTCATTTTGTTACAATCCTACTTGTAGCTACCTGGAGTCAGCCAAGCATGTGAAAAACAACAAAGGGAAGGGGGTAGGCATTTGGCTGGCTGTGCAGTTGCTACAAGTGGAATTATAATAAAAGGAGCCAGCAAGCACACAGGTAGTCTCACATTTGTCTCCCGTGCCTGGTAGGGGGGACAAGAGGCAATTAGATCCTGCAATTGCCTCTTCCCATATGGAGGCACCCAAAGAAATACCTTTCAACAGTGGTATTTATGACTAAATTAGCTACACAGTGGCATTTTCATGCGATGCAGCTATACTTTTTTCTGAACCAATCTACCACATCTGGAAAGAGGGTTATAGGAGCTTTTGAGTAAATGAGTGAGACAGAGAATGCCAACAGAAAAGGGAACGTTTTCTTAAGGTGTTTCTGCACTTCTCTTCTGCTACTTTCCCACAAAGCCCAAGCCAGCAAAAATGCAATTTAAGGCACTTTTAGGTTCAAAGACATTGTTGAGGGACTTGGTGACAATGGCTGGATCACAGTTACTTTTTGGTGAGTTGGTTGTATGTATGCATAATATATGCTTATCTATACTTTATGAGAGTCTGTATTTCTAATTGTCTGTAATACACTCAAGCCATTGAGAAAGACACTTAAGTCAAAATGCAGCTGGCTAGCAAGAGTGAGGACAAGTCAGATACAACAACTGGAATATCTCTCAGTCTGGAACACTGAGAACAGACGTCTGATCCAAGGCAACTATATGACAACTTCTGCAGCTGGTGGATTATATGTGCACAGCTGTACACCAAATGACATGGGTCAAATGATTTAAATATTTTAAACGAGATTTTAAAATAGTTTTTGTTACCCTTATCTTGATATATTTAACACATTATATCCTCTGAAACTTATTATATCTTGACTACATATCTGAACCTTTTCCCTTGTCCTAGGTCATTTATTAGCCACTAAACTGCAGCAGCTGGCTTAATATTTAAGATGCTTACATACAGAGAATTTTGCTTTTGAGTTGATGGGCTGGACTGAACTAGTTACCAGATCCTATGACCTTCCTTCCTGAATCCAAGGAAAGATGTGGAAGCCAAAGAGATTTGGTCTGTATTCTCATTCAACATCTGAAAGGGACAAATGGCTGTATAACAAAACCACCTCTCAACCACCTGAGTCACTACAGGGGTCCCCCCCTTTTTTAAACTGTTTGAACACAGCCTTGATCAGCATGTAGCCTGCTTATGTGTGGTTTGCCTTAAGATGAACAGCAGATATCTCTTGTTTGGTGATAAATGTCACCTACACCCTCAATTCCATTTCTAACGCTGTTGCTAGTGCTGCTCCTAAGAGAATCGCTTAATTTTCACTGCAGTTGCATCGCATAATCTACTTTCAAAGTGTGACTTTCTCCTCCATTGTATAATGAGAAGTTTGTTTGATGCCAGTTCATTGTAGGATGCTTAAATATGGAATAGATTCAAAGAATCCAAATGGATATCTTTTATGTACCATGAGGACCTTAGGATTACTTTATACATACTGTTCATGAAATGATTGTAAATGAAATGTACTTGGAAACACAGGTGCTTCCCTGGTCTGTTTTGATCTCACTTGTAGCAGTGTTTTGGTTGGTATGCTGTATTCCATAGTTCTGCTGTGAAGCTTAGGTTAGCTTTCAGGTGTGGCTACAATATCCATTTTTAGAGAATATGACTGCACTTAACTCTTCTAGCAGTCTTGCCTTCTAAGGTTGGATATTATAGCAACATCAGAAAGCTTATATTCAAAACCCACGACAAGTGACAAATACTTGATTTAAGGTGTACACAAGGAAGACATGACCAGCAATATCATACTATCTCAAATCTGCACACTGGCGAGTGGGCATTAATTCTCACAGGATATGTGAATTAGCCTTGCGTTAATTTTTCTGAGTTTAGCAGATGCCTTGTTTTCACCGTTATCCCAATTTTACTGTAATGGATCTGCGAGGAGATAAGTATATTTTCTGTACAAACTTATTAGGGAATTTCATTCATTCAACCTTGCAATGTGCTAGTGAAGTAAATGGGAAAGATCCTCCAGTCTTTCATTTCAATACAGTATCCAGACACTGTGGGGAAAGATGAATAATCCTGAGCATAGACATACCACATTACCTAATTCTACAAATACTGCCATCCTGTTACTATGCCTCAAGCTGACCTGCTCCTGTTTAATTCCTGGTTCATGCTGTATTCAGAAAGGAGCAAAAAGCAACGTCCCTGTCATCAGGCATCATTGTACCCATCTGCCAGAAGGCAGAAATGAAGAAATTAACAATGCACATTTCAATCAAAAATTCTTTTTTTTTAATATTTTTGGTTTTTTTAAAGGATTTTTAAAATTTTTTTCATCATTTGTCTTTTTACTTTGTTTCATGCAATATTTCACAGTCCCAATCCCACAGTTTTTTTTCAACTTTTTTTTTCAAACAAAGTAGGAAAAAAGAAATAAAGAAGCTGAGGAATTATTAATTTTTCGATGTCACTTTTCTTTTTTTTTCAAGCAGGACCAAAATGTCGGAAGAAAATGCTTCATTTTTTATCAATTATTTTTGTCCTTTTTTGTTTTTTTCTGTTTTATTATTTCTTTTTTTTTATCTCTGCAGGCAGTAATATTAGGGTTTGGTATAACCAGCAAGCACTCCTTTTGTGTCTGTGTGTTGGGTGTGTGTGTATTTGCGTGCGTGTGTCCCTCTTAAAACGTCAGGCCACAAACTTTTTAAAACTTTTTAAAGTTAACCAGGTAAATTGAGATGATAAAACTCATCAATAGAAGCCCAGAAATATTTTTTTTGTCTTTTTGCTTCGTTTTACGTTTTTTAAAGGTTTTTGTGTCTTAAAACTTTTCCAAAACGCCTTTCCTCGCTCGCTCTCTCCCACCCACCCCCGTCCCTCACTGAAGTGACGCCTTCTCTCCTTTCTCAGAGGCATAGTAAGCAAATCGCGTGGGGCTCTTGGACTTCGCGATTCTCCCACACCTGAGTGCATTTCCTGGTGTAAATTCGGAGCAACGCCTCCCCCACCCCTCAAATCACCACACACGACTTGACCTGTAAAAGATAAACATGCTCTCACCTCCCGGCCCCTCGCTTCCCTGACCTCCCCACCCGACCCCTAAACTGTTTGCCCCCCACCCGACCCCAAATCCCCACAACGAAAGATAAAAGTTTCTTTTCTCCCCCTCTCCCCCCAATTGCAGAATGCAGAGCTTTCCCTATTGCCTCCAAATCGGCCCCTCTCTTTGTGATTTTCCCGCTCTTTTCTTCCCCCCTCCTCCCCCCCCGGGAATTCCCTCCTCCTCCTCCTCCTCTCCTTCCGGCTTGGGTGCGTGTCTGCTGCGGGTGTGTGTCTGTGTGTGTCGAGCGTGTTCGGCGGCGGGGGCGCCTGGCTGCTTTGTGTGTGTGTGTTTGTCGGTCGGGGCGGCCGGGTGGAAGCGGCGGCGGCGGCGGCGCCGTCCGTCCGGCCACCACGCTTGGTGACGATCTCGGTTAGCAGCAGTCGTCCTCGTCGGTTTCGCTATAAGGTTCGTGCAGTCCCTTGCGCGATCCAGTCCCCCCGCGCGACTTGGCCGCCGGGCCGTGCGCGTGGTAGTAGCCATTGGGCAGCCGCCGCCCGCCGCCGGGCCTGGACGGGGAGAGAGAGGAGCACGAGCCGCCGGCGCCCACCCGGGAAGTTCTGGGCGACCGCGCCGCCGCGCTCCCGCTCCCGGGCTGCTGCATTGTCTCATAGGGAAAGGCGTCTTCCATGGGCGGCGGCGGCGGGCCGGCGGCGTAGTCCGCGCCCCGGTAGTAGCCCCCCGGGCCGTGCCGACTGGACGGCGGCGCCGGGCCCGAAGAGGGCGCCTCGGAGACGTGTGGCGCCGACCACCTGCTGCCGCCGCTGCTGCTGGCGTGCCGGTAGGCCCGCGGCGAGTCGTTCCGCGGCGGGACGGTGTGCCGCTCCAGCGCCGGGGACCTGCTGCGGCGCTCCGAGGCGTGGTGGTGGTGGTGGTGGTGCTCGCCGGCGGGCAGCGAGGGGTAGCGCCGTCGGGGCGCCGCCGGGCTCGAGAGGCGGCTGGAGTGCGCGGACGGCGGCGGCGCCGCTTGCTGCTGCTGCTGCGTCTGCGAGGAGCCCGCGTTGACGGCCTTACGCACCACGGGGGAGTAGGAGATATGTGGCCGGGGCGTAGAAGGGGTCTGTGGGAGTTGGCGGCGTCCTCGCCTTGGGGTGCTGGTGCCGGACGTTGAAAGAACGGGGCTCCCACTTACGGAACTACTGCCCTACACGAAAATTGAAACAAAGGAAATCAAAAAGGAAAATCAAACCAAGAAGAGACACGAGGAAAAGCGGGGAGGGGGGAAGGAGGGACGGACGGGGTGGTGGAGGTGGTGGTGGGAGTGACAGACGCGAACCAAGGAACGAAAAGAATTGAATGGAGAAAACCAAAGAATAATGGAAGAAGCAACAGCCACGTCGGGGGGGG
>MTQE01002208.1:53637893-53654092 GCA_014337955.1 Aspidoscelis marmoratus | reverse complement strand
GGGGAGGGACGAAATCATAATCGGAAAGGGAGATCCAACATAAAAAGCAGAAAAGAGAAATGGAATTTGTATAAGTTCCCGGGCTTTTAAAAAGTAGCATAGCAAAAAAGCTCTCGAAGGTATCTTCGCACGCTTTCGGTGAGGAAAGCAAAGCAAAAGCAGCAGCGACGGATAAAAGCAATTGATTCGAGAAGAAAAACAAAACGAAACAGGCTCGGTGAGAGGCGGGTGGGTGGGTTAATTTGCGAAGCGCGGGTCGGGCTGCATGTTACGCGACGAGGCCATTAACGGCAAATTAAACGTCTGGACGGGGTGGAGAAAGGGGTCGGGAGGGAAAGAGGGAGGGGATTTCGGAAGTTGCAAGGGTCGGGGGTCGGAATCTAGCGGGGGGCGACGAGGGAAGCACTGGGTCTGGAAAAGTTTGGAACAGAGCCCAACTCTGAGGGAGGCGGCGGCGGCGGCGGAGGGCGCCTGTTGGGTACCTCAGAAGTCGCCGCTCTAAAGTCAGGCGCGGCCCCCGTTGCCGGCGTGCTAATAGGCTGCCCTCGCTCCAGACATCCTATCTGGTCGCTAAAGAAGTCTTAAATAGTAGCAGCAGAAGCAGCAGTAGGGCCTGCTGTTCTTCCTACACAAACAAAACCTGATTTCTAAGCTTGGACTCGGTTGCTCACCACCCCCGTGCCATTTTTTTCTCACACGCCTAGTGTTTGGGAATTGGTGTGGCAGACCACATAGATTGAAATTGGTGATTTCTGTACCAACGCCTGCCGGAAGGCTTATGAAGGACCACTGTCACCAATTCTACAGCTGCTTTCTGTCATTTGAGTGCTGCCTATGCTGCCTCTTTCTTAGCCAGACCATACGTGATCGGAGTATGTGCTCTAATCTCTGTCTCAGGGTCTTTAGGAGGGCATGGCATAGTCTCTGCAGCTGCATGGGGCCTCCTGCAAACTAAGTATGTATCCCAGTGGTACGCCCTACTTTGTGGATTCTGAAGTTATTACGTTTGTTTTATTAGACTTGAACCCCAACTACAGTTAAAATGTTTCCTTGTCCAGAATGCCCAAGGGCTTTCTGTATGCCAGCCTGAAGTATGATTATACTTATCCAGTCCTTGTTTGGGAGTCACACTATGGCTGTGTCCAGACAGGGTCTAAAACCTGAGATTATCCTGGCACTATATTGTGATTACCACAGTATCCCAACATAGTCCTGGCATACTGAATGACATCCCAGGATATCCCTGTTGCGGGAAAAGTTTTCCCACACGGTGATATTACTTACCTTGTCTGGCACTTGCTTCTTTTCAAAAAAATTATCGCGAGGAAAATACCCGCAGCGCAAGGGTGGAGGGGAAATCTGGCCAAAAATACCCATTGCACCATCGGGTGTGTTGTGGGAGACAAGGAAAGGGCCCAGGCTTGCCCTGCTGTCTGGGAGAGAAGGCAAGAGGCAATTGCAGGATCTAAGCAAGATCCCACATTTCCTCCCACTCTCGGGACAGCCAATATCATGAGCCGTTTTGGTCTTGTGGTTAGAGTGCCGGACTCATGTCTTGTAATCACTGGTGTGATTCTGCACTCTTCCATGAAGCCAGCTGGGTGACCTAGGGCTAGTTACAGCTCTCCTTCTGAGCTCTTACAGCCCCACCTACCTCACAGGGTGTCTGCTGTGGGGAGAACAGAAAGCTTTGTTAGCCGCTTTGAGATCCCTTAAAATGAGTAAGAAAAGCGGGCTACAAAAGCCAAGTCTTCTTCTACTACTTCCTCAATATGTTATGTTAAAAGACAGCACATGACTGTTAGATCTAGCAGTATAATGTTTACATAAAAGTCATGCGCCCCACTTCTGAGTCCAGTTTGATCATAGGAAGGAGGAGGCTTGCAAGATTTCAGCTTACAATGACAAGATAAATATGATTAGTCCTAAGTCCCCACAGAGTAGTTCCCAAAGGTACAAGATGGGCAGGGAACTTCCTTTAAGCTCAAATCCATTTCTGAAACAGAAATGTACAATCTGTTTGCTAACTGCTTTAAATTATACTAGCTACCATAACTGGCCCACTTCCCTTTCTTGCCATTTACTGAGACCATTTTCTTGCATAAAAGATTAATTTGAATTTGTGCAGTTTGTTTCACACACAGGTCAGTTTAGCAGCTTTAATCCTTATGGGGACCTCTTCTCTCCTGATCTTGTGTTAAAAGAAGTGGAATGAACTAATTATGACTAGAACTTTAAAAGTTGTAATAACTTGGCTGCAGAAAAATGAACTAATCGCTAATCATTGGATTATTATCTTTATCTCTATACAGTCCTTTATTAGTTAGGGACTTTATTCCATGGCTGGCAGTGAGGGGGTATAGAGGATATAATCAAGGTAAGAAGCTCAGCTATACCTAGGTTTAAGCTACTTTCAATCCACTTCTGCAAAGTGACAAGTTTCCTTTTTGCACTATCAAATCCAAAAGTGGATTTTCTGGCTTACGTTATGCCTAAGGAAATTGTTTTGTCACTTTGCTGGTGTGTTTTCTCACATGGTGAGTGGATTGAAAGTGGATTGAAGCATAGTTATAACTAGACCTTTTATTTATATGCAAGAAAACAATCTAGTTGGATTCTTCAACTGATGTCTTGTGAAAGGTTTTGAAGTGACCCTCGGTCTCTATAGTTATAGTCTGTTGGCAATGAACAAATATTTAAAGAATTATAAAGTATCTTCACCACCCGAATTACTAAAGGTGCTTCTAGAAGGCAAGAGGAAATAGTGAGATCTTCTTCAGATCCTGCAATTGCCTCATCACCCATGACAGATGGTAGGAGCCCATCACGGCTTTTTATCTCTGTCTGGGAATTCTTTGCATTAGTGTTCCTGGTTGAAATACCTACATGTATTTTGATTTTTTTCTTGAACTTTGTATGCAACTGGGTATTTTGACCAGGAACAGTAATGCAAACAGCCACCAGATGGTGGTAAAAAATTGGTATTACAGGAAACCTGGTGTAGATGCTGGATTTTCCATAATATTGATGTTTCAGATTTTTGATTGACTAACCTAGGACTTTATCTTGTCATGGGTATGTATTGCATTCTTGGTATCATCCTGGGAGAACTGCAGATTTTTACTGGCGCCTGGAGGACTCCTTTGTGTAGTGAAATCAGATTTTGGTAGGAAAATTTCCAAGCCTAAGTGAACTTTTCCCATCTGTGGGCTGTGGAGATTCCCGGGACCATCTGGTTAAAAGGGGCACCAGCTGAGGGGGATGTTGGGTCTATGTAAGTTGGAAAAACAGAAGACACAAGACAGATGTACAGAGGCAGGTATTCAAAGTCAATCAGCTACTTTGAAAACAGAAGACAGGTTTGAGAGACCATCTGGGTTACAGTAGGAAGCAGTCAAAATTGCTTACTGTTACAAAATGACAGAATAAGGTAGCCAAGAAAGAACTGAAATAGATCTGGCTAGAAAAAATCATTTGGCTTAAGGCAGGACTGTAATGTCAAAATAAAAAAGAAATACTGGGAATTGGAAGAAAGAGAACAGGCGTAAGAGGAGGTGAGATACTCCTGAAAGAGCTAGCAGTTTCAGCTAAACAGCAAGAAAGAGCTGAGGTTTTGTCTGTGATGGCTTATAACTCTTAATCATTTACAACCTAAACCACTAAGCTTGTAATTGAAACCAGTATGGATCTGCAGCTATTTGAAAACATATGTATAAGTGCTCATTTTATTCCTGTTCTAAAAAACATTAGTTTTGACTATTATACATTTCAGTGTGTGTGAACTGCTTGCATGCCTGCTTGGCTACTATTGTAGAGCTGAACCTTTCTTTTGGGGTTGTAGGAAAATAGTGGGAGGCAACCTGGAAGCCATAACACTAAGGCTGTGTTCAGGTATAGCAAAAGGGGCACCTCAGAGAGGCAGTGTGTGGCCCTTGTGTTCACCAGCCTCATCTAATCCACCTTTTCTAGCCTGGAATGTTCAGCAGAGGGTGAGCGGCAGACTGGTGTGTGAACAATCCCATCCTGAAGCTTTCTCTAAGCTGCTTCGGAGGCACCTCAGAGAGGCTTTCGCAATGAAAGTCATGATCAAATACTAAAATGTCAAGAGAACTCATCAAATATAAAGAGCCAGAGAACTCTGCAAGAATGTGTTCAAAACTTTCTCATGAATTGGTATAATTGATAATTTTTTTACACAACATCCCCACAGTGAAGGAATACTGTTTTAAGGTTGGTTAGTGATTTACTGAAGGCAATAAGCTGCTGAAATTTGAGCAGCAAAAAATGGGGCATTGATTAGGGCAAGGTCAGTTTTTTGTCAGTTTCATCAAACTGGATGAGAATCGGGATGGACTAAGATGCTGAGATATAGAGGAAGATAACTCATTTTGAAGAATGAGAAGAAATGGGCTGACAATAGAACTGAAAATAAAAATGAAGTGTGTAAAGATGATTAGCCTGCATTTCCAAATGGACTGAACGAATTCAGCCTTCCAGTTGTTTATTGCTTGTCAGCTAATATGGTACTTTGGGCTGTTCAGAGTAGACGATGTTAAGATTTGGGAATGTTTCTACATTGAAGCACCTAGCAGAGCTTCCTTGATAAACTAACATTTTATAAACAGTCTCTGCTTTTTTCTCGAATGGTCCTGCTTCTAGTCTGCAACCTTGCGGTGACCCCTCGGTAACAATTATTTCTAGAGATACTGAGATGGATATTGTCAAGTAATCTTTATCTGAATAAAAAGGAAAAGAAATCTGGTTATTGGCAGAAGTACTGGTATTGTTCTTAGGACAGATTGAACCAACAAAAAATAAGGAAAAAAAGATTGGACAGGCAACTTCCTGCCTTTGTAATCTTGGATAATTGCACATCTGACATGGATTGAAAAGTTGTGGCTTCCAAAGCTGTGATGACATCCCAAAATTTTAATCAGAGATGGCATAAGAAATTGTTTCTACCATCTCTCATAATAATCTAGTAAAATGCAACTAATAATCTGATAAGTGCAGCCAAAGCCTCTGTTGCTGTGAGGGAAACAGGTACACCTTCATTTGCACAGAGAATCAATTCTGCAGCAATGGTGCAAAGCCAAATCCATACAAATTGAGCAAATAGAAAGTAAATTGAGGATTAGTGGAATTCATTTCAGGCCATCTGGCTTGAAGAGGGGGTGCAGATGTGGCTGGAATGCTTTTTGTTTCTCCGTTCTTGTACTTGAGGCTAGGAGAGGGATGGAGTGGTATGACCTTTGGGGCAAACCTGTAGAAAAACCATGGGAGGAAACGAGCAATGAAGAGAGAAGTCATCCAACCATTAGGAAAAAGGTGGGAGGAAGCAGAGGAATAGCAGGAGGGAGATTGCTCACTGGATGTCTGTTTGCAAGCTGTTGATTGAATTAGTGAGGAGAAAACTCCTGGCCTTTTTCTTTACATGCATTTGACAGGGTGTCCTCTGAAGGGACCTCACTCCAGTCCAATCAAATGGATCCAGAGAGTGAGTTGTTTTCTGCTGTTGTCTCTGTGTCTTCTCGTGAACTGCTGCCCCCATCATTGCATCTGCTTCTTCCTTTGGTTTTCCCATGTTTTAATTCATCCCAGGGGCAGCTGCCTCTTCACAAGATCATTTTTATCCACCAGTTCCCTGGCCTCCAGTGCAAAAATGGAGGAGCCTAGCAAGCACCGCAGCAAGTAAATGAAAGTGTATACATAGAAATTAGTCAAAGTTGTGCAGCAGTGAAAACATATTGGCTCAAACCACCAAATTGAGGTCTGATTGTAATTTTAAAGGTTACTAGCTAGTAATTGGATTAACAGTTAATCTGCATAGAAGTATTTCCCCATGTTTCGAGGAGAAACATAATAGACTTGTCCACTTCACAACTGTTCATGGCTTTCCTTTTGCAAAATTACTAGTTTCTTCTTTGGAATATTGGTTTTTATCAACATATCAATAAAATATAAGCCATAGTTGTTTGTAAAATGTGTAATCTGCTTAAAACCAAGCTGTTCTCTTTGAATAGGCCTCTAGGTTGCAGCAGATCGAGACAAAAGCTACTTGGACCTGGTTGCATATGTTGTAGTTATGATCTCAAACTCTGGGATGAGGGCAAAAAATCAGCATCTGCTACAGAGATGGTAAAAGACAAATATGTGTGTGATTAAAGCAAGAGAATTTAAGACAATATAGAGACCAGTAAGTTTTAGTGAGTTTGTTTTCAATTGGATTTTTATACTACCTTTGTTGTAACCAAGCCTGGGTATAGGGTGGAATACAGATACATGGAGATCTCTAGTATATTCATGGATGTAGTGCATGGAAAACCACTTCTGAACATACCTAGAAAATTGCATGGATGTGGTTGTGTAGTCACCAGGAATTGGTCCAAAACTTGGCCCAGAGACCCTAGGGTATGGGGCGGGATATAAATATAAATATAAATATAAATAAAAATAAATATAAAATATAAACAAAATCTGGGATACTGGACTGTGGCCCTTAAACAATCTGCTACCTGTGCAACTGGTAAAGAATAACTGTAGTTTACTGAGTCTTCAGCATCCATTCTTCAGTAGGTGAAAATTCATGTAATAGGGCAATAACAAATCAAAGCAAGGGCAGAAGTAACTTGTTTAAAAGAGATCTGGTAACATATTTGCCTAGGTGTGCAGATATTGGAATTAATGAAGAATTGTGTAGAAGGTGACAAGTGTGGCTAAAGAAAAATCTTGAGATATATGAAAAATTCAGTTAGAACCAAATGGCATTCACACAAATGGTGAATTAATCTTATAAGGCAGCCAAGTAGAGCTGAGCTGAAATGTCATGAAAGGATTCTGAGGGATCAGTAATTTGAACCCGCCAAGATTAATAACTCTGTCATTGAAGGAGCTGAATGCAAACTGAAAACAATTACTTACCTAGGTTATAACACAGAAATGGTCTTGAGGACTGTTCAGATAGGATAACTAGGGTTTACCAGAGCCTCAGACTATGACAATTGTATATTTTAGGCAAGAAAAAAAAAAGATTTACTGGTTGTTGGTAAGTTTTAGAATTGCTCACTATGAAATATGAAAATAGTTTAAGAGACAATGTGCTGATAAGCACGGAAACAGTCAAGAGGTGTGTACTCTTTGAAAGTGGATGCCATCTTACAGTTTGGGCGGCAACTGGATTTTGTGATTAACAGTGATTTGTAGCTGGAGATGGGAAAAAAGGGTCACAGAAGAACAGTGTATGTGGAATGTTGGGAAGAAAAAATGTACCGCATCTCACACAACTTCTGACTAGGAGAGGTAGATCCTTCATGTTGTGGATTTATATCATAATCTTGGCACATGCCTGTACATGTATAATGAAACACCATTGTCTGTTATGATGGACCTGTTCCTGCATACATTCTACACGTTTGTATTCTCTTGGTGTAGTCACACCCTCCTGTACATGGATTGGTGTTCCATGTCATTAAGTGTTATGCAGTACATTTTAGAATGCTCAGGAAGGTGAAATTTAGGCATCTATTCTAAATAAATAAAAGACTCTCTCACATGATAATATGCACACATTCAGAATTTCTGAGTGAGAGTGGTAGCCTTTCATATCTTGTTAAAAAGAAAAAGCTGTTGAGGAATAAATTTGTGCATCTACAAACTAACTCTCAGGTAGGTATGTTATAATAATCCAATTAATCTTGCTTTCTTCTTTTCTAGATATGGCTTATTTTCTAAACATGAGTCCTTCTATTTGAGCAGAAGGGAGTACAGCAGGCTGCCAATTGTTATGTATCTGCATTTTCTGTTTCTTTCTCCCTCTATTCTTTCCTCACCTTCACTTTGTGCATCTAATGCCATCCAGTGTTTTCTAGTACCCTTTCCACCTTTTAATAGCTTGAAATCTGAATGTGTTACAGAGGAGTAGCATAACTGCACAGATTGCAGCTCCCCAGACCTCTTTTAAAAAACAGCTACCTGGAGGGAGGAATATTGAATTGGTTCATTGTGGCAGGGAGGTAATTCTTCCCCTCAGATTGTTTTTCTAGTCTGAATCTCTCCTACTACTATTTGCTGATTTACTTTATTTATTTGACTGGATTTGAGTGATTATATCTCACCTTTTACCCAAAGATCTTAGTCTAGTGCTGTTGGTTCCATCTCCCATCAATCTCCAGCCAGCATGGCCAGTTGTCATTAGGGGTGTGCACAATTGAAAAAAATCATTTTCGATTTGCTATCCCTTTTTGTTTGGTTCAAACTGCAAACCGGTTCTGAATTTGTTGGAAAGCAAAAAATAAAATTTTTCCATTAAAAAGCTCTTTTCGAGGGCAGAACCACAGCAAATTTTTAGATCAAATCAATTTCTGGATATTTGAACAGTCACATGTTCAGTTTGATGCAAACATTCACAAATGCGAACAGTTTGATCAAATTTTCCTTTTAAAAAAACACTTATATAAACAGTATTTCCAAGTTTGATCGAATGTTCAAATGCGAACTGAGCTTCGTAGTCAGAGGTGATGGGACTTTAGGCTAGCAACATACAGAGAGCCACAGGTTTCCCAACTCTGCCATATGCTAGTGTCCAGTTCCTTATAGGCATGCCTGCAGCTGTGTATAACATGTTTTTCTGTTCTCCTCTTCCTTGGGCGTGATACGTTCACAGCTTATATGCGTACCTGTCTCTAGCTGCAGCTTCATTCCAAACTTTCCAGATTCACAGACCCCATAGAGTTCAGGGCCACCAGCCTAACCACAAAGGGGTCACACCACAGACACTGGAGAAAGAGACCAGCGAGCTGGGCAGGGCCATCTGCTGGACTGGTTTGGTTTTTTTTGTTCTCTGCTCACCAACCATCTTACCTGCGCCCGCCCCTCGCCGTGACAGCAGAGCCAAGCACAACGGATACAGAAATAACATGTGAATAAAGGCAGGTTGGCCAGGAGACCCCGAGTAAAGTGTCCAAATTGCCCAAAGGAAACATAAAGGAACAACAATAGAATAGCAACAACAGAAAGACTTTGCATGGGGGAGTGGGGGAGCCAAAACTGAAAATAACAAAATACAGGGCCTAAAAACATATTTGATCAAGTATCTGCTCTTTCATTCCTGAGAAACAGCCCCATGAAACTGCAAAAGACCTCATATAAATTAGAGCTGGACATAGAAATCATTCTGAAGATTCTGAACTCATAGTGTTGAACATTATTTTCGTTTGCAATACCACAGCATAAAAAAGAAATGGAGCTTCTTTGGGCTTGGTTCTCCTTTTTGAGGGTACAATATTTAAAATAAAAACAGGATAATGCATTTCATAAGTACAAGGGGAGGCCACATTACAATTGTGGCATTACTATAATAGGTCCAGTGTAATAAGTTGGTGCGTATATCCTTCACTGATGGCAGTTGAATGATCCCAGATCAAGCCTAGCAGACTTTGGCACACAGGTGTTGCAAGCTATTCAAGCACGCTATTAGGTTGCATCCACGCAGAATGAAAAAAAGGACACCTCAAAAGCAGCTTAGAGGTAGCTGCTACATGCTGGTATTCCCATTCCACAGCTTATTCACATTAAAGAAGAAGAGTTGGCTTTTCTACCTGCTTTTCTCACCCATTTAAGGGGACTCAAACCGGCTGACAAAGCTTTCTGTTCTTCTCCCCACAACAGAACACCCTGTGAGGTGGGTGGGGCTGTTAGAGCTCAGAATAGAGCTGTGACTAGCCCAAGGTCACCCAGCTGGCTTCATGGAGGAGAGTGGAATCAAACCTGGTATTCCCAGATAAGAGTCCGGCTCCCTAACCACTAGACCAAACTGGCATTTTATGGCTTTTAATGTGGATTAGTGGTGGGACAGGAACGCAGGCTGTCAAATGCTATCACTTTTAACCCACCTTTGAGCGGCTTTTTCAATGCATGTGGAGGCACCCTTAGACATTAACGGTAAGCAGCTCTTAATTCTCCTGAGGGAGGCTGTCCTTTCAATCAATGGCAGAGTTTCCACATTCTCCCTAAGAATTCCTTGTGCTGTGCTGCTTCTAATAAAGGACATATATGGGCAAGAATGCTTCTTTTGTGGAATATTACCAGCCACAGATTCTTTGTAACATGGCTTTCTTTTGCGATATCTTAGAGATGTTCCAAACAGGATTCACAGTCTGAAGTGTGCTGCTTTGGCACTTAAGTAATGGAGTGTAAGAATGAGGGAATAAGGTTTGCCGCGAGCTGCCTGCTGTGCTTCTCTGGGAAGAGTGGACACAGGCAGAGTGGGGGCATCTTGAATGAAACCAAAAATGGGGAAACGCTTGAATTAGAATGGAGCAGAGAAATTCCTCTGCATAGCTTGCCAGAAATTGAGCCCTTACGTGTAGTACAATATTGTCCTGGGGGGAAGAATCATCCGTACCCATTATTTTCTCTTTCTGGATCTTACCAATGGAAGCACACTTTATACCTGCTTTATAATTTCCTCTCTCCACTTAACCCAGATGACTAGGAATTCAAAGAATTCTAAGCATCTTCATATATGTAAAATTTCTAGGGTTCCTATGTGTAGAACTCACCATGGAGTGTACTGTTTGTGTTTCTTTCATATCAGGTTCTTTTCTTTAAGGAATGATAGACTTCTAATCCTCATTGAGACTTTTTGTTGATTAAGTCAAAAAGATACATTCTAGCAGTTGTAAGATGCTGCCACATTGAACATAATACAGTAGCTTTGCTTAATTTCTTGAGGTAGGGGAGCTTTCTGTGTGCAATCACACAATATTCCCATGTGTCATTAAAAGTAATCCAACCAAATTCAGAAATGGAATGTCCTATCTGAGTGATCTTTTACAGGTGAAAAAAAATGCCATATGTGCATTTCATTTATTCCGGGAAACTGTGAAGGAGATACTCTATAAGCAATACAACCACAATTCAGAACAATGAAATGTATACACTGCACATGGCACAATGTCTACCCTAAAAATCCAAAAATGAATGGGGCCAGTGCCTTGACCTATACTTTTGGCTAATCTCAGTTTTTCTGGATAACAGTCTTTTGATAAATTATTTTTATCAGATATTCCCATGAAGACTTCTTTGCTACAACTTGAACCTCTTTTCATCTCAAAACACTCAGTCTGCATTAATCTTCCTGAAGAAGCTGGTGTTAATTTGCACCAAATTCAAGATGACCCAATTTTTAAGCAACACTGGGGAGAAAAACAGAGTCCCAAAGGGGTGCTTTGCATGCATTATTTTATGTGCAGTATTTTTATTTGTTCGCTTGCCAGTTAAGATACAGGCATGCATTGGCAAAGGTCTTTTTTGTGTCATTCTCTTAGTGACTTGGTATCTGAGAGATGCCTGTCCATAACTACTCAAGTGACGTAGCAAGAATGTGGGCTTCACTACAGGTGGACCAGTGCTCCTTATGAATATTACTAGCATCTTAAGCCACAATGAACACAGTTTACTTTTGCCATGGTTGCTAGCAGCTTAGTAAATATTGGTTGGGCAGTAAGAGTTCAAAAGTCTGATCCAGAAATTAAAACAGTTTCTCTAAAGAGTGGAAATCTTGTCACTCACAACCTGGCCTTGTCAGTTTTGTGAGAGACAGTGAACAAGTCATGTGACGTCACTAGTTGACCCCTGAGAGAACAGACTTGCATACCAGATAGACCACTGAGCTGATCTTACAAGGTATTTCTTATGTTTTTGAATGTTAATGTCACATTCCAGTGTTGGCAAGTGAGTGTTTCCTCAGTCTTTGCAAAGTCAGCCAGGTAGACTTCAAAGCATAAACCTTGCCTTCCAGGGCAGTGTACCAATTGAAAGATATGCAGGTTTACTTTCTTGTAGGACGATGCTGGAAGCAAAGTACTATGATGCTGTCTCTCTGGCACTGTCCCAAAGGAGCCAGCCTTTTATGTGAACTCGGTGCCAAAACATCCAGTTGCTATGTTGTTCACCTCACAGGAGCTTCTTGGAATGTTGCTACATAGAAAAGAGAAGCCCTTTGCTAGCAAATAGACCAAAGACCCCACTGAGCGGCAGTGCCTTCCAATGGGAAGTGAGCCCTACACTGTTCTACTGCAAACTGAAGGACCTACCCAAGATTCCCAAGCCTGGCCTTCTTGATAACAATTACTGAGGCACATTCAGGGCCCAACTGCCTTGCTGTGGCATCTTCCCACCTTTTCCACACCATTTACATGACTGGGCTTCTTCTTACCACTCCAAAGTCTCATCTAAAAGATTACCCGCTTCTTCTTACCATGATGACTTATCAGAAATATCCACCTTGTCATCCCTGTGACTCTCCTACTTTCATTCCAATACTTCAGAGAGAAAAATATGGGAATATTCTGACAACACTGTAGAGGAGACCATGTGTAGCCCATTTTACACAGATTAGCAGAGGAGAGTTCAAGCCCCGCTCTTCAGTCTCCCTACTGTCTCACAAGTATTCAGAAATGCTTGCTCTACTGTTGGAGGCATGGTCCTGTATGCATATCTGGATGTCATTTTAATAGGGGTCCCTTCCTCAATCCAAAAGTCTATCCAGGAGGTGGATTTGGGCCTCATAGTCCTTGCTGCCCATGAAGTCCTGGTTAATAGGGAGAAAAACTCCCTTCTCATTTGAGATGTATATAGAGACTTCTCTGGATCATATTTCCCTCATGGATGACAGAGTAGACAACATCCTGGGGATGGCTGACAGAGTGCCATAGACCCCTCATATCATTTTTGGACTTAGCTTCCCTCCTTGACAAGACTGTCTGTTTTTGATTAGTGTCAGTGAGCTACATCCTTCTATATGCTACTGTAGTAGTTCCACCTTGATGGTTCAGTTTCATTGGCGACATGGTTTGCTTCCAGTCATTCTTCCTCACCGGGTTCAGGATTCCCTTCACCAGTGATACCATAGGCAACATCTCATAGGGAGTCCTCATGATGTAACAAGACAGGGTAGTTGTCATTTCTAATACATGTACCTTTGATTGGGTTGTCCACTACCCTATCTGGAGTTATGGGTCAAGTAACCAAATTTATCAATGATATTTAAGTATTTATTATGGTAAAATTCCAATAAAGAGTTCAAAAAATCCTCTTCGTTGTCTGAATGAGCAAGAGAATGTTGATCTAATTCATTGTAATACAGAATTATCTGTGGTGGAACAAAAGTATTCCTAACTCTGGATTTCATTCTATTACTGTAAAATTGCAAGTCACAGTGGAAAAATTACAGTAATTAAAAATATGTGCTTCCCTACTGAAATAAGCAAGTTGAATACTGTATTATTTGGAACTAAAAATTAAAGTTTTGTAAAGATAAGGTGTTGCGGTGTCAAGAATTCTGTTTAGAGGCATGATCCTTGCTTTAAAAAAATCTTTCACAAGAAATGGAGTTAGTAAAAAATTAATCAGGATGTTGTACTTGCTTTAAGAAAAACTGGATTATTTGGGCTTTTTTTTTCTAATTAGAAATACCCATTGCCACACTGAGAATGATGAAGTTTATAAAGTCATGAATGAATTGGAAAAAGATAAACAAATTCATGGCAGACTGGCCTATCAGTGGTCCTCAGACATAACAGCTAATTGAAATCTTATTTCAGATATTTATTCTGCCAGTGTTCTTTTTGTCAAGTGGCATATGTTCGAGCACCAGATACTTGAAATAGTGACAGGAATAAGTTATGGCTGACATACTCTGCATGCAGTCTTTCTGAGGCATCTGGGCTGGTAGTTCTTGGATGAGCTTCTGAACTGGACGAGCCCTGGCTGATCCTGCAAGGCAAATCCTAATGTCTAATGCTGGTCAGTTGCAGATTTTTCATAACCAGTATAATGCAACTACTGGTATATCAGATGATCATGTTCGGTACAAGCCCTCTCAGTACTGTCTTACTAATTTAAGTTGCTATTTAGTAATACATCTGACTATTCATACATTATGGAACCTTCAAGCCCTGCTTGGCCTACAGAGGGCCATAAGCTTCCATCAGCAAGATCCAGAAACGGGGTGGGTAACGGAAGTTTGATTCTCTAGGAGCAGAAGCTTTTTGAAAACTTGAGGCACCTAAGTCAGATCCTAAGGGCACAACATGGAATGGAAAGCCACACCCACCTGCCTATGAGGCATGTGATCTCGGCCCTCACTGGGTGAGCGAGACCAGCGTCGATCTCTGGAGCGAGGACGGTTATATTCATGCCTTTCTTGTGAATATCGCTCTTTGTCAGATGACGTGTGATGGTGGTGGTGGTGGTGATGATGGTGGTGGTGTTTCCGGTCCTTTGGCCTGCCTCGCTCTTGGTCTCTTTCTTTGAGAGGTAGGTCACCTGACTGTGTAGTCATACTGAGGTCTGTGCCCAGCCCTGCCAATGGAACAATAGAGAGTTCAAGGTTGAATGAATATTTTACACACACTAGCAATGTTTGTTTACACTCCATATATTTCACTGGAAACATTACACTAAGATACATGTATAGTGCAAGGCATACACACAACCAATGCGCTAAAAGGCTGCATAGGTACACAGACCACAAAGCACTATGAGGTATACCTGAGAAGTCATTTTGTGTTTAACTGGAAATTTTTTTTTTAAAATTGGGCAGAAGTCCTCCCCTCTCCTGTTGTTTCAGACTTCGTTCATAGAAGGAAACAGTAACTGGCATTGAGAGGAAATGCTCCAAGGTATCCAGCACAAGATGCAAGTTTACTTAAAAGTCAAAGTCTGTCTAGTAATCAGTTAGCCTATAAGACTGATGTACCTTTTTGATTAACTCAGGGACAGCATGATATCATGTAAATGCTCAGAGTTGCTTGGTTCACACCTCAGAAGACATCTGTTTTTGTGTTTTGCCCAATCTGTGGCATCTCAGTGCTTGACCAGCTGATTGATTCATGGTCACCTTGACTAATGTATTCTATTACTGCATAGTAAACAGGTATACATGACTTCTGCAAGGGGCCATGTCTCCTTACCTTTAGAGCTGTGTTCACCCTTTAAGGCTGTGTGCAAAAGGTACTGTGTGGAGAGATACTTTGCCTCTCCCATCTTGCTTTTCCAACACAGTCCAGATGAATATCAAAAACTCCAGGTTAGCTCCACTTCTTCAGCTGATTAGCTATACTTCCCTCATTGCTGCTGCTGAACATTACAGTGCTGAAGATCCCTGTCAGGTAATCCATTTTACCCCTCTTTATCTGCTGAGATGGTGATCTATTGGGTGACAGCTGACTCATGCCTTTTGCCTCTGCTGAGTCTACTGGTGAATCTCAATGCTTCCCTGAATATTTTTCCAGTGCTTCCCCCTTTTCAGCCCCCCTTTTAACTGAAAAACACTCAAGGAGTACGCCTTTCCTTCCTGTTCCCCTCATTGATTGCCTCCGGATTCAAGCCACCCATGCTCACAGTCATCTGGAAAGAGCTGTTTCCTCCAGAGACTGAGGATTGTGTAGTGTTCTATTTTCCTCTCCAGGGCAGAGCAAGTGTCTGTCTGTGCCTCCAATGCTTTCCATTGCCCTCTCTTCCAGGTTGCGAACTGCAAGAGTACTTGCTCTTTGGACATTCTTACTATCTCTGTTTTGGACTCTATGCAGGGCAGAGATCCACCCAAGAATGAGAACCCTCTCCTCTAACCACTTCCTTACAGCCTAGTGAAGACTTAAATGAAAACATGTCTTCGAGTGTGTAAACTCTTTCATGTACCCCAAGGTAGGTGTTGGGTACAGAGCTGAGTCAGAAAGTGTTTCGTGTAATAAGTTGGAAGGACATGGGCTGCAGGATGGGCATGGGAGTAGTGTTAGACCATCTTTAAATACTCCTGTTAGAGTTCGATTCCAAGCAAGTTGACTGAAAAACCTTAGCTCAGGCCATGTCCCCATGCACACCGTTTGATGCGGAATGGGCACACATGGGACCGGGAGTGGGTCTGAGATCGATCCCAGCCCGTCCCCATGCCATTCCTGGTGACATGGACTGGGTGCGCCTGGGGGTGGATGTAGCCTTCCTCATACAAACTGCGCCAAACCCTGGCACGGGGGAGCAATGGTCCCTCCTCTCCACCCCCTCTCTCCTCATTGGATGTTGGATTCACGTCAGCCCATCCCTGTGCCGCCAGCTGCAAAAACCACATCCCCCCTCCCATAGTGGCAAAGAAAGCCAGGACTGGGCTGGGAGGCATGAAAAAAAAGTTAAAATAAAGC
>MTQE01002208.1:53618566-53628838 GCA_014337955.1 Aspidoscelis marmoratus | reverse complement strand
TAATGGGTACTTAATGGGTACGTCTAGTGACAGTGGAAAAACACCCAAAATTTAAGTTCTTTGATATAGGGTGTTTTTCCACTGTCATTAGAAGTACCCATTAAGTACCCATTTAACCCATAGTGTTAAAATGCATCAGGAGGCAACTCTCCGTCATCAGTCACTGGAGAAGTGCCATACTGGTTTGATTGGTTTGCGGTTTGCAGCAAACCACCTAGTTTGTGAGTAAACATTCACTGAACCAAACATTTGGTTGTTTCAATTTCCAAAAATTCAGCTGAACCAGACCAGTCCCCCAGGTGCAAATGTGAGCTGTTTGATCAATCAGTTCACATCCGCTGTGTTATTTTCAAACCAGTTTGAAAGTGAATGCAAATAACCATTTGTTCAATTAACCAGTCTGCTGTCAAACTGAATAAACAGGTATCTGATCTGATGGTCATCTGAACAAACCATTTTAGTCTGTGCATATCTCTACCGGCAACCCTATACATAAGAGAAGTAGTACATGATGGAAAGACTCAGTGTGTTTTCATTCAAGGGAAGCAGTAACAGCATTGAGAGAGGACCAGCATTGTGACTAGAATAAATGTGGAGATCCAGACTGACGTGGACCTGTCTTCCAGCAGACACCAAAACCAAATACTTCCTCCAGCTTAAGGTCTCCTTAGTCAAGTCATAAACATCCATTAGAGTCATAGCAGAAAATTCAACCTGCTGTTGAGTGTCAGTGCTTAGAGAACTATTTCAGCACCTACCAAAACTAATATAACAGACAAGAGAGGTAGGAATAGAGAAACGAGTAGCAAGCTTCAGAGAGCAGAAAGAGAGAGAAGGGATGGAAAATGTAGATCATGAACAAAAGCCTGATGAATACAAGATGAAAGGAGAACAAGGACAGGAAGATTTTGCCTGCATAGCACTTAATGCAGCAAAAGCAGTTGGGAGAGATGCAGGGGAGAGAGAGAAAGAGAGAAAATTGAAGGAGCGCATGGGGAAAGGTACATGAAGAGTTGTTAAGCTTGCTACTCTGAGGAGCCCAGGGGAATGGAGTTGGAGGCGGCAAGTGTGCAGAGCCAGGAGTCCAGGCTGCAGTACATACACTGAGATTATTCCCTCGCGGTCGTGCCTTCCTCCTCTGTCGCAGCCATACAAGACGGTGCACACAGAAACGGGAGAGAGAGAAAGAGAGAGAGGAAATAAATATAAAGGCAAAGGGAGTTACAGAGCCAAGGGGGAGGGTGGAGGAACCAGAACGCGTCAAGGGTTGAGGGGAAGAATGTAAGGAGAGAACAGAGGTTACTGTCAATCATTTATGCACAAGGCCAGCTGGAAGATCATTTTCTGGAGGCAAGTGGCCACTGACAACCAACACAGATAAGAGGCCACTAAGGGACAGACACTTCTTCATAGAGATGAGCCGAGCAGAGCAGCAGAAAACAACAGCAAGGCCCCACACACCTTCCACCAAAGCCCAAACATGCGGCAACAAGCCCCAGACACTGGACTTCTTGGCCACTGTTAAAAGCTGCAACATTGTACACAACCCAAACCAGGAGATTTGTTGCATGCAAAGCTGCTCTTATTGGTTCGTTGGACTCCTCCACCTGCTCCACTTGAGCAGCTCAATCCAAGAGCAGCAGAGGGACAGAGACAAGGAGCTGTAGTGCAAGCCCCAAACACGGGCCGTGATCACACCTTGACTTTAATCCTTCTTCAGTCTATTTTTGGATCTCACCACTCACACCTTTATTTGTGGACTTTCCTTCATTCAACCATACTTTCCCGAGTCGTGACTTTTACAGGCCTCGAGCCATTGTAGAGTGTTAATCTGTTTTCATGTTTGTGTGATCGGGGAAAAGGATTAAAGGAGACTGAACTGTACTACGGTGGGTGAATACTGCATGCATTTGCCTTCCCTTTCACCCAATGTGTGATCACACACTGTTGAGTCATGCAGGGGGTGTTATGATGGTGGAGATCTAGAAAGGTCTTGGAGGCTCAGGATGGGAATAGCATGATGTAAACATAGCGACCCAAACTGAGGAAAGATTATTAGGTATTGGGTGTGATCGAAGTTAGTGCGTGCTCAGTCCAGTTTGTTAATAAGATGGACTATTTCAGCAAGGTGTGACCACAGCCACGCTTAGTGGAAAGTTGGACTACGAATCAGCCATTATAGGGCATCTGATTCACAAGTCATATTGTAACAATATTATTGTTAAAAGGTAATATTTAATTATCAGATTTCCAAAAATCACATTCAAGTTGGTAAATCAGCCTTTAAACAGAAGTTATGAAGTAGCACTGCTATTGTTTTAGTATGCTCATTTTACATTTGGTTTTTAATGTTGTGACCCACCCTAAGGCATTTGGGTATAGGGCGGCATTAAAATGCAAATAAATAAGTAAATAATGTGAATATGTTTTAAAGTGGTTTGTTATGGTAGGAAGTGATGCTAAGTTATTGCTCTACATTTCTTGATAGGGCAAGTGCCCTTTGGATGCACACTGCTGCATCCTTGGATCACTGGATAAATACAGTATTTTACAAATATTATAATGCCCTTATACAAACCAGTGGTGTGACTGGATCTGGAATACTGGGTGCATTTATGGTCTCTGCATCTCGAAAAGGACATAGAATTGGAGAAGGTTCAGAGAGGATGATTAAGATGATCAAGAGATTGAAGGAGCTTCCCTTTGAGGAAAGGTAGCAGATTCTGGGAGGGAGGGTTAGTCTAGAACAGCGATGGCGAACCTTTGGAGCTCGGTGTGTCAAAATTTGCAAGAAAACCTAGCTTAATTTGGGTGCTGTGTCACATCTAGAAATATCCATAATTTTGTGATATTTGTAGCTCTAATAAAAAAGTTATATTTTTGATATATGTATTTTATTAAAAGCAAAAACAAATAATTCTTTACATTAGTGACTTTTGTTGCTGAATTTCGTTTGCTAAATCTTCCATTGAAAGTTGGTATTTCGTACATTTCAAGAACAAGCAAGCACTACACGTCCAGGTGCCAGGGTGACCATGTGTATCACCCAAAAGGGCTTGGCGTGTCACCTGTGACACGCGTGTCATAGGTTGGCCATCACCGGTCTAGAAAGTAGACATGATAGAGGAGAAGTGTATAAAATTATGTATGCTATGGGCGGAATGCTGAAGAACTGAGGGCAGACAAAAGGAAATATTTTTCACACAACGCATAAATAAATTTGAAATTTAATACCATGAGATGCAGTGCTGCTGACCACTGGCTTGGATGGTTGAAGAAATAGGTTAGACCTGTTTGTGGAAGGCCAGGTTATCAATGGCTATTAGACCTGTAGGAGGAGGTGGAGTGGTCTGCCTCTAAAGACCTGCTGCTGGGCTTCTGCAAGGAGAACAAGCTGTATGCTCATGCCCTGCTAATGAGCTTCTTCTGCAGCTGATTTGCCATTGCGAGGGAGACTGCTGGACTAGGCGGGCCAGAGATCCAATCCAGTGAGGGATTTTTTTTTACTTCCTTATGTTCTTATGCAAAAAACCCTGTTGCTTTCTCATGGTGGTCCAATATTAGATATATCGAAACTAACAGATGGCACTGTTGGATAGGGAAGGGTGAAAAATATTCGTCAGGTTCAAATTGTATGAATTTGAACATTTGCAGGTGAATTGAAAGGGCCCTACGTTTGTAGGCCCCTGTTCACTTGCGAATCAAATATATCTGGCCCTAATCGTAGAAACTCTGATGAGGGCTGGGTCTGTTCACCCCCAGCCTCCTATTCTCCACACCCATGTCCCTTTACCTGAAAATCTAGCTGCTGCTGCCATTATACCCTCCTCCGAGACTCAACTGGACCTTCTGGAGGTGTGCGCATAGGTCTAGAGTTGCCCTCATCTGGGAATTGTGGGAAATTTCATGAGATTTCCCACATTTCCTGGATGGGGGCAGCCTTTCCAGTTGTTCACACACCTCTGGAAGGCCTAATTGAACCTCGGAGGTAAGTGTGATAGCAGCAGAGGTGGTAGCAGTGGTGAATTGAGAGCGAAGCGGAATGGGAAAGAAGGAATGGGGGTTCCCTTCATGTGCGAACATTAGATGGATATTTGTGCACAAAGCCAAAAAACCCCCACATTCAATGGGGTGGGGTTTCAAACGATGCCAAATTTTCTCCCCTTTGGTTCAATATAGCTGAGACAGTGACTGGCAGTGATATTATTCTTCTGTTACTATCCCACAGCTGTACTGCCTGTAAGGCTGACAATACTTTGGGCAGTGTTTCTCAAGCACTGGTCCAAAGTTGCTGCTGAACTTCAACTCCCATCATGCCCAGTCAGCATGATTAGTTTTGAGGAACAATTTGGGGGATGATGGGAGTTGTAGTTCAAAAATGCCTGCAAGCTAACTGGTTGAAAAATGCCAACCTAGAGCATTGGAAATTGCCAAATAAAGAACTAGCTCTAAGGGACAGAGAAACACCTAAACCCCTTTCAGAGAAAAGGCATGGGAATGATCATATCATGACGAAAAAGAGCTGTACACCTCTAGCATTGGAACACAGAACAAATATAAGTTCTGCTTTTGTGCTGCAATGCAAATGTGCTGGAGCACAAGAGTGTAAAAAAATAGTGATAAGTTGTGTGAACCGTTCAGAGCTTCGGCAAGCAAGAGTTCAAATAAAGGTTAGCTAAGGGGCAGAGCTACTTTCTACATGTTAGACATAGAAGGTTGCTTTAGGTCCCTTCCAGGCGGCAGCTGAATAGCCTGCTAGCGAGGGATAATATGGGATATTGATTCCCTACTATTATCCCTTGCTAGTTAGACAGCGTCAGGTATAGTGCTGCTTTTGCATGTTTCAAATTACACAGGCATTCGGGCATCCAGAATACTAGGATGTGATCACTGACAGGTCCACGCATGTGAGGATGCTGGAAAACCCTCCATGGTGCTGTATTCTCCCTGTCTGGATGCAGCCAATGCGATAAATAAGCCACACAATGGATGTGCATTTATAAGTTGTTGTGTGTTCTTCCCTGATGAGGATGAGAAGTAGATTCCATGGATTCCATTCTAATGCAGAGGTAAAGCATAAAATAAGATGGCTTGTAGCGAAGATTATAAGGAGCTGTTTTTATATAGGGCCTTCATTTTTCACAACCACCATGTATGTGACTATAGATGGAAGGCAGCTACTGATATGTATGATTGCAGTTCTATCCACTGACACTGATAAATAATGAAGCTGCATTTGTCTAAGGTTCACACATTCATACAAACTGAAACCTGTAAGTGCAAATGCAAAATAAGTTTAAATATTAAATGCTGCAGAAATGCAAGTCTTTTTAAAAAATGAATTTTTACCCCTCTGAACAAGTAACTGGTTTTTCTAGTTCTTGGTCTACTCCTATCACCGTTTGTCAGCGTATGATGCAGAAGGCTCAATGGGTGTAAGCTGCATGGAGACAGACTTTAATCAGCAGAGATAAACTACCTAGTGAGATCACAACGAAATGGATCGCCTATTTAAGCAGAATTTAAGCCTTCCTTCTAGGTCTAATAGGAAGCCCAGCTTTGCTACCTTTTCTTGATAGGAAAGGTAGTTATTGCTTGGTGCAAGAGAACGTAAATTATGATGTTTTTGGCTTCTTAATAGATCCAAATTTGGAGTATCTTTAGAAGAATTAGTGAAAGGCTAGAAACTGGCAGGAGTAACTCTCTAGGATTGTTTGTATCCATTTTCATGATTGGGCTAATTACAGTGTGCCATCCATAAGAGTCCCTTTAGGAAAATGGCTCAAAATTGACTGCTGATTAAAAGAAACTCAACCCATGATCTGAACTAAAACATTTGGAATTTGGAGGTCCAGGGATAGAATGGAATAGTGGAAAGATATATAACTTATGAGAAATACCATCTGTGCTCAAATCAGAGTCTCTCAAACTTGGGTTTCCTGATGCTATTGATCCACACCACCCCATCCAGAGCCATCCTAGACAATGGTCAGGGATGGTGGGAATCGAAGTCTAACAACAGTAGAAGATCTAAGTAAGTTTTACAATGAAAATATTTGGTAGAAGAGGGCATGAGTTATCAAGATAAAAAGCAGTCTACAAAGGATCTGGGTTTTTATGGGAACAGTACCGTCACAACAGCATTGTCACAATAAAGGAATATGTGTACATTATCATAAGATCAGAAACTGGGGCAAGTAAAATATTATAGCTTTTGACTTTGTAAAAAAGTAAAAAGGTGGGGAATGTTTACTTTTTACTTAGACAGATGGCCTTTGGCGAGACCAGAAAACTAGGGCAACATTGTTTTTTTGGGGTGGATGAGGTTGACAGTCTGCCACAGTGACCTCTTCCTCTTGGCCATACATTTTCACTCAGAAAAGCTAGAAATGGAGGTAGAGATGGGAGACTTGAAGTTCTGGCTGTGGTTACACCTCCACTTAAACTCTTTCAGTCCATCTTCAGATGTGATTGCTCACACCTCATTGCTATCCATTTTATTTGTGGACTTTCCATCCTCCAACTGGACTTTCTTGAATGGAAAGTCCACAAATAGACCAGACAGAAATGCAAAGGTGTGAGCAATCACATCTGAAGATGAACTAAAGAAGGTTTAAAATGAAGGTATGACCATGGCTTTTTTCTGTTTTCTCCTTAATTTGGGCTGTAGTGCAGCATTTAGCAGATTCATCCCACCCTTCATTCTCTTTGTTGTTTTGAGGTTCAATCATTAGATGCAAAGCTCATGCAGAAGAGTAAAAGATGACAACCACCACTCATTTCCTGAGAACTGGACCCCCTTTTTCTGTTCTGCCCACAATTGCAGCTTTTACATCCTCAGTCATTCTCTAGGAGCTGGTTGTACTGATGTTGGATCAAAACTGCTCAGTACACCCTATTAATCCAGCACCACAGCATACAGGCAGAGCAGGCAAGAAACGAAAACCAAAGATGCCTTAAAGCAGCAGCGGCCAACTCCCCTGGCAAGCGCACCACCACAAACCAAATCAAACACCTAAGACAGAGCCACGCAAGCTGTATTTCCCGATACACAATATTCCTGTGCTTTGGAATAATTCACACCTCTCAATTACTAAAAACAGAGAAGAGCAGAGGAGAACAAAGAAGTGATTTCACACCACAGTTTGGTCCATCTCCCATGCAAACATGCCACAGTTCCCTTCCTACTTCATATGCCATGGTTTGGCTTCTTGGTTATTAAAATTGTGGCCTTCGAGCCTCTAGAGTCCGAAAACTCTTTCTATGCTGCTGATGCGAGACCCCTGCACCATGTAAAAGATTTTGGCAAGGGTTTTAGGAAGCACACTGAGGGTGCATCCCCATGCAATTTAAAGCCCACTGAAAATCTTCTTTTGTCGCGGAGCACCCCCATGCACGGCTTTTATCCGGGCTTCCAGCGCCGCTAATTAGGAAAATGCGCTGCAAAAAACCAGCCTTTTAAAGAAGACTGCAAGCACACTTTCCGGGAAGACGCGGGTATTCAGAGCAACATTTTGCATGGAGACGCTCCGTGGCAAAAGGGGCGGGGCTTCTCTCCGAGGCAGCAAGCTCTCTCTCTCTCTTTTGCCTCTCATCCACAGCCAGCATTCATGACATGAAAACGGTAGGCAGGTATTCCAGTCACAAAGAGAAACAGCAAGATACATTGTAATGAATTGCTTATATCAAGTGAAAGTGTATGAGGCAAGTGAAAGTGTATGAGGCAAGATGGCTGGCTGGGGGAGGTGAACAGAGAACTTGTAAATTTTTCTTTTGGACTTGTGATTGAGCGCACGAGCACCCAATGAAACAGCGGGGGGGGGGGGAGAAAAAGATGCGAGTAAGCAAAAGATGCTTCCTTGGGGACGGTCAGTGCATTTTAAATGCACGCTTTGCTGAGCCCCATGGGGACACTTAATTCAGAATTGAATGCGCATTTGTTAGATCCACTGCAGTAGAGGGACAATAGCTACAGGAAAAAGTACCATGGGGATGCACCCTGAGTTCAATATACGAAAACCTTTGCCTTATAGTAAAAATATTCAGTGCTGAATCAAAAAGCGAGTTTCCCATGCCAAGTCCTTTGCTCAAAAACGTAATGGTGATGACACTGAGATGTCCCTGCTGGGGTCATTCAAGACCACTAATCAGACTCAGTTGAGGTAAAGCTCGTTCATGGTGCCTAATTTTCTTGGGAGAATGACTGCGTTTCGGTCTTTATTGCTATACCTCTGCCTTAAAGGCAAGGCCTGTGCTATGGAGCTTGCCTGCTATGACTAAAATTTTCAGCAAGCTGTGAGCAGAGATACTTGGACTTAGGAATGAGGCCCCATTATGCAGAACTGACAGACCTAATTATGAAAGAAATCTTGCAGATGTCATACTTATTACGCACACCTTTTTTTTCCAAATCACTGTATGCTCAAGCTCTCATTTGCACACATATATACACGGAGACACAAATATGCTTAGCCGGCTGGTATGGCAGTAAATGCTGCTACACAGTGAGGCATGCTTAGAGCGACTGCTGCTTGGCACATGCTTAGCAAGGAGCACTCCCCTCCAGCCCACTATCCCCTGCACAATACCAGCTATGCACAACATTGGCAGCTGGGATTGTATCCCAAGCCTTTGGAGAGTTCGCTGCTCTAAAGCATGCTTCATGCTAGACCTGGAAAGGTACACTGCTAGCTAGACAGCTGCTGCAAAAGGATTTGGACTTTGCTTTGATGGCAGCTGAGCTGTTAGGGGACCCTAAGAGGTATTTGTCGCAAGAGTCATTTAGGTTTTTCCTCCATTCCTCATTAAAGAAGCAAAACAGTGGGGACAGGGACAGCATTAATCAAGCAGCCCTCTACGGGTTGATAAATGAATCAAAATTCCAGTCCATAGAAAGTGACACTTTAGCAGAAGTTATCCTTCAAACCGAAGGTATTTAAGGGCTGATTATTCCTCAGGCACCAAAGATAGCTGAAAGGGAAACAGCAGGGCATAAATGAGATCCCCAGAAACTTAATTCATGGCTTTCAACTCTTAGAAGAAGACCACGGAAACTGTAACCCTCTAAATGATTTTAGATCGCAATTCCAATCATCCTTGGTCATTGGCTAGAATGGATCCAAGCTGTAATCTGACAAGTAGAGGGCTACAGTTTTCACATCCTCTCTTTGGATATGAAAACCAGTTTGGTTTTGTGGTTAGAGTGCCAGATTCTTATCTGGAGGTCTCCCAGTTCAAGTCTGCACTCCTCCATGAAGCCAGGTAGGTGATCTTGGGCTAGTAACAGCTCTCTCCCTGAGTTCTCACTGCCCCACCTACTTCACAGGGTGTCTGTTGTGGGGAGAAGAACAGAAAGCTTTGTCAGCCACTTTGAGAAAAGCGGTGATAAAAGTTAACCTCCTCCTCCTTCTTCTTCTGTAGTGTGGGACATGTAGCTTAGGATGTCTGCTCAGATGTATGCCCCCTTGACACAGAGGAGTCATGGCTTTCCCTTGAATCATCTCAATATTCATGCATCCACAGGTTAACCATTATTAAAGAAAGTGCTCTTTTCTCCAATTAACACCTCCATCCTTGGCCATTATGAGCTGCAGCCAGGTTGATTTGCTGGCTACAAGAATGACTCATGTGGTATGTCTCTGTCTGGTCCTAATTACTGGTGCAAGTTGAAAACAATGTGTGCCACCCCTCTAAGGACTGCACACTATCAGTACAGTATGTTGTAGCTTCACAATTCCAGTTGGTCAGGAGGCATGAAAACATGATAAAGGGCCAGCAGATCAATCCCATCTTTTCATCATATAATCTTAATTGTTGTGCTATGAGAAGTTTTTAATGTACAATTCTGCCCTGTTCAGCTGAGCTAGCTGGGTCATTTTGTCTTCTTATGAATGTTAATAAGCAGCAATTTGTGTAAATATGTAAAGGCTTCCATGCCTAAAGGAATGTAGGACAGATCCATTATACTATGCAGGAAACTCCACGATTAAAGGAATGTAGGGAGGATCCATTATATTATGTAGGAACTTCCATGTCTATTGGAACATAGGAAGGATCCATTATATTGCCAGGGCAACAGCTGCATTTCCTGTGTGAAAAGAAAGCCTTTGATAGAGTATTATGAAGTGAAATCATTTCTGGAAAGAGCATGAAAATAAACCAGAAATCTCAAATATTTTCCCCCTCTTTGCATCAATATAGGGAACTTGATTGCTGCCTCACTAGTATAAGGGTGTTTTTCCACTGTCACTAGAAGTACCCATTAAGTACCCA
>MTQE01002208.1:53558790-53616552 GCA_014337955.1 Aspidoscelis marmoratus | reverse complement strand
TAGTAGCCTTCCCTCCGCCTGCCTTTTCCTGGGGGCTCAGAGCTGCAGAAAGGCTTGCTGTCTCCCTTCGAGTGAAGTTGACAAGGAGCAGGGAGAAAGAGAGGAAGGGGAAGCCCACAGAGGAAGAAATAAAAGCAAGGGGAGGTGAAGACACACACACACATGGGTGAAGCTGACAAGGAGCAGGGGGAAACAGAGGAAAGGTGCAGATTAAAGATGGAGGTCAAAGTGGCTGCTTCCCGAAGAGGTGTGTCTCTTTGCCTCCCCTTGCTTTCTCTCAGTTGGGCTTCCCCTTCCTCTGTTTCTCCCTGCTCCTTGTCAACTTCACTCATGTGTGCGTGTGTCTCTTCACCTCCCCTTGCTTCGATTTCTTCCTCTGTGGGCTTCCCCTTGCTGTTTCTCGTGCACTCAGGCAAGGGGGGAGGGGGTGGAGAAAACTGCAGCATCCCAATGCAGGGATTTACCTTGGTTTTGTCCTCCATTACCATGGGGACAGCTTAATGTGAATTAAGATTCGCATTAAGCTGTCCCGATTCCACCCCGAGTTTTTTTTTTAACTCCATGGGCACGAGCCCTGAATGGATTTCAAAAATAGAATCATGTACCATTTTGCTTATACAATAGTATGCCATTATTTGTGAGAGCCAGGCTCTACAAAAATGATAGCACAGTTTGTGACTCCCTCCGGCTTCAAACAAACAAATAAACAAACAAACAAAGGGAAAACCTACTTTTTCTGGGCCCAAATTCACAAAACATATCCATGTGGGTGCTATTTTATCTTATGATTAGACAAACAACCTTGTTATTGAAACTGTAAGAAACGAGAGACAACTGTACATTGCTTTTGGAGTAGGTAGCAATAAGATGTTTGAGAAGGATCAACAATAACTCCTTAGAAAGGTATCCTAAAGCTATTTTAGTTTTATAAAACCAGCAAAAATCAGTTGAAGGAATAGTTTGTGGTTTGAAATGACATGTAATTTGGTGTAATGCACACTCCATCATGTTTGGCTTAGTTAACGGGGAGATTTAGTTTTACCTTGGGAGTCCCGTGTTCATTTGCTTTTGTTTTGTTTTTTTAATGTGAGGTGAATTATCATCACCAAATTGCTATGGTAAGATCCTCTGTCAAGCACTTTACCACAAAATGCTGTTCTGCTGCCACAAACATTTCCTAAAGTAAATTTGACTTTCTTCTTCTGTTTTTTCATTGTCACAGAAACTTAACTTACATTGTCTTAGTTGCACCATTTCAGTCCTATGAATGGAGCTTGTGCTTGGCAAGTTTTTATGACTGTGGAACTTTCAAATATGTTTTGATATTCAAAAAACAGAAAATGAGAAATGCTCTTTTGCTTTTAACCAACGGCTCATCTGTGAGCAGAATATGAGTACAAATAATGTGTTTCTTTGTAAGATCCTAATGATCGGCAGCCCAATGCAGAGGGTTTTAATTAGGATTTAAGGGGATGGATTAGGCCAGGGAGAAGGGAGAAAATGGGCAAATGTGAAGCCAGAGTCTTTGCTGGCATACAAACCACCTGGGAATTGGGCCGGCTATTAGGTATTTCCTCTGGGTGTCCTCGTTCTGGGCTCCAGGTGCCTGTCTTTTGGAACATCTCCTGTGCTCGTTGTGTGACCCATGATTCCGTTTCTTTCATTCCACCTTCCTGCACACTCCTGGAGACAGACGGAACAGTCAAACTTCAGCAAGTCAGAAAGAGCCACAGGTGGACACAGATAACATAGAATCAGCACTGGCTTGTAGAGAGCAGCCGAAGAAGAGGGAAAGTGCGGCTTGCACTATAAAGTTCTAGGTCTAAAAGAGGATGTAAGCTCTCATCTTTCATTTCTTCAAAATGAAACAAAATGCATAGATACCATTTTGACTGATTTGCCTCCATATAAAGAACCTTAGAAATTGGGCATCTCAGCCTTGATGTTTCAGAATTTTAAATCTCATTTAATGGTTCTAACTTCCCTCTGTCTGAAATACTACACCCAGTTTTTTATGGTTAGTCTAAACTTCCATCTGGTAACCTTCCGCATATACTGTAAAAAGAAAACAAATGTAGAGAAAGATGGAAATGCTTATGATGTTAATTTGCATACTTCTTTGTCAGTGGGCAGAAGAGCCAAAGCATATAAGATACACTGGATCCAGAGAGTTCTGCTGGCATCCTTGCATCTCTAAGAAGTTTCTCTGTGGTTCTATATGTTAATATATCAAAGCAAAATGAGCTATAGCCAGAAATTGGAGTTGCAGGGCTTCTTCAAGATAAAAGAAACTAAATC
Organism: Aspidoscelis marmoratus; assembly: GCA_014337955.1. Classification (NCBI taxonomy): domain Eukaryota; kingdom Metazoa; phylum Chordata; class Lepidosauria; order Squamata; family Teiidae; genus Aspidoscelis; species Aspidoscelis marmoratus. The sequence continues at coordinate 53,614,254 of MTQE01002208.1, read as the reverse complement.
TGAATTTAAAAAGAGTTGATGATGTGTTGAAAATAATATGTTTAAAAATGTGAGCCTGCAAATTTTTAAACAAATGCTGGATAAAAATTGCAAGTACACAGACTAAAATAATTGAATGGTGGGATTGCTTGAATTAGAGGCTGGGAGGCTGGGTGTGTTAACAGAACTTCTATGGATTTCTACCAAGTTATATCTAAGATTTTTGGGGTTTTTTTTTATGTCCCTGAGAATACATGAGACCAAAGAGTATAATGCTGAAGACTTACCCTCCTCCCCCTTGATCCACCTGTGCAGAGGGGAGGGCATTCTGTCCCGGGCCACCCTCCTGGGATGGAGACGGTGGCTCCATTCGCTGGAACATAAGTGGTGTCCGATTCTACAGGAAAGCATAGCATGAAATAGAGATCGGTATCATTCAGTTGCATTTCTTACTCAGTGCAGGAGGCAGCGCAGTTCCTCTACCACCTCTAAACTGCTTTTGAGATGCTTTTTAAAAAAACGCATGTGGTTGCAGCCAAGGTAGGTGTGCAACATTTTTAAAACATGTATCAACATCAGTGGCTGGCAGGTCAGGGCTCTAGAGAGATGGGGAGGAGTATGGTTCAAATTAGGAATCTTATTTTTAATCTCTCCAAATTGCACTTTGATCTATGGTTCAGAGGAACAAAAACAATGTTTGCCTTTGCCACCTCATTGATCTGCTCTTTCCCTGCAGTTTCAAACGTTGTGCAGAAGGCATTGCAATGGTTATTGTCTGCATTACAAGGTTCATCTGATGAAATTCCATTGTCAGTTCTATATGTCAAATCTAGGGATGTGTCCTTGTGATTGAGAATGAATTGGAGATGGAATTGTTTTCACTTCATAAAAACATCCAAGTAAACAAGAGACAGCTTCCCCTTCAAAACATATTTTTAAAAAAGCAGTGTGTGAAACCCACAGGTTCTGCACTTCCTTTTGTTGTTTCTTTTCTTATGCTCACTCACACTGGAGAGATCCTGTGTGTTGCCTCTTTTCTTCAGGTATCGTATTCATCCCCAACATGGTATGCTCTTTATTCATCCCTTACAACTTCCTTGTTGGACTTCTAACAAGGGCTATTGCAGTTGGTGTCTGGACTGAAACACCTATGGCCTTTCTGCATTTATCTGTGCAGGTACAGATCAGGTAGGGACCAGCTGGACCATGCCCTGCATTGGCTCTGAAGTTCATACAAGTTTCAGAGCCAACCCTGACAACCAGGAACAAATGTTCCTAGCCTCAGAGCCCCCAAGGGGACCATTTGGGCAGTGCAGTAATGCACACCACTGAAATGGGTCCCCCGAAGCCCTCATTACTGACATCTAGCAGTATTCCAGTCCAGAAGCAGACCAGTGAGGCCAGAATATGCCCCATATTATGCAGATGGAACATACCAGAGGGTGCAGGGCCTCTCCTGTCTGTACAAACATGTGGACAAAAGACTCAAAGAGGTCCATTAAGATCTAAGTGCAAGATCATGCTAGATCTAAGTGCAGAAAGACCCTACGTTCTAAAGTTATATTTGCTGCCTCTGTTTTAAATTTCCAACAGACATAACAAAATAAACAGTATTGTGGGTGAGACTGTAATTTTGCATCTGAGCACTGCTGTGCATTAGTTTCAATGCCACAAAAAAAACAAAAGAGCATGTCTCTGAGATCCACCTTCCAAATACATTTGAGCAACACAGCTTTAGTGGGTTAAAATGTTTTCTGACTCTATTCTATCCACTGTTTAGTGGGTAGATAACGTATGTGTGGAAGAAATGGTTTGCCAGTTTTCTGATGTGTTCACTTTACAGATGCTGATTGAAAGTTGATTAAAACATGGATATAGCTAGCCCTTTTGTCTGTCTCCAATTAATTCTCAATCACAAGGAGGCGTCTTTTATTTTACGGCAGACTATCAAAATAATTTGGTGCATATGCAACATTAGGGATGCATCAATATCTCTATACGTATTCAAGACAGTTGTTTTAAAAAGTGATTACAAACTGGGGAAAATGAAAAATCCCTTTGTCTGTACATATTCAGAACTGTGTTCTTTTAACCCAGCCTCAAAACCAAAATTGTACAAATACAGTTTTGTGGACTTCAAAATCAAAGCCAGAAGATATGAAGCAAACGTGTCAAAAAATAAATCTGCTCACTCGTACGAAAAGTGATTAGGTGATCCACACATGTCAGGAACTTTCATGTGGGGCTACTAGTTTGCATTTTCACAGGGAAATTTGCAGGAATGAGATTTCTGCTTTCTTTTCCAACTGTTGAAATATCAATTACACCTAAGAAGTGCAAAAGAAACATGCTGCTACCAGGTATGCAAAAAAATAAATAAAAAAAAAAATTTAACTCCTTGTCTGAATTAACCTGATGAGTTAAACCTATTTAAGTGTGGATGTAATATATTTGCTCAGGATGCTAGAGAGCCTGTGCTGTGGTAAGGAGTGTAGATGTGTCATCTTTGTTGTGTAACTGTTATTTGCAGACAAGGATACATGTCAAGCTCATAGCCAGAGAACGCAGCATCTCCAAGGACGTTTAGCTGGGAAATACTATTCACAGAAGCAAATGATATTGTTAGGAAATTCCATGAAGAGATCTAATTGAGGCTTCCCATCCATACTACAGTACTGTAAGATACAAAATATGGTCCCTCATGACATGGCCCACATGGAAAGCATTCCAGAAATATTTCATCTCTTGTTGTCAGAGCTGGTTCCCAACATGATGTATTATCCCTGTATAGGAATATCAGGCTTTAAATTGTAAGAGTTCTCTTATTTAAAAGTTAAGAGGTCAGAAAGCTATGCAAACTGGAACTACAGAGCAGGGAGAGGATGTTCTAATACAGGAACCAAAGGTTCTTCTCTCAGGTCATGTTTTTTGGTGCTTACATACCTGTTCCTCCCGCATGGCCTGCAACTTCTTTGCCTTACTTTGGCGGTAATACTCCATGATCATCATGGCTGCATAGATTTTGCCTACTGTTAGGTCGGTAGCTACAGGGTGAGGAAAGCAGAAAATAAATTGTGAAATTGCTCCGGTTTACTGTTCCTTTGCATTATCTAAATGTGCTCTCAGTTCTCTTATTTTTGACTTGTGGGGTATTCTCTCAGACTACATGCATACCTGTGCATATATGCATTTATGTATTTGCATGGAACATGAAGAGTTTATTTCAGTGGCAGCAAAATAAGAGTTTGGAGTTACCAAGGTAAGGCTTCCAATTGTCCTCCACAGTAAGGCTGATTTACCCAGCTACATGTTCTAGCTGGTTCTCTGAGCTGGTCTACTGATATAGTGCAGACATTGCCTAAAACTAAAATAAGGACTAAACTGAAAGGCTGTTTGGATGATAATAGGGACAGAATCACAATGTAGAGATACATGTCAACAATTCCTCTTAGGCTGTGTCCTGACACAATAAATAAACCAAATAGAGACCTGCCTGAATCTTCAACGTCCCCAGTTTTTAAAGATTTTGTACTTTTTGTGAACTAAAGTTCCTGAAAGCAAACTAAACTGTATGCTGATTGATTTTGCAAAGTTGGAACGATACTTTTAGGGCCGTTCTCCTATTTCCTCTTACTCAGTGGTGAGCATTGTACTGGGGAGGCTGAGAATGTCACTGTTGGGGTGGGGTGAGAGTCAGAAGAGCAAAAGAGGAGATGGGGCAGAAGCTTAATCTGCCTCTTCTCTCCAATCTCTGCAAGGAGGAACAATGTATCTTCCATTTCCTTTCTCTTGCTTCCCTGTAAAAAGGGAAATAATTGTTTCCTTTCATTAAAGGTTTAGCAGAAATCTACTTCAGCAAACACCACAGAAAGCCTATTGTTTCTTTTCAGGGGGAGAGGGTACAACCGTCCCCATGGAAGCCGGTTGCTTCGCTTGTGATGCGTGTCATAAAAATCCGCGTTGTAACTCGCAATAAAGCGTCCCCATGTGGTTTGGGGCAATGCAGATTCAAATTGTTCCTGCCTGTCCCCATGCAAGCCGCAGTGTGAATCTGCATCTTTTTCTCCCCACCCACCCTCTCCCCTGATAGGAAGCCCGGTTGACATCACCATAACTCATCCCACCCGCTGCAGCGATGACAGGCAAACACCTCAGTTGCACCTCCACGAACACAACACACTTCATTCCTTTCTTTGGCCGCCACAAATTAAAAGCATAACCAAAAGTTATAACATATAGTTAAAAGCATAACTAAAAGCAGATCATTCCTTTCCTTGGCTGCCACAGGTTAGCAGAGGTGTGCACATCCGCATGACAGTGGGCATCCCCACTCGCAACTGGCTCAAAATAACTCATGCATAGTTTGCTATCAGGGAAGGGAGGTGTAATAAATGTAGCTGGAAAGGCACTTTATTTAAAGAAATCCCCAAGTGGTTGCTGATTGCAGTGCACATGGCAGGAAGAGGAAGCAGAGGCAAAATCCTGCCCATGAATACTGTGGTTGCTAAGCCCGGGAGGGAGCGTCCCCATGACCACAGGACAATACGTGCTAGCCCCCAATTTCGGAATGAGAAATTTTGCTAAGGGTATTTTTTTTTACACATATTGTCTCACATGTAGCCCATATTAGGGCTTTGCATGGAGATGCTCCTGAGGTGACCTCACAATCTCCTTGGACTGTATGATATTGAAAAATAAATTGAGACTGGGCTTTAAGTGGTCAATGACTAAAGTGTGTGTTAAAATCTCTCCCAACACCTTGCCTTTTAAAAGACAGGGAGGAGAAGATGCCCTCCCCCACCCCCTTCTCCTTGTAGTTTCACACATCCACATGGTCTTTAAATGGGATGAAAGAAAGAGGGAGATAGCAAGAGTTTTGTGCTCTAACGCAAGACAATGAGATCCTTCCCTAGTCATGTCATGGACCAAAGGATGGACTGGCATCCAATTGCTGACTGCATAGGGAGAGGTTTTGGGGAGGGGAGGGGAGGGGAGAGGAGAGGAGACCATGCTGAGCACTTGAAGAAGGAAGAGTGGGGTCAAGCAATTCAGCAAGTCTATCTTGAGTCCGTGTTATAACACAACTGTGGGTACTCTGGGGAATTGTTCTGAGTGCTGATTTTTATTTTATTTTTTTAAGAGAGTTAAAATGAAATTAAAATTGCTTTGTGGGATCTTGCCCTCAGATTATCAAATTATCACCACCATACGGCTAACACTTTAATTCACTCTCATTCTAACATTCATATTGATTCTCATGTGTTAACATATGAACAATCACTCTCCCCCAAATTATCAAAATTATGTCGTACCCTACAAGCAAAGGAAAACTTGGCTGAATGACTGTCATATTATGTCTATATATTTAATTCCAAAATGGGTACAACATGATTCAAAATTCATCTCTAGATTAACATGAAACTGAGCCATAGCAAAATTGTCTATAGCTTTTGATCCTGACTTAATGGAAATAGGCATCATGCCCCGTCATGGCAGTCCAGTTTCCTAGGAGGAGGAGAGTGCGGTTCCAATGGCACAACAGTCTGGGCAGCAACCGGGGCACAGCAGCATGGATGTTGAGAGCCAGGGGCCAGTTTTGGGGGAGCACGCAGATAGTTCTGGGTACGAGAGCTCAGACAGTCAGCCCCAAGAGCGCCTCCCCCCTCTGCTCCTTTGACAGCAGAAACAGGTGAGGTGCAGATTGCAGTGTCTGGCCCAGCTGTGCCAGCAAGGGCGTGTTGCTGCCTCCTCTACTTAACTGAGCAGCACATGTTGGGCTGGCGTTGCAGACAAAATACTTGTGCAACCCCTGTCCATGCCTTCTCAAGTAATCCTGACTTTTGGTCCCTGCTGTGACTCTGTTGTACTTCTGCAACCCTGCCTTTGGACTGACCTGATGCTGACTACTCTTGAGCCTACAACAGAACGCCGTAAGCATGTGCATGTGTTTGCCTCACTGCCCTCACCCTCCTGAGACACGACAATAACAATAAAAGAAGTGTCTCCAAGGGCAACATTAGCTTTGTGCATTGGTGATGCTACTGGTACCCACCAGTTAGCAGACATGCTTTGCAATGAATGTAAACTCATCCAGCTCTGTCATATATATTAGCAAAGTAACAGGTGGTAACAGTAAAAGTGAGCTTCAAAAAATAGTTTCTGAATGATCCAACTTAAACAAGCAAAAATGTAACCCTTACATTTATGAGGGGTAACCAGCAGATCCAGAGTTTTCTGGGACAGGTTGGGCCAAATAGCCATCATTTCCTTTCTCAGCTCAGCATCCATTTGCTGTTTATCAGCACCTCCTGGAAGACATAAGGCATGGACAAGAGACAGCAAAATAAGCAGCTGACCATCAGTTGCCCTGTCCTTCAGAAATATGAAAACACATTGTGTTGCACTGATTAATACAAAACCAAATTTAATGAATACTGCTCTCTTATTAGTGTGTATAATCTATTATAGTAATGATTGAATTGTAAATACTTAATACAATATAGGATGACGCACTCATGTTCAATTATTGTTGACTTCTGTAGGCACAGAAAGTTGGCAAATCAGACAGAATGTTCTAGAACAATTTTTCCCTGCCATTTTAATGTGTTATACCAGTGGTGGTGAACTTTTGCTCCTCAGGATATTGTTGTACTACAGTCCTTATTATCCTTGGCTGTTTTAACCAGCTGGTTGGGTCTGACTGGAGTTGCACAGCTTGCTCTCATTACATTAATTATATAAACAGAGTGCAATCTGTGCATAGTGCTCACATCTTCATCACTTGCAGATTGCAGTGTTGGCACAAACCAAGTTCAGCATTCACATTTCACTGTTCATTGTTTGCAGAAATTGCATGTTTTCCTTGAGTCCTGTTATTCAGAAATACTCTTGAAAGCCTCCGTTGTGCAGCCGTATCTCAGTCCAATGCCTCGTCCTATACAAATGAACCAGTCTATTGGGGGGCATGGCCTCCCAGTAAATTGGTCTGTAGTTAAGATGAGGTTCTCTGTGGCCCCACTGGGCCGGTCTACTGGTTCAGCATGGAAAGTGTTTGAGGCTCTTTTTGTGTGTGTGTGTGAAACACCTTTGACAAAACAAACAAACAACAAAGACTAGGAGACCACAAAACACATAACTACTTAATTTAGTTGGTAAACTTAAATGCCACTTCATCATGTAAAAGATTCCAAAGTGGATACTGTACATCTGAAACCATGGCTAAAAACAGATAAAAACAGCCAAATATTGAACTAAAATTGGAACTAGATGGGGCAGAAAGAAACATTCATTCACACAGGAAACACTTGGAGGCACAAATAACTTCTCAGCAGGCACCTAAAATTTGTGGTAGTGGTCACCTCATGAATACTTGAGTGGGGCATTCTGGAGTGTGGGCACCATCACAGAGGAAGCACTGCTGTAGGGTACCACAAGATGGCATTCAGTAATTGGTGGCATTCACAGCAAGGCTTCCTCAGATGATCACAGCCCTCTTAATGGTCTATCAAACAGAAGGTGGTTTAGCAAGTAAACTGGTCACAAGTTCATATGCCAAGCCTAGAACCTAGAATATGCCCCAGCAGCTAACTGACAGTCACTGCAGCTGCTTAAGCACAAGTATAACACAGGGTCAAAATGGTGCCCCACTCAGCAACTTGGCCGTTGTACTTTTTGTACTTGTTTCTAGTAGGCTTGTATTGAGAAACTGTTCAATAGGACTGAATGGTGGCAAAGAGGTCTGAAACTTTTAGGTCCTTCACCTAACAAGCCCAGGCTCTCCTCTGCACCTACAGGAAATTAGAAAGCAGGAATGGTGTTGTGTGCAAATACAATGCTACCTTGACCCTGAAACTTTGACATAATGATGAGTCCCGGATGGCTCCAGCAGAATAAACAGGTAGTCCTCCTTGCAGTCACAGCAACTGACAGGGCACAATTCTTTTCTATAAATTCAGCTGCTCATGCATCCTCAATTCCAGTCACCCTCAGTTCCAGTCATGCACGCCATCTGAGAACTCAAGGTCCTCATGGCTATGAGGCCTAAGGGTCAGAGATCTAGGAAGTCCAAGGCAGAAGAAAAGGGTAAGAGAGACCCCTTAGTCATTCCCTAGGTATCTCATGGTCATTGTGGCTTACTCACTGTATTCTGCATGGAGCCATCCAAAATGGTACTTCACATAAATAGACAACTTCTTGTTTCCACATAAGGGAGTGACCAGGTGAGTTAGCTGTGTGATCTCTGCCTTACTCACTTGTTCCCCAATTACCCCTAGGTGCTAAGGGGAGCCTGGGCTTGCTAGGTGAAGCACCAACCATTGTCAGGTCTGTTTACACTGGTCAAACAGTGGTTTTCCCAAGTCTAGTCTACAGATTCCATTCCTATAAACACTTGCAGGGGAAAGATCTTTTGTTCTCAACAAGAATTATGCTCCCAATGGATTCTGAATAGCAGTGCTTCCTCTAACAAAAGCTAATACTGAAGTATTTAGCTTAGATCCAAGCCAGGGTGCCTGTACTCCACCATTCTTCCATTGGGAGAATCATTTCTAGGGAAACGCGCTTCTCAAACAGTAATCACAGCATCCTTTTGTCTATCAAAAACATCTCACTTTGCCTTCTTTGCATGTATTTCAATTTTTATTCATTTTCAGTCCCTTTACTCATGATTTCTTCTTGCTGTTTTCCAGGGGAGAGAAGTCACTTGCCTTTGGCTATCTTGATATCAAGCGCAGTCCGGATCAATGCCATGAGGGTGGAGTTAAAATGGACTGTATTGTCATCTGCCACAGGCAGGTCCATACGAAGAAGTCTCTGCAGAAATCCAAGCAGAAAGGCATTATTTTACAATCCCACACTTCCCAGGTTTTCATGCAAAAAGTATCAGAGCCTTAAGGAGAATTCTGAGTTAGGGATATTTCCTTCTCTTTTCTCTACTCCTTGTGGTTTAACCTTATCTTTCTACTCAAAACCTTACAGACTCAGGTCCAATTGGAATAAGGTACTCATTCCACTTCTAGAGTTTGGCTGTATCTCACTGAACTAATGGAACTTACTGTCACATGAGCAAAGCTGGACTTGGGCTATAAGATTATTAGTAGGGTTTTGCCAATTCCTAAAATTAATTATGGCAACCTGAAAGCTTATACTGCTTATAACAAGGCCTGAAAATTGTTCCTATGCTCCTACCAGTTCCAACTAATTAATTAAATACCCATCTTTGATTGCTACACTCTGGAAATCTTTACAGGCATGGCCCCGTATCTGCTGATTCACTATCCACTGATCCACTCAAACACAGGGGAAAATAAAATTTTATAGTACAATAAAAGTGTTCATATTATCTGTGGTTTTTGTAATCTGCAGTAAGAGCTGGAACGTATTGCCCGCAAGTACGGGGACACGTCTGAAACCTGAGTCCCATGAGTTCTGTCGCACTAGAATTCACCCAGAAGGCGACCCTTTATATGACCCTTTCCTAACTTCCAGAATTCTCCCGTAAAAGCTCACTATTGCTCTATGTATTTAAGTAAAGTATTAAAAAAAAGGAAACAAAACAGAACAGAACAGAACAAAACAAACAGAATGCCATCTTTCCAATGTAACAGCACACAGCAGCAATAAAGGGGTGGGGGTGTAAGGAGAATGCACTACAACCATTCGACAGGGCAGATTTCATCAAATGTGCAAGACTAGAAGCATGCAAAAAGAGCATGCAGCATGCACCACAAGACAGCACAGTCCAAAGACATGCACTGAAAACACGTTGAGACTCATTCATAGCTCTGGTATAGATTGCTCTAAAGGGAGAGATCCGGATTGTGGGCAGTTGGTGCAAAAAATGGGTGCATCCTTAAGGTAGAAAAGAAAGAAATGAAATCAACAGACTATGGGCCATGTGCCATTCCTCTGAGCCAAGGCCGTGGGTTGGAGATCACACAAGATGCTCAGGGTAGGGCTTGATCAGCTAGTGCATTAGCTGAGATAGGCTGCAGACCAATGGAGATGTGGGTTAGACATTCAGGGTCTTTGGATTTGTTAAGTTGATGTAGCTGAACAGGGGTGTGCCTGATGAGGACAGATAAGATTAAAACAGGGAAGGAAGAACAGAACAAGAGAGAAAGTGGAAGGTACACGATGATGATGATGATGATGATGACGACAATGACAGTGACATGTTAAAGAGCAAATGGAACCTGATGTCCAGAAAAGCCATAAATCTTGAAGATCAAACTGCATTATCCTGAACATATGTCCCCTGATATCGGGTGTTTGTGTTTTCATTATTTTTTCTTACTGCAGTTTGGTAAGAATGCTGCCTGGTCCCCCATATTCCTTTATGCCTCTGAGCTGTTTAACTAACGACTTCATTTTTGTGTGCATTGTACCTGCTTCAGTTACATGTTATAATTCAAGCTGAAGGGATCAGGCCCTTGCTTCTGGCTCCTAGTTTCCTAGACAGACAAAGGCATCCACATTCCCATGACTCCCTGCATTCAAAACCAGGGATTCCAGTGGGTCTCCTTAGGTTTTAGCTAGACTTTGTTAAAACATCTAATTTTGCTTTGTAGTCAGAACCTGGTGGTCAAGTTGCTTGGGAAGATGAAATGCTTGTAACATTTATTGGAAGGCCTAGGATTTTGGTGGCCTTTGTGATGATTAAATGCTTCATGTTTCACCAACAATGGCAAGGAATTGCAGCCCATTGTTGGCTACAGGGACAACTAACTCATGTGACATGATACCTTCTAGAGGAAGGATGCCCCCTTTTGGTGATGCTGCTACCTTAATGGAATACAAGAACCTAAGGAACCCTCTGCTGAATAGAACCTATAGCCCATCACATTGGGTAGCCGATTCTCACAGTGGCAAACTAGCTGTATACAGAACTCCACAAACTGGGCACAAGCATATGCCTTGTCCTGCTCTGTTGTCTCTCAGCAGCTAGCCTTCAGGGACATGCTGCCTTCTATGTATGCCTCTTGGAAGCCACAGAGGCATCACACCTAGCAACCCATGGCAGCCCTGCCCTCCGTGAATTTGTCCAAACTTCTTTTGAAGCCATCTAAATTGGTCACCAACATCAGAGATCTTATGTTAGCAAATTCAGACGTTTTACTATTTATGGTGTGAGAGGACTATTTCTTTTTCTCTCAGTCTTCCAAGATTCGGTTTTGTCAAAAGGACAAAAAACTTTTTATCCAGCCTGTCCACACTGTGGGTAAGCTTATAAACCTCTATCATGCCCTCTTGCATTCACCTCCTTTTGGGACTTAAAAGCCTCAACCATTTCAATTTTTCCTTATAAGAGAGTCCCTCTGCCCTTTCATCAGCAGGTTCTGCATGCTGCCTTTATGCCACCATGAGTGTTAGACAAGAGGACAGGGTCCACATGATACTTCCCTTGTATGGTACTTCAGTGTACTGGATGAGGGCGGTGTCCTCATGAATCCACATCCATTCTGCTGACCCGTTGCATCACCAGCACCTGTCTTTTTGATGACCTAATCAATCTCAGAAAATGGTGCATGTTCTATAACCTCTCTGCCTGTTAAGACTGAAGCCAGGGATTTCCTTGACAGAGAACCCCTGACTTTAATCTTCATGGGTGGTGAGGCTACCCTCAGTTGTCAAGAATGCTGTTGAGGAATCCTTTGATGGGTGCATAAGGGAAGACACCAGCCATCAAGATCACAGGCAGAGAATCCCTGATTTTGATTTTGATGAGCAGAGACAGCACGCAGCATGCAGATAGTACACTGCCATTTCAAGAGGATTGCTCCTCTTAATTCACAGGGGGACAAGAGCTATGTTTACGGTATTCTTCTCTTGCCCATGCAGATCCTGCCACATTTTCATTTGTTGCCCCCCCCCCATGATTTGTTTCTCCCATTCTCCTTTTGCTGCCAGCAACGTAGCTCTCTGCTCTGAAATTATTTTGCTTTTCCACTGATTCACTCTCATTCTGTATAGTTTCCTAAAACATCTTCTTTCCTTCTTCCTGCTCCAGTGAGTACCCATATATCCTGGAGACCCAAAATATATCAGTGCCTGCCAGTTCTAAAAGCCAGATAAAATGATGTATAAAAATTCAGACATATTTATACTTGGCATCCCGTTCATGACTTTTGTTTGTTAAATTTTTCTTTTTTAATGGCAGGAATTCACAGAGTGGTGATTGAGAACAGCACTTAGACCCTCCATTCACCAGAGCAGGAAAACACTGAAACATTGAGATAAAACAGCAAATACTGCGAGCCAGAGTGCCTGTTGAATCAACTGCCTTGGATTGCTAGCTGCCCTCTTGTTTGCTGAGGACAACAACAGCTGAGAGCACATAATGGAGGAAGGATGGATGGACGCAGGCAGCTATTCCCTTTGAGTCAAACAAGGTATTCAGAAGCTCCCACAGGCAGAAAAGGGAGATGAAAAATTATTAATTTCTTTTGTGATTTCCTGGGCATACGCTGAAAAAAAAAAGATCTGGAGAATGTATAATGTGGGGAAGCGTATGGGAGAGGAAACAGAGAGAAAGCCACTTAAGACAAGGGAGCAAGATTATTGCAAGAAACAATTCAAAGGGTTCTGCAGAAGCCGAGAAAGTGGTACACAGATATAGAAATGGCACAGCAGGGAATGAGGCCTTTGGATTATGACACTGAAAATCTCCAGTCTAAAGCAAGATCCATAGGGATGAAATGGCACCATGGGAGTGCTTGAAAGATGTGGGATCACACATTTCTGCACCCATTGAGCACCCATCCAACCATAAGTGCCATCAATAGCACTTTAATGCAGAGTAGGAGAAACAGACAGTGCTTTCTCCTGCTCTACCATCATCACAAGTGTGGACTGAGGTGCTTCCTTCAGCCTGTATAGCACAGCCTTGTTTTCTGGATACATAGAAAATGGCTGACTTTAGTGGCTCTTTTCTGTGTCTCTGAAAACAGTCCTTGATGAAGACATCAAATCAGGGATCAATGGTTCCCTGGGTGTTATATTTTTGCTGCTGCAGGCATGAAAAGTAGGCAAACTGCTCTTCTTGCACTAAGGGGCAGAGCAAGTGCTGGATTTCTATAGTATCATCATCATCATCATCATCATCATCATCATCATCATCATCATCATCATCATCATCATCATCATCATCATCATCATCATCATCATCATCAGTCAGCAAAGTGCAGATCCTGCCTAAAACTTATTTGTCTTAAATCTCTTACACCACATTTCAAATCTTACATTTCCATGCAGCTCTTATAAAGACTATGCTTCTCTAGGGTTCTGGAGCCGAAACACAAACTCTTCTGTTAAAAGCTGCATGCTAACCAGAATCTTAACAAGTAGATTTGAAGCAAAACCATCATGGGACAAATTCACCTATCTTACTACTTTCTCCCCACTACAGTTAGCGTAGCTTCCATAGCCGTGCTTTCCAAAAACTTCAATAAAAGTTTCATTTCTATCTAGACTAGATTCTTCCATCTTCTAGAAACTATTCATTGATATGCTACATATTTGGACTACGCTTTCCCCATCAAAATACAATCTTTGCCATTGTTCTGTGGCAGAAGGCATGACCATGTGGACTCACTATCACTTCATATTCCTGTGATCTGATGCATTTGGGACTGGAGTTCATTATTTCACTGAGAAAATATTAACATGAATTCACATGCTTGTGTTCCTTCTCTCCAAAGGATTCTTCAGTGGAAAAAATAAAAGTTCCCTGTGAATATAATACTCTAAAGCAAATCCCACTTAAGGCTATTGAGCTTCACTTCTTTCTGGACTAGCAATATCTTAGGCCTTGCTTGCACTGGTTATAATTTCTGTGAAGTTGGTGCAATAGGTCCAATTTTTTTTCTTATCGATTCCGTGGTAGTTTGCACCAGCTCTGCTAAAACAACCTAAATTATCCTGACTGCTTCAGTGCAAATGACATACTTTTGGGGATTCAGAAAGGAATTTTTCATATCACAAAACTTCAGTTCTGGGAAAAAGTCACACAAACAAGTCTGTAAAAATTTAAGCTAAGTGTGAACAAACCCTCTGCTGAGTGGTTTCCATTTGGACATAAAACACTACTGTAGATTCATTTGTTTTTTTACATCTGAGGGCTGAAATTAACCACTAAAAAAAAGATGTTGAAAAATTCCCTCTGTATGAGGGAAATACTGCAACTAGTCAAGCACTATTTATTATTTACATAAAGCTGAAGGTCCTAAAAAAGCAAAGCTGTGTGGGCAGACCAAACACATAGCACATGATAGATCATTGTTGTACTTTCATTCTGCACTTGGCTCAACAATTAGAGGAGATATTCCAGAGTAAAGTACTGCTGGAATTATCGCTTGTTGCCCAGATGTTAACAGTATGTCAGCTGCTCTTGTGATGGTGTAAAATTCCAGGTAGTGTGCAACCACTGCCCTGCGCACATGCACAGCTGTGGTTTTCATCTAGCTTTGCCTCCCCCCCCCACACACATGGATGATGGTCATTCTCAAGATGGTGGATCACATGAGCAACCATTTAGATAGGTAAATCCTTTCCCTATATCTGTAATATCTGGATTGGGAATAGCAGGATATCACCCAACTATTCTCAGGTTAAGTTGGAATTACCAGACATGGCAACCCTAGCATAGCCCAGACAATCCTAGGCCTTACATTCTGTCTGGATGCAGCCACAGTTGATAGCAAAATGGCCTTGAGTGGAGCAGACTGCTCCTGCATTAGGACACAGCCAAGTGTGTTGACGTAGGTCTACTGCAGGGTGCCTTATATATAACTGATACCTGGATGCAGCCTTCATCTTTGAAAGCCCTTCCCCTGCTTTTCCCCTGTCCACATTTATGAGACAAATGCATGTCAAATGAGTAGGTGTGCTCTTACCTGACAAGTTCCCCTGTTCCAAAACTGCAGTTAGTTGGCAACTGAGTAAAGCTGCTGTTATTTGTCTGATGAACTTTGACAGATGTCAGGACTGATTTCACTATTTTAATCATTCCTCCATTTTACATTTTGCCAGAGAGATTATGCCTTTCCTTCCCCGTTGTCTCTCTTCCATGCATGCACAGCTACGCAGAGCAGGTAAGGCCTGCTTTATTCCCCTTCTCCTAGTGAATTTGATGCCCCTTTTAGCTGTCACTACATGTTGGTAACTCAGCACCTACTGAAATTCATATGGACTCCACTGCAGGAACTATGGGCGTGTCCCCGTGCATTTTAGATTTGGTCCGATTTCTGTGGACCAAATTGCCCAAACCAGGGTCACATTTGGTACTGGGAAAAACAGGTTTGGGCACAGTTTGGGGGTTTGGCATGCATTGCTTTACGAGCCGAGCCTGCACATGGGGACAGTCCCGGGCTGTTTGGAGAGGAGACTGGTGATCGCATCAGTGGGAAGTGGGGTTCCATGTCCTGTGCTTGCTGTTCCTGCCCTGTGCATTGGAGATCACAACTGCTGAGATTTTGGGGGAGTAAACGGCGCTAAAGCTGAAACGATGAGGGGGTCGAATGGCCTTCACTGCCCCACTAGACTCTTTTATACAAGTATTCCACCCCCATTTCCTGATTGCCGAGGCAGGCAGGATAATGGTTTGAATTTTCTCCGTTTTAAGGTTGCCGGGTGTTCTTGCAGTTCCCAGATGGAGCAGAGGTGCGCAAAACTGCTCAACTGCTCACCTGCTGCCAACCTCGTAGTGGCTTTCATTTTAAAAAATTATTATTTTTTCCGTTTGGTCCTGGCTTCTCTGTGCCACTAAGGGAGGGGGGGATGCAGCATTTGCAGCAGGCAGCAAAGAGGTGGGGTGATGTCAATCCGGCTTCCAATGAGGAGGGGGCAGAGAGGAGATGGCACTGCTCCCCCGTGTTGGGGTTTGGTGTGGTATGCATGGGGACGGCTGAATCTGCACCCAACCCACATTACTGGGAATGGCATGGGGATGGGCAACATTCTATCTCAGTCCTGCACCTGGTCCAATGTGTGCCCAATCAGACCCAAACGGCTTGCATGGAGATACGGCCTACGATTTGCCTCACTTCCCTCACTACCTCCTGCTGATGTATTTGTTAAAGGGGAAAAATCTGCGGAGGGCGAAGCTAGAGTGACTGATCCTGCTTCTCAGATCAAAGGCAATGAAATTAAAGAAGGTTTTCAGACACCCTCCCCACCATCTTACAGGCTTCTTACAGGTCTAGAAGCATTATAAACATTGAAGCAGACTTACCTGATGGCGACATGTCTTCAGCAAAAAGCTCAGAAGAGAAAACGTGCAATGCCAAACTGTACCCTGAGTTACTCATATTATCTGCTATATAGCATTGTTGTCAGCTAGTGAAGTGATACAGGCACAGAGCAATTATTTGTGTATCTGACAGGTCCTGTTCCCACAGGGCAAGGTTAGTCCAAATTAATAGTCCCTGAGAACTGAATACACATTCTGGCTGTCCCATGTTACTGATAAAATAGACTAAATTTTAATTTCCTCGTTCCCACTGACAGTGGTTCCCATTCTTGGCATGGAGAAACAGTATCTTTTTCTCTCCTCTCCTCTTCAAGTTCCCCTCCTACTCAGCTCACTAATTGGATTTGCACCCACCCTTCACATCATGACTTAGCTGGGGGGTGGGAAGTTTTAGCTCTACACTTCTGCTCCACTACTATGAACAATTCCTATGATAGAAAGCATTCACTGGGGGCTGCTCCCCTCTTTGCACTACAGTGCAATAACGCAACAGTGTAAGTGCTGCTGGTTTGGGGCAGCTATATTTGCCCAGCTCCTTTTAATGCTGTTACACTGATTCCCAACTGCAAGGTTGGTTCTTCTCCCACTCATGCAGGGGCCTTGACTTTATTCTTAAAATGTCCAGAAGATCTAGACACTCAAATCCTTGAGTTCCAGAGTCTAAAGGATGTGAGTTTTTTAAAAAGTTCAGAAGATTTGGATACTCAAAACTCTGAATATTAGACCCTACAGGAATGCATGCTCTTAAACCTTCAGTTGTGTGTAAAGGACAAGGGAGGGAAGGTCAGGGGAAACTCAGAAAGCTTAGTTTCAAATTTTGCAAACTTTTATTTTGGGAGAGGAGTGTTTTACTCTGCATTTGTGTGAGAAGTGTTCCTTTTTTCAAAGTGTGGCTGGTGGAGAGAGAAGAAATGTTTTGGCTGCTGCTGCCTTGTGAATAGTGAGTGGGGGAACAGACATATCTTTATCTTTGCTATAACCATTTCTTGAGAGGTGTGCAATAGCAACTAGCCACCCTGGCAAATGGAGTCAGGTAACCGGAGAAGCTGCTCAGAATTTTAGCAAATTCTTGAGAACTTGAGTTACCCAGATAATGAACTCTTTTTTTAAAAAAAGCTATCAATAACCAACCACCAATCAATCGTACCTCCAACAGAGGAAAGAGTAGAGTTGGCATCCCACCCATGGAATGGTAGCCCTTCTCCCCACAAGACATGGAAAGTATGTGGATGACAGTCCACATACGGTAGCCAAGGCTGCGCCCAAACAGGTCCTATACTGCAAATGGAATGTGCATTCTCAATAGTTCCATCAGACAGGACAAATGAGTCTTTGTCACTGCTCAGTAGTATAATACTGTTACAGCGCATTTTCCTTATTGTGGGAGAAAGAACTTTTGCTGCACAGTATGCAGTTAGACCGCATTATCATGCAGATGCAGGTGGAATGATGAAAACTACAAACGAGAGGACGCTAAACCCGGAAGAACAGCTCAAAAACTGATTGGCTCTCTGAAGCCACATGACGGCATGCAGCATCTAAATTCTTGTTCCTCTGGTGGCTTCTCAAACAGAAAACCACTGAGGGTGAGTTCCCATGGTACTAATTTGTATCTCTATTGCCCCTCCACTGAAGTGGATGAAAGAAAAGCGGGTTCAATCCGGATTTAAGCGTTCCCAAGGGGGTAAGCAAAACACGCATTTAAAATGAACGGACCGTCCCCAAGGAAGCGTGTTTTGTTTACCCGCATCTTTTTCTCCCCGCCCCTCGCTGTTTCATTGGGTGATCGGGAGGAAGGAATTTCCAGCTGCCAAAACGCCTCCCCCCCAGCCAGCGATCCTGCGATCCTTTCCTTCAAAAAGACCAAAAGAAAAATTTAAAACTTCTCTGTTCATCTCCCCTGTTTGCGAAGACTGCAGCCGGCACTCTTTACAAGATCTCCACCCAGCCAGCTCTTTTACACTTTCACTTTTGCGGAAGCAATTCATCACAATGTATCTTTGCTGTTTCTCTTTGGGATTGGAAAGAGAAACAGCAAAGAGAAAATGCCTGCCTAGATCACTGTTTGCATAGATCGCTGGCTGGATGACAGGCAAAAGAGAGACAGAGAGAGAGAGATGATCTCTCCTGCCGGCAATTCCCACCTGGGAGAGAATCCCCACCCCTTTTGCCATGGAGCGATCCCATGGAAAATGTTGCGCTGAAAACCCACGTCTTCCAGAAAGTACTGCTTTAAACAGGTATTTTTTTAAAGCGGGTTTTCCCCATTAGCAGTGCTGGAAACCCGGATTAGAGCCGTGCATGGGACCGCTCCGTGGCAAAAGAAGATTTTCAGCAGACTTATTATTGCATGGGAATGCAGCCTGAGTTAATTTTTATTTGGGATAATCTGCAGAAAGTGATATAGCTTGTTCATCTGACTGCAACACTCATGTGCTAAAATGTGTTCTTGGTTTAACCACTGGGTGAACTCCTGTTCAACTCAGGAAAGAGAGAAAATTCCTAGACCTGCTAAATGACTGATCCATGGAGCAAATGGTCATGGAACTAACCAGGCGAAATGCAGTCCTGGACTTGATCTTAAGTAACCCTCAGGACCTGGTAAAGGACGTCACTGTAGCTGATCCAATTGGGAACAGTGACCACAATGCAATAACCTTCAACTTAAATACAGGGAGTAAGTTCTTAATAAAGTCTAACACAGAGGCCTTAAACTTTCATAAGGGAAACTTCCCCAAAATGAGGAAATTAGTAAAAAGGAAATTAAGAACATAGAGGAGCCCTGCTGGATCAGGCCACAGCCCATCCAGTCCAGCATCCCATCACACACATGCTGGACTAGACGGGCTGTGGCCTGAACCAGCAGGGCTCCTCTTATGTTCCTATTGATTTAGCAGCTACTCTTCAATTCTAGTAATGTGTTTGAAGAAGGGTTCAATCAAAAGTGAAAGATGGTTAGAGGTCAAGGAGTGCCAGGTGATCTCCCTACACTCCTGACTCCCTTTGATGGAGCACAGAGGCACCTAACTGCCACGCCTCCACCACTGTCACCCCACCAGCCTGTCCACTCTGCCACTGTAAACACCTGACCTTACTGAGGCAAACCCTGTCCAGGCCCATGTGCACTGCCATAGCTGTGCCGTGACTGACTTGCTGCCTTCACATACATGTATAAATCAAATGGACCCATGCCTTCTCAGTCCCTCCCTTGCACGCTGAAAGCAGCAGCAGCACAGGACCAAGGACAGGTACGTGCACAGAGAGTCAGACATCCAGCCACTTCCTTCAGCAAGTGAGGGACAGAGTGACAAACCACGGGTTCATTTGATCTTATACATGCACGTGTGGGAAGTGAGTCTGCAGTGGTACAGCTGCAGCAGTACACGTGAATCTGGTTGGGGTTTGCCTCTGTCCTAAGCAATAGAGGTGATGGCAGTGGTGAGAGGGAGGGATGGGGGATGGGAAGACAGACAAGGGGCAGCAGACACTCTAAACACCTTGATTGGAAGCTGCTTTGTGCATATACCTATTCAGTTCACACACTGGTTGGCAAAATATCCCAGAATAATGTATTGTCCTGAGGAGCAACTTGCAGGGGTTGGTCAGTTAAACTTACTGGCATATATCTGGCAGTTGCATTTTTCAGCCGCCCCTGTGTGGAATTTAATGTACGAACATACCATCAAGGTAGCATTTCTTAAGCTCCAGTCATTCATGTATACATCTTCACAATTCTTGCCATACCCAAGAAATCACCTAATTTCTTAAATATACTTATGAAAATAATAATTCTGCATCCTTGTACCACCTAAAATCATCTTGGGTATCACCAGTGATACCTGTACCACACTTTGAGAAACAACTGCACCAGAGCGTCATTGCTGCAGTGCTGAGATCAATATAATCAAACAACAGCAACATTTTTTTCCACATTCCACGAGAGATTATAAAGTTTGAATGAGGCTTTGGAGCCAAACATGAAAAATGCTGAAATAACATTTGCTAATAAAAAACACTGGCTCATTCACCCTTCACATCTGTAGTGTAAGCATCGCACAAATTGCCAATGACATTCACATTTCATTGTGTACCGTTTGTGCAGTGACATTCACATTTAAATTCAGTTTCTACTTTGCACAGTTTACTTTTACTGCAAAGGGCTTCTGAAGAGCCTCCTTTGTGTGATTCAACATATTTTTTTAGGTTGGTAGACTACACAGCTCAGATAAAGGGGGTTTAGCAAGGTCACTTTTGGATAAGTACAAACATGGCCTTGGATAAATTACACTGGGGAGTCTAAAAAAATCCTAATGAAAACTACCCTGGTGGAGTTGCCAGGAAAAAAAATAACAAAGCTGTACCACAGCAATGAATTTTAATTTGTATATAATATTATTAACATTAAAAGTGTCCCTGTTCCTGCACACACCATGTTGTCTTTTTAGATTGTAAGCCTGAGGGCAGGGACCTGTCTAAGATTAATATAATATTGTAACCCGCCCTGAGACCTCCAGGTATAGGGTGGAATAGAACTACAAACAAACAAACAAATAAATAATGGTGTCAAATGATAAGACCCCCCATCATGTAACCTAGACAAGCAGCACTATTTCAGATCCTTGGAAGGAGGACTGAATTTCCACAGGTAGATCTAGATGTGGTGACATGGCCAGACCAAAGTTGGAAGGTAGTGCAGTCACTGATGGAGCCAGCACTGTGATCCTCATTTCACAAGGACAAACACTATGGAGGAAGCATGGAACAAGGAAAACTTGACATTGTCAGAGTGGAAATGAAGTGCATCCAGTTTGGGTATCTTAGGAATAAGTGAGTTCAGGTGGGCCAGTATACAGCATTTAGATGACCATACAATAAAATATTCAGGTTAATAGGTTGCTGGAATATATGAAATAGATATAAGTAAATGTAGCTGCTATGGATGTGTAAGGAATTTTAGGGAACAAAGATGTGCTTGCAAAGAATCATAATACAGCCTTGTAAATTTTAGGTAACAATTTAGCCTTGTTAATTTTAAGGAACAAAGCTGTGCTTGGAAATAAATCAGATAATATTTAGTCTTGCTAACCAATTAGGGAGAAACTTTGTGCGTATACTTATCTCTGCTAGTTTTAGGGAGTAGAAGTTGCTTTTGCAAAGGCCTGATAGTATTCAAGCTCAAGGTCTGATAATGAGGAGCTTGTTGCCAATCAAAGGGGGAACTGGTTTTGGTCAGTTAGTTGACCGCTCCTTGAACTGGAACCTGCCTTGCTGGAAAATGCGACTGCGTAATAGAGTAATACATATTAAAATCTCCTCCTTTCTCTGAATAAATTAGATGCAAATTAGCTAGGGGAGGCGTTTCGGGTAGGCTGTAATCCAAAGTCTCTCCTGAACCAATAGAGACTTTGGGAGGGAATTTTCGGTCGGGATAGGGTTTAAAAGATCTATTTCATTGTGTAAACCTTTGAGTTGGTTGGAAGGTGTAAACCCAAAGACCAGCTCCCTTTTCTTTTATTGCAATAAAACAGAAGAACAAAGGAATTCATTCGTCTTCAGCTTGTTATTTACCATTCTTGCCCGGCTGGATGGAAGAAAAGTTGATAGAGCAACGATTTTTCCTGACAGATGCAATGGAAGAAATGACAGAAAAATTCTACCACAAACTGTAGGAGGTGGTAGGTGGTGATCAGAAAATAAAAATAGAAGAAATGAAGGAACCTGGAATAACAGAATTGATGGGAGATACATAATAATGCAGATAAGAAGTTAACTGAGTTTTCTGAAGAGAACTCCTGACTTATTGCTGATATCTGCCTCAAATAAAGTCTACATAGATGTCACTGGAAGAAATCAAATAAACTGCAGGAAATAGAAGATAGAGAAAGGCAATTCAATCATCCAAGATGTGTCTGGGTGCAGACTGTGAAAGAAATAATGAATTATTGGTGTCAAAACTATGTATTAAATTTAGAAAATTAACCAGAGCAGGAGCGCCTACAAAATATGATCTGAAGACCATGCAATCATACAACAAAATCAAAGTAATAAACACATGTATTGATTTCAGTATATGCAGAAGAAGTTATGGGAAGAGATGAGATACTGTGAAGCAAAATAAAATATTCCCAAAATTTTAAAAGACCCAAGTGGAAGTTTTTTTGATTGTCAAAGAAAGATGGAAGATAAAACTTTTTTTAGGAAACAAGCAGGATATCTAATGAATGGAGACTTCCAACATAAAAAAAGAAAGGACAAGGAACTCACTTACAATTAAGATATCAGGGATTGATAGGAATACTTAAGAAAAACTCAGAAGAGATCTTATAGAAGAGCAGAAGAGTTGACTTTTCTCACCCCACTTTCTCATCCACTTAAGGGACTCAAAGTGGTTGGCAAAGCTTTCTGTTCTTCTCCCCACAACAGACACCCTGTGAGTTGGGTGGGGTTGTGTGAGCTCAGAAAGAGAGCTGTGACTAGTCCAAGTTCACCCAGCTGGCTTCATGGAGGAGTGTGAAATCAAGTCCAGTGACTTTGAGATATGAGTCCAGTACTCTGACCCCAAGACCAAACTGGCTAGAGGGTCACATAAAGACTAAACTGAAACCCTTTCCAATAACAGGAACATTTGCAGAGAGGGAATATATTCAGGAACTGGTCCCAGGTGTCAGACAGGAATAAATGAAATATCCAATGAACTCTTTAAACCTTTGGAAGAAAAGTCAATACAATTTCTAACATCTGTATGTCAGCAAATATGAAAAAAAAGAAAAAGGGTTTTGAAGTCTAAAGCAGTGTTTTTCAAACTTTCAATAACTGTGTACGTTTTCTGAGGCAAATATTATTTTGGGACAGTGATAATAATATTACTTAGTCTAATTAATTGTCTTCTGCAGTTATTTTTTTTTAAACTATGATAAAGTAAAATACTGTAAAAAATTGTGCCATACACCATCTGGCATTTTCTTTTTTGATTCTCAGGATTGCTAGGTCTCAGATTTTATTCCAATTTTTATTGTTTATTACCAATTAGATCCTTTCCTTAATAAAATTGTAAGGTTCAATTTGTGTTTAATGAAGTGAAATTAAATTTTTACATATATTTCTTGTCCAACCTAACTCCAATGAAATTGGAAGGAGAAAGAACAAACTCTATCCAGGTACTTCTTGCCTACCTATGATAGGGGCCATTCCAGACAATACATAGCAGATCATACTACTGAAGCCTCAGTTTTTCTCCTATTGATCAGTCATGTGAAAATTCCTGTGCTGCCTTGCAGCTGCGTTCTCTTGTTCTAAAGTGTTGTTTAGGATTTACATGGAACTGCCAGCCTCTCTGACATTCTGCTTAATTGCCAAGACAGACTGTGCTCACGCCTATCCTGGAGGGGCATCATCCTGTGCCAATCATGTCCTTTTTCAACTCTTCTCACCCTCATCTTCTCAGTCAGGGCCTTGTTATGTGTTTTGTCAGTGCGCATACCATCTCACCAGGAGCTGGTGATCCTGGTATTTCAAAGGGGTGGCAAATTCCTCATGTAGTTGCCTTGCCTCCACAGACCCACTCCTGGCAGAAGTCCCTTCTCAGAACATGTTGTGCTATTTTTAAAAGTCAGGATAGCTTTGACCATCACTCAAGGCCAGTTGTGACTTGTGGTTAGGATGCCAGACTCTTATCTGTGAAACACTGGGTTTGAGTCTGCACTCTTCCATTAAGCCAGCCCCCACCCACCTCACAGAGGAAAAGAATACAAAGCTTTGTCAGCCACTTTGAGTCCCCTTGAATGGACTCTTCATCATCAAGATTCATCATCTGCCTCTTCTTCATCATCAAGACTCATTTTCATGCCATTCAGTGCATCTGGGGCAAAGTGAGGATGGCTCCTTCTCTCCTTACCTAATCTCTCTGGAACCTGACTGGCATCCTGAGGATGTGGAAAGGCTCCCAGCCATCACATCATTGGATTCAAGCTTTCTGGGGTTAATGGGGTCTACTTAAGCATCTGCTTCTGTTCAGGCTACACAAAGCATGGAGACAGTGACCTTCCTCAGTAACCAGCAACTGATAGGACTAGGGGAGGCATCTGGGAAATGTGCAGGATCCCATCCTGTTGTCCCAGAGTTCTTTAAATGGATGAAGTCTGTCACCCAAGGGGACATTCAAAAAGAGAAAAATATATAAGAGGTGTTCTTTCCTTTCTCTCTTGCTTGTCATTTTCATTCTCCTCAACTTCTTTTATTTCTCCAAGAAGTGAGAGAATAAGTCTAAGATGCAGAAAGCTAAATATCACTTTCACCATCAGAATGGGGTTAAAATTAAGAATCTTTAGATGGGTTCTCATCCCACTTCCGATGCTCATCAAGCAGAATCCATTTCTAGTCCAACAGTCTCAGTTTTGCTCTAAGGCCATTCTTCTATGGAAGAGATTCAACCCAAGCTTTGACAGGCATGTTAGGTAGGCTCTAATTAGTGAGGAGGGGGAGCTCCTGCAATTTCCTTCACCCCTCATCTAATTCAGTTCTGAATTAGTTTTGGCACTCTTTAGGATGAGGTTCTCAGAATGTTAAAACTTACAATCAGTGCACAATATACTGGCAGACCTTTCCACTGGGCCAAACAATTTGATGTTGACGGCTCAAATAAAGATAAGATTGTTTCAATTCCTGAGGCATTGCTAAATATACTTCTGAAGGAGTGGAAATTCACTAGTAACACAAGGGCCCCTTCAATTATTCCTAATAGCTTCGTCAGCTGTCCTAATACAGAGCCAAGTCTCTGGAAAGTCCCTTCTAAGGTCTCACCAGTGTCAGGTTTAGTCTTGAATTCAGTGGTACCAGAGGAAGGAGGGGTGACTTTGAAAGATATACTGGACATGAAAGCAGACCTTGTGCTTTCTTTCTCAAAATTCATACCTCCTAGATCCAACCTTTCTAGATAGTTACAGATTCTCACTCCTTAGGATGCGCAGCTTAAGGTCTTCTGTCTCAAGTGGAAAGCCATTTTCCAGAAAAAAGTAATTGGCACTACATTAGCCGACAAGAGATAGTCCACTTAGTGTGCGTGTAACACCTAGTGGAAGGCATTTTCCTGATGCTGCTGCTGCCTTTTTGACATAGACCCTTTCCACTTGAACATTTCTCAACTTTTGAGCTTTTTGTAAGGTGATCTGGAGAAAGGCATGAGTAGCACTATTTGTTGGCACGCTGTAACCCCACCAATGAAGGGCCTTGTAATGGCAATAAGGATGTATGGAGCAAGTGGTTAAGTTCCTTGCTTTATGTATCTTTTCACGTGTAAGGGAGAAGTGCTGAATGGCACCAGGACCATTAGGGAAAGCACCCAACATTCCTTGGTATTACTTCAATTTTTGCCCTAGTGGAGGTAACAGGGTCTTTAGTGCCACTTTTTTTTTGTTATTGTTCTATTTGCAGGGTTGTGCAGCAGCACACTTCAGCAATGATTTTGCCTATCAGTTTTTAGTTTTGCAGTTGTATCACAAAATACTTTGAGATAGTTTTTTTGAGGAACAAGATAGAAGACAGTGGAGGAAAGCTGCTGATGATCAACAGCTTGTGTAAGCTGTTACAATTTATTACAATGGTAGAGGCAACTTTCAGACAGGGTGTGATAGGGAGAAGAGGAACCCCTTGTGTGTTAGTGACAGGTACTTTAACTATTCTGGTCTGGTCTCTCCTAATCTAAAAATCGTGTAGATTTCAACTGTAATTCGTTTTGAAGTAGGAGGAAATGCTTGCATTTGGTAGAACCTAAGCTGCAATAGATTCCTCTTAAAATTAGTAGGTTTATCCTTACCTTTTAAGAAAAACAATCTATTAATAGAAAAGTATCATGATGTACATCCTCCAGCCATTTAAAATTCTTACTCGTCCACTTTTTAGTAGTGAAGAATTGTTTACTCAGCACCGTTCTTTGACTGTACAGACTACTTGAATGTCAGTTCATCTTCCCTCACAGCAAAGAAAAGGTGTTGGAAGGGGAAATGTGTGCTTAATAAGTATGTGTGAAAAAAAACCTTAAAAGAATGTTCTGAGCAACATTCCACTTTTGTGTAAAAGTTTGTACTTACAAACAGTGATGGCCCTATGGATTTTAGAAAGACGGCAGGCAACACAATCTTATCCCTTGAGCGATCAACAGAGTAACAATTTCTCGATGGTTGAAAGGACTGTCTACACTCACCTCAAAAATGATGCTCCAGAATGATTCTGGGGAAAAGCCAAGTGTACCAGTACAGCACCTTCAATATGTCACCAAAATCCAACATCAAAACTGACGCACCTTGTCTGTAACAATATCAAACCTCACAAAATGTGCCATGTTTATTCAAGCAGTGGAGGGTAGCAGTATGTTTAATGGTGTGTATCCTCCATGTACATTTTGTCCCCCGCTCCTGAAAACAGTATAACTTTGAAGTTAATATATACAGATTTGATAAAAGTTCAGGATAGTCTAGAACAGGTTTTGATTATAAATTTAAAGTCCTGAATGACTTTGTCTCTCAATATCTGAAGGAATGCCTTCTTCTATATAAACCTGCTTGAGTATTAAGATCATAAGGTGAAGACCTTCTTCTAGTACCATTTCTTTCAGATATGTAAGGTGTGGTGACACGTGAAATGGCCTTTTCCATGGAGCATTCTGGAGCAGCCTCCCTCTGGAGGTATGTCTTTCAGTGCCTGATTGAAACATATCTCTTCACCCAGGCCTTTGATGCCAGGTTCTTCTAAGTCAGTGGTTCTCAACCTTCCTAATGCCGTGACCCCTTAATGGAGTTCCTCATGTTGTGGAGACCCCCAACCACGAGAGCGGAGCAGCTGGGATGTGGGAAGGAAGGGTGGTGGGAGACTCATCGCGACCCCTCTGAAAAGGTAGTTCGACCCCCAAAGGCGTCCCGACCCCCAGGTTGAGAACCACTGTTCTAAGTGTTGTCTTGCCAGAGAGGAAGGGAAAGGGGGATTATTTTTTAACACATGTTTACACTGTTGTAAGGTTTTTATGTTTTATTATTGTGACCTACCTTGGAACCTTTAGATGAATGGGATATAAATGCTCCAATAAATAAATAAATACATTGATTATAAATACAAAAGAAAAAGGAAAGAGTACTGGTGGGGGCAACAGGATCACGGCTGAAGACCAGGGGAAGTTTGATCATAGCACAATTCTACCTTCTCCAAGGGCCAGTTCCCACTAGGGCTTTTTTGAGTGTTCAAAACGGTTTCAAAAAACTCTGTCTGCACTGAAAAGTGGCTTTTCGTATTAAAAAGAGGAGTAAAATTGATAAAACAAATTAAATAAAACACCCCTTTAAACAACTCTTTCTCCTTTTTTTAATGGAACAGTTTATGGGTCATTCCCACTTGGATCAGAGTGTTTTGAAACCGTGTTTAAGCAGAAGCCCACCTGCCCACCCATCTGCCTGCCCGCTGCTGCCTTCCTTGCCCAGGTGCTTGCCTGGCTGCCTGCTATTTCAGAGGCTGCTTCATCCCCGCCATTGTGGCTGCTGCTGGCCGCCGCCGCCGCCGCCCTGCTCACTCACTCTGCTTCCTGCCAAGCAGCTCTGGTGCTCCTGAGGCATAGGGTGGAGGAATGGGAAATGGCCGAGTGAGCAAGCGAGCTGCCCCTCCCTTTCAGGTGCTGCTGCTGCTACTGTGCCACCACCATGCTCTGCTTTAAAGTGGAATTAAGAAAAACAAATGGGAACGCAAATAATGCGTGTTTGCATCTGTATTTTTTAAAAAATCTGCTTTAACGGAGCTAAGTGGGAATTCACCCCAAATGTGTTTTTCTCTGTTCACAGAAGCAGAATAACCAAGGCATTATTTTGTCTTGCAAAACTTTTGATTACATCACATGTTTTGATGCAGAGGGTGATCTGATGCCATATTTTGAATTGTCAGATATTATTCAGAATTCTAGGGAAGACGGACCATTTGAACCTTTCTTCTAAATAATCTCAGATGTATTGCTTCCTAGTCATCATTATTTCCCTGAAGCATTTCATCTTTCATTGCTCTTGCTAGAACCACACCATCCATCTTCCTGGGTTCCCGCTCCCCGAATCACACAGCAGCATGACAAATAAAAGTTTTCTACTTATTCCCCCTCTGACAAAGCTAGCAAAACAAATTTATTCTCTTACCACTGCTCAAAGAGTGACAAATCCAAAAGCCTTTTTCCATTCAAGTGGACATGCAGATTTCAATATCAGTGCCATGAAACAGCAACAAACCCCCAATGGTTGAGCACATAGCTGAAAGGGACTTTGGGAAACACACAAGGAAGATGTTGTAGGAGAAGCTTTTGGTTGCTAATGATGAGTCATGGAGCAGAAGAAAAGGAGGAAGATGATGTAGTTTATGGATCAGAGGCTGATAGGTAAAGGGTGTGGAGATATGAAAGAGTAGAAGGGAGATGCTTCTAATAAATTTATACTGCATTGACAGAGAAGGAGGCGTAAAGCAGCAGAAAGAAGGGGGCAAAGAAAAAAGTTAGTTGCTATTAATTTGTCATTCACTAAGAATAGCGATCTACTTCCCCTTAGGCCATGTTTCTTTTAAGGAATACACCACTATGGAGGCCGTAGCACTGAAAAGGCATGGGTTTCTGTTTTAAGTTATTCAAAGTGATTAGAAGAATCATTAAAAGGTAAAAAAAAACTTTTCTTGGTAGCTGGAAGGGCATGAGTGAGCAATTGTGACAGCAGAATCAACTGCAACTTATTGGTGGGAGTAATTTGGTATATGACCCTAACAAGTCCTACTCTCACACAGATGTAGTCCTATCTATGCATGTTGTAATTTAGCTGATCTGAGTATACAGAAGAGAAAATAAATTAGTCTTGCATTTCTAAATGCTGGTTAAATAGCACTTCTACTGAAGAATAGCATTGTCTGTTGGGCATTAACGTTTAGACCAGTAAACTAGATAAAGGCCAACATTAACTCCATGCAGGTCAATATTATAAAAATTCATCGCTGTGCAATTCATCCATGCAGTATGTATGAAAGTAATTTGGGTTTTCAACCAATTAAAAAAACAACAGAGTTACATTTTCATCACAAGGTTTACCTAATTTCCAAATGGATGATATCTTAGAGTTAAGCCCAATAGGATTTGCAAAACATGTACTATCAGGTTCATTCCCAATTTTCATACGTTTCCAAGTGTGAGCATGAGATAGTTTTACATCCAAAAGTAGGACTGGGGGCCATGCTCAGGTTGTTCAAAAGTCTCACACACAATGGCTGTGGTCATACTTTGCTGTAATAGTCCATTCTATTAAGAAACATGAATTAAAAAGCACTAACTCCAGCTACACCCAATACCTGATAATCCTTCCTCAGTTTGTCTCACTATGATCACATCTTTCTGTTCCTGTCTTGAGATTCCTTTACAAGACTTTTTTTAGATCTCCAACCCTCTCCACCCACACAATTTCTCCTGCACTCTGATAGGATAAAAGACCTGTGACTCAACAGCGTGTAATCACACACTGGGCAGAAGGGAAGGCATATTCATTCAGTATCCACCCACTATGGTACAGTTCAGCCTCTTTAATCCTCTTCCTCAATTACACACAAAAAATGAAAATGGATTAACACTGTATAACAGCTTGAAACCTGAAAAAACAGGACTCAGGAAACTATGACTGAAGGGAGGAAAGTCCACAGATAAAACAGGTTGCACTAAAAAGATGTGAGTGGTGGAGCCAAAGATGGACTGAAGAAGATTAAAGTGAAGGTGTGACCACAGCCAAGGGTATGATAGTCATGTACTGCTTTCAACCAAGCCTGGGACTCCTGTGTTACCTCACAGTGACTCTGACCATCAAGAAGGATTATTGTTCAAAATCCAGTATATATAATTTTGGTATATATAATTTTGCACTTCAGCTATTGTACTCAATGGAGTGAAAGGAACAACCATATGCATACAACTTGAAAGAGCAATATCGATTTTATTCTTACGGAAAATAGCACGTAAATACAGTTGGACCCCTGTATCCACTGGGGATATGTTCTGGCTCCTACTGTAGTTACTTGAAACCGTGGATAATCATGAACAGGTACTCCAGTGGAAGTGTTTTTATAGCCTCTGGAAGGCCCATTTTGGCTTCTGGAGAGCACTGGAATAGGCGCCTCATGCCCACCTACCAGACGCCTCACACCCATCTACCATGCACCCCGTTACATTTTGGGACGGGTTCTGGTGGCATCACATGGCTATTCCAATGCTCTATGGAGGCTGAAATAGGCCTTCTGGTTCTGGGTGCTTTTGCCTTATGGCGTCCTTGAGGTGTTGTTGGAGGGCTGATACAGTAACTGTGGTTAACTGAAACTGAGGTTACCAAATCAGTGGATATGGGGTCCAACTATATGGAGATTCCTGTGATATGGGACTAATCCGTTTTTTAAAAGTGCCAATCAGGCTGGTAGTTTTAAGTGCATTATGATAAACATGGAATTCTTAGCTCAGATCAAGTCTGTATAAAGCAATACCAGAGTCAGGCTAAGGGAGGTGTTATTGACATGAACCCTGTTGTGTGTCTGCTTTCTTAAATTTCAAAATAGCTGGCATGGAGGATGCTACAGCAAGCTCAGACCAGAGCTTGTGAGTGAAAGACAGCGGGCCTTTCCTTCCCATTGGCAATCTCCGGCAGGGAAAGGTGACACACCCTATCAGAACTATATATAAAAAAGAAAAATCTTAGAACTATATCTACCACTCTGTTCCCTTGCACCAAGATTTTTTATTGTTTGAAAAGGAAACAACCCAGAGGAAAGAGGAATGGAATTTAGCCTCAGCCACAGTCTTAGCCACCTGATCAGGGAAGAAACACATTTCTTATTATTTTTAAATACTGGGGGAAAAAAATAGTGCAGAGATGTGACCTGAGTTTCAAAATATTTTACTAACTCTTTTCAGTACCTTTTTATGATAGTGTTACATTTAATTCTCTAAATCATCTTCTGATCCTCACTATAGACTATTATATTTGTGTGAGATTAAAGAAGACCTGGATTTATCTGGCTGATTTCCTAACAACCTTTTAGTCTGATATATGAGGATGGAATTAAAAAAAATACGTCTCTGTAATATGCTATAAATGAGGCCCTTTCCGCCATTGGGAAGATTAGTGAAGACCACAGTGGACACTTTTGAGTCCAAATATTGTTCAGTAAATACAGCTCATGTAGGCAGATAGATTTCGCCATGGTGGATTTTGCATCAGACTAAGTACATGTGAGGAAAGTGCTCAGTGTGCATGCAATCCGATGGCTCAAAGCCTGGAAGCAACATATTAGATCAATATATCATTGACTAACTCTGTAGTGTTCCTTATTCTAGAACCCCCAAAACTTGATTACATATCAAATCTGCTGTTGCTGCAGCCTGTTTCAGCATTACACTGTAGGGGACTAGGTTTAAATGTTGATTTAGATGTTGTATAATAGAACTAAGGCTGCACACACACACGTTTAGAAAAGCACCTCCAAGGTAGCTTAGCAATGGATGCGTGTAGATGGTGGTGTTCCTATCTTACCTCTTAGCCACATTAAAGGTCAGAGAATGCACTTTGCAAGGGCATTTTCTGTACTTTAATAAAGATTTTTTCCCACAAGGAAAGTGCAGGTAATAGTGAATTCTGTCACTGATTCTTTTCCCTCTATAAAATGCAGTCCAAAAGTTATTTCAGTTTCCTTCAGCGTGATTCTTTGATCTCTCTTGCCCTTCCGGCTTTATTATTTTCAATTTATTTGTGCTGCCTATATAGGTTGTGCAGTTTTAGAAAATCACAGCTATTGAGGTCAACTATGGGTAGTAAGGGGAAAAGGAAGTAAAAGACTTTTAAAAAATGCCACTTCTGCTAGAGGCAGAAGCATGTACTAGTGGGCACTTTTGAAGGGTGAATTTGAGTTGGAATGTGCACCTTGGTCATGTTGCTTACCAATCCCACATTTACTGGCCATAATGGAGTCTCTGAAACATGAAACGCTAATGATACTGAATGAACACACTGTTAAGTGCTTAAGAAATTGAACTGGGAAGAAAGGGAAAGAAATGTACAAAAATTATAGGATTGTCTTATTTTGTTCTTGAAAAAAATACTTTAAAAATATGCTAGCTTGAAATAGTTCTTGATTATTTCTTTGAAAATTATTCTACCTTATAAGCAACACGGGCTGGGCATTTCTTCCCTAGCCCCAGGGGTGGAGACATGTGTCTCAGCATCTCATACATGTCCATGAAAGTCATCCGGCCCCTGGGAGCAAAATATTGAAAATAAAAACAATAATAATAATAATAATAATAATAAAAGGAAAAATACATGGAAAAAATAGGAGAGACAGAAACAGAGAGATGCAAAGAAGATAAAAAAAATATTGGAAACCAATTGGAAAAGAAAAAAAAACAGAAGAAAAAATGTAAAGATTATTGTGCTGCTTGTCAGCAAAGAGTCTGAATATGCTTGATCTTCACGGATGACTGGGAGAGAATGGCTTCTCAAACTCTGGCTGTGATCCAGCAAAAGGCTTAAGTACCAGCTCTATATTTTTAGTATCCCCTTTGCACAAGGGACAGATTTAACCTGAGCAGGAGCCTCCATCGTTTTTGTTCAGTCTGAGGTCACCCTGCTGACCACAGTCCCTCAAGGGCTTACTGGGCCAAGAAATACAGAGCCAGATCTTCTTAGTAATGAGGAGCCGTAGAAAGAAGAAAAGAAAAAGACAGATTGAGATGAGAAAGCCCCTTTTTGCCAATGTGGGACAAGGGCAGACTACAGGGAGAAGTGAAAGGAAAGAAAGGGTGGAGAAAGGTGGGGAGGAAGGGAAATGAGAGAGGTATAAATGGAGTCTCTGTCCTCCCCAAATGAAATATTAATGTGCAGAGGGTGGTGGAACTGGGTGATAGATAGATAGATAGATAGATAGATAGATAGATAGATAGGTAGATAGGTAGATAGGTAGATAGATAGATAGGTAGATAGATAGATAGATAGGTAGATAGAGACTCATAGAACCCTCCAGGCCTAGCTCCAGCTAACAGCAAGCAGAGATGGTTCAAGGTCAACTGGTATGCTCCATGCGTTACTGGTCTGGGTGGTAGCATCATTTCACGCATTCTGTTGGCTAAGTACATTACTCAATTACTTTTAAAAGTGCAATATATATAGATAGGTATGTGTACAGATATATATATAGAAATATATATATGAAATATATATATTAAAGAAACCATAAGCAACATTCATTCCGTTGATGCTAGCAGGTTTTAGTGTAAGTCAAACCTTGCAAGCAACCCTATGAGGGCATTTCTTGCCTAAGCCCAGGGGGGGAGATATTACACGTAATAAACTGTACATATCCTTATAATGAATTCGGCCACTGCAAGAAGAATACATGGGGGTTAGTGCAGACGCTACAGGGCAAAAGAAACACATACATTTGTCATGTACACACAAAACATAGCAGGGCAGCTGGCTAGAGACCTTCAATCCAGCCATACCACTTCCCGCAGGTATTACATGGAGAAGCTACTCATTACTTTAGGCCGTAATGGGAGGAATTAGGCCTCTTAGAGCTTTGCAGACCAGGTGGCACCGCAGCTCTATATACTTGTGAATTAACATTAAGGGAAAAGAAAGTAACACAAGTATGTGCTTTATACAATACGGCCACATTGTGTGTTGCCAGAGATGGTCAGTCTGACTATTTCAAGTTCAGCGTGCGTGTTTCTTCCACTAATTGCCACATTCCCAAATGCCAGAATGGACCATGTGGATTGAAACTTTGTGCCAGAGACATGGGGAGGCCTAGGATTCAAAATGATTTTCTTTCTTTCTTTTTCTCTGGGGTTAATAAAATGAACAGAAACCAGTGCTCAGGCAGGGGCAGAATCGGATATCCTGCCCCTGAATGGCACTGGTTCTCTCATGGACACTCCCTCAGCTGGGCTTGGCAGGGTTTGCCAGTTAGGGCTGGCAGCGTAAACAAACACATTAAACCTGGACATTCATTCTTCATAGGGCAAGGGGTTACAATACCAAGAGAACTCTGGGTGGACGTCCTGCTAGATGCCAGTTATTGCAACTCTGCTGACTGTGAGAATGGCAGTGGCAGAGTGCCTGGCCTCTTCTCAAGCACAACGTAAATGAATTATTACCACAGCATTACATGCCAGAAAAGAAGGCCAGGCTCTAGCAGGTACGCACCCACAGACAGAGACATACACACTCACACACACACATATACCTTCATACCTCTACACACCAATTCAATATTAGAATAATGTTATCTGTTGCTAACAGAGCTATTTTGGGGTGCGTGCACTGAACAATACATATTGCCTTTGGGTTTTATGGTGGCATCATAGCCCGTACTGCAGTAACCACCTTTTTTTCTGGTGCAGATGGCATTAACTTGGCATTAAACTTGAAGCATAGCCGCTATAAAAGCTCCATTGAGACTATAAATGCTTGGCTCAAATGTTGCTGGTAACAGGGACTATGCTAAGCAAAATGAGGAAATGGCAACAGGTCTCCCTAAGCACAAGGGGGCACATTTTATGCCCAGTTGGACATATAGAATATGTGTGTTTTTGTGACTTGAAAGAATCCAGCTGCAAAAACCTAAAATTAAAAGAGGAAATGTTAATCAGCAATATACCCCAACATCTGCATCTTCCAGATTGTTATTCCTAATGAGATCCACATAAAATAGCAGGGATACTCAACTGCAGCCCTCCGGATGTTCCTGGATTACAACTCCTATCACTCTTTTCCCACTGGTTAAACTGGCCAGGGCTGATAGGAGTTGTAGTTCTGGACCATTTGGAGATTTGTAATTGAGCAGCCAAGCCTACAGGAATAAAAGCAGCAACTGGAGTTGCCAACAACCATAGATTCACACAGTTACATTGGGTGACACACAATGGAGTCGCTGGGTCTAGTCTCTATATCAGATCTGCCTTTCCCTCACATTGTAATAGATATGGAATATAACCCTTTCTCTTAGCTTTGTTAAAATAAATCAGATATAAAATCAGATATAAAATTTTCTTTTTTTAGTAGCCTTCAGAAGCCCTGTTCTCCTGTCTTTCTCCCATAATGAAACAGTACTTCATTCTCCTATCAACCAGATGCTCTTCCTAAAATGGAACAGGCTGTCCTGGGTTTCAATGTTTTCTTCTTTCTAAATTTGTAGATGTTATACTCCTTACATAAGATGTAGTTAGAGGCAAGAATCACGAGTTTCTTCTCCAGCTGCTGATAGTCACTTCTCCTTCCTTCCCTGCCCCAGCTCTCCTAATTAAAGAGGCTTGTGCCCTAACAATTGACATGGATCAATTTTATCAGCTTTTCCAAACGCCCGTTTGTAGTGAGGCACTGGAAGAGGCAAGGTGGGATGTCCTTACCAGGCAGCAGGATCATACTCAGCCCACACACGGACATATTCATCCAGGTGATGAGGTCCCAAAATGGAAGAGTCTCGTGTAAGATATTCAAAGTTGTCCATGATAACAGCCACAAAAAGGTTCAACATCTGAAATATCAAGGAAACAGGGAGACAGAGGCAAATATATATAAAAAATTAGAAATCCAAGGGAAAAATGTACAGAATGATCACATTGCCTAAGATGTTTTCATTTGGGTACTTACCTTGAATGTTCTTTCTCAGGGCGCGTCCCCATGCATGTTTGGTCCGGTACTGAAACCGGGCATGGCAAGGGGTGTCCCCATGTATTTTGGATTTGGTCCAGTTTCCGCGGACCAAATCCCCCCAAACCTTGCCAGAGCAGGACCAAATTTGGTACCCGAAAAAACAAGTCTGGGCATGGTTTGGGGTCCTGGCACACATTGCTTAGTGAGCTGAGACTGTGCATGGGGACAATCCTGAGATTGGCGCTCGCGTCATTGGGAGGTGAGATGTGTTTGCCATTCCTGCCCTGTGCATTGGAGATCGCAGCCGCTGACATTTTTTGGGAGTGGAAACATCCCAATCGCCAAAGCAGTCAGGATAATGGCTTGATTTTTGTTCCTTTTCCCAAATATTCCACCCCTGTCTCCCGATTGCCAAGGCAATCATGATAATGGCTTGATTTTCTCCCTTTTAATGTTGCCAGATGTTCTTGTGGTTCCTGGTGGAGCAGAGGTGTGCAAAACTGCTCAAATGCCCAACTGCTGCTAAACCTTGTAGCGGCTTTAGGTCTTTTAAAATTATTTTAAAATTTATTATTATTATTATTATTTAAAAAAAATTTCTGTGCCTCCCAGCCCAGTCCTGGATTTCTGTGCCGCTAAGGGAGAGGGGCATGTGGCATTTGCAACTGGTGGCACAGGGGTGGGCTGACAAGAATCCAGCTTCCAATGAGGGGAGAGGGGGCAGAGAGGAGGTGGCACTGCTCCTTTGTGCCAGGGTTTGGCATGGTTTGCATGGGGACAGCTGCATCCGCACCCAGCCCGCATCACCAGGAATGGCATGGAGACGGGCAAGGATGGATCTCGGACCCTTACATTGCTTGGTCTCACGCGTGCCGATTCCATGCCAAATGGCTTGCATGGGGACATGGCCTCAGAGTACCAAACTGGAGGATTCTACAAATGTTTGGTATAGCATTTGCACCCATAATTTTTGGCAAAAGGAGGCAGAAAACATCCAGTGATGCTGCTTCAGATGTTAAAGATGGTGGATGACTCACCAAAACTACATGGTTTACCTATTCCAGTGATGGCGAACCTTTCAAGCTCGGTGTGTCAAAATTCATAAGAAAACCTAGCTTAATTTGGGTGCTGTGTCACATCTAGAAATATCCATAATTCTGTGATATTTGTAGCTCTAGTAAAAAAAGTTACATTTTTGATATATGTCTTTTATTAAAAGCAAAAACAATTCTTTACATTAGTGACTTTTGTTGCTGAATTTCATTTGCTAAATCTTCAATTGAAAGTTGGTATTTCATACACTTCAAGAACAAGCAAGCACTACATGTCCAGGTACCAGGGTGACCATGTGTGTCACCCAAAAGGGCTTGTCATAGGTTGGCCATCACTGACCTATTCTCTGTTAAACCTGATTTACTAAAGCTTGCTCCGGATGTCTGAATGGGGGCAGGGTGGGGTCCTTCAGAGTAAGTACCCAACTAAAACATCTCAATGGACCTGCTGGAGGATTCATGAACTTTTGGGAGCTATCAAGGGTAACACAGTCACTAGGGTGTGTCTATGACATTCTGCAATATTTTTCTGCAAAAGACAATTTCTACAGATCTATAAGATTGTTTTTTACAGCGCTTGAGGAAAGCAGGTGGATTTTTGTAGCATGTCATATTTTTTCCAGCAAGGCATTAGCCAGAGAAGCCATCATTGTGTTGCACCTAACCTTGTCAAACAAGCTACTGTGTTTCCTGGAACTGACTGGACTTGTGATTAATATGCTAAAGCTAAACAAAGTACTTGCTAAGGTCTGTCTTCCTACTGTCTGACCTAGCTTAGAAGAGTGGTAATAGACAAAGAGTGAGTTTGCTTTATGGAGTCCCATTGTTCTGTGGGCATAAATCCAAAGTGTCCTTCTAACAGGCAGGAAAATTTGTGACAGAAAAATGATAAACATATTTCTTGCCATTCTATAAAACATAGTTTCCAATAAAATGGTTAAGGTGTAACCACAGCCCTAAATAAGAACTAGCTAATAAGACTGAAAGCTCTGAAACACATTGAGAAGAGGTGATGGCAGCAACAGAAACCCTACTGCAGGGGCTCAGAAGATAACTGAGTAAGAACCTTAGGGACTATATTATGGCACCAATCAGAAAATTGGTGCATCAATAGGACTAGCTTCGCTTAAGAAATGTTTGAGATGAGGGTGTGTCCTGAGTGCATGAGGTCTAAAATGGAGACTTGCCTCCTTTTGGCATTTCATTTTAACTCAGATGACAAGCCTTCCTGTAAAACTCTATGGACATTTGATAGTGAAACATGGTCAGGAATAACACTTTGTTTCCTCTACCAATCTGAAAATATTGATTCAGCTTTACAAATTCAGTCTACAACGGAAAGCTCACACCATATCTTTAGCATCCAGGAATATTCAGCAGCTAAAGAGTCAGCGTGAGCCACGAGAGGTCTGGATGCAGAAGAGTACCCTGAGAGAGAAGGTTCCAGTACCACCTCTTCAGAAGTCTCCATAGAGGATGGGAGGATATTCAAAACAGATCTAGAAACTATGTCAGAGAAGAATGGGATTGGGATTACTGATTCCTTGTTTAATAAGTCTGCCTTCAGACTGTCCATGCTTCTGATGCAGAGAGCTGAGATCAGTGTATACTGACTGTGCTCAGCTGATGAAAGTATGAAGAACCTTTGCAAGGTCTTTCACCTTTTCCTTCTTTGCCCCACAGTGTGGGTTTTGGCCATGACACTGTGGCCCGGTTCCCATTACAAGCTAAAAACGGTTTCAAAATGGTTTTGATCCTTGCAGTCCCCATGTCAGTTTGGCTTAACATGCTTTCTGCATGTTAAATGCCCCCAAAGCATTGTAAATGTTAACACTCATTTCAACAGGTCTTGCTCCGTTTTGTGTGCTTGAAACGTTTTACATTTCTTGCTGTGGGAACGGTACAGTTTTAGCGGGATGAGAATGCATGTTTAGGGTTTCCCTCCCACAATAGCTTGCTTCCAAAGATAGCGATTTCACTGTAAAAATCCACCTGCTAAGCAGCCGTTACACTGTAGCAATCCACCCACTTCACACTTGATAACAATGTTGCAATTTTGCACAATTCTAGAAGTTCTGACCTTTAGAAAGGGAAAAGGGAGGAAAGCAGCTGAAGTTTCGGTGAGATGCGTGAATGTTTAAGGCTGTGGCTGTGGAGGTGAGCGGGCGAAGGGGGCTTGAGTTGCTGCTGCTGCTGTGTGCCCTGGGCAATGGGGAGAGGAAGGGAAAGAATTGCTGGCTGCCTGCTGCTGTTTTTCATCCATCCAGGCAAGTGGCAGCTACCCAGCCACCCAGCTAGGCTCCGTGAAGGGGTCCGTTATGGGTGGCGCGTTCATTCCACGAGGAAGAGGGTAGGGCAGCCCCGAAAAGCGGCTTTTAGAAAGTAGCTCCTTGAGTTCCCCCTTGAGTCATGTATGCCACGTACGATCCTCAGAACCTGGATCGAACCCGATTAAGTTGAAAGTAATGGGATCAGGCAAATTTGTGTTAGCATCCGGTTCTATTATTTCGGTTTAGGAAAACCGTTTTAAGCTTGTAATGGGAACTGGGCCTGTGAGGATAAATACATGGACAGATTGAAGCAAGGTAAGGAGATTCTTGAAACAAGGACAACTGCATTTAGCTCCAGTCAATTGATACTTTGCTTGAATTTCTGGAAGGCCCACCTCCTCTCAGCTGCTTAACCTTTGCAGTATGTCCCCACCAAATAGGGAAGCATTGATGGTCACTACTGTTGAAATCTGCTTTTGAATCAGTGCCTTCTGTTTGCCCCTCTCCACTGAAAACTCATGAATCCTCAGACATAGCAACCTTTTCTTGTGACTTCACAAAGTTATATCTTTCTGATGAAGGAAACCTAGGCACTGAAGTGGACCAAGAAACATTGGCCTAAGAAGCTAGCTTTGTATATGACACCATTAGCTCCAGCAGGTTTGCCAAATCCATAATATTTGCTGCTTACTTGGATTCTAAAGCTGAAAACTTGAAAGGCAAT
The DNA here is from genome assembly GCA_014337955.1 of Aspidoscelis marmoratus. Lineage (NCBI taxonomy): Eukaryota > Metazoa > Chordata > Lepidosauria > Squamata > Teiidae > Aspidoscelis > Aspidoscelis marmoratus. Next base: position 53,574,298 of record MTQE01002208.1, on the reverse strand, counting down.
TCCCTCCTGAGGGAAGTAGTTTGTTGTTCTAGGCTGTGTCCCCATGGGGCTGTCCTTACCCCAGGGTGGATTTGGGGAACCCTTAATGCAAATCTTAATTCGCATTAAGAAGTCCCCATGGTAATGGAGGACAGGGCAGGTTCAAGGCAAACCCGCCTGTCCCCATGAAAACCACAGCAAATCCCTGCATTGGGATGCCGTGGTTTTCTCCACCACCCTGCCGGGATCGCGATTTTGCTCCCTTTCCCAGGCAAGCCACTTGCACCTAGTGTAGTCCGTAGAGAATCCTGTTATGTTGCGGGGATAAAGTGACTTTTGACCTAATTCACTAGAAACTCCACGGACTGAAGGTAGCTCCTGAACAGTGATAGTTTGCCTTATTTAAAGATAGGGTCTTCAGATATGTAGTTCTCCCTTTTTCTCCAGCTTCTCTCTTTTACCTAGGTTGTGCCAATGCACGCTCACAGAATGCTTCCTCTTATTTTATTTTTCAGAGGTCAAGGGAGGCAAGCTGTGAGGCTAGTTTGTACCCACGGGACCCCAGCTGTTTGAGAATTAGGGAAGTAGAAGTTAGTTCTTCCTCTAAAATAAAACCTCTGAAGCCCCTTTAACAGCAAGTGTCAGAGAAAATCCTCTTAGGTATTTGGTCATAAATCTGAGGCTGAGATCAGCTACAATTTGTAGCTAAAGCTTTCTGTGGAGGGGAGTGATCATATTTAACCTTCTTAATGTTGAAATCTGTTTCTGTGATTATAGTTTTGGATTATTATCTGAAGATTTCCTGGTTCAATTCCCCTCTCTTCCTTGAAGACAGCTGAGTGACCTTGGGCTAGTCACAGCTCTCTTTCTGAGCTCTCACAGCCCCACCTACCTCAAAGGATGTCTGTTGTGAGAAGACAGAAACCTTTGCCAGCTGCTTTGAGTCCCCTTGAATGGGTAAGAAAAGTGGGGTATAAAAGCTTCTTCTTCTTCTTCTTCCAGTCTGTAATATTATTCACCTTTCTGCTTTCTCCCCTTTTTGTCAAAACTGCAAGCTAAATGAGCTGGAAATATTTGTGGCAGGAAATACTTAGCAGACTTGCAAATGTGCTGATGCGCAGTGCTTAGCCACGCCATTTTTGCCTTTGGTTTACTTTAGGAACAACTCAATCTGAGGGAAGTCTGTGCAAGAAAACTGTCGTTTCTTCCTCTCTGCTTTCCTTTTGATCTCATGTGGGCTTTGATCTGTTTTTCTCCTCTGATGTGGGATTTTACTGGGATTGAAGCTGCTACGGAAAACACTGAACAACAGAGGAGGAAATGATAGGATCGGAAGGACAGGGCTATTTATTCCAGTCTGTTTTCTGCTTCCTTCTGCTGAGAACTCTGGGCACAGGAGTTGCATATAAAAGTTCATCTAGAGAAGTGAACAATATGGTGCACAGAATCCATGTAAGCTAGGCACTTAGTGAGCGGTATTAACACAATAAATGGGCCACACTTAGGGTGATGTACAAAGCAAAAAGTGCTGTTTAGTTCAAGCTTGAAAGGGAACCAGTTTACTCAAAATAGTTCAGTGTTCAGGAGAATGTTTTCCCTCCAATTATGCAATGGAACAGGTTGAGGAGGGGAAGCTGTTGGCAGAGCTCAGAGACACAGGGTGCGTTCCCATGGTACTAATTTGTATCTCTATTGCCCCTCCACTGAAGTGGATTAAAGAAAAGCGGGTTCAATCCGGATTTAAGCGTTCCCAAGGGGGTAAACAAAACACACATTTAAAATGAACGGACCGTCCCCAAGGAAGCGTGTTTTGTTTACCCGCATCTTTTTCTCCCCGCCCCTCGCTGTTTCATTGGGTGATCGGGAGGAAGGAATTTCCAGCTGCCGAAACACCTCCCCCCCAGCCAGTGATCCTGCAATCCTTTCCTTCAAAAAGACCAAAAGAAAAATTTAAAACTTCTCTGTTCGTCTCCCCTGCTTGCGAAGACTGCAGCCGGCACTCTTTACAAGATCTCCACCCAGCCAGCTCTTTTACACTTTCATTTTCATGGAAGCAGTTCATCACAATGTATCTTTGCTGTTTCTCTTTGGAATTGGAAAGAGAAACAGCAACGAGAAAATGCCTGCTTAGATCGCTGTTTGCATAGATCGCTGGCTGGATGACAGGCAAAAGAGAGACACACACACACAGAGAGAGATGATCTCTCCAGCTGGCAATTCCCACCTGGGAGAGAATCCCCACCCCTTTTGCCATGGAGCGATCCCATGGAAAATGTTGCGCTGAAAACCCACGTCTTCCAGAAAGTACTGCTTTAAACAGGTATTTTTTTAAAGTGGGTTTTCCCCATTAGCGGCACTGGAAACCCGGATTAAAGACGTGCATGGGACCGCTCCGTGGCAAAAGAAGATTTTCAGCAGACTTATTATTGCATGGGAACGCAGCCACAATGTGGTTTATCACACCCTTTTGAATACTGCCATTATGATCTGATGCTTGGTTGGATTAAGAAGAGAGACTTTAAAGGAACCCAGTTAAGCTGCACGTGGCATCTCCAGGCATTCCAAATGACCTTTAACTCCAGTGTGGGTTGAGGGAAAAATATCTTAATTGTCATAATCCAAAGAAATATGGCACCAGGGTTGCTCCCAGGGGCTGCCCACGGCTGTATCAGTCAAAAAGAGTTTGCTTTGGTTTGGTTCAGCATGGTTTAAATATGAATAGGCTGGGCTAGTTCATTTCAAGCTTGAGCTGAAATGTCTATTTTCTTTTTTTAGTACTGCATGAACTTTTACAAGAATAAAACAAAATAATACATTTCTTAGAATGAATGAATGAATATGAAACATATAACAAAGTGAAGGGAAAAGAAAAACCCTTCCCTTGCCTGCCCCCAATTCCCTTCCCCTCCCTTGCAACCAAAGAGTCCCACGGTACCAGCTGTCAGTTTGTAACCACACTGTGTGTATTGTTGGAACTAAGTACTTCTTGGGCATTATGAAAATTCTTTCTTCATACTGTCCACTTTAGGAGAGTAACTTTTTCTGGGACTTTTCCAATATTCATATCTGGAAGGGAATCATAACGCAATTGCCATGTTTGCAGGAAGGCATTTGTATATTCTTCCCCTTCCATTCTAGTTTTTTGTAGTATCATGTACTGTATTCATTCACAATTATTTCCAGGATTTCCTTATTTTCTTTGAACTGTTTATTGCAAAACTTACATACTATTAGCCACACTATAAGGCTACAGAGACCCTCGGGTATGGGGCAGCATATAAATGTAAATATAAAATAAAATAAAAATATACATACTGTCGAGGACAGATAAAATACACTCTCATATAATGCAAACAGAAAAAAAGTAGTACAATCAGATGTCAAATGAATACCCTTGAGTGTAGAAAAGCACACATTTCCCCCAAAGATTTAATTTTTCTCACCTATACATACAGTGTGCCACAGTGACAAGATTAATGACCACTGCAATATACTCTTGTGTGCTAACCAGCTCTTCCACTATTACTTTGTTGAGTAATACTGAGAAGATGAAGATGCAGGTCTTTGTTGCTAAGGAACAGCTTGCTCATTACCAGAGGAATGCTGATAATAAGAAAGCAAGAGCTTCCTTCTCAATTATGAGGTCATGGACATTGTATTTATTTATTTGATTTATTATTTACGTTTTTATCCTGCCCTATATCTAAAAGTCTCAGGGCAGGTAACAACCTTTAAAACAGCAAATTACAAATCAATATATATTAAAAACAATAAAATACATAAAAATTATTCAACATATTTAAAAGAATATCCTAAATATTAAAATAATAGTATCTACAGGGGGGGGGGGGAAGTATAATCACCTTAGCCAACTTTGTTGTTTTTCTAGCAGGTGCTGTAATAAAGGTTGCCATTTTTTCAGCAACGCATCAGAAGTAATTTTAATTTCTAATTATCGCATATGAAAACCTATTATATCATTTATTGCAAAGTTCCACAGGCTGTCATACCAGTCATCTAGTAACTACGGACTTCCCATTTTCCAGGGACTGTAGTTCGAGCAGCTTGGGGGCTTAGAATTGCTATATATTAATTAGGTAATTTGAGAGCTCTATTATCTAAGAAAAAGGGGAACTCTGGAGTTAATTTGATCCTAGACTTCAGTATTTTCCTTATCTAGGGCCCTTTCTACACTGGTCCTTATTCCAGAATAAATCCCAGAACAGGTACTAGCGTGTGGGTTGTTGGTTCCAATTCTCATGCATTATAGAGTTTAGTGCGGAAAGGACCTCTGATTCTACCTTCTCCCCAAACTGATGTCTTTTAAGGCATAGCCACCACATAAGACATATTGGTTTGGTGAGACAGTAGAATAAGAGATAAAGGAAATACTGAAAGAAACACGATGATTCAACACTGCAACATGGCAGGGTTCAATTTGCTATGCAGAAGATACATCTTTTGGGGGAAACATTCTGGGTTGATTGTGCTGGTTCAGAATTTTAGGAAGCCTCTCCATTAGCATTACTAGCAAGTCATCCAGCAGAAGTTGGAACCACTCCCCAAGGTGAGCCACCAAGCAAAGTTGACTAACCTCAGTGGCTGTGGAGGCAATTGCCAAGGATACCTGGGAAGGACTGGAGACATATACGGCTACTTCTGTGTTCCTACATAACTGATGAAGTAGGAATTGTTCAGACTCTACCTCAGCAACACATGCATTGATGTTTTTTAAAAACAGCTATAGAGTGGGAATGTATTACCCGTCACTATAAATGATCCAATAAAACCAGTTGGCAACTCAATAATGATGGAAGGGCTATGGAAAATACCCTGGATTCAAGAAAGATGCCTACTTTCTTGTAAGTTGCTCATAAAATTTTTACCTTCGTTAGTCTTCTATTGGCATTCTTATTCCTCTTGGTCACGTTTGTAGTAGTACTGAGCTGTGAAGGCCAGTCATATATTGCACCCTCCCTTCCACCCCCACCCTACCCCTGTAATGCTTTTGACTTACCAGGAAAGAACACAAAAAGATGAAAGAAACAAAATAGAAGTATGCGAACTCATTGCCACATTTATTGCCTTTGACATCTGCTTTCTCATCACAGGGCTTTCCACTCAGACAGGCAAGCATGATCTCATGCCAAGCTTCACCTGTAGCACTCCTGGGAAAGATAGCAAAAGAGGAAAAGAAGTAAGCACTGGGGATGCTGGAATGGCAGCATCTTTGTTTCAGCTGATCCTACAGCCCAGGGGGTAGAAACCAAAGAAAGAGAAGCCCAGCATAGCTCTGAAGCGTAGCAGCCTCTAAAACAGGTTCCAAATCCTAGTTACAATAGACTTCAGCTCTCAGTCGTCTTGAAGTCAGTACATCTGAATGATACATGGGAGATGGCACCAGAAGATCTGGAGTGGGGATGGCACTCAGGAGTCAGGAGAGGCATTTCAGGTGCTCAAATGTTAACTGGTGGTTGTATTAGGCTAGGTGTGGACCAATAACTTGAAGGTGAATCCAGCCAAGATGGAGGTATTGTATGGCAGGTGCTCTCAAAACCATGAAATGGAAAGGCATCCTGTTCTTGAAAGTGTTGCCCTATCCTGAAAGAACGGGTGAATAGTTTGGAGATATTGGGAATATTCCTGAACTCATTGCTACTGTTATAGTTTCAGGTGGCAATGGTGGCAATACCTACATCCAATTTAGGCTGATTTGTCAACTATGGCTGCATTCTGACTGGGCATTTAGTCCAGCTTGAATTCAGCTTGAGCCCCCCTCCTCCTGATATTTTGCAAGGGATCCCCTGTTTCTGCGGACTAAAAATCTCAAAAACCCAGGGAATCCCTATTTGGAGTATAAAAGGACTCACTGCTGAATCCTGGAATAATCTGAATATTTATTAATGGGAATACAGCTGGTTTATTTGGGGCAGAACCATGCTTTTAGGGGCATTCTCTACAGTTTCCCCTTGATCCAATCATAAGCCATGCTCACACTGACCCACCATCACATTGCAGTGTATGTCTCTTTCTAGACTAAGATAGCCATAGAGATCTACAGTTTGGTAATTTCCAGACTGGACTTTTGCAATGTGCAATATGTTGGGCTGCCCTACAAGACAATTTGGTAGCTGCAACTAGTGCAGAATACAGCAGCAAGACAACTGACAAATACTCTAGGCTGAATACATATCATGCTTGTCCTAAAGGAACTTCATTGGTTGTTAGCTTACTAATGAGCTCAATACTAGGTGCTAACACTGATATATAAAACCCTGAATAATCAGGGGCCCAGATACCTAGAGGAAGGCCTCTTCCCATATAAACCTGTCTGTTAATTAAGATCAAGAGGAAGGTCTAGCTACAGTAGTAGCTCCCAGCCTGTAGAATGACCTCCCTTTTGAGGTGCATCTAGCCCAGAGGTGTCAAACTCAATTTTGCAGAGGGCCGGATTAAAAAAAAAAAGTACTGTCAGGGCCAGGGGGCGTGGCCGGGGGCATGGCCAGGGCACAGAGGAGGGGCTGGGGTGTGGCCGGGGTGTGTGGCTAGGGCACAGAGGATGGGCTGGGGGCGTGGCCGGGGCGTGGCTAGGGCACAGAGGAGGGGCTGGCTGTCCATGGCAGCACCCGCGCACTTGGGCAGTGGAGGGTCCCACTGCGCGCTTGCTCGCCTCGCCTCCTTCGCGCCCAAGGAGGACAGCGGCAGTGGCTGCGGCTGCGGGCGGCGGCCGCGGGCCGTATTCATACAGCCTGCGGGCCGTATCTTTGACATCCCTGATCTAGCCCCTTCTCAGTATATATTCAGTTGTATGGTGAAGATGCAACTTACTTTGGTTTTGGCTGAAGAAATGGTGTCCCGTCCCAACAGGACTGTTGTCATTGGTTTAGTCAGTTCATTTTAAATAGTATTTAATACTAGGGATGGGCACGAATATTCAAAATATTCGTTATTCATACGAATTTGGACATCTGTATAGGAATTGAATGTCAAAACATTCAGATTTCCAAATTTGAATGAATATGGACATTTGTGTCCGTATGGGTACATACGCGTCCCGTATGTACCCATATGCATCCCATATGAATCCATACCACATGAAAATGGGATGCATACGGGATGTGTATGAATATTGTTCATACAAATACATACCAACGTATTTGTATCAAATTGAATGTCTGGACATTCTTTTTTTGTTATTTGGATACATTAGGATTTTCAAATATTCAATTCATTATGAATTGAATTTGAAAACTGCATTTGTGCACACCCTGAGACCTCTTCTTATAGGGCAGGTAGAAATATCAACAAATTGACGGATGAATATATACAGGAAATTATACTAAGGCCACATTCACACTTGTTTTCTCGTGATGGGGCACGTTTGCACGTAGGAGAGGTCCACACTTCATCACTCTCACTATACACATGATTTACAATGACTATGATGTGCTGGGTGCCATTTCCATGAGCTTCATATTATTTGTGCATGATACCTCAAATGATCTCCAGGGTCGGCGCCTCCATAAAGAGACCAAAACCAGTCCCTTGTTTTACATTGGGTCGGGCTTGCTTTGGCCCACCAGATGAGGGCATCTTTAACCACAGCAAGAACCCCCCTCAGCTTATTTGACAAGTACAAGGGTCAGACCTCACCTAAAGAGTAGCATTAGGGCTTGAAAGAATGTGCGGAAATTGTTGTGCTCAGTAATGGCAGGCTTGTCATCTTCTGATATATCTTCATCAATGTCAATACTAATGTTACCAAATACCTAAGGAAGTAAATATACAAAGTGAAAGAAGGCTTTAAATACAGTACCCCTCCCAAAAAAAGAACAAGAAAAGAAGCAGAAGGTTCCAAGGCATTGCTACCTACTGGTAAACATGACAGTCCTTGCAGTATTATATGCTATATATCTAGCAACGTAATTTGGTCAAGCTCATTTATTTATTTGCAGAGTTTCAGAATAATATTTTTTCCAGATATAATCAATTTTGTTACGTTCAGTAAAGCTGAAATAGAAGGTCCACGTGCACCAAGAATCTAGGTTAGGTTGCAGTAGCCATTGCATAATTAGGGCCAGCTATAAGGGCAGGCTGCATCCAATGTACATACCTGTGCTCACACACACACTGTGATGTGGTGTTATTGCCTTTGCAGATTAAGGAGACCATCAACCATGCTAGACTTGAAGTTCAAAGACCTCAAACAGAATAGCATTCCATACTCTGTGGATACACGCTATAGGCGCTAGAGTATGCATGTTAAGCCCTAATGTGGAAGAGTGGCTTTCGGCACTCACCTGCATTCCAATAATAGCATAGATGAAGAAGAGCATTGCAATCAGCAGGCACACATACGGAAGGGCCTAATGGGAGGAAACATAAGGGTACATTATTTCTGCCCATTTCTGTATTTTCAGGCAGCTACATTTGTTTTACAGAGGATTGGGTTCTATGCTTCCCTCATACTGAATGGAGTAACTGTTGTTAAAATGTAAGAAATAAGAATGTAAGAAAGTTCCTGCAGGAATGGGCTAGTGAACCATCTAGTCCAGCAGCACGTTCTCACTGTGCACTGTGGGTAGTCCTAAATAGGATCAGATCAAAGGATGTTCTCTTGTCATTCACTGCCACCAGCACAGCTGGTAATCAGGACTAACATGAGCTGAGATCCAAAATACTTGTCATTACTAGCTGAAAAAAATTAGTATGCACTGTCTCACTCCTTCCCCCTATCTTTGTCATTTTGTCATGGCTACTGGCACCCTGTAGTGATTGTTTACCTATAAAAATTGGTGAGCCAACAGAAAACGACTTTTGAAATATGATTCAGCACTGAATACATAGAAGGCAGATACCTTAAAGTTCTTTCTGCACTGGGCCTTATTCTGGACTATATCTCAGAATAAGGGCCTGCCGTCTGTATGCCCTGGGTGGGATCTGCTGTAGGCCGCACCAGAATGTGGACAGCACGTCTCTATTCTGAGATATAATCCAGAATAAGGCTCAGTGCAGAAAGGGCCTTAGTTATTATTTTCCAAATATTTCACGCTCCTCCCTCCTTGACATTTTTGCCCCCATTCACCATCTTTAAACTCCGAAGGCTCTTGGAGTTATGCTATTCAATTTTGAAGTCCTCTATCATTACCTTGAAAGACTGAACAAACGTCCAGAGCAGGATGCGGATGGTGTAGCCCTGTCGGAGCAGCTTAATGAGCCGGGCAGCTCGAAACAGCCTAAGAAAACTCAAGCTGATGAAGTTATTCTGGGGAGATGAAGGGAAAGTGACATGAGCGGGGTTGGGAGGAATATGGTAGAAGAAGACCCAAGGAACTGGTGAGAAAACAAAACAATCCTTCCGTGATCAGTAAAAATGGCTTAATAATGAAGGTGCGGGGGGACCACTCTTAACAGAAAACTTTAGCATGGCAAGGCCATCCCTCCCCTTGACTAAGGAACCCACAACCAAATGCACTGATAGTTTTTGACACAAGCAAGTTGAACATTATTGTGTGGCCTCACATCACACATGTTCAGTGCACAAGAATTCAGAGACAGAAGAAAGCAAGACAAGTGCCAGTTGAAAATAAAAGGACAGTTGCAGGATGACTAGAGACTTGCCACCATACACAACATTCTGAAGGGAAAATGGATCTGCCCTGTGCATGCAGAAATTGCTAAGCCAGAAATTGCTAAGCCAAGGCCTTGAAGGGTTGTTATCAAGAAGTTTGCAGGTAAAAGATTCATGCCATCATATGGTGAGAAAAACACAGATTCATCTTGGTTCGCCACAGTGCATGTTCATTTGTTTCCCTCAAAGGAAATGGCATATAAACTTCTGAGATGCAGGGAATACTGTAATTTGAAGTCTAACTGTGTCCTTCTAACAGAGAAGTGCTGTATGGCTAAAAGCCAACAGTTACTGAGAACTACAGATGTCGCAAGTCCATGAGGCCACAGCACTGGAGACTTTGGTTACCTTGCCTAGATTAAGACAATGGAATCTTGTATCTTCATGATCACTACAATGGTGGCCTTCAGATACTTCCCCTAAATGAACCTAATTACAATTATAGGGAAAGTCTAGCATAAAACAAAAAGAGGCCATTGTCACACCTTGCTGAAATAGTGTGTATTATTAAGAAATAGGACTCAAAATACACTAATTCTGGCTACACCAAATACCTGATAATCCTTTCCTGGCTCATTGTCAGCTTGGGTCACTATGCTCACACTTTTCTGTTCCCATCTGTTTTTTTACAAAACTTTTTTAGATCTCTACCCCTCTCCACCATCACAACACGCCCTGCACTCTGATAGGATAAAAGTTCTGTGACTCAACAGCATGTGATCACACCCTGGGTGAAAGGGAAGGCAAATTCATGCAATATCTACCCACTATAGTAAGATTCAGTCCCCCTTTCATCCTCTTCTTCCATCACGCACAAAAATTGAAAAGGATTAACATTCTATAACATTTTGAGACCTAGAAAAACCAGGAAAGCCCAATTGAAGGGAGGAAAGTCCACAAATAAAGCGGATTGGACTAAAACGGTGTGAGTGGTAGGGGCCAAAGAGGGACTGAAAAAGGATTAAAGGTGTGACCACAGCCAGACAAGGATCTACCAGTGCTAGACATACCATGGAGAATAGCTTAAATGACTCTAATGGATCCAGAGAGTTTTTAGCAGAAGGCTTTGCACAAGACGTGTATAATGGCCTGAGCTACCCAGTCTTTTGTATGTAAATTCTTATTAAAACTAAGTGTGCCAAAACATGGGTGTTAGTGCTCTCTATGAAACTTGGGTTTTCTCTGATCTTTACAATTTTAAAGCAAAAAAAGCTTTCATCAAGTCTTGATATCAAATGTTTTAGCTAAAAGATGATCATGTTAAGGGTCCCTTTCCCCTCTTCCAACAAGATGTGAACTGCTACATTCTAAGTATTTACATATATAGTATATGCCTGTGAACATGAATACATTCCCAGGAGTTATAAGCTCATCTTTTTCTAACCCTCTTCAAAGTCTGGCTCTTAAATTGGAATTTTAGTGAATATGCACAGTGGCAACACTGACGTTGACACTTCTGTGACGCATACAATGTGGTGAAACCATTTTATTCAACTGCCAAATTTGGTTATGCAGGACAGACGGAAGGCATGGTATTCATGCACAGGGAAGGAGGGCATAGGACCTTAACCATTCACAGTAAGAAAGTCACAGGTGCTCTCTGACTAGAGAGAATAGGAAACCATTGTATCTCCCCTACTAGTCAAAGAGATCCTCAGGTTCACTTCCAACATTATTTTCTGATCTCTCAAACCTAGGGTCTATGAGTCAAAGAATCCAGTTCTTCAGTTGAAGCCCATACATGAGTTTCAAATCTGCTCTTTTGTTTTATAATGCCTGGCAGAATCCTCTGTCAGTTATTAAACCTAGAAACTCCTGCCTTCTTGGCTCCCTGGTTCACAGTTCTCCAGCTCTTCTTTGGCGGTCCACTTTGATGCTATTTTGTCCCGCTGTCTCTCTTGACCTATTGAATACTCAGACACAACTTTTTTTAAATGCGGAATTTCATCAAAACTATTACCTTTTCACTCAGTTCCCATTCTTCTGCCTTTCTGAAGCAAACCTATCCTTCTTCCAGTTATTTTTGTGTTCTTTATCTACCCCAAAAATGGTGTGTGGCAAAATTCTTGTTTGGGCTCAGCAACCATGAGATTTGGGTACAAGGGCCGTTTCCGTGCTTACCTGATTGAATCTGGATTAAGGAGGACCAGATCTTTGGGATCCAGTCCTCAGGGAATCCAGTCCATCATGTTCCAGATATTTCCAGAGACCCCATTTGTCCAAGGAGGAAGTTCCTCAAGGAGGCTCAAGGAGGAAGTTCCACCAGTGGCATGGTGTGATTGGCCCACATATACATATACACCACTGAAGGCTCACTTCCGCTAGGCCCATCCCTAGACCCCATTGGCCCGATGTGCGTGTGGAAGCGTACTCTGCAATCTGGTCTTCATGGCGGAAGACAGAATTGAAGACACCATTAAAGGGGACCACTGAGAATCTGGACCTATGGGTCTGGAGACCCCATTAGGACTGGAATTGGGAAGCACTCACGTGGATGACACATCTCTCATGAGGTACTAATGGGGTCCTCATGGGGTCATCCATGCGGATGGTAGGTGGAGGATTCGTTCTGCATGGGTCCCTATCAGGTTTCTAATGAGGTCTTTGGGGCCCATGCAGAAATTGCCAAGAGCTATTTGGAATTTACTTGCCCAAGGGACTTTTCCACAAGTTGACTAATCTGATGTCCCCAAATGTTGCAAAACCATAATTCCTATTAATTCCACCAGCATGACTAGGGACAAGGAATAATGGAAACTGCAGGTCAGCATCATCTGTAGAGAAACATGCAGGTCACTCTGAGTGACTTGGTAGCCCTCCTTCCTTTTCCAGAACTTCATAGTTCTGTATATCTTAGTATTTGTTCAGTCTTTACTATCACCTCTGTGTAGTTTGAATCTAAACCAAACTGTTAACTGTATCAAAAGTCTAGATTTAAAAGAGCAGTATTCTCTAAGTGACAATGTTCAGAGTCATCACGCTGGCTCAGTTTTATATTTATTGTTGTTAACCGCCCGGATTGGTTCGCCACACGGCGGTATACAAATAAATATTACTATTATTACAAATAAATATTATTATTAAGCAGTATTGTGGGTGTCATCATTTCAAGCATAGAAAAGATGTACAGGAGAATTGTATAAGAATCAATACATGAAGAAATGTGTTCAACTGATCACTTTTGAGACATTATAAATATGTGAAAGTGTCACACAGGGCAATCATAGTTATTGATAACTATCTGAGGCCATGGTCACACCATCACCTTAAACCTTCTTCATCTTCAGGTCTGGCCACTCACATCTTTTCATTTCTATCCATTCTATCTGTAGATTTTCTACCCTCCATGTGGAAGGATTTTCGGATCTTACTTGCCTCTGTCCGTAGCATTGGAATTGGTGACCGTAGTTTCTTCTGGATTGTATAAGATCAATCCTTTTGAAGAAATTCCTTCGTTCTGCTGTAACTCAGCAGTACAGACCACTGAGAAATGTTTATTTACATTTCTCAGGGCAGTTAAACACTACAAGGCTGGGAGCTGATTTCTCCCGTGCCAATCCAATATGCTTTCACACTGGAAGTCCAGACTTTCTGAATGGAAAGTCCACAAATAAAATGGATAGAAATGAAAAGGTGTGAGTAGCCAGACCTGAAGATGGACTGAAGAAGGTTTAAAGTGAAGGTGTGACCATGGCATGAATTAAGACAAAGGTAGGTGCATATGTGCATGAGAAATGAGAGCAACACTGGAAATGATCCTCTGTGTTAAACTAGCTAAGGATCTCTCTTTGACTGAGCTAGAATTGACTCCTGAAAAAGGAATGCTATTATTCCTCTTGCGACCCTTGAAAAAACTTCAAGTTAGTTTCTGCTACAAATTTTAAAAGATGTAATATTAGCTGCTCGTATATCCCTGAGAGAATGCTACTCGATTATCTTAGGATGAAATAAGATACAACAATGTTAAGGAATATGCCCTGTGCTACATAAATAATAACGTGGAGGAATTATAAAACCAATTAAAGTTGGGTTGTAGGAAGATTAAACATTATTAGACTTGCTTGACTAGGTTTGCATATGTAATGGACAAGTGTCCTCTAGATTATATCATCTGGTTCAGCACACACACTAGAACACTTGTCATCTGCATCCTCATGGTATGGAAAAGGGGTCTCTGAATGGCAGGACCTGGTACACACCTGACACCTCCAGCCTTCCAGGCTTGAGGCTGTGGGACAAAGGTTCGACATCTTCAGAAAATTGGCCATTTTCTATCAGATGTTTAATTGCATCAGGTGGAAAGGAACTCTCCACACAGCAACCTCTCCAGACAGCAGCGTGGAGCTGCAGTCAATGCACCTTGGAGGCTCTGAGGAAGCTCCCAATTCCCACAGTATGGATGCAGCTCATCTCTGAAGTTATTTAAGAAAATATGTGAGGTATTTGCAGGATGAATCACTGATGGCCTCTGCATCTATGCAGTTGTTAAGATGCTGGATACCATCAAGAAAGAAATGTGTATGTGTGATTTCAACCTATGTTGTTCTCTCTACAGGCTGGACCCAGGCTAGAACTATCCTTTAAAAATACTTCCTTTTTCTTGACTTCTCTTAATTCTTACTCAGGCTCAACAGCTTTTTCAAGGGGTTGTAGATGACTAGAAAGGGGAAGACTGCGTAGCTTAAAAGGGTGTCAGCAGAAGCCTGCTATGAAATGTGTCAGTCTTGCACCGGCAATTCAATTCCCTTCCGCAGATGATACAGCTGTCTAGATATCTTTGTATATGCCCATACTTTCTTTTGCAGATTGCAGATTGCAAATGGCACCATCTCTTAAAGACTACATTGCCAAGGCAGCAGCATTCCTCTACTAAAGCATGTGCTTCCTATTGAGTTACTGTGAAACAAACTCAGAACATTAAATGGGTTGGCAGAGGGGGTGCTGAAAGAGCAAGCTGGCTAGTAAACTGCAGGCATCTTTGGCTCAAAAGTTCATGCAATGTGCCAAGAAGATGCTCTTCGCTGATGTAAGGCACTTAGGTTTGAGAAAGAAAACAAACAAACAAACAAACAAACAAACCGGATTCTAGATGCAAATGTCGAGACAAAGAGGATCGGAGGAGGTCAGGGAAGGGTGGGTGTTTTTAATACCACAAGTTGAGTTCCAACCAGCCAAAGGTGTAAGGTAGATTTCAGTTTTGGTGATGGGAAAGGAGCAAGGTAGGGAAGTTCAGAAAAATTCATTGGCATGGACACACAGACCAGTTCATGGATGGACAGATGGATTTTTCATAGTGCATTTTGATTGGATGACATTTTCAGAGGGTGTTGCGCCAAAATAGAACAGTATAAAGAGACACCATGGAAAGAAGATAAGACAAAAGACACAGTCATTATATATCACATACAGCCCTGGGGAAGGAAACACTTAACCCACCCTTTCCCCATATTCAGCCATTAGTTCTGTTTGCTTCAAACTTCAGAACCCTGCACTTTCATGGGCAAAGTGTCCCTATGTCTGGCTTTTAGTGGAAACAAAACTAATGCTGGCCTTGCTGGCAGATGAAAAGCCAGAGGGAAAATGAGGCATATGCTGGTCCATGAATTTGCACACTTTAATGTTAAAGTCAGCATTAGAAAAGAATTTTATTTACCGTTACTGTCTTCTGCAACATCCTTCTGGGAAATCACGTTCTTCAGACTGAGTACCGTGTACAAACTGACTTTGCATTGTTTGAAGCAGTCTAATAGGACATGGCTACAGACAAGGTGTTTAGGAAAGGTAGTGTTTCCTTTTCCTGTTCAGCCAACAGTAACCGCATCCCCATTAGAAGCTTAATCCAGTTTCCCTAAACCAGTGGTTCTCAACCTGGGGGTCAGGACCCCTTTGGGGGTCGAA
>MTQE01002208.1:53537279-53547841 GCA_014337955.1 Aspidoscelis marmoratus | reverse complement strand
CGAATTCTTTAAACTGAAATAACACATGCCATGAAGACGCGCCCAAATATAACAAAGTTTTGTATTAATGTTCCGAAGCATTTGATTTGAATTCAAATGCCAGCCTTCAAATGTGCCAACATTCAATTTGAATCCAGATGTCCCAATCTGGCTGAATTCTAATGAATAATACAAATATTCGTGCACATCCCTAAAATGGTAGCAAAAGGAATAAGGTAAACATAAGCTCAAAGTATCACCAGTAGCATTTGCTCTCATTATAATCCAGTACATAGAGCTCAATGAGCTATGCAGTATTCATGCTGATTTCCTGACACATTTTTTAGAGCACACCTCCACCCCCATGAAATGTACCCCATGGTTTCCATGTAGGTCTTGTTATACTGTCATAGTCACTCTTTTTTTTTTTTTTACTTACTTTCATCATTAAGACAATGGTGTTTAGGGCAATCATGGTCATTATGGTGTATTCAAAGGGTGGTGAAACGACAAACTGCCACATACGGTACTGAAAGCTCTGCTTGTTCTGAGGCATGTGGCGGGTGAGTGGTTTGGCGCTGATGGCAAAGTCAATGCAGGCTCGCTGTGAAGAGAGAAGAAGAGCACTAAAGAAAGTGCAGATACCTTTTTCAAGAGACAGAAGGTGCCAAAAGGAGAGAAAAATATTAATCTGGATTCTTCTCACCTCTGACTAAATAGTTTTACCGCATTCTTGTTCAAAAAAATAATTATATTAAAAAACCATAATAACCAGATGTAGTAAGTAATAGTGCATCTGTAAAAAAGAAAAGACATATATCCCTACACCCTCAGTGCACATCAATTGGCAATGTATTATTTAATTCTTCTGTTTCATTCTAATTTAACTGGACCAAAGTAATTGTTATTTTATCTCTCAAGAGTTCTGGAGCTTGGAGTCTTATTGAAAATCTTTCCAATTTTCTGTCTTGGAGAGCAGTTTCAGCCCTTGGCTTTCCGCATCCTTCCAACCTGATACAACTGTTGATTGTGTGGCATATATCATTTGATCAAGTAAATATTGTTTATATGCTCTTATTCACCCTGATGTCACTTGAAATAAGGCTGATTTGGGTGTTAAATCCAAATTTATATTTAAAATATTATTAATATTATTCTGAATAATTCTCCAAAACATATTAATAATATTGCATTCCCACAAGAGGTAGAAATACGTTTTCCTGTGTTTACACCTATGTCAGCATTGTGGTGACACTAAAATATTTAAGTGCCATTTGCTGTATTCTTTAATTCAATAATTTTCTTCATTTTTGACCAACATTTTCTCTTGTAATATTAATGTCCAATTGCCATATTTGAAACATACTATCCAAAATTTCATTCTTTTGATTTGTTAATAATCCCAAAATTTAACTTCCTATTGAACCCTTCAAAAATTCTTTCACTATTTCTTCAAACTCTGTCAATGGCCAGTAGATCTGTATTAGTATATTATATAATAGTTCCTCAGGGAGTAATAACTCAACCATTGTTCCCTCCATATCCCTTTTCTATTATAAAAGTCCTTTAATTGTTTGAATTCCCTTTTGTTTAATTGATATATTAATCTTCCTCTAAGACCCTCTTAGTCTTTATGTATTCAAGAGCCACACATTCCTGAAAATGGTTATTCCTATGTACCAATCCTTGCTTTCACTGACTAAGCCCCCATCCAGATAGGGATAATATAGAACCATTACAGCACCACTATAGTGCAGTTCCCTCCAGTATCTGAGGCAGCCCCACCATAGGTCTGCTTCATTCTGAAAAGTCCAAATGGAAGGTGGAAAGTCCACAAATAAGATAGATAGAAACAAAAAGACCTGAAGATGGACTGAAGAAGGTTTAAAATGAAGATGTGACCACAGCCCTACTCTTGTTTGCCAAGACAATTTTTCCACTCAAATTCAGTACATCATGGTATTTTCTCAATTCCCAATATGTGCCAAACCTCATTCTTCTCCAGGCTGTATTCTTCCATCATCTTGTCTCCCTGCTCTTGGAATGTGATGATGATTAAGGCCACAAAAATGTTGACAAAGAAAAATGGGAAGACCACAAAATACACCACATAGAAGATAGACATCTCCATGCGATAGCCAGGACTGGGGCCTTGATTCTCATATGTGGCATCCACTGAGTGCTTGAGGACACTGAAGGAAAGAGATAACAAGGAGAAATGGAGAAAGAAGGGGGAAAGAACCCTGTGAAATCAGACACATTTAGTAGCCAAACTAGCTTAGAGATCTAATGAAAGATGAGCCTCACTGACTTCTGTAACCTAGGCAGAATTCATAGGAGGTGAGAATAAGTGAGAAGGCACCACTTACCTCTTCCTCTTCAGAAGCGAAGAGGAAGAGGAAGATGTATTCATTTGCTTTGGCACTCATTCCCACATGGTTATCAATTTAAGTACTGGTACTTTTGAAATGGAGAAACCTTTGAATAACTGTTTTTAAATTAATAAATGATCATATTTCAAAACCATAAGATAATAAAGCAAAATATTAGCCTTTCCAAAATGTCTGAAATGCAAACTGATAAACAGGAACACAAATATATCTCTTTGCACATCTATGCATGCAGTTTAAAACTCATTTTTGGAGCATTTCTTTCAAATAAACTAAAAATAAAGGTCTGCTGAGTTAAGTTTACCTCTAAGAGCCTGCACAGATTATGATTTGCCATGGCCAACTTCTGTGGTACTTTTCTACTTCCAGTCTTTCCTACACCACCTGATCCTCCTAGGCAATGTCTCATCCAGGTACCAACCAGACATGACACAACCCTGCTTAGTTTCTGAGATCAGACAGACTTGGCAATAAGTAACCCAAATAATGAGACATAGTCTTTAAGTATCAAAAACAAAACTCCATTTTAAAGTTCTTGCTTTGCTCATGCAAAAACATTTTGACATTCTTTCCTCATCATGCATGCATCTCAGATTGTTAGCAGATAGTTTTAGAATCTGCGGACTGTTGCATCTTTTTATTTTTCCCCCTTTTTATTTTTGAGCAAGACTAACTATGGCATTTTTCCGTTGCCACTAAAGCACTTTCTTGACAGTTCTTCCAGGGAAGCAGAAACAATTGCTGTCCAGTCGCCAAAAGGCTCACTTGATTCACCTGCAGTCTGCCCGTCCAACTTGCCTGAGTCTTTTTCCGGCTTCTGTCCTCTTTTCCCTTTTTAGTTTAGGGGTGAATACATTGCTGGCATGGGCCTTTTATGGATGAAGTAATTATTTTCATCATGCTCCCCTTTTTTGTCAATGTGATATAAATTTTGTATTTTATGTGGTAATTTTTAATTTGTGTATTGTATATTTTAAATTATATAACTTTTGTGCATATATTTTATAGTCCTGGTTGATGCCCATTGGGACTGATGGGGTGGAGACTAAGCCAGCTAAAAGGATGCAGTACTAGGAGTTGGAATACATAGAATCATTGGTAGATGAGACCATGTTATGTCTGAAATTCTGTTCAAATCCACATGAAAATTCAGCTTTTTAAATATTGATTTTAACTGAGATTTCAAAATGAAAGAACGACTAAAAAGGGATAATCAGCACCACCACCACCATAAGTGTAGACTGTGGCCCTGCTCAAAGCTTTGCCATTAATGTACCACAGTCTTGGCATGAGATTTGGTCACTGGATGTTTGGAGACAGTAAAACAAGTTCTGTGTCAGAGAGCAAATATCCCCTCCAGATCTGGATTACATCTACATAAGGAAAGGGGCAATCAGAGGACACTTCTTCCGCATGTAGGTGCTCATACCTCACCCTTGTTTCATCCTGGGGATCTGAAACAGTGTGTACCAAAAAAATGCTGTGATTACTGAGGGCACATTTACATCATGGAGTGTCATGAGAACAGAGCACGCAATGACCAGGGCCCTATTTCTGAGAGTGCACTTGGCTGCCATTTTGGGCATGGTGAAAGAGCAGAACAAAGTCACAAAGAACATGAGCTTTAATTTTTTTAAAAAGACTAGAAACAGCAGAGACTCTAACAGTATTCTGAAAAAACACACACCCCTTTTTTAAAACAACAACAACGAAAATCCATCTTTGGTGAAAGGAGGGGGCTAAGTAGAATTTTGTAGGCAGCCAGCCAATCATTGCTCAGACCCAAAGCAGGAAATTTAAAGGAAAGGAGAAAGAATGGGGTATATCACGAGAAAGAAGGCATGTTGAATGGGTAATATGGCATGTAGGT
Organism: Aspidoscelis marmoratus; assembly: GCA_014337955.1. Taxonomy (NCBI): domain Eukaryota; kingdom Metazoa; phylum Chordata; class Lepidosauria; order Squamata; family Teiidae; genus Aspidoscelis; species Aspidoscelis marmoratus. The sequence goes on along the minus strand of MTQE01002208.1, from coordinate 53,543,602 downwards.
GTTGTATTTAGGGGTTATCTGGCAGCAGAGTTCCAACATGCTTGAGGAAAGCACTTCTATTTGATCTCTGTATGTCGAAGCCCATATGTGTTTGTAAGTGTTCAGAAGCTTCAAGAGTAATCATTCAGGAATGAGAAGTTATCTAAGTTATTGGAAAGAATGGAAACTGCACCTAAATAAAAGAACTTTGGTCCTTTTAACTTAGTGAACATCAAATTCAGAGTCCTGCACACAGAAGGGAACAGCTTTGAATCACAACACTCCCACCTCCATGACAAATCTGTACCTTGATTTGAATTACAAATTTGCCACTTTTTACCCTTCAAATTCTTAATCGTGTCTTGTCAATGTATATAATGAAATCATTCAGCATCCAAACTCCCTGTCTTGGGATGAAGTTCAGGCTGATAAGCGTTGACTGCTAAATAACAAAAGTGACTTAATTACAAACAGAACTCCTTTGGACAATGTCCATTGGTTCATACTGTAAGGACCAGCAGCCAGCCATTTGCTTATCAACTCTACAGCCTCATTGTCCTGAATAACTTACTCTGGCCAGCCTTCTCCCGTAGAAACTGTAAAAAGAGTCAGGAGTGCCCACAACACGTTGTCATAATGGAAATCATATTTCCTCCATTCTCGTTTTTCAGCCTTCACTTCATTCTTCTCATAGACTAAGTACTCTCCCCTGATGAAGAGAATCAAGAAAAACATTCAGGGACATGTTTACATGATTAAGTTTAAGAATGCTTAAGAATGCAAAGAGAGTCTATTATTTTTTACTTATGCTGCTACAAGTTAATTAGGATAGCATTACTGGAATTAATGAACAGTACTGTAAGAGCTTCATCCTCATGGATTTCATTTACCTTCAACCAGATATGTTCAAATCTGGTCTGAATGGTGACTTGATTTATACTATTTACCCTTGTTTAGGATAAGTGGGAACAAGTTTATATTACCAGTAGTTAAATAATTGTATCCCTCAAATCCAGGCACTGGCACATATATCACATCTTGCTGGTTCCAGCCACCAGCACTATTTCTGCCACATCATGTTCTGCCTGCCATATCACAGAAACCACCTCCTCAATGTCTACCAGTGATGGATGGGTGCTTGTTCCCTCACTTGTTCCTGCTCTGTGATCACCCTGACATAGCTCTGAACTTGCTTCCACCTCTCTCCAAGTTACAGGGGCTGCTGTAGTTTCATTTATTTATACTGTTCATAGCCATAAGCCTTCACAATATAAAAGTCGAGATCTAATTACATTTTTTAAGGCTTTTCTTCTAAAAATCTTTTCCTGCATCTGCATGTTTTGTCTGTATACTTTATGCTTTGAATTACAGGGCCAGTTAGGATATAGATCCAACAGCATTAGAGAAGGCCCACTGAAGTTATGAGTGAGGAGACTATAAGCTTTGAACTCATGGCAAGACAGTAGAGGAAAGGGGGAGAGGTGGGTAAAAGGCAATTTATTAGGCAAAAGCCATTTTGGTTATTTTTGCCTTTGTTTCACTACTTCTTTGTCTTGAATATTTCTTGGCAGACTGTGTTTCCTGCCCAGTGACAGTAAGAGGAAATGCAGATTGAGGACGACAAAGACTATTGTAAATAGGGCAAGCTAGCAGTGAGTAGTAATCTAATCAAATAAACAATAATGCTGTTAATGACCAACGCATGTGATTATGAGCCATTTTTGAAATAACAATTGCTTGGGCAGATACTGTGATTGCTTCTTCTAGTCCTACTCTTGGGCCTCCTGTTGTATGTACATTGTTGACCCCACCACTTTCTAGTCCATGGCATTCTAGAATTTGGGGACATTTTCCATAAATATAGTTGGTTTAGCGTGGGATATTAAGATGCCTCAGAGTTCTTCCACTAAGGAGTCCCTTTCCTTAGCTGAATACAATAATCTGATAAATTATTGGTTTTCCTTTGGAAGCTCCCTCCTTCTCACTGCATAGAAATCCAAGACATCTGCTCAGGAAGCTGATGCAGGGTAACTGGGGACAAGACCATCAAGGAATGTAAGGATCAGCTATGCCTTTCATTTAAGACTAAGACAATGTAAGCAGATAAAATCCCACAGGTCCAAGGAAAAACTGTGGATCCAGCTGCTCTTTCCAGGTTTTGGCTGTCTTTTGCAGCCCTGACCATGGATGGTTAGCTGCTAGCCACCGCTCCAAGATTATCTCATAATTGTTAAAGTCATTTAATGAGGCCTTTAATGACAGAACTATCCATTGATACTAGTCCACATGAAAGGCAAGCCTGGCCAAAGGTTTCTTAAAATGTAAGGCTAGGTAGAAAGGGCTGTTGACTGCAAGGCAAACAAGGAGTGACTTCTTACTATGGGAGTCAATAACTAGGTCATGTTGTTCAAGCTGCCTAAACTAAGGTAGCAGTTTTGATTGCTGAGAGTCCCAATACAACAGAGCAAACTATGTTAGAATCTGAACCGCTTATCCAGGAAGGGTGGTGGCCTTCATTGGGACAATGGCTAGAACAGCTGGTGCCATAACAGAATGGCAAATCAGAGGCATATATGTGGTGTCTTGGGTCTCACAGCCGCTACTGAACTACAGAGACACACTAAAGTTGAAATGTAAGCTTCAGGCTCTGGTCACACCTTCACTTTAAATCTTTTTCAGTCTATCTTCAGGTCTGACTGCTCACAGCTTTTCATTTCTATCTCTTTTATTTGTGGACTTTCCACCCTCCATTTGGACTTTCCTGAATGGAAAGTCCACAAATAAAATGTATAGAAATTGAAAGCTGTGAGTAGTCAGACCTTAACTGAAGAAGGCTTAAAGTGAAGGTGTGACCATGGCCTCAGACTGCAATAACTGTTCTCAAAAAAAACAGTATTAGTCACATCTTCTATTAAGCAATTAGAGGCAAAGCCAGAATCTCTCTACATGCAGCAGCCACTGGGACAACATGTTGTTCCTGAACTTCCTTGCAAGCTACCACTGTCCATACTACTTTTAGATTCTAAATAGTCTCCAAGGGCAGCTGTGCATTTATCTGAATATATGGCTGTTGAGACATAGTTTATTATTTTATCCTCATATACAGACATTGAAATGTGGAACTGAATTTCAAAATATGGAGAAACATGAAATCTTTGAAAAGAATTATATTCTGATCCACACAGCAGTACTTGGGGAGGTTCAGAAAAAAAAGTCAATATATATTGAAATTCACAGGAATAAAATTCTTCAAATATCCCTCGACTTACATATAAAATGAAGGAATCTACAGCATATGGTCAATCATAATAGGTATCTTTTACGATATTAGCATTAAAAATAATAGCAGCAGTGTTTTTTTTTTTTATCAAACTCTTCAACCAGAAGAAATTATCGAATGGATAACAAATCTTGCTATTTAAATTTTGTAAGCTACTCTGAGATGCTTAGAGCTGAAGAAAAGGATGAAATATTTCAAATGAACAACTGCTATACAGCAACTGCAGCTTTTAGCTTTACAGGGCCTGTTCACACTTGCCTCCACAGACCGTGCAGGAAATCTCACTGCATGCTCTTAACACAGATCTATGCCAATAAAACAAGCGCTGCTTGTGTAAAGCAAGGTCTATCTCATTCCCAATTTGCAAATAATGTCCTATCTACTAGGCAGATAAGGAGAAGAGAGGAATGAAAGAAGAAAAAGAACAAAAGAAAACTCTTTGCTAGATTGCGATATGGGAAGGAACAGTGTGAAGCTCTGGATTTAAAACAGTAGCAAGATGGACAGCAGCTGCATACCTGCAATCCTTCTCAAACTCCTTCGACTCATCAGTGCAGTAGAAGAATTTGCCCTTAAAGAGTTGGACAGCCACCACAGCAAAGATGAACATGAAAAGCATATATACAATGAGGATGTTTAGAACATTTTTGAGTGAATTCACCACACAGTCAAAGACGGCCTGGGAAAAACAGAAGATTTCAGTGAGGATTATTTATATTCCACTTTCTCTGTAAAAACACAAAAGCAGCTTACAAGGGGAAAAGACAAAAATTAAAAGTACAATAAAATAGTATGATAGTAGCATTAAAAATAAAGCTATTAAAAGGATCAGCCTATAGCATAGAAGTTCAATAAGATATTAAACGAAGAGTCTTAAAAAAAAATTAAACCACAGAGGATACCTAATGATCTTACTTCTGTCCCCAAAAAACCTTTTCTTTTGCACCAATCATATGATCTTAGAAGAGCATGGATAGCTGCACCTCTGATGTTTCACTCAAAGGCCCCGGAAATTCACAAAAGAACAAAAAAGTCCAAATATAACTTGTTCCTATGAAGTCATTATTCATTTAAACCTTTACTTTGATGCAGCAAAACAGCATCCTGTGAAACATTTAAGACTTAAGCCAGATATTCCATCTTTTATGGAACTCCTCATTATGGACATTATGAGACGATATACATACTCATGGGTGCAGAGAAATTTGGCCAGAGTAGGATAACAGGAAAATGAAATGCAAAAACACTTAAAATTATGTGAATTAAAATAGTGTCAATGGTAGTACAAGGACCATTGGCCTTTCATTTCTCTGTTGAAGAGAATACTAGTTTGAAGAAGCTCATTCTTTTAAAACTACTTTGTTACATCCTATATATGAAGGAATTGTTACTGTCTTCAGGGTCAATGTTTGTAAAATATATGATGCTATGCTAATTAATGTGGGATCCAAATATCTGAAGGGTCACTACCTGTAGAAGGGCTTTCTATGCAGTTCTCTCACTCTTGGGCATTCAATGAGCAGTGAGAATCTGTGGTGCCCTCCATACTGTGGAACAGCTTCTCTTCTGAAATATTTATTTATATTTGCATCCCACAGTATTCCTGAAGGTCTCAGAGCAAGTCACAATAAAATCACTACAAAGCCGAGAGAAAGAGGTGCACAGGCACTGGAACATCTAAATACATACAATGAGGATGCCTGGCACACCTTGTGCAGTCTCTTCCAGCAGGGGGACTGGAGGCATCACCTTATACATGTGTCAGCTTTGTAGAATTTCTAGATCCTGTTAAAACATCCCTCTCCAAACAGGCCATTGATGTTCAAAGTTACTTCTATACATTGCCCCGTAATTTGGAGGGTGGTGTGGTGTTTTAATTGCTTTGAATCACCTAATTGCTTTAACTGATAATTTAATGTAGTATATGACCTACCACGATATTTCTGGGTAAAGGCCTGGATATACATCGGCCAAGTTCTGACTGGCCAATTTAATCTGGGTTTTAATCCAGGTTTCTTTAATCAGCAGTGAGGTCTGTTTTGGGCCATTCCTACTTGTCAGTTTGTAATGTGGACTGGCAGGGGAGAAATCCCCTCCCCTCCTTCCTCTCCTGAGCAGGACCCTCTCCCCATGTAGTCAGCAATTGGTCACCCTGGCTTTATGGGGTGGGCGTTTCAAGCCCCACTCCCTATATAAACCCACTCTCGGAGATCATGGAACACATCTAAAATTGTCCCTCCTCTTTTGTGCAACAGCAACAGAGCACAACCGTTCTCTTAAATGAGGACTGGGATATGCTGGAAGAGACAGGACACTTGCATGGATGTTATAATATTTTAGTAGCTGTAAAGGAGGCAAAAATCAAGTTATACAAGTATGATAATGCAGTCAAAGACACTAACTACATTCCATAAACAGATCTTATGGGCTATATGCTTAGTCATCCAGAATAGATAGGGTTAGCTGCTCCTCCATCCTTGGATAGGAAGAAACTAATAAGAAAACTCTAACTGGCTTCATTTTTTCTGTTTTTCTGTTTTTTTTTTAAGGTTTGCAAAGCAAGCTTCAGGATATAGATTATGCCACAGGTAAAATATGAAAGGATAGACAAGAACAGAACAGAAAGAGATTTCCATCACCTACTAAGAAAGCCTAGTGAGGCTAAATGACTCTTGCACCCCATTCCCCAGAAAATCCATTCATCATATGAAGTAACCAGAGTCCTTTCTCTTGATAATGTGCAAGAATCACTGGTACAGATTCCAGAGCATTATACAGCAGTATAATTGTATGCAGAAAAAGCTCTGAAGCCTATTGGAAAGGCTTATTATTTGTTGCAAGATCTTTCTGCCAAGAAACAGAGGCATCAGCTGAGGAATACTGACCTGTCTAGTAAAGTTCAGTAAATTAATTAGGCAATAAACCATTTTGTGGCTTCCTGAGATAATTTGCTCAAGGGAATGAGAAGCATCTATACCCTGTCCTTTCAGAGCCACAAGAGAGATATAGGCCGTGTCTTCACGGCATGCGTTATTTCGGTTTAAAGAATTCGAAATAAAAGAAA
>MTQE01002208.1:53480279-53535984 GCA_014337955.1 Aspidoscelis marmoratus | reverse complement strand
AAACGTTTTGAATTCGAGATAACGACGTCGTGGGGATGCGGCCATAGAGAAAAAAGAAGTAAGAAGAGAAAATCTGATCAGCCGTGCTTTCCACATAAACATACACCATGTTTGAATGGGGTGGGAGAAAGTATGCCATCCAAAATGGCTGATTTGCTTCCTCAATTAATTGCCTTCCGTGCATCTAGAACTGAGGGAGCTGGAATTGGGACACTGGTGGCAAGCGCAGCTTCTTCTATCTACCGCCAATGTGTCTCTGATCTTCTCGTCTCAGTTGCAGCAAGGCAATCAAGCTACAAAGAGCAAACTACCTCCCTTTTAGGAAAGTGATCCTCTGAGGAAAATTCATGGGTACCAAGATAAGCCTTACTCATGGAATTTGCCCAATGTAGCAATGGAAACTTGTAGCAGTGGTGCCTTGGATCACACCTGAGCCATTCCAGCTTTTGGGGACTATGCAGTGTTATCAACTCACCTGATTAACCGGGAAAATCATAATAATTTGCTTCTTTTTCAAATGGGACTGTTATGGATAGATATTTTGGATCATAAAATCTTGTATGATTTGAGCAAAGGACAACACTAAGCATGTTCATGGGTCCAAGTGCAAAATTTATGCAGACATTGAAAAATGCGCCCAAAACTATGAATTTGTTCTTTGTTAAAATTTCCTCTGATGCTATTCAAGAAAAAAGTCTTGGAAATGCAGTAAGGGGAATAGCTCCCCCCTCCCCCCTCGATAGAATAAGAAGGGGAAAGATCTTCAGTAATAATGTTGTTCAGTGACTTAAGGGCAACAGCACAAAGGTAACAACAGGATATGTAAATGAGGGTAAGTCACATGAGGCCAGCATGCATCCTGGAACTAGGGTAACTCATAGGAGTTGCATATAAGCTGCTGAGAGGGTGAAATATGAAGCCCAAAACTCACTGCTGCAGAAAACTCTTCTCACAGCAGCAAGGTTTCTGCCCAGGATGCTTTTATAAAAGGCTGGTATGGGCAAAAACGTTAGACATTTTTGGTCCAATGCAAGAGTGGCCTGGGCAGAAATTGTGCTGGTAGGACATTTCATTCCTTCCCTGTTTTTCCAAGTGAGGGGTGGGAACTGACTTGGGCACTTAAAACTGCCCTGAATGTTGTTGGAAGGAATGTAAGTTGACTCCCAGACCCAGGAGCCAGGTGTGTGATCACACCACTCCAGGGTAGCCAAGATATTTAGGCACCCTTCTCCTAGGTTGGCTGGGAAGGACTTAGGGTTCTTGTGTGAACTAGGGATGTGCACAAATGTTTCTTTTGTGTGTGTGTTTGATTCAAATTGTACTGAATTGAAAGGAAATTTGCATTCATTTGAATATAGCCCCTTCAAATGTGGTAGGATCTGAATTTGATAGAAATGGTCTTTGAATAAAATTCAAATCTGATTCAAATCCCTGCTGCCGGTTGCGCCTACAAATCCCCTACGAATCTGCTCTGAACGCATCACTCTGGATCCGCTGCAGTTGTCATCGGGCAGCTGCTTGCCCACTTCCCCAGATTCACAAATGTAAAATAAAGCTTCCTATGAATGAATAGAAGTATTTGATCCACATTTGAATGTCAATCTTTGAATGTACTAACATTCAATTCAAATTTGAATGCCCAAATTTGAACAAATGTTTCCGCATTTGCCGCCAAAAAACGGATCTAAGAAGATCCGTTTTTCAATGATCCGACCTCCCGAGGATCCATCCCTATTTCAGACTGATCTGAAGGGCCCTCCCGCGTCCGCACACATGTGGGAAGGCTGGATCCGGCAAGACGGATGGTCTGGGTGCTGTGCCTTCCAAAAGTCCACTGGATTCCTGCGCCATTGCCACCAGAGCCACAGGACTGGAGCAGGCAGCTGCCAGTCACTGCGTGTTTTCAGGGGCATGTGGTGCACGAGGGAAGAGCTTCCGAGGCAGGCCATCCTGCTTCCGCCCCTCCCAACAAGATGGCCGCTGGGACATCCATCCCTTCGCCTGGCCATATGCGAAAACGTCCTGCTTCCACACGGATACAGGTGAAGGGACCGATTGAAGACCTAATTTTTTAGGTCTTCATTTTAATCCAGTTTTCAGTGGCAAGAACCGATTTAGAGTAGGATCTCACGTGCCAAAATGTGGAAGCGGCCACTGTGAAGGGTCTGGGAAAATGTCTCCAGTGCGGAAGGTAAGTATGAAAATGTTTTGTATGTTTCCTAAATGTATGTTTAAACCGCTTTCCGCGGCCAATGCAGAAACACTCCAAGGGGGAATCCCCACACCAAGCTTATTTCGCTTTCCCTAAACCGAAATAATAGAACCAGATGCAAACGTGAATTTGCCTGTTCCCATTACTTTTAACTTAAATGCGTTTGATCCGGATTCTGAGGATCGTGCATGGCATACGTGACTCAAGGGGGGACTCAAGTGGCTACTTTTTAAAAGCCGCTTTGCAGGGCTGCCCTGCCCTCTTCCTCCTGGCATGGATGTGCCACCCATAACAGACCCATTCACGGAGCCTAGCTGGGTGGCTGGGTGGGTGGCTGACACTTGCATGGATGGATGAAAAACAGGCACCGGCACCCAGCAATTATTTCCCCTCCTCTCCCCATTTCCCAGGGCACACAGCAGCAGCAGCAGCAGCAACTCAACCTCCCTTCACAGCCACAGCCTTTAAAACAGAACCTCCAGGGCTTTCCTTTCCTTTCCCTTTTTTAAAGGTCAGAACTTTCAAAGAGCTAGAATTGCGCAAAACTGCAACATTGTTATTAAGGTGTGAAGAGGCTAGATCGCTACAGTGTAGCTTTAAGGACTGGATTTTTATAGTGGCTGTTTTGAGGGTGGATTTTTTCAATGAAATCACTATCTTTGGAAGCGAGCTATTGGGGGAGGGAAACCCTAAACATGGATTCTCATCCCTTAACACGGTACGGTCCCCACAGTAAAAAATGTAAAACGTTTCAAGGACACGATCCGGAGTGAGACCTGTTGAAATCAGAATTGAGATTCACCACGCTTTGGGGTGGTTTAACACGGAGAAAGTGTGTTAAGCCAAACTGCCGTGTGGACTCCGAGGATTGAAAACGTTTTGAATCCGAAATAAGGTTGCCGTGAAGACACGGCCCAAGTTGGTAGAGGAGGAACTAAACCTATCCATACTGAGTGACTTCTGCATAATAAAAAAGAAGACTTTTGAGTACATTAGCACAATCATTAACATCATAGTAGATATATATAGAAATGTATCATATGTGAAAAAAGAAAGAAAGTAGGAATCCCTTCTACTTTGTGAGACTGTACACGTCTCCATGAAAATATTAAACCTCTTACCAAACAAACCCAGAAACATCATTGTAAATTCTCACTCTTAACGTACCTTCAGCTTTGGCAATCGCTTGATAGTTTTGAGGGGTCTGAGAACACGAAGGACACGCAAGGATTTGATGGTGTTGATGTCTTTCCCTTTAGTGCCTCTGTGGGGAGATGTTGAGGAGAGAGAAGAGCAGGGGATAAAATGAGGGCCAAGTCTTTACAATGTTCCTAAGGACTGCCAAAGAGATATTCTCAGAGTATTTGTTTGCAGGTATTTCCTAGCACAGTGCTCCAGAATGCTAATGAAGGGCTACTAAATTGCTCTCCTTTTTGTTATCTATGCTTTTACAATCCTGCAGAGAAGGACCATATTACTTTAAAGATATTTCCTTAATAAAATCTTTTGCTGGAAACGGGGGTCTATTAAACCACTCATATGTATCTGTTTCAGCTATCAACTCATTCCTTCTCTTTGTCAATTTATTTTATTCCTTTTTATAAACTCTTGATTCTGTTCACTGTTTTATTGGTTCACTGTTTTATTAGTATCTCTCATCCTCTTGAGAAAAAGGCAGAATCTGATGGTATTAAAATACTTACGACCCAGTGGAAGCTTATACAATAGGCTGGCAGGGGGTGGCACTTGGTCAGGCTAGTCTAATCATAATGCTGAAAGGCTATTCTTGCTTTAGTGAGGCTGGAAGCAGTTTCTCTCATATTTTAGTCTTCTGCTACCAGCAAATTCATTAAAGTGACATGTGGAAGGTGCACTGAGGTGCACATGGACTGAAATTAACAACATGTGCCTCTGTCCACAGCAAACACTAATTCTAGCAGCCAACTATCTTCCAAACACTTCCAAACTAGCTCCTGTTTCCTTCATATACAAAACTGTGCTAAGGGTGTGATCAGACAGGCCTTTTTAAAGTTGTCACTTTATGAAAAGCATTCCATCCCCAGATGCATTAAAAATGCCTTACAAAAATGCTGCTGAGAACCTTCCTTATTTTGCCACACTGTAACCTGCAAATGCCTGCAAGTCAAGGAACACCTATCCTAACTATGAGTGGTACCCACTGATGAACTGTTAGTCTTTTCATAGCAGGAACTGCCTGTCTTTTTGCTTACATAGTTTCCTGTCCATCCTGGCTTAAAGGAAGAAACATTTTCAGTGCTATGAAATCTCAAATGACAAAGAAGCCATCTTTCCAAGGTTCTGAGATGGGATATGGTGAATATGGCAAAAAAATTCTTAAACACGTCTGATTACACCTAAGTCTGTTTATAACAGCATATCAATTTTGTGCTAAAAGGTTGTTTTCTACTTCCCACCACCCAGTCTTCTAATATGTAATACAAAATCACAGCTTCATGAAAGCTTTAAAGACCTATTCTTTATTGGCTGTGAAAATAATAGTAAATTATCTTCGTCATCTTGCAAATAGCTTTCTCACTTACGGAAAACGGCAGACAAAGGAGCTGTAGCTTTTAACAATGCCCTCTCCCTCCCTTCAATACCCAACGTTATTCCTTTTTTTAAAAAAATATTTTTTAAAAAATACGTAAAACTAATATATAAACCAGTAAGATAAAAATGGAACAATACAGCTAAACAGTAGGTCTAAAAAAAAGAAAGAAAGAAAAATCTGCTTTTAATCAGTTTAAGCAATAGAAATGCATGTTCAAGAAAAGAGGATTACACTGATGGTTCAAGAGACCTCACGTACCAATTTTGTGTAGGTAAACTACCATTAGAAGAAAAATATAAGTATTCCATTATGGACCTGCTAGACAGTGAAGGAATATATAATATGCAACCATTCTATACCAGATTGATACAAATCAATATTTCTCAAATGCATTAGGCATTCAGACACTGCAACGATACTTACCTGCACAGTTCTTTACCTCATTCTTATTAAACTTAGAATCAGTTATAAAACATTCTGGAAAAAATCACACAGTAAATCTTTCCTAGAACTTTATCATTTCAGAATGCAGACAGAAGGTAGGACACAGTTTACTGCATCGATATCTCAACAGAAGGAACGATTCTGCCCTGTACAGAGGATTCTTGGCACAAAAGAGTATTTGGATTTTATTCTGAAGCACTCCAGTTCTTAGATGAATGTACCATGTGCTTTTTTCTTAATATTTGTCTTGATTCAAACTTTGTGCACACCTAAATAATCTAGAACTTTATTTTGAGCACTAACTTGTAAGAGGAAAACTCCAGCTTTTCCCTTTTTTGCACAATGTATATACCAAGATGAGTTTATCAATCTGCTAAAATGAAAACTTAAGGACCTGTAATTTCTTCAGTTTAATTATTTCCAGCTATTTAATTTCTTAAAAGAAGGAACGAGCAGAAGGATGTCAGAAACATGACATTTTCTGGAGTTTCTGGTTATGCCTAGTTTGGAAAACTACACAGCTGGCTTCACCACCTTGCACAACAAATGACAGCACAACTAATCTTGGAGGGCAGGGTAGCTTGCCTCAGGCAAGATAGCTACTTTAGAGATAATGAAAAGGAATGAACTAATAGTTAAGTTGTTATTAGTGTATTTTCATTGTACAGGAGAATATTTTTCCCCTTCAAGGCATCAAAAGAACTTTATTCATCTTGAGAGCTATGCACCAGAATTTAGACAGAGACGCACACAATTTGCTACTCCAGTTTAGATGCAAAATGTCCTGGCTTCACAGTATTATTAAAAGTGAAGTAATCAGTGATGTGGTAGCAATTATAATCAAGTTGTTCAAATATAGGGCACATGGAAAAAATGTGAGACAACAACACCATGTCAAAGATAAGGGGCCTGGGCAAAAATGTGCTTCTACCACTTGGATAAAACTTCTCATCGGATCTGAATGGCCAAACTACTGTTTCCATTTTTCTATAAATATTACAAAACAGAACATGTCAGAGAACTGGAATACTTCAAGAGCATCTATTTATTTATCTGTCTGTCTGTCTGTCTATCTATACTTTAATATATTTTTATTCAATAATCTGTTCTGATTCTGAGCAAACAGTATTTGCCTCTGACATGGAGGGGATACTTAGCAATTCACAGGGGTGATTAAATCATGTCTTTCTTTTTTTCTTGCCTTACAGTGTCCACCCCATCTGTCCTCAACTTAACCGCTTTAAGCTAATGATGCACCTTCCTTTCTTCAGTACTGCTCTTCCTCAGGAAAAGAAGGTGGCTTTTGAGAACAACCCATTATCCTCTAAAGTGCAGCAGGGCTTAATTACTGTTAACAGCAACAAAACAAAAAGTGGAGTACTAATAGTCATTTCACATTTAAAAGAAATAAATGGATGTTGTTATAATTTTTCCCTTTCCCCCACAACATTACAAGCTTCAAGGAATATTTTTCATCTGCTCTATTCAAAACTGGAGAAAAATTCAGTGCTTTGGTATTAAGGCTGAAAAGATATGGCATTTTTCAATACTCTACAATGTTAGGAATATGCTTACAATAGGCTGCACTGGCAGAACAGCTGTTCTTTCAACTGGATTTGTGTGAAACATGTTAATCATAATTATAGCTTTAGTTCAAGAAAATACCCTTCCAACTTGACCAGACCAACATGGATTTGTTATAACTATAGTCAGTTCACAAACTCTGCAATCAAGTTTCTGCTACACCTGGCCCTATATATGCAAACAGTGAAATACTTCAAAGTACTTGCAAAATCTGTTTCCAGAAAGTCACTGCTGAACAGATGATTTCAGGAGAGAGTCAATATAGTCTCCTGAAGGGCAGCCTTGATTATGAGTTCTCCAGAACCCAGGCATTTTGTATTCTGTCAGCAGGATCATGCCTTCTGATATTCCTAATAAATCTGTATTTATGTGATACAAATTCCTTAACCAGCAATAACATATTCCAGATAGATCCTTAGCCATTTTCCAGCCATGAAATCTATGTTATCAGATAAATCCTTAGGATCGATGAAGACAGTGATCAATGAGAGGCAGATTATTTTTCTGTCCAGAATTCCATATTGCATAACATGCATGGATTGGGACTATGAATGCAACTGAAAGCATTGGCTCTTATCAGCTAAAACTGGTTATCCAAATGCACACACACAGGTAACTCATTTAATAGGCAGAATTGTTGCTTTTGACTATGCTGCTGCCCTGTCTCTGTCACTTTCAGAGCTGTGCCTGGGACGTACCATACTTCCACAGTTGTGAAGTCCATTGGTATTTAACCTTGAATTGATAAGCTGTCTCCGCGTAGCAACCCAGGAAACTAGATATAAAACCCCTTTCCCCAAGTAGATGCCCTCACTGATGCTCCTGATTTCTGCCATTGAGTAGCGGAGTGATGGTCAAATAAGAAATGGCTGCTTAAAGACAGCAGGCTGCTATCTGAATCTCCTCACATGAGGACTTCCTCACTTTTCAGCCACCATGTTCTCTGCCCCTGAGCAAGCATTCTGAATCCCCGGCACAGCTGGCATTCAGTGCACTTTCCCTAGGCTAAAGAGGAGTATTGAGGAAAGAAGATTATTACACTAATTTCCATCATTAGCTTTAACCAGAGATATTAAGAGATAAATAGGTCCCAGAGAGTGTCCTCGCAGTAAAATACACTAACACCAAACCCAAAATTGAATGACTTGATGTTTGAAGAAGAAGAAGAAAGAGATCTAAGATGTTTTCCTTCCCAAGCACATTAGCCACTCAAAATGATGTACTGTATTGCCAAGGTCACACAGATAAGTAGAATGTGTATCAGAGAGGGAGGAAGAAAGAAAAGAAAGGAAGACAGAAAGAGACAGACAGAAAGACTTTACCGTGATGAGCTGCTCCTGTTGTGAAGTGGCAGTGAAAGGGAAGAGACAAGGAAAGTGAGTAACAATCAGAAAGAGAACATGTAACATAAACCCCAACGAATCCAAATCCCATTTTGGGTCTGTCCAAGGAAGTTTTTTTTTTTGCACAAAATCTGTTGTCTTGCCTGCTCTAGGCAGGGTATTCATGCCTTCTTTGGTGCCTGCCTTGGAAAAAAGAAGGTTCAGGCTAAATTGTTCAACTACAGGTGCTTAGGCTGAGCAAGATCAAAGCTCTGGTATTAAGAAAATCTTTCATTCCAGCTAAGCAGGCTATAATTATAGAAACTGGAGGAGTTTCCAACATCACTGGACAGCATGTGAACACTTCTCACATCATATATTCATGTCACATTTCTTATATCTTGTCCTACCTTAATCAGAGCCAAAACGAGGAAAAGCAATTATGCCCTTGCTCATCCTAAAATGTTTCATGAATGAATCAAGGACAAAAGGTAGTAACTAAAAATACATCCCCAAATCATATTCAGCCTACATACTGTATGAAATCTACTAACATTCCAATTACATCGTAACTGATTTTAATTCATGGGTTGACTTTCTTTCCCCAAACTAGATGTTCTATAACACCTTTCCTCTTTAGTGACTTTGTTTGTGATATTACTCTCCAGAGCAATTGAAAAGAGAGGAAGAAAAATCACAAAGAGACATTTGGCTGAGTTAACACTCCTAAGCAGATAAACTGAGCTCAGTGGAACTCATTTCCAAGTAAACATGCATGAGAGCAGAGGCATGCGCCATGACGTGATATGGAACGGCTGCTAAAGTTTTGGCCTGCACCACAAATTGTAGTTCAGCTTTTTGCTCTTATTCCTAAGCTGGTGTAAGTGGGCATTGCTCTTTTATGCAGCTGTATTAACCTTTTCTAAAAAATGATACTACTTTTGTCCAAACAGTGATTGCAGCAGCGGTAGATGATGCCAAGCTTTCACCAGCATAACGGATTGAACACCAGCTGCACAAGAGTAATAATCTCTTCATTCCTTAGGCCGTCGCTTGTCATGACTCCTCAACTCCAATCCACAAGCAGCCTCGAGCTTTAGAATCAAGTTGTCGATACACCCATACGACTGTTAGGTAGCCAAGGGACAGGGACACAGGAGAAAAACAGTGCAGACTTGAAGACTCTTGTTCAATTGACTGAAGCTGGCATGATCGATAAAAAGCAATTTCAAGGTGTTAATGGATTTGATGAAATTGATGAAATTGATGACAGCGAATAAAGAAACAAACCGGATTGCTAATGAACAGGGCACATGAAGAAAGAGGAAAGGAAAGATGCACTAAATGATGGGCGGTTCCTCCAATGGTGGCAAGAGGCCAGGAAACACCATCACTAACAATGTTCCCACAAAGCTCTTCATTAGGTTTTTAAAAGGCCAACTACTAGATAAAATTTAATAATATTTTACTACACCCTTCTGGGACTTATTACACATACCGTACACTGGCCACACTATCCATCAGAGGTAATGATTACAGCATTAGCCTACCATTGATTCAAATCCTAATCAAAGATTTACATTTTGAATAAGGTATCTTTAAAAAAAACACGGCTAGTGCTCGATACTGATGCTTTTTGTAGTTGTTCATTTTTTTACTCATACTGACGTCTTCCACAGGAGATCTCTGATTTTACTGAATAATGAAAACACTCAAAAGCAGATAGGATACTCTTTTCCAGATTTTTCAAATCAATTCATTATTGTACCTATTATGCCAGTGGAACTAGATTTTCATTTGTAAATCTCAGTATTTTGTATTATCTCTAATTTGTTTTCCTAAATTCTACTATCTCGTTCAATTTTTCTATACTTCCTCTTAACCACAGTAACGAAAAAAGAATGTTACAATATTAGATGTGGCTATTGCAGTAGAACTGAGGTTCTTTGATTATTATACCTCTGACAGGTTTATTTATTTAAAAGAAATAGACTTATATGCATGTTGCTCCCCCTTCTTGGCACTTCATTCCTGATAAATCTAGCAGATACTGTCATCTTAGAGAACCATTTCATATTCTTGCCCCCAGTTGCTGTTGCTGAGTATATAGCTGTGAAACATCTGTTTACATACACATTTCTTCACTAGGCGAAATCCAAAGCTAGATTCCAGTCATACATTATTCTGCCCTTCAAGTACTAAGATTAAGTTCTAGTCTACTCACAAGTATCTTCAGAAACATCTGGAAGGGTGAGTAATAGTAACCTGTGGAGCTGGTAAAATTTTCACTATACCAAGTAACTACTGGTTGCATTAGTCACAATGCTGCAGAAACTTGCTTTAATATCTGATGGGACTGGCTGAATACATTGTCCAGGGTACGTTATAGTAACATGTTACTAGAAGCCTCAGATGACACTTTAGGATTTGAACCTCAGTTCTCTCCACTACCAGGATCTTTTAAAACCAGACAATTTAAATAGACAAAGAAGGAGAAATGGCTGCTTTTGTCAAAAAGCTGGCATTTTCCTGTGGCAGTCTCCTTTGAGACTGTCTGTCTGGCTTGGCCCTGTGCTGGCATCTTGCACTTTTTTATAGTCACACACTACACTTTATGGCTACAAATATGGCCAATTAAGCCGGCTGTATCTGCTGGGTGGGGTAAACAACAGTATGGAAAAGCACAACAGACAGAACGTGGGCTGGTTCAGTGGGAGTCAGGCCTGTGTGTTGATCCAGGCCCCTGTTCAATCACCTGTCGCATTTTTTTAGTGTGACTGGCCATAGCTGTAGATCTAGAAGACAATATTTACTAGATGTAGAGCCTGATCAGCAGTTTTATAGCAGTGTTACAAGAAACTAAAGCTGGAGCCTTTTCTCTCTCAACAGAGTGATTATGACCTCCATGTGCAACAAGGTAGACTGGGACCATGGTATACTAGGTGGTATAGTAAATGACCAGAAACACAGAATGGAACAATGTGTCAAAAATAGCTCATTTTCCTCCACAGAGGAATTGGATACCATTCTAATTCTCAGAAAGTTCTCTTCTCTTCTCAGAAAATGTAACTCCCACAAGTGAGATGCTAGAACATTCAGTGCTCTTGATTTGTTGTATTCTAGGTTTCCTTTGTGTTCCTTGTTTCTATTTTGTATGTTTCTTTTCGTTTTGCATTTTTCTGAATTTGTATTGTTCCTGAATTTGTTATACAACATTGCATACTTTTTGTGTAGAGACTGTGGCATTTTCCTAGCTCCTTTCAGGGATCCCAAGGAAGTTGCTGATACATGGAAAGGATGGAAAATGGTGAAAAACATGCAGGTACAGATAGAAAGTTAAGCTGACTATTCATAGGGAATGACTAACTGCACGAGCCCACAAATCACTGGGGTGTTATGCAGTCTCATACCCTCCTGATGCTTTGTATGTAGAAAACATGAGATGAGTTGACATGAATAACAGGATAGAATTTATCTCAAGTACCATAGAGCCTGATGCTGAAGGATGGAACATGGAGCACCCCTTAAAAACTCAATATTTCACAGACGATCCCTCACTTTCTAAATAATGTTAATTAAAACACTCCAAAGCAAATGGCCCACTCCCAGATTCTTAAAATCAAATTGCCAGCCTTGTTGTGCTCGCCTTCATTTTTTCCTCCTTCATTTGTGTTCTTACAAGTTCAACAAAATTTAAATCTTAAGAGACTGAGGGTGGAGTACTGTATATCTGTTTATGCTTTTCTTTAAAGTGTCTTGGTATAAACAGACAAGTGATAACAGCACTCAGTAATGTAATTAGATGTCATTTTCCTGCACATCCGTGTTATTTCTATGGTTTGTGCTATTTGAACCAGTTATTCTGGGCAAAATCAGGCATCCAAGTTCTCATGAACTGCACCATTTCCAATTGGATTGTAGGTAAGGAACTCCATACTTAGATCACACTTAGTATGAGGGTTCACTAATACTAGAGAGCCTCTTATCAAGTAGGGTGGATGTCCATCAGTACCTTGTAAACAAGAATATGCAGTCATTTATGTACCCATCTCTCTTACACAAATGCACATGCTCACACACACACACACAATGACCCCATTTGTAAAATAAAGCTCTTGTAGAACGCGAAAGCCATGTCTGTTTTAATCATTTTAGCGGAGCTCTGCTTGTGTGCATAACAGCCCCTATACCCACCTGACAGTTGCCCAGCTGACTGCAGGGCAGCTGTCAGGTGATTGTTTGGGTTAAATCAAGCCCCTACCTGGGCGATTAAGTGCTTAGGTAAGGGGGGGACAGTTGTGATCACAGCATTAGCAGCAGTGACAGCAAAACCCCGCCCACTAATGCTGTGATTGTAACCAGGGAGTGTCCCCATGCCTCCAGGATAACCCGTTCTTGCCCCGTAATTTAGGGCGAGAGCAGTTATAAAGGGGGTTTCTTTTGTTTCAATTTTTGGGATTTTGTCCCTCATGTAGCCCGAATTAGGGCTTTGCATGGGGACTCTTGTAAGGCGAACTCACATTCGCCTTGCAGAAGCCTTACCATGGGGACACGGACTAAGTCAGGCATTTAACTTCTCGGTTTCAGTAGGTCATATATTCTTTACCAGAACATGACCAGAGATTATATTTTGTCACACCTGTGTTGGTGAAGGTGAAATCTTTCATTGATTGAAATACAAATATCTCACACAGATGATCATCCTGATTTAAAGAACTTATGGGCTATGAGTGTAATTTTATTAGTTTTTATTAGATGAGAATAATCCAGATTAGATCCAAATGAGTGTGAACACATTCACACCGAGATACTAACTTGTTCTTAGCCAAAAGATTGAGAAGTGATATAACTAAGCTGAGCCCACAGCTCTATTGCTGCAATTGGTATATACTGCTGAGGCTGTAAATAAAGGCATTTTTGAATATTTTTAGTACGGTACTTTAAGTAGAGGATGGAAACTTCTGGAGTAGCAATATACCAGCATTGCTTCACTTCCTCCACAGTTACCCTCTGGAAAGTTATTGTGTGATAAAGCAGTATTATTTATTCCCTCCTTGGAAACAAACTTCTATAGCAAAACTGGTGGTGGGAAAAAGTACCCATGAATAAAAAAGGAAAAAGAAAAGCACGCTTTGCTCTGATGCCACCACCAGCAAAGGTGGTCCCAGGCACAGTGGGGGCAGTGCCGAAAGATCTTATTGGACACTTGAAAAGCAATGGCATCAACAAAATATCCATCTGCCAGCTACGGAAAGCCATTTTGCTAGGATCTGCTCATATCATTCGCCGATACATCACTCAGTCCTAGGCGCTTGGGAAGGGCCCGACTAGTGATAATAATTGCCCAAACCAGCATAAATATCTTGTTTGCTGTGTGTTACTGTTGTTTTATGTCAATAATAATAATAATTTAAGAAATTTACATAAACATATTTGCTGTCTACTGAACATAAAAAAAAAATAAAGCACTTAAGGACTAGTGAGTGATTGTACAACTAAATTAGATTTTTATGCCTTCCTCTGAGCTTTCACTCACTTTGGATTGATGTAGTCAGACTCTAGATATCCTTCAACTAGCTGTTCCCATTTGGCCTGATCAGAACAGAAGAGCCCTTTTACTTTTCTTTTACTGGCAACACTGTTTATCACAGTGAACAACTCTTTGCTTTGCTAGTTGTTGGTCCTCTAGTCAAACAAAGCAGCACTTTATCCTGGAATATCTGTGGAACACATTCTTATTGGTGATTTTATGGCGTACTTTCCCACATCCTTGTACTTATTAAAGCCACAAAGATTAAGGGGGAATAGTATGCCATTCCTCTACCTTGGCCCATCATAGAAGCTTCACATGCAATAGGCATCCCAGGCCAGAGGGAGGGCACGTATATTTGGAGTGTCCATGCTCTATGATGGCTTATGATGATACTGAGAGGGGGACTGTGATGAGGGAAAGGACCATAGGGCTACATCACTTATGTGCTGAAAACTGTTGAAACAATTCATCATGCAGCAAGCTTCAACAAGAGCCTTTTCAAGTAGAAGGGAAGGAGCTGTGCTTTTTGGAGCAAAGATAAGCAAGCACCACAACTCACGGCAGACACTTACGTGAAGGCAAATGCCACCAGTGCTCCGCTGACCACAATGAAATCCAGAATGTTCCACAGGTCCCGAAAATAAGACCCTCGGTGAAGGATCAGTCCTAAGTCAATCATCTGCAGAATCAGTCAAATAAAGAAATACAGGGTTTTTTTTAAAAGGCAAAAGGCAAAAAAAAGTTTGGTCACCCCATCTTCTAGAAATCCAGCCCTCTGGTGTGGATTACTGCGGTTTTTGTCTTCTTTCCTAATGAAAGAACTCACTCTTTCCAGACCCACTTGAGAGAGTGGCCCCCCAAAAAAAGAAAAAAGGAAACAAAAGTGTTAAAAGTGGTCCATGGTTGCATCTCTAGTATTCATATAACAATGTAAAAGATGGCATTTTGCACATTTCAGACAACAAATGGAAAGGAGAATCTGTGGCAACAATTAAAGATTAGTATACTGTTGTGTACTGAATATCAAATAAGAAAAGCTTATTTGCACTCATATCTACGGTCCAAGGAAAAGCCATAGTTCAGTTTGGTAGAATGTTTATTTTGATGCAGAGAGTCTATGCACTTTTATATCTATTATCAGGTACCATGCACTAAAAGTTGGGTAAGGCAGGAAATACCTCTGGGAGGGAAACGCCTTAATGCATTCCTCTGAACAGTTCCTGACTCATTCCTGTGAGCAATTTTTCCATCTCAGCACTGATTATGTACTATTTCTTTGTCCTTACTGTCCACAAGTGCAGCACATTATAAGTGTGGCAGCCCTTGAAACTCATGAGTTTTGTGATTAATGGCTGGGAAAAACAGCTTGCATGTTTGCAAACTAACAAACCTGTATATTTTCTCAATTGCACTGGGAAACTAAAAAAGGACTCCAGCTTCCGTTTCTCAACTTCCTTCCTAATGGGAGAGAAGGGGGAAGGGCATTTTTCCATTTAACTTCAAGAGAAGAAACTCCAGTGACCAACACTGACTTTAAGTTGTACAATATCATTTACTGTATACCAGGTACCCCATTTTCTTTTCTTTTTTTGAATGTCTGAGAAAAGGAGATATGGTTTACAGGGCTAGGAAACCCCAAACGTGAAAAAGAAAGTCATGTGCCATATGTAACTTCTGAAGCTCCCACATCATAGAATCACTGGATTTCTGAAATCCACTCCTATCCTATCCCCAGAAATTCTCCTACCTGATCCTCTCTACCTTAATAGGTTCAGATCAATTTAGTGACAACCTACAAAGGGATGTGGTGTCATCTAGTGGCCATTTGTCACAACTACAAGCAAATCCAAAAGACTTGCTAGGGTCTATCCCAATGGCAGGTGCGTAAGGCTGAGACACCCTATGTGGGTCCATCAGGCAAATCAAATATACCTCCTCTGATCAGCTATGTTCTTACCAGAACTTGGGTATCAGAACTACATGGAGGCAGCAATGGGCCAGCAAAAATGAAAGTCAGTTGTAGCAGAAGAGAGAGCAGGAAGGCAGATGGAGAAAGCATGGGTGGCAGATGCAGTTGAAAAGAAAGTGCGGGAGAATTAAAGAAGGTGGCATTGGACAAGAAAAGATAGAGTGCAAAAAATATATGCCATGCTTTGTCAATTATCTATACCAGCGTGCTATGCATTTCAGTGTCCATCATACTGCAATCTTGATTCTACATATGCTAAGGTATAAGGGGTCTGGAATGAGTAGAACTGCCTAGTTAGGAGCTTCGCCTGGCCTCCGTCTAAGGAGCTTCATTTGTCTGTAACTGGCAAACTGCCCTTTCCTAAGCCTGTTCAGGCTCATTTGGGATGGCAATGCTGTTAGAGACGTCATGCCTATGAAGATGCAGGCACAAGAAATTTCAAGGAAAATACAATTAACTCTTGCATAACAAGGTTTTATGGTGGATGATTGCTTTTATGCCATCAGCAAAATCCATCATCCCTCATATAATGCATTGGCACAAACTTCTGTGGCATGCAAAATTGACTTATAAAAATCATTGCTGGAATTATATTTTGGGGCAAGAGCAACCCCTTCCCCAGGGCCAAAATGAGTTTAGGAACAGGTGGTACTAAAATGACAGATGTGGTGCCACTGACATTTTCAGATTTGCACCCTGAAGTAATGGAAGTATTCTAACTTGGGGAGATTCTAGGGATGAATTTCACCCTCTGTGCTTTATATTATGACATACAACTAAGCATTCAAAGGGAACATCCTGCTTTTTCTTGTTTTTCAGATGGAGGCAGCAGAAGATAAGGATGATTGTTCAGGTGGGCCTGTGCTCAATGGAATAGATTAAGGAAATTATCTGCCACTTCAAGGAACTAGTCTCTTGCAAAAGATATCTAGAATATCACAACCCAGTGACTGAAAGACAGTCAACAGTATCACAGTCTGCTTGTATGTACAATACAGCTTCCAGTCCCTTCTCGTTCTGTACTAGTACTCATTTGGTCAGGTCTTAGTTTCCATGATACAAGGTGCAATTAGATAGGGTTTTAAAATGTCTCTTTGAGAATAAATGTCCCATACCCAGATGCATAAAAATGCCTTCTAAATAGTTGTTCTGAATATACAGCTCAGATTTCCTCACACTGCAGTTTATCTTCTAATCCAAAGCAGGTTACCTATCCTGCCTACAAGGGTGGTGACAGGCCACTGGGTGGGAAATCATAAGAGCATAAGACAACACAGAGGAACCCTGCTGTATCAGGCCACAGCCCATTTGGTTCAGCATCCTGTCTCACATAGTGGCCCACCAATTGCTTCTGGGTATTTTGAACCAGGAGACAAAGGCAAAACCTTCACTGATTCTTTGCTAATGCAGTTTTCTGCCTAACCTTGAGATACTCTCAGAGTGATTATTTCCCATCTGGGAAAGGGTTGCACATTCAGAGGTTTTTATGACATCCAAGTTAATTTTTGGTATTTTGTACCTGTCTCTAGAGCCTCAAATTTGCCCAGAAGGCGCCCATTTAACCTTGTCCAATTGTAACCACAACCACTGCTTTTTTAACTGACAATTTTTATCAGTTCTTATAAAGCCTGGTCTCTGTTTCTTCTTTAGTTCAAACAATATGTCTTCCCAGCAATGCTTGAACAGGGAGAAGTGAAACATTATTGGGAAGACATATTGTTTGAACTAAGGAGGAAACAGAGACCAGGCTTTATAAGAACTGATAAAAATTATTGGCTTTTCAGACAAATTTAGTATCAATGTGCTGTATGCAATACTTAGTCGTCTGTCTTGCTTTAACTTTCTTTTTTATTAGAAATTTAATAATTGCAAAAAGAGACCTTAAGTGTGCTGCAGAGCAAGAGCCTGGGAAATCCACCCAAACAAAATAAAGTATGCTTAAAAATTTTCGAACTGCCACAAAATTTCAAATCAGATTATCCCTTTCTAAGAGTCACTAATACAGCACATTAACTATGTATACCTCTGAGTTGTAAGAAAAGGGAAAAGTTACATGTATAAATTAATGTGCTCTTAACAATGCAGATTATCATCTTTTCCTTTCTCTTAGTAACTACCTTGACAATAATTAGACACAATAAGTTTTTGCATTGAAGAATCTTAACTAGAAAAAGTTTCCAAATTGAAGAGAAATGGATTTTAATAGCTTGCACTCTCATCTAGTTCAGCTGGAAGTCAATTTCCCCTACCAAGGCAATTTCCCAAAGGCTGTTGCACCAGTTTCCTAATGACAAAGTGGCTTGATGTTTCCAGTTTTGTGCTATCTGATGTTTAGCAGCTATTCATGTGAGTTTTATAACAACTATAGCTTTAATAGTTTCTTGTTTTCCTTAATTTCAGTTGTAGGATTGGGAGTGACTGCAAGTAGAAAGAGATGTTTACCCCTTCCCTCTTGCATGACCAAACATGATTTTGCTTCTGCTGGGATTTTCCAAAATGAACAACTGCATCACGTCAAAAGTTCCTAAATCACAGTTCCCAGGGTTCCATTTTCAGCATTCTTTGCCAGCACCAGGAGATATGCTTGGACTTGGAGTTCAGGATCTCTGCTTGAGAGGTCAAGTAATTATTTATTCAACCTCTAGAGCAGTGGTTCTCAACCTGGGGGTCGGGACCCCTTTGGGGGTCGAATTACCATTTCAGAGGGGTCGCGACGGGTCTCCCGCCACCCTTCCCTCCCACCTCCCAGCTGCTCCGCCCCTGTGGTTGGGGGTCTCCACAACATGAGGAACTCCATTAAGGGGTCGCAGCATTAGGAAGGTTGAGAACCACTGCTCTAGAGGCTTGGCAGTGCCCCAAATGACATAGCACAATGGGACAATGGGTGATCCTGTCTCCAGATTATAAGAAGACTTGGAACAAAATGACTTCTATGAGCCAGTTTGTTAGACGTTTTCCACTTAGGAAACCCTCTCTCTATGTAAATAGGCCATGGCCACCTTGAAAAGTATTTAAGTGGCATTTTGCACAACCCTTTCTCATGGTCTTTAATACTGTTTTAAAAACAAAACAAAAACAAACAAAACTCTTCATAAACAAACTTCCAACAAAGTCTCTTTTAAGTTCTATTGAAATACTCCACATTTACAAGCTCCCAGTCCAGTTCTCAAGTTACTAACCTTAACAACCATTTCAAAGGTGAAGACACCTGTGAAGACATAGTCAAAGTAACGGAGAACCTAGAGAGAGAATATAGAAAACAGGATTAGAGTAACTGTCCAGGTCTTTAAATATCTTTGAGGTTGTGAATCTAGACTAAGTTGTTATCAAACCAGATCTTGGTTCTTCTTTGACACCAGTATGAGGGGAGTAATTTTTGTCCATAAACTTACTCCAGTGAGTAATGCACTTGGAAAATAGTTTAAAGACTCTCACAAGTTATTTAAACTTACTTTAGTCATCTACAAGGCATTCTCCTAGCAATGCCTCCATTTATTATAAGATGTATTAATATTACAAGGACAGCTTCCCAGATGTGTATTTTAAGTCAGAATTTGTAAAATCTCGTCACCAATGCCCTAGGGAATTGCCACTGTAACTCTACCAGTAGTAGAAAATGCTACTGGACCCATAGAAGCTTTATGGAGCAGACCTGCCACTTAGCTTTTGAACCTGCTGTAAAAGGAGGCGTGTCTGGGCATTCCCTGCCTTGCAAAGGAATTCTTGGGACATCAGCAAGCAGCGTGAAAGCATTTGCAGTATATCATGTGTGAACCTTGGTGAAAGTAATGCCCAGAATGCCTATTCAGGAAGACACTGGATACTGCCGCACATGCAAACATGTTGTGCTGCTGCTGCCCCAGGATTTCCAATGTTGTCTTCCAGCTGCCTGTCTAGCCATGAGTCATGCTTCAGTGCCAACCTCCATTTTCCTCTCCAGCATCAAGCCATGATCTGATGTGCACCTTCTCTCTTCTCTCTGTCTGACTCTTCCCCTTCCACTACTAAGTCTTTCTTATTCCTCCTTTGCAAGTTCCCTCTGCCTCTGCCTTTTCTACCTACACTCAACAAGGCTCAATTCTCAGGCTAGTCTTTGGCTCATTCTTGCTTGAGAGCATGTAGCCATGTTCCCAGGTGCACCTCTTAGCTCCCTCACAGTCTCTTCAGGAGCAAGACAATGTCTTTCATGCCTGAACCAAGGAACTGAAATCCAAACCAGGATTCCAAAGGGAATACGAAAATCCAGGGTTTTTCCGCACTTGCCCTGGTAGTCTCCTTGCAGTGTGTTCTGAGATGAAGCATCTGCACGTCAAGGAGCTGTTTCTGAACCAGACTCTGTGTGGGTCATGTTTAAGTGCATTATGTGTGCGCTTACCTTTACCTGCGCTGGAGCCAGTAAGACTCCAGGCAGAACCATTTGTACCTCTGTGGCGCTGGACGGTGCGCAGGCACCCTGATATATCAAGAGAGATATCCCATGCAAGTGCACATGCGCAGCACATCATGGTTACCCTGGTGATGGCACTGGCACACATGCACTCACACTGACACCATGGCAAGAAGATGGCAGCATCTGGACAACGTCTACACTTCAGGTAAATGCCTGGACATGTAGAGGGATCGATCATGTGTGCTTGCATTTGCCAATGTGAGCATGTGTGAGCAACTTTGCCTTTTCTGTCCCCTGGACAGGAAGGGAATTATGAATTTGCCCAAAGTGGCAAAAAGCAACCCAACACAAAGTAAAGGGGAAGTCCTAAAACTGCCCAAGAAAAATAATTGAGAAATTCAAATTGAAGCCTTTGGTTTCATCATCTGAGGAGGCATCTAATTGCATATGTGATATGCAGGGTAGAAAGCAGAAATCTTAATGAGCTACTGCTCATTTCAGCTGGAGCTGCTAGCCTGTTATTATCCAACAAATTCTATCAGGCCCTCACAGATGTGCAGGTCATTGCTGAGTTTTGAAAATCCCTCTTCCAGCTATGCATCTGCACTATTTCTCAGCTCATTGCCCCTCAAATTGGTGGGGAAACTTTGGCACAGTCCTGAAGATGCCACAAAAATTACGAATAAAACACTGAGGCTGCGTTCCCATGCAATAATAAGTCTGCTGAAAATCTTCTTTTGCCACGGAGCGGTCCCATGCACGGCTTTAATCCGGGTTTCCAGCACTGCTAATGGGGAAAACCCGCTTTAAAAAAATACCTGTTTAAAGCAGTACTTTCTGGAAGATGTGGGTTTTCAGCGCAACATTTTCCATGGGGTCGCTCCATGGCAAAAGGGGCGGGGATTCTCTCCCAGGTGGGAATTGCCGGCCGGAGAGATCATCTCTCTCTCTCTCTTTTGCCTGTCATCCAGCCAGCGATATATGCAAACAGCGATCTAGGCAGGCATTTTCTCTTTGTTGTTTCTCTTTCCAATCTCAAAGAGAAACAGCAAAGATACATTGTGATGAATTGCTTCCGCGAAAGTGAAAGTGTAAAAGAGCTGGCTGGGTGGAGATCTTGTAAAGAGTGCCGGCTGCAGTCTTCGCAAGCAGGGGAGACGAACAGAGAAGTTTTACATTTTTATTTTGGTCTTTTTGAAGGAAAGGATTGCAGGATCGCTGGCTGGGGGGGAGGCGTTTCGGCAGCTGGAAATTCCTTCCGCCCGATCACCCAATGAAACAGCGAGGGGCGGGGAGAAAAAGATGCAGGTAAACAAAACACGCTTCCTTGGGGACGGTCCGTTCATTTTAAATGCGTGTTTTGCTTACCCCCTTGGGAACGCTTAAATCCGGATTGAACCCACTTTTCTTTAATCCACTTCAGTGGAGGGGCAATAGAGATACAAATTAGTACCATGGGAACGCACCCTGAGTAAATCTTCTGCCCATTACAGAATTTGTGTACAATATTGCTATGCACATATGTACCCAGCAAACTAATTTCTATACTACTCAGAGATCCTACCACAGATATTTCCCTTAAAACACTCCAGAGTCATCTTAGAACATCCTTCTTTCTGTCAAGCAGATTACTTGTATTAAAGAGCGGTTCTAGCATACTTTTGGCAAAAATCTAGAAAAGTGAAAAAACCATCAATGTTTGGATTCACACATTTGAATCAAGAAAAGTGGATTCCCCTAGAATGCACAGAGGATGCTGGTGTCAGTGTCATTGGGTTCAGGCATCTTTTTGTTTTGTTTTAATTTTTTAAGAATTTATATTCCACCCTTCACCTGAAAGTATCCCTCATCTTTTACCCTCACATCAACACTAACATCTAGTTACAGTATGCAATGCAGAAGCCTAAAGCAGAAGCCTGCCTTTTACCCAGTCCTGATAGAGATGGCTGCTCTAATTATTTTGTTCCTGCTTCCTTCAGAGTATCTCATGGGATCTGTCCAGCACAGTTCTTGAAAAAGAAACTGCTGCGTAAGCTACTAGCACAGCCAGGTCATGATTTATCTCTTTCTCTCTCTTTCTTCCATTACCTCCTTCCTAACCTATTTAAATTCCAGCTGCAATTCTAAGAGAGAGAAATAAGAAAAGCTTGTATTGTTATAGGATTAGTAGCATTAACAACAATCCTATCCCAAATAATAGTTTTTATCTGTCTGTTTCTGTGCTAAATTTAAAGTGCTGGCATCGACCTTAAAAAGCCCAGATGTTTAAAGGAGAATTTCCACTTTTTCTGAGCCCTTACTTCCAACAAGATGATGTTGTTAGCAGGATTCTTTCTTCTTCTGACCCTGATAGCATACAATATCAGGAAGTGACACAGGACATTGACTTATTAGAGGTGCCATTTTGTTTAGAAAATATTCTTGGTCTAGAAAATGAGTATCAGACTAACACTTTTCTTCTTGCCGGGAATAGGTCTTTTGCTATAATGTCCAATTGTGCGTTTACATGTTCTTATTTATTTGATTTGTAGAGCTATTTTTAACACTGTTAACGTATTCTGAGATTTTTGGATATGAAGTAGGCAGTGTACATATACATCTTAGGCATACAGCTGGTTTGCACCATCTGATGCATCTCCAGTCCAGTAAAACCCTCTAAACAGGGAGAATGTTACTCTGTTGGTTCTCCTGGACCTTTGGGGGCTTTTGATACAATTGACCATGGTATCCTTTTGGAAAGGCAATGGAGCCTGGGTTCAAGGCACTGCATTGCAGTGGTTCCACTCATATCCCCAAAGTCGACAGCAGAGAATGGCTGTGGGAGAGTTTTGCTCAAGGCCCTGGGAACTCACTTGTGGATTCACATGGATCCAATCTTTAACATCTATATCAAGCCACTGGGAGAGGCCATCAGGAGTTTTGAGTAAGGTGTTATCAATAACAGGTGACACCCAGCTCTATATCTTCATGCCATATGGATCAGGAGAGATGGTCAGAGTGCTTGCCAGGTTCTTGGAGGCAGTTATTGGGGGTGGGGGAACACAATACATTGAAATTGAATCCAGACAAGACAGAGGTGCTATATGTCATAGGGTCACATGTTCATGGGGTTTCCTGGCCCCAGAAGGGACAGGTGCTGGGACTCTGTATTGACAGCTGAAGCTCAGGTGGAGATGGAGGCCAGGAGTGCCTGTTTCCAACCATGGATGGTTTGCCAGCTATGGCTTTTTTTGGAGAGACAGTCTAGCCACAATGATTCATGATTGGACTGTTGCAATGCACTTTACATGGGTTCAGAAGCTGCAGCAAGTGAAGAATGAAGCAGCTAGACTGTTAACCAGCACTGCTGGCCAGACACACATCACACTGATCTTAAAAGAACTGCACTGGCTGTCTATTTGCTAGTGAGCCCAGTTCAAGGTACTGTTGTATAATGCAGGGCCCCAAATATCTAAAGGAACATCTCCTCCATTTTAGACATGCCCTAAGATCTTGCAATGAAGCTCTCTTGGTGATCCCACCAAGATACACCTCTTTACTCCGGCTTTCACCATCCCCTCTCCATACAGGCACTGTCATTGTTTTAGTCATGTTTTTATTGTGATATTATTGCAACCCACCCTGAGACCTTTGGGTATAGGGTGGAATAGAAATATAATAAATAAAACTTTTAAAAATGCTTATGATTTTATTAGTTGTCATAGTTGGCAAATGGGAAACAAGCAGAACCATAGCTTGCAAGCCAAAACAATCAAGAAAACATGAAGAGGAAGGTCAGAAGAAAGGAATATTAGGAAATCCCATGTACGGTACCTCATGATGCTATAAGAAAAAGCTAAAGTCAAGAGAGAACATAAGAACATAAGAACATAAGAGAAGCCTTGCTGGATCAGGCCACAGCCCTAGTCCAGCATCCTGTTGCACACAGTGGCCCACCAAATGCTCATGGGCATCTCAAGCAGAGACAAGGACAAACCTTCTCCTGCTCTCGAGTCCCAGCAGATGGCCTTAGAAGCGCCCCAATGGCCTTAGAGAGCACTGCAGGCTGGATCAACAAAAATGTGCTTTGATCGGTTTTCTCCAAAAGGAACTCTTTTATCCAAGCTTCCCAGCCCTTTTAACTCAGATGTTTTGGCGTTCTGGACTGCCTCAGTTCATTCAAGAGGTGAATAGAGTACTGGTTTCCATATTAAGTCTCTTTCACTGTCAAGGAATGCTTGGATAAGGCTAAAGCTGTTCTCTTGGATTACAGAAATGTCTTCAACTTTTTCAGTGTTTTAAGCTTTCTCTTTAATCTTGGATAAAAGTGAATAAAATATGTGTAGTGGAATTAGCTGTAAATCAGCAAAAAAAAAAAAAAAAGACTTACATTGTTACGGGGAGCACTTGGTTGCACAGGATCTTCAGCAGCCAAGGCAATGCTGCTCATGGCAATTACCATCAGGATGCAAATCTCAAAGTAGCGCAGATTAACAATGTAATGGCAGAGCCGCCGAAACCTAGCACCAAGAGAGAGAAGGATACTCTTACTAAGGGATAAGGTATCATCAATGGCACGTACAGTGGCACACTTATCGCGAGTAATGCACACTTTCCAGTGGCTTCTGTGGCACTTCTGGATCTCTATTTTGTTAGCTGCCTCAAATCATTATGCAGTAGGAAGAATATAGGTAGGTAGGTAGGCACGTAAGCAAGCAAGTAAGTAAGTAAGTAAGTACATAATAAATAAATGGTGGCACAGTTTGAACATAAGATATCCCCAGAACAGGAAATGTGTTTGGCTTCTCATGCACAAAGTATAGCATTTATGCAAGCAGTGCCTAGCTCAGTGATGGCAAATCTTTTGAGCTTGGTGTGTCAAAATTCGCAAGAACACGTGGCTTAACTCGGGTGCTGTGTCACATCCAGAAATATCCATAATTTTGATATTTGTAGCTCTATTAAACAAGTTATATTTTGATATATGTATTTTAATAAAAGTAAAAACAAATAATTATTTACATTAGTGACTTTTGTTGCTGAATTTCATTTGCTAAATCTTCAATTGAAAGTTGGTATTTCGTACACTTCAAGAACAAGCAAGCACTACACGCCCAGGTGCCAGGGTGACCATGTGTGTCACCCAAAAGGGCTTGGCGTGTCACCTGTGACACGCGTGTCATAGGTTGGCCATCACTGGCCTAGCTAAATGGAAATACCACGTATTGGGTTCATAATGGTCCACCAAATGTTTTGTAAATTGTGTTTGTACTGCAGGAAAATGGTACCAGATTGAAATCTCAGGCCAGGGCATCAGACAAAAGCAACAGGATCATTCACAACATTTCAAAGAGGAGCAGAAATTTCCCAGCTTCTTCATTTTTTCTTGCCAACATTCTTAAGTTTTTCCACCTCTTTGTTTTCCTAGGAAAATGAACATTCCAATAATTTTTCCTGAGTAGTTTTCACCATTTCTTGGTGATGGACACCAATTCACTCCTCTCCTCAATGATCTGCTCCATTTGGTGGATGAGACTGCCAAGTTGCCCACGCAGCTGCTGCTTCTGCAACTTGCAACATCTGTGTTATTGCTACTGCTTGAGAAACTCAGATTGATCCTTCCAATTCCTCTGCTCACAAACAAAGCAGAGCACTGAGGTTCAGGTGCTCACATCAAAGCAGCCAAAGATATCTGTTAGCAACCAATTACTCCCTTGTTTCTGGGTCATAAGCAATTTATGTAGCCTTCCAACGAAAAGTCTCATAAATCTGACCAACATGATACTCCTCATGTTCTGTTCAAGTTCACAAAAATGGGCACATCTTGTATTCACTTGAAATTGCTGATTCAGAGACCGTGCTACAGCAATATCTTTTGAATCAAATCAGATATTCCATGCCCTCGCCAAAAATCCCACTGTTACATTTTAATCACTTATGAACTATGGATCTTAGCTACCATATTCTGGTCTACAAGTTCATTTGCTTTTAAAACTATATTGTGGTAACTCACGGGTTAGTGGTTGAGAGAATGAACATAGAACTATATGGTGGCATAGGCTTGGGTCCATTCTCTCCTCCATCATCATCTTCCTCCTCCTCCTTTTTCTCCTCTTCTTTCTTGGGCAAAGGCTCAGGATTGGCATTCTTATTGACTGTAAGATAGGAGTAGAAAAACAAGTTACCATTACTGATATTATCTCAATTTTCCCAGTATTCCTAGTACCAGAAACTCAGAAACTAAGGATAAACCTCCTCAAGACTAATAACATGTTGGGAAGAAAGGCAAGGAATAACAACAAAGGCTGTAGCTATTGACATGCCCTTGTATAGTAGAGGCTGAAAGACACTGGACTCATCCCCATAGTATCCAATTACTGCGCTGCAGAATCGGGCCATCCTTAATCTGAATTGTAGTTCAGGTTAAGATGTCCCCATGAGGTGGAGGAGAGTGCGGGTACAGTTCGAATTCACCCGTCCCCAAGCAAACATGGTAAACCTTGGCATTGGAGAAACCACATCCTTTTTTCTCCAACCCTTTGCCCTGATTGAAAGCTTTTAGCAGACGTGTGCACGTCCGCATGACAGTAAGCACATGAGCTTGAAGAAGAAGGGCTTGGGCTGGAGAGATCCCCCCTCCCCCTCCCCCTTTGAAACATGACAGTCAGCCAGAGAACGAGAGGGGAACGAGACAACCCACCTAAAATGTCAAGGCAGCTTTTGCTTCCCAGTGCCAGTAAACTCCACTGATTAAATATGCACCTCTCTCTAACTTGCCTGAGAGCTCCGGCAAGGAGGTAATTAATATGCACCTCTCTGTCTGTGAGCTCAGATGAGTCAGCCTCCAACCAGCCTGGCCAGCAAGGAGAAATTAATATGCACCTCTTTAAGGCTCTTAATATGCACCTCTTTAAGGCTCAGAGGCAACAGTCGGCTTGAATCATTTAGTTCTCCCGTTCTGCAGCCCCTTGAGCGCTTGTGTCTGTGCGTGCCTGCATGCATGCGTGCGTGCGAGAAGGCAAATGACAGCACAAATGACAGCTTCCTAATGAATGATAACCTGGGAGCGTCCACATGACCCCAGGACAATACGTGCTGGCCCCTTATTTCGGATGTAGTACACTTATAAAGTGGGTATTTTTTAACACGTATTGTCTTGTATGTAGCCTGTATTAGGGCTTTGCATGGAGATGCTCCCAAGGCAAAGCAGGGTTAAATTCGGAATAAAAATTGCATGGAGACGGGCCCACTGAGGGTACTTCTGCACAGGCCCTTTAACAACTATTAAGACCACATTTGGAAACGTGCGTCCGCATACATGTTGCTGGTTTGGACACTTCTTGTGAGGAGCATCTGCACAGCAACACACATTTAACACACTTTTAGGACACCGCGTCTGCATTTTCGGACCTAATTAGCACACCGGTGAGGTGCGTCTGCACCTATCCGTACCTAAAGTGTGCTAAATGGGTGTGAAAATGACACCACATTTCATGTGGTCTTAATGGGTGTTCCGCTGTGAAAATGCATCCTTTTAGGATGCGTCCGCACAGCAGAACGGTTCCTATCCAGGGCCCTCCCCTGGCCTGCCATGATTGGCTCCTTGGGGGAGCCGGGGGAGCCCGCTGCCACAGCTCACCCTCATTCCAGAAGCAGTGGATTGCTGCTTCTGGAGCCAGGGGGAGCTTCTCTGAAGCCCTCCCTAGCCCACCTGGGGGGGAGCACGCGAAATCCCCTCCTTACCTGCTCGTGGTCGCCCCGATTCTGGCCGCAGGGACCCAGGATGCAGCACGCCTGTGTCCTGCACGCCTCTTGATTGGCCGGGGCTGCTCCTGGCAGCTCCGGCCGTCAGGAGGCATTCTGCGCAGGTGCGCTGCCCTGGTTAGCACCCACCTCAAATCCGGATTAAATCCGTCCTTCCGCTGCGTGTGCGGAAGGACGGGGGTGGGATCTACCCCCGTAAATCCAGATCTACCGTGCATCCGGCTTAACTAAAACCGGGTCTACTGGAACCCAGTTTTACTAAATCCGGATGAGGTAGATCCGGATTTATTAAGGCATGTGTGGAAGCAACCTGACATTAAATTTGGGGTTCCACACATGCACCCTGGTACCATGTTAGAACACTTCTGTCCTATCAACTATCTACATTCAAGTGGGACCAAGAAAGTCTGGGTTAAGTTTGGGATGGGTTGGCATTTGCACTGTGAACGCCAGCCACTGTCCCTGAACTTAACTTACATTCTTACCCTGGGTATCCCAACCTATATTTCAAATGTATGAGAGACTGTAACTTCTCTGTGCTCACATTTTGGGTTCTAACTCTACTATCAGACTCTTGTTACTCACCTTGCATGATAGCATTGTTAATTGGTGGTGAAAAGTTGGGTGGGATCTCTACCACTGTGTGTTCTGCTTTCTTGGCAGTTTTGGGTGGGTTGTTCTGGGTGGTGGGATTAGTAACAATGAGGCTATTCTCTGGGTTCTTAGGGGCTCCAGGACTGGGTGGATTTCCAGGATTATTGGGTGTCTGGCGACTGGCAGAGTTCTGGGAGTTGGGGAGAGGCTGATCCAGTGGAACAGGTGGATTTTGTGGGTTGCGCATTGGTGTAGAATTTGAGTGACCAGCTCCTTTGGAAGAGTTCGGAGGGTGGCTTATGGAATGTTGATTTGAGGTCTCATTGGTTGCCAGCTTATTGTTTTTCATGTTGTCAATGTCCTCTGCCACTGGGGGTTCCAAGCGCCCCATATCCTGCTGAATTGGCCGTGTAGTAGATAGGTTTGGTCCAGGTGGAAGGCCGGAAACTTGGTTCTCTCTGTAGGATAAAATAAATAAAAACAGTCTCATAACTTTATAGGCACAAATATCCAAAACTCAGCTAGCAGAGTTCCAAGCAGGATTTGAAAATCCACACAGCCACACTACTGTTATAACATCTAGCAGGTGTGTTATTTGGGCACTGCCTACTAAAAGTACATCATTTCCATACATGCTCTTTTACTGTGACCCCTGATGGACTTTCAGCACCCTCAGCCTATTTGCCTAGGCACACTAAGAATAATAGCCATAGCCATATCTGTCCCTTCTTCCAGTCACGAATGACATAATTTCATCTTTATGGTACTTGGGTCCTGCCAATGCAAACTTTGGCTGTTTTAGCACTTACCTCCGCTAATCTGGATTTAGAAGATCCAGATCTTTGAAATCCTGTCCTCGTTGAATCCTGTCCTTGAAGATCTGCATCTTGGTGAGGGCCTCATACACCTTCATTGGCTGTCTAGGACTTGATGGCAATGGGTGCTACAAAGGGCTGCCCTGCAGATGCCATAGCACCCATCCTGAGTGTGCAATTAGGCCCGAGCAGGAAGGTGCGATGTGATTGGACCACATAACAGTGGTGCAATGCGATTGGACCACATAACGGTCAATCAGGAGTCACTTCCAGTTACAGTGGGTGTGGCAGAGAGACACGGCTTCGTAGCTACCTACATTGATTGACTGAAGCTTGTGCGCAGCTTCGTAGAGAGCTACGAAGAACGTGTAGGCCTACTTAGAGTGTTGAGTGGTGGAACCAGCACTGCCCCACTTCAAATGGCAGCCTCTAGGCCTGCCCCTGGACCCCACTGCCCCAGTAGATGTGTGGACACACGTTCTCTGATCCGGTCTTCCCAGCAGAAGACTGGATTAAAAGCACCATTAAAGGGGTCTATCATTAATCCAGATTTAAGGGCCTGAAGACCCCATTAAATCTGGATTTTGCTGGTGCTTGTGGGTACAAATGGGGTCCTTAAGGGGTCTTGGTGCAGACAGTGCATTACTGATCCGTACCAGTCAAGTACCTATCGGGTTCCTAATGGAGTCTTCATTGCTAGTGCAAAAACAGCCTTTGCTTCTGCTATTCAGCTTTCCTCCATTACAGTCTACAAGATTCATTAGGAACCAAGGCTTACAATGCAGTCTTAACTATACTATTTCAGAAATAGTGGCCACTGCACTCAACAGTATTTAATTCCAGGAAAGTGCAGGTGGGAGCAGGACAGACAGACACACACACATAAAAATCCTTCTGGCTACTGAAAGTGCAGAAGACATGCAGAGTAACAGCCCAGGAAAACGGCCCACTTCCTCTGACAATGTATAAATGTCTATCAGCTTAGAACCTAAATAATTTTTTCACCGAGTTAAATGTCCAACACCCACTGCTCCGACAATATTGTTATCTTTATTTGAAATGCTTATTTACCAAATATCTCATTGAGAAGCACAGCAACAAAAAGAAAAAAATACAAATACACAACTGCAGATTTTTTTTTAAAGTATTCCGTAGCATTTAATGCAAATCCCATATAAATGAATATCAAAGCTCCTTATGAAATCACATTAACAATTTTTGAGCGACTAAAGCAAAAGATAAAAGATAAGCGACTACAGATAAACCTGGCAGTGAAAAAATAACATTAGTACCAAGTGAATCCCATTGGGGAAAATATTCTGCAAGGGGTCAGAGGCTGCGTCCCCAAGCAATAAAAAGCTTGTTAAAAAGCTTCTTTTGCCTCTGAGCGCCCCCATGCACAGCTTTTCTCCAAGCTTCCAGCGGCACAAAAGGAGGAAAATGCATGGAAAAAAAGTGCCCTTTAAACAAGACTACCAGAGCACTCTTCGGAAGCCACAGGTATTCCAAGCAACATTGTGCATGGAGACACTCTGTGGCAAAAGGTGCAGGGATTGGTGGCCAAAAAAAGCACCCTGGCTCTGCTGCTGCCACCGCCTGCACACACAGCCTTAAACATTCACACATCTCCCAGATCATCAGCACTTTCCCTTCCTTTCCCTTTCTAAAGGTCAGAACTTTTCAAGAGCCGGAATTGCTCAGAATTGCAACATTGTTATCAGATGTGAAGTGGGTGGATTGCTACAGTGTAACGGCTGCTGTAAGGGGTGGATTTTTACAGTGAAATCACTATCTTTTGAAGCAAGCTCTGGATCCCAAAGTGATAAATGGCTCTTGCGGGTTTTGCAGGCAGGGGAGACAGAGAACTTGTAAATATGGCTATTTTTATTTTGGGCTTGTCGGGGGTTGTCTCACCGGCACCCTATCAAGCAGAGAGGGGGCGGAGAGAAAAAGATGCGGGCAAACAAAACACGCTTCCTTGGGGACGGTAGGTGCGTTTAAAATGCGTGTTTTACCGAACCTCATGGGGACGCTTATTCCGGAATTGAACGGCACTTTTAAAGTCCGCTGGAATAGAGAGACAGTAGAGGAAAACTAGAGAGGGAAATAAGTTGCTTGGGGACGCAGCCCTAGAACAATAGGAAGCACATTTTTGTTACAGCCACCTTCCATACTTCTGGAGAGGCACTTAAAATGTGACCAAAAGTTATGGTTTTATTTACTTTTATTTTGAGCTGGAGACACTGGTAGGCAATATATCTATGCTCTAGGGTATCCTTTCACCTGAGGTATGCCAAGTACCGTCTCTCCTAAGGCTGTTCTTCTAAGGCCTAGTATTTCAGCTGTGAAGACAGCTCAGAAGCTGCAGGTGGTTATAGAATGCAACTGCTAGCCGGCTGGCTGGACGCACATCAGACTAATCTTAAAAGAGCTGTACTGGCTGCCAATTTTCTACCAAGCCCAATTTAAGGTGTTAACCTTAACTTATAAAGCTCTACATGGCTTGGGTCCCAAATATCTAAAGGAAGGCCTTCTTCCATATCAACCTGCCTGTGTCTCAAGATCTGTAGGCAAAGCCCTCCTGGTTGTACCACCACTCTCAGCAGCAAATGTGGTGGATAGGGCTTTTTTTTTAGTGATGGCACCCAGATTATGAAGCCCATTGTATTTCCCTGTTCCATAGATCCATGGGGGCCTTGGCATGATAACTGGCTCTTACTTTTGGAAATCCCTCCAAAGCATTCAGAAATCCATTAACTTCCATAAGTCTCAGGTGGCGGACCATCTTAACACTGGAAGTGCTGTCAATATCAAACTCCACTGAGTTATGGTTTATATTGTATTCTATTATATTTTAACTTGGATTTTTATACTTTTGTAAACCACTCAAATAATCTTTCTTATTGGACACCTCTATCAGGACAGTAAAAAACAAATAAACAAGATCACTAAATTGTAGCGATCTACTCACTTCCTACGTCGATGCCGCCGCTCCTTGCCATCAGCGTCATAAGTGGATTGTGCAGTATGCCGATGCCGCCTCCGTCTTTCTCCATCAGGTTGTTCCCCGTCAACATCACCCCGCGCAGGTCTGCTCCCGTCACGGTGCCGAAGCCTGCGCTCACCTTTGCTACTTTCCTCACCAACTCCCTCATCTGGTGTCCGCCGATGAGCACGATGCCGCCGGTGCTCCCGGTCACCATCAGCTATTCGAGGCGATCCACTTCGACTCTCTTTGCTCCCTCGATGCCGGCGGTGGGGGTCCAAGACTTTGATTCGCTCTGAATCACAGTCACCATGGTAACCACGCTCTAGGATAGCATTGTGTTCTTTACTAGGATAATCAATCTCATGATAGCCACTTTCCTGGCTGAAGTCAATGTCCCTGCTGGTGCTCCGTGGGCGTCGCGGATCAAAGCTCCCTGAATCAGGGCGCTCGTATAGATGGGAATCTCGGGAATGCTCATGGTAGCGAGGGGGTTTTCTCAGGAACTCCTCGGGCCGCTGCTGCCCAAAATGTGGGTCCAAGGGTGGCTCACTAGGACGCGTCTTATTGGTGTTGTTGTTTCTATTTTCCTGAGGATCTACCACAAGGGGGCGGTCTAAATGGGTTTTCATGTCTGGGCGCATCTGGCGGGCAAACGAAACCTTCCAACGATCCTCAGGGTCTAGCTCATTGTAAAGCGCCTCCCGGCTTGCCAATAGGTTCTGCTTTCGCATCTCACTTGTTCGCTGCTCCCATACAGATTTAGAACCTTTCTGGTTCTTTTGTTGTTCTTTTCTGAAAACATATAATACAGAAAGAGTCTTGAAATCAGTCGTGCCTGGAAGCAGTATTATCCAATGTTATAATCCTGTTACCAAATAATATCCCGTTATGCAAATTTCTTTTGGTACCACTGCTGGGATACTTAACCACCTTATATTTACTTTCTTAGTTGAAGTTAATGTCAGTCTTTAATGCAGGTAGGAGGATTATGTCTGGACAGTAGCATAAGCCACATGGCTGTGATGCTCCAGAAAATTCCCAGAATACATCCATTTGTATTTGGTACTGGTGACGCTACAAGTAGCATGCAAGCTTAACACCACTGATAGAAATGAACCTGTTTGTAACATTGCAGCTCTTCTCCTGCCTTTATAATGCCCCTGAACCAGAAATGGGGCAACAAATAGTAGGCTGAAAAGGAGGATCCATGATGGCTTCAAGCCTTTTCTCATGCTTGATTTGGTCTTTTGCTCTTTGTCACTTCCTTCCCTTGACACTAGCCATGCAATACTCATTTCAAGAAAGGTCCTTCGCCTTGAATTTAAGTAAGGAATCACTGCCCATAGAGCAATGTCCGTCTGTCCGTCCATCCATCTTTTTGTTAGGAAGTATACAGATTACAATAAACTTGCACCACCGTTTATAATATTTCCCTATTTCTTTAGTACCTTCTTCTGGCACAGAATAAGTTAGTGTTTTCTACCAAAAAGGCTAGGAATAGAGGACAACTGTGAGAATTGTCTTCTTTTGTCACAAATAAGTGTTCCCTAGAACTCTTATAAGACCCCAGCTGTTACCTCTCATCCTTACTGGAGACTATTGACTGAGATTAAGAACTGCAAGACTGCTGAAGGCCACATAGGACAGAGGTAAACCAAGATAGCACTTACGCTGCTATTGACATGTTGGCTGCAGACAGAGGGCTCACTTCTGCTACTTCCTTTGCCTTCTGGAGTGCAAGCTTCTGGTTGGCTGCTTCTTCTTCTTCCTGTTCATCCTGTAAAGCCCATACATTACAACTGAGTTGACACTGCTTTCAACACCCAGAGACGTTTGGCCCAAAACCCTAGCATCATCAAATGAACATGGTGCTTGCCTTTCTGACATGGACTGCTCAATGAGAATAAGAAAGGAGCAGTGGCACTGAACTAATTCCATACCTCAGCATTTAGTCTGCCTCTCACCAATGATCTCACCACAAATTGCAACATGATATGCTTTGGTTCTCCCTCCTCTGCTTTAAGGAGGCTAAGAGAAACAATGCAGAAGCAAGATGAACTAAAGTGCTTACCTTGTTGCTAGCAACAGTTTACTGAGTCTTCTATCTAGCAAATTGCATCCCCTACGCAGAGTAGCGATGCCATTTGAAACATTTTGCACACCCCTATTTAACCATCATTCCCAACAGAGAAAATAACGGATTTTCTCTCTAATCACCCGAGCATGCCTACTATACAGTAGGAACATCATGCCATAGTGGCAATGACAACTGGCATTGGGGAATGCAGCCATAGGTCCCTCCCTCTGCTGAAAGCTGATACATGAGTGTTCTTGAAGCCCATGCAGCACAAGCAAATCCTCTCTTAATCTAGTTCAGGTACTAATGATAGCATATGACTAAAACATGAAGGTGGGCGTGGGTGAAGCTGAATTTATTACTTTTTATGTGCATAAGATCTCTTCATACATACAATACATTATTTCCCTCAAATATTATAAAAATCTGGCCTCAAAGGTCTGAGTTAAGTATGTGAGGCACCTATATTGTTTTAATGTGCACTTTGTTCAAATTTCCTTAAACTTTGCAAAAAAAATGCAGGTCATCTTGTTCACATCCTACAAAATTCAACTATGACCTTTGAACAAAATTTGTTCAATGTAATCTTAGACATGTTGATAATTAATTTAAATAATTAACTACCACCTCCCTATATCTACTTCCTTTATGAATTATTAATCACAGGTTCCATTCTGTATTATATTCATTGATTCACAGAGTTCATCAGCTGATTAAGAAAACACCAACCACTGTACAGTATTTGATGCTGGATGGAGAAATCAGGTCTCCATGTCTCTAAACTGCCAGTTGATTGCTGATGCTTGCTTTGCCTGTGCAAGTGATCTTTTCAAAAAGTAATAAAATATATCCTTTTAAATTTCAATATAGCTTTAAAAGTTTTGAGAGAGGTGAATATAAGCACACAGGACACAGCTTAGATAATCTGATAATAGAGGAATGGAGAAGCATGATGTATGTATGTATGTATGTATGTATGTATGTATGTATGTATGTATGTATGTATGTATGTATGTATGTATGTATGTATGTATGTATGTATGTATGTATGTATGTATGTATGTATGTATGTATGTATGTATGCATGCGATTTATATATCACCAGATACAAATGTTTAATGGCAGCTTATGACCCCGTTTAAAAACACAAATCTCTTTAAATGTATAGTTGAAAGTTAAGATGCACACAGGCAGTAGCTTACCCCCAAAACATTGTATTTAGTAAAAGTTAAGAAGACATGGGAATTTGCATGGTGAAAGGACAGGATCAATATAATTAATCAAGATGTGGGGTTAGAAGTTCCATAGAGAGGCTGGTTTAGCATGTCTAACAATCTATACATGCAATTAAGGTAGTGTGTGCATGTTGGAGGAGGCTGCCATATAGCATGCCGAGAAAAGCCTATGAGTGCAACACTCTTGATAAAGTGGCCATCTGTTGCCTGCACTCCTGCTGCTGTCCTGGCCACGAAAACATAACAGCCAGGAAACATTTGTTCTCCAGCTTTGATGTTTCAGCTGGGGATGTCTTTCAATCACAGGAAATGGTTGTGGTAGGTGGCCAATTTCTTTCTTCAGGAAAATAGGGCTGGTCCATCTGCTTCAAAAAGAACAGGTTAGTGGCTGTGGAGCGGAAAAGGATAAACTGGTGCCACTGTGTTTTCTCTTACTTTACTTTTATAGCATTCTTAACAGCACCTATGCCACCCTCTTTGTTGTATAGGCGCAGAGCTGTGTGGACCTTGTGCTTTTCCAGTGCACCCATGGCGTATGATAAAGGTGTGAGTATCTTGCACCCTTAGGATACTCCCATAGTTCCACTGTGGTGAATGAAAGCTTGTTTTGATTCTAGGTGTTAACCCATGTCATGATCACATGGTTACCACATGACAATAACTATGATAAGGAAGGCATTCACTTACAATTCCGCATATATGGAACACTTTTCTATTTCTTGAATCATCACATTTAATAAGCAAGCATTCCCACAGCCCCCCCTTTCCTAGTGGTGAATCAACCCCACCTTAGTGAGCTCCTGCGCATTGGCCAGATTATCCACAGCGATAGCCAAGAACACGTTGAGCAGAGTGTCTGAGTGTTAACAATCAAGGCAAAACCAAATATGCTTCTAGTTTCAACTTCACTTGACTATCAAAAGAATTAATTAGTGGTTAGTTTTCTTTGGAGATCTTTTTCCTAGTTATTGATCAGGTTGAGAAAGTCTGAATTTCCCTACATGCATAGAAACGGCAGGCATTGTAGTGGCCAGGGGTTATTTCTGCCAGAGTTGCTCATATTGTGCCCTTGAACCATCCTAGGCAGTGGAAAAAGCACTCTGCTGAAAGAGTGGGATGAAGAGCTCCAAGAGTACAAATTTCGACATGGAGCTAACTGAGGACAGTATATAGTATAGGTGAAAACTCCTCTCTGAGAGAGAACTTGCCTGACTTAGTGAGCATAATAGAGGAGTAGGAGGAAGCTACTGAGAATATGGGGGAAAGATCAGGAAATAAAGAATTTGAAAGTCTGAATAGTTTCTGATTTCAAGCATGCATACAGGAAGGGGTGGATGTTGATTGTTACTAGGTACTAGAAATGTAGCTACATTCCAGTAGCTTATAACAATAATCAGAAAGATACATATCAGCAAAAAGGCTTTAAAGAGAAATCATGAGCAGCTCACCCCTGTTTTCCAATTGTGCTCTGCTTGTTTGCTGACCTGCTTGAGCGCACATTTCCCGGTAACATTGATGGAGGTTACATTACCGGGAATGGGAGGGTGTGAAAAGGAGAAAGTGTAGCTGCATTGATTGGAGGCAGGGGTTAGAAAAAAATTAAAAGCACCAGCTTTTAACTAAAGTTCTCCAGCTTCAGCTCAAAGGGAGGGAGTGAATCAATGGGGAAACGTGACTGCTTTGATTGGCAGGGTTTGCCCTGCAGTGGGGGGGGGGAATTTAAATTCCTGTTCTGAGTGGGAACAGCTATATTCGGTTTAATTGTCAGGCACTCTATTTGGATTAAAAATAGTCCAAATGGGACTAAAAGAATAGTCCAGATAGGACTAAAACAGGACTAAAAAAGCCAAGTGAGGACCCAACCAAAAGTTGTTGTTTTGTTGTTTTAATATATTGTCTGAATTTAAATGTTGTTACCTGCCCGGGTATAGGAATGGACAGAAATACAAATAATAAATAAATAAATAAATTTTTAAAAGGAGATTATTCACAGACTAACTGGGCTGTAATTTTGGGGGCTCTGGCACTATCAACCAAGGTTTTGCATTCCAATTAAACAAATGGAAACTCATTCAATCACATGTCAAACTGGAAAGTTTCTTGGTAAGGCTGTGAACACATGTACCAGGAAAAAAAGCAGCTGAGAAGGGCCTCAGAGTAGCATGTGACCCTCATGTTCTCATCCCACTTCTAGTTCATCTTTTATCATTTAGAATATTCAGAAAAGTGGGGTAGACTGGGATGTGAATGATCCCACCTGTAAACCATCCTAAGTTGCCTCTGAGCACCTCGGAGGTGCTTTTTTGTACTTAGTGTGATCACAGCCTGAGGCTGTTCAAATTGCAAACGACCTAGGTGGAAGAATCACAAAACAATCCTATCTTCAAGACATCTCCTGCTGTTATGAAAGATGCCCCTAATTCACATTCACAACTTAGTCCCTCAAGCATATCAGAATACACTTTTCAGTGAAGGATACAGTTCCCAAACAAGGTCAGTACAATGAAATAGATTGAAAATATCATTCCTGTATCGACACCACCCTGAGATTTGATACCGTCATACATCACTTCGTTCCAGTCTTCACCAGTCAAGATCTGAAAAATTCAGCATATCACAATAAATTCTATACATGCCTGATATGATTTTGAAGCCTTGGTATATGAGGTGAGAACCCATCAAAAAGAAAGTCTTGTGCTTTTTCTAATATTCAGTCAGAACTTAAACAGGAATCTGTTGTGTTTTTCATGGTACCTACTACTGCTATGCTGACAACTTCATGTCTCACATTCTATACATCTTATTTGACTATATGATATTGACTAATGCTTTGCATTCCATTACACTTTATTCTTCACAACATGTATTTACCCATGAAGTTTATTTACCCTAAAATGAAATACATCAACAAAAAGTAATATTCTTTTCCCGCCTATAAGAGACTCATATCAAAGACAAACAGGACAAGAAGTGCATTTTTCTTCCCATTTCCCATTTCGTTTTTACCTGAAATACTGTCATTATTGCTGCTGGGAAAGTGTCAAAGTTGGTTGGAGGGGTTCCATCTTCAAAATTGAATCTATACAAGGGAAACGTCAATCCAATAGGAAAAGACAGGTTAGTTAGAAATCCAAAGGAACATAAATTTTCCCTCCCTGTTTCCTCTCCCTGCTTGTCAGCTCCTAGCTTCCACA
The DNA here is from genome assembly GCA_014337955.1 of Aspidoscelis marmoratus. Lineage (NCBI taxonomy): Eukaryota > Metazoa > Chordata > Lepidosauria > Squamata > Teiidae > Aspidoscelis > Aspidoscelis marmoratus. The sequence continues at coordinate 53,497,311 of MTQE01002208.1, read as the reverse complement.
TGCAGAGGCATTTCATGTACTAGTAAAGAGCATGTGGGTTATTGTCATGAAGGAGAGAAAGAAAAGCAGGTGGTTTTGCTAGACTCTTTAAGACTAGTAAAATCATCATGGCTGTACACAAATATGATAATTTCTACTATCAGATGCACTGCAGGGAATAGAACAAAAGCTATAGTTATTTAGGTGCTTATAATCCATTTCCTCAAAACTGGGATATTTAGAGGTCCAAGTATATGCGGTAGTTCTGTATTCCTTCACAGGTGAGAATCTATCTGAATTTTCGTTCATTCAAAAGCTGTCAGACAGTGCAGTGGGAAGCCCCTACTATTACATTAGTGCTTCCTGCTTAGGCAGTGCTGTGGCCTCCACTGTCTTTGTGCATTTTTGTGATGCACAATCCAGGCATTTGGCTGCCTCCAAATCCCCTGACGTGTGCATTGCTATCACTGCACATGTGTGGTCGGCTGTTTCAGCCTTCATGATTACACAGTGGGCAGAGCAATGACCACTATTCCATCTAGATGGTGAGTAGAAGTGCTATTGGTTGAAAATGCACAATCAGCACTGGGTTTTCCAGCAACAGTATGTAGTGCTTTCATGGGGGGAAAAATGGGGCTATGGCAGGATTGCTTACAATACATGAGGCAACCCCACATGGCAGAGTCATAATGGTGCTATATTCTCCCCCCACCCCTACCAGTCTGGATGGGGCCCAAGATAATATAATGTTGGAGTATAACAAGGCCCCAAATTGGGGAACATTGAGACATTAAAATACTAATCTGATACACAATAAAGTATTGGGCTGGAAGCAACACCCCCACCCCCCCCATTTATCCTCTTTGTGTATCCAGCAGTATCTCATATTAACATATGAACCAGACCACAATGTCTGGTTTCTAGGCAGAAAATAAGCCATGGTTTGCTTGTTTCTTTGTTTATCATGATAAACTATACTTTAATAAGTCAGAACACCAATGTTAATGCCAAAAGAGCCAAGTACCAGCCCTTGAGGGACAGCCGAGACAATCAAGGCAGTAGGGGAATGGATGTCTGGCTGGGAATTCTAATTGCTACCATGCCCAGTGTGGCAAAAGTGCAGTGATTAATCATCTCATCAACCCATCTTTTTGCTCTGCAACTGTAGACCTGTGGGCTGCCCAAGCACCAAGAAACAGAGAAGGTAGGAAGAGGTGCTTGTGGCTTGTTAATCATGGCTAAATGGACCTTTATCATGTTATCCCAATACAGTACAGATATTCACGTAAAGAATAGTCCCTCTTCTTGCTTTTCCCATTACTCACTGGCCTCCAAAGAGTTGCATTCCCAAAAGGGCAAAGACAACAATGAAGAGGAAGAGGAGGAAAAGGAGGCTGATGATGGACTTCATGGAATTGAGCAGAGATACAACAAGGTTTCGTAGGGATGCCCAGTACCTGTTAAAAGATCCCACATATGAGCTAGGCAGGGGACTACACATCAGATAGCACATACTCATTTCAGAAGATACATGATAAAGAAAGAAATGCCCACTCAGATCTTGTGTTGACTGTCACGGTACAAGATTGAATTAAGCTAGTTTCAGTTGATTCAAACAGCAATGTCCAAAGCATAACATTTTCTTGGGACTTGTGTGGCTTAAAAAAAAATAAAACTAAAGTTTCGATATTTGGATTTTTTTTTTAAATCAAATTTCCCTCCCTGCTATATATACCACACTAATCTGCTGTGCAAATCAGTCATAATGAAACAGCAGTTTGTTTATTTACTTTATGGCATTGTTCATCTTGCTTCTCTTTGTAAGTTATTGGTTAGCGTGATATATATATTTTACCACCCCAATAACCCTATGAGGGTGATCTGGGCCCATTAAAAATGAGCTCAAGGTGACGCATTGAATTTCATGGTTTAGGGACTTTCTTTGTCCTAGTTTAGCTTCTGCTTTACTGAAACATCTGTTTTGTCTTTTCAGTTTCCAAACATGTTGACTCAGCAGTATTTCCCAAACAATTTCCATTCTTGGAGGGTACTGCCAGTCTTAACCTATGCAAACATTTTTGTTTTAACTACATGCTCAGTTTCAGCAAATGACAGTAAAACAGACTTTGTCAGACTTTTTATATTATAATTCTACTGAAGGAAACAGTATAGACACAAGAAGAAAACAAATCTTTGGTTTTCTCAGGAAACATACAATTAAAGCAAATTTAAACACAAGCTTTCAGAGGCCTGACAGGTTTAGGCTGAGATGAGCGTTCTGTGGAAGTCTCAATACAAATGTATTCAAAAAGGCTAGGAAACTCTTAAGTTACATTTGAATATTTTAATTATCATTTGTTTTTTTATTTTACAAGTTTCCATTTACAGTTTGTAAGAACGTATACCTATCCCTCTGTGCAGAAGTAGCCCTGCAGATGTACACAAACTTTAGGAAATGTCCAGATGAGACTCAGTATGGGAATCAATAAATTCATGAGCAAAAGTTGTATACTGTTCACCTCAAGAAAACTTACTTTGTGACTTTGAAAATGCGCAGTAACCTGAGAGCTCGTAAGACGCTGATTCCAAAGGAGGTACCAGGCTTTATCACAGCCCAGATCACCTCAAAGATGCTCCCAATGATGACCTGCCAAAAAAGAAAGTGGCATTTTTGAAGATAGGATATATATATATATATAGGATATACATATATATGCATTGTAATTCAGACAATCTATGTTAGCATTCACAACATGAATGCTCATACATGAAGCTGTGTAAAACTGACTGGGTTGATTGACTCAAATCTCTGACGGGGCCTGTCTCTCCTGTTGCAAGAAGGTGACATTTAAGCCGCCAGGGTTCATGTTTTGAGCAAGAACAGCCACAAATGAATAACTGAGTGGATTAATGCAACTTGTTTATGGGTTTTGGAAAGCTTAAATGTTGCCCAGCTTCCTTTTTTCTGTTTGACACCAGCATGTATTGATGAGTATGAGAATATGTGTCCCCCTCTATTTATTGTCTTTGGTAATCTCAACACCCATTGTATCTTTCCGGTTCTCACTGAGGGCCACTACATCTTTTGTAATTTCAAAGGATTCCCAATTACTCTGATTTTACTGGGGTTCAACATATCTCTGGCTTTCTCTGGGCCCACTCCATCTTCACAAGAGCTGAATTCTGGTCTTTGGTTCTCACTGGGGCTCACTGTGTCTTTTGGCTTTCACTGGTTCAACTGCTTCACCTTTAATCATTTCTAAGTCTATTATCCCCTTCCTTCAATGAGCCAAACTTCTTCTTGAAATTTGTGTCTGCTTAGTTTCCACAAAACTGTGGGCTATGTTGTTGAAAACACCCTGGAGGTGAGACTTCAACTTGGTCTTCCCTCTTAGGGCTTGCTGTGCTTTGAGGAATCAAGGGGATTTGATCACTTCCCCTCCTGCAGGTTGGGAATATAATTGGACTTACTTGGTGTCCTGCAAGCCTGAGACCTTGGAGGAAACCAAGACCAATTAGCAAAAGGATCTCCAGAATGCTGTACTTCAATTTCCTGGTATCAAGTGGTGAAAAATTCCCAGAGTTTTGGCAGTTTCATCTCCCCTTAAGCCTGTTATACTTTACTTGCTACCTTATCTGTATTTCTTAGTGTTTGTGCTGTGCTTTGTTACTTTTTTTCACCACTGAGATGTTCCCTTATGGCAGGACTCCAAGAAAGGTATAATTACTCCGAGTAGATTTTCCTTAACTTCACTTTCTTTCCAATTTGAATTAAACAATCTCTCCCTTCACTGTGAACTAACATGGCCCATGTTCTTTTCTCATTTCCCCTTTTACTCTGTGTATTTTAATTAAAGAAGAAGAGTTGGCTTTTCTACCCTGCTTTTCTCACCCATTTAAGGGGACTCATAGTAGCTGACAACACTGTGTGAGGTAGGTGGGGCTGTGAGAGCTCAGAAAGAGAGAGCTGTGACTTGCCTAAGGCCACCCAGTTGGCTTCATGGAGGACAGCAGAATCAAACCCAGTACTCCCAGGTAAGAGTCTGGCTCCCTAACCACTAGACCTAACTGGCTATTTTCCTGATGAAAAAAGGAGCTGGTAGCTTGGCGCAGTCAACCCAGTTCATTCCTGGGGTGCAATAGACAATTGTGTAGGGAGCAGCAATTGATTATTTGAACAAAGGAATCATGCACTGAGAGACTCCCATCCATGGTGCCACCTCTCTCCAGCTGTGACAGCTTTCAGGGAGAGGCCTTATTTTAATTCTCCCAAGCTCAAGTAACAAGTGTTTGATTGGCCAAGAAAACCCCCATGTTGATGTGCTCTGCTGAGCTCTCTGTTACATTTCCTTGTTTGCTTAATCATGTGTTGCTTGGTTTCAGGCTTAGGAGGCAGCAAGAACCTTTGCCCTGACTTTGCATCCCTTTATTGTAGTTACAGTGAGACTCTTTGTCTTCTGCTACTGACTACAGTGGGTTGCCATTTGACCAATTCACCCACTTTTGAAAGCATTTTATTACTGCCATGTGCGGCATAATAAAATTACTTCCTGTGACCCTTGACATCAGTCATACTTTTTCCCCTCCCTTGGGATTTCTTCCAACCCCATTATCAGTTAAACCAAAACCAATCGTTCTAAAAATTCTGCAGGTCAGGAAGCTGCTAAAACATGCGTTATATCTGGAAAAAAGTTATTCTTCAGAGAGTTGTTTGCTTTACGTACCTAAGTGCCCCTACTTAGCCTACAGCCCCTTGGAATAGGCAGTGGAGCATATTAGTTACAGGAGAAACCTGGTGTCCCATTCCTTGCACTGATTTGCAGTTTTGTTACGCTCAGAATTTTATTGCTTTAAATTATTAATTTATCAGCATTTTATATTGTTTTCAAATTATGCAACCCATCCTGAGATCATTTAGTATCAGCCACGAAATAAGTGCAATAAATGAAGCAATCTGTGAGTAATGATAATAAAAAATCTACTAGGAGTTCAATATCAGAGAAGGCAATAAGAGAAGGACTTACAGCACAGTCGAAGCAATTGAATGATGAGTGAAAGTAAGGCCGAGTTCCGAGCCCATACATTTTTATAAACATTTCGGACATAAAGAGCCCTAAGAAAATGAATTCTGCATAGTCTGAAACAGAAAATGAAACAAGAAACAGGGAGATATATGAAGCAAGAATCGTGCTGCTGCAACATATTGAATTATTTTTCCACCACAGCCTTCCCCACTATAAAACTGCCCCTTACCACATCTTTTAGGAATCTCTGCTCTATTCAACAAAAGCAGTTTCTCTAAGAGGTACTTCTGCTCATTCAAATGCCACTTCTCAGAGGAACCTCAAGATTCTGGATTCTGAACCTGCCTCTTTGTTAAGAGGTGGTCTTGAAGAGCTTGGAACTGAGCTTGGATCCTGTCAGGGCGGCACAATCGATTCTGCCTTCTCATCTCAGTGGGGCTTCCTCCCACTTAGATTTCTGTGGGATGAGGATTGCTTGGTTTTGTTGAAAGAGTGAGGTAGGTATGCAAGAGGAGAGCAGAATTTCATTCCCACTTTCTCCTTCCTCCCTCTACCTTCCATTCCATATTAACTACCATGAGATAGCCCTCATGGTTATTCAAGGCTGCTTTCCCTGAAACCTCTTCCCCCTGCTGATTACCTTGGGAGTTAACTTACCCTCAGGGCATGCTGGATGACTCTTGGGCCGCATCCCCATTACAAGCTTATTTCAGTTTCCCTAAACCGAAATAATAGAACTGGAAGCAAACGCGAATTTGCCTGTTCCCATTACTTTTAACTTAATTGTGTTTGATCCGGATTCTGAGGATTGTATGTGGTGTACATGACTCAAGGGGGGACTCAAGTGGCTACTTTCTAAAAGCCGCTTTTTGGGGGCTGCTCTGCCGCCTTCCTCCTGGAGTGAATGCGCCACCCATAAGGGACCCCTTCACAGAGCCTAGCTGGGTGGCTGGGTGGCTACTGCTTGCCTGGATGGAGGAAAAACGGCAGCGGGCAGCCAGTGATTCTTTCCCTTTCTCTCCTCATTGCCCAGGGCACACAGCAGCAGGGGCAACTCAAGCCCCCTTGCTTTAAACATTCACACATCTCCCAGAACCTGCAGCTGCTTTCCTTTCCCTTTCTAAAGGTGAGAACTCAAAAGAGCTAGAATTGTGCAAAACTGCAACATTGTTATCAGGTGTGATTGCTACAGTGTAGCAGCTGCTGTAAAGGGTGGATTTTTACACCGAAATCGCTATCTTTGGAAGCAAGCTATTGGGGGAGGGAAACCCTAAACATGCATTGTCATCCCGCTAAAACTGTACAGTCCCCATATTAAAAAATGTAACACGTATCAAGCGCACAAACCGGAGTGAGACCTGTTGAAATGAGGGTTAACATTTACAACGCTTTGGGGCGATTTAACATGCGGAAAGTGTGTTAAGCCAAACTGACGTGGGGTCTGCGAGGATTGAAACCGTATCAAAACTGAATTAAGCTTGTAATGGGGATGCAGCCTTGGGGTTGTTGTTGTTCCCTAAGTACCTTCCCTCCTCCTCTTCCATGTGGAGTAATGGGGAAGGGAGGAGGTGACTCACTGGCCCAGTTTCCAGCTAGATCGTTTTTTATATCCAATTGAAAAAGGCCAACTTCTAGTGGCATTTCTGGTCTGGCTAGGACCTTCATTGCTGTAAAATCCATGCCCAATAACTGTAAAGCTTTACAGGCTGGAAGCACATTGTTTTTATTTATTTTGCTATGCCTCTTGCTTGAGACAGATCACATGTATTCCACATGTATCACCTCTTCAATAGGTTGTATTCTACCTCTAAGGGGAGGGACAGAGATGGAGAGGGAATAAACACAAGGCCTAGCTTTTTGTCTCCCCACCCCTCCACAAGGGATCCTTCTCTTCATCCCACCCATTTCTTGACATTTCTGCCAACTTCTAGAGGAACAATCCAAGATCTTACAACCAGCTGGTGTGTTAAAGGGCAGATCTACAAACATCAAGACAAATTACTGACTGGTTTCAGATCATGCCATTTGCAGTGAGGTTTTATAGAAATCCCACAGTAAGCTTATTAAAATATTATTTGGAGATTTTAAAAAGCTCCAATTTAGATAGGGTGTAACATATTTATGAGCTTGCAGAAGTCCTACCTCCTACCAGAGGCACATAAGGATTTTGAGGAAAAAGGAACTTATATAAGGTTGCCATCTGAGAAAGACGTACAGAAGATCGAATTGCCATATGGAAAACAGGTTTCCTTGAACCTAATAGCTGTGACGAGGAAATTTTAGTTGCTTTTGGGCCTTTCTGCTGTATTACAAGCTGTACATGCTGAAACTTCCCTGTGGAGCTACTCAAGATGCAGGAGCCCTGTTTTTTTCCTATATGGCAATCCTGCTTTCTCTAGCTTATTATATGCTCCATATAAAATAACACTATATACTGTGGTTTTATTCAGAAGCTAGTCCAACTGGACTCAGTGGGAATTATTCTTAAGTATTCCAAGCATCCTTGTTTTTTTTCTTTTTCTTTTCTGTAAGCTAGGGGAATATTATCGATGTTAATTTGCTGAGAAATGGAAATATACTCCCAGTGGACTTATGATAGCATTCCAGCACAGGCCAGGCAAGTAATTCTGGTGTTAAAAACCAAGAGCAGAATGAAAAGAAAGCACAAATACCCTAAAAAGGTTATGTATACAAAATATGATCTATTTCTCCCTAAAGTTGGCACCTCTGCTCTGTTTTCCTTCTTCACCCTGTAGATGGAGGCTCTTATGGCAATGCTTCTTCATATAATCCCAACCAAACAAAATAAAACAAAATGCTTCAGAAAATGAATTGTTTCTGCCACTCAATGAGTTAGAAGCATATTTCATCCAGACACTCCACATAGCACTTAATAAATATTATCAATTATTTTCCCCTGGTTAAGATCCTTTTATAATGTGTTCACAACTAAATCCCCTGTAACACTGACTTCAGCTATCCCAGGACAGGACTTGGACTTCTCCATTGAATGACTGCCCTGGGCAAACTAAAATGCAGCACCCCGAGCTGACACTTTAGGCCCAGAATGCTGTCTGCAGAAGTGTAGAGTAATGGTCCTGAATGAGAAGGGCTGTCAAAATCCTCTGCATTTTTGGACCATAGTAGCATTCTCCACTGTGTTTCAACCAATGAGTTCCCTACATGATGGTAGAAGTAGATTCTATTTCCAAGGCTGCCTTTGAGTACTGTACTTGAAATAAAGGTCACCTTTATTGGCTCTCAAGGAGGATGTTCAGGGACTGAATGAGGGTGGCAGTTTTTGTTCTCCTGGCCTTATAGATAGATGCTGGAAAGACAGCCACAATGTTCAAATTTCCTGCTAAGAGGGCCCATAATACTGCTTACAGTGCAGAATCTTTACTATATTGACTTTCACAGTCCATTGATCATGATAATGAAAATAGAGTTGCATGTGAGGTAGTGGATGTCACCACCCCCTCTCCCAACATGCAGGCTACAGCTCCTCACTGTTGTTTAAAATACCTTCTACAAATTCTTATGCATCAGGCTGTGTCCCCATGCACTATATAATCTCAATTGAATCCGAATTCGGTAAAGAGCATCCCCATGCACAGCCCCCTAACCAGACTACATGTGGACCAAATCGCCCAGATCAGCACTAAATTTAGTCCTCTAGAAAACTGTTCTTAGCACGGTTTGGAAGCCGAGTCCATATCATTTTGGGGGCCAAGTCTGCACATGGGGACACTCCCAGGCTATTTGGGGGAGGGGATTGACTTTGGCGTCATTAGGAGGTGGGGTTTCACATCCTGTGTTCACCGTTCTTGTCCTGTGTGTTGGGGATTGTAACTGCTGGCCATTGTTAACCAGTGATCAAACAGAAACGAGCCTCTTCTCTCCGCGATCTGATCACTGGGCAAACATAAGATAACTGATCACCCCAGTTTGACAGGTAAAGATGCAGCGATGAGGGGGGTCATCTGGCCCTTGTTGTCCCATAAGCCTCTTCCTGCAACCCTTATTCCACCGCTACTCCGCAGACTCTGTTAAACTGCCTCTAAACATTGTAGCAGCTTTGGTTAGATTTTTAACTGGCAAACTTCAGAAGCTGCTTGCCAGTGATCGGGGAACAGGAGTGCAATAAGGATTGTGGGAAGAGGCTTGTGGGACACCAAGGTCCAGATGACCCTCCCTCATCGCTGCATCTTTTCCTGTCAAACTAGGGTGATCAGTTATTCTATGTTTGCCCAGCGATCGGATTGTGGAGAGAAGAGGCTCGTTTCTGTTTGATCCTTGTTTAAAAATGGCCAGCAGCTATGATCAGGGAAGGGGCACTGGGTGGCACTTCCCTGCCCTCGCTACAGTGGGTGGCACAGGGCTTGGTGACATCAACCCGGCTCCTATCAGGAGCAAGGGGGCGGAGAGAAAATGATGCTGTTTCCCTGAGCAGGAGTTTAGCGCAGTTTGCATGAGGACAGGCATATTCGAATTGAGCCCGCGCTTTCGTCAATTGCATGGGGATGGGTCAATTTGAACTTGGCTCCGTATTCGGACTAAATATAGTCCAATTCGGACTAAACAGAATACATGGGGATGCAGCCTCAATGAATACTTTTATAAAATTATCAGAAGGAGCCAACAAACTGAGAAAGCCAGTGCAGGGGATCAGGTAGCCAAATGTTTTTTTGACAGTGATTGCTGCCCTAGTTTTCCTGGGCCCAAAGGCTCTGAGGAACTGTGTGAAATCACACGTTCTGCACTCCTAGCACACATTGAGGATTGTTACTTTGTAGTTTTCTACTGCAAGGATGTAGGGAGGAGAAAAGTACAGAATGGTTGGCTAATACCCAGCAGTAGAGCTATGTGGTGGATAAAGCAATCCAGCAAGCAAACATGTAGTCAGCCAGCAAGCAGAGGACCTGACCTTTTGGGCACTGCAAGAAGCTTCTGCTGGCCAACATGTGCTTCCTCCTATATTGGCTGATGTTTCTAGAATGTTTACACATGCATTAGTTTTGGGAAAGCAAAACACTTTTGCCCTCAGTTGACAAAGGAATCTGACAAAAGAGCCTATGAATCTGGCTCTTATCTATCATTCCCTCGACCCCCCAATCAAAAGCACAGTGGTAGATCTACGAGACCGAAGGCTCATCTGCCAGCTACAAAATTACTACCATGCAGCTGTCTCATATGAATCAATGTCTAAAAAACATAATCTCCAAACAAATACCTTTTCATTGATATAAGGACTGGACTAAAAAACCAAAAATACCACAATTTACCATCTGATACGTGCATGTGAACAATGAGGAGAGAAATAACAATATCAATGTATTTTGTTGATGTGGATTGGTTTTAGTATATGTCAGCTTTATGCCAATTCATCTATAATGGCTTACCATGAACCACAGTTTGATGAGGATATTAACAGTTCTATTTTAATTATTCCTGAGAAAGCCAACGACAAATCACCCAGTTAGAATCTACAGTGCATATATGCTTTATCCTCTCTTCCCTTCTATTGTATTTTTAAGAGGATAATAACTGAAATCTGCTCTAGTTGGAACACCTCAAGATCTGCTGAAAATCAGACACATATCCTCAATAATCTCTCTCTTTTCTATTACTAGTATTCTGATAGTGATAGAAGCCAGGGATTTTTTTAAAAAGGAAATATTCACTGAGAGGGCAAAGGGAAGACAACTTCTCTGGAAAATTCATAAAATCCAAATTAGAAGAAAAAAAAAAGGACATAAAAGGAAACAAGTATGACAAAGATACTTATATATATTTTAAATAAACAGACAACCGAAGATATAAGAAGCTGCTCATGATAAAAAAATTAAGAATATCCAGACCTTATGGTTCTTTCATATAATAATTTCAAGAAAAAGTTAAATTGATCATACACCCCTCACATAGATAACCACTCATCACTATAGTCTGCTATGACATTGCCTTTTATGAATTTTCACAATGAAAGGAGAATTGACTTTGTTATAGTAAAATCTTATTTCTACTAGGCAGAGAAGAGAAAGACTCAGGTTCAGGTACATTGGTACTTACAGAGGAAGTCAGATAGCCAATCTGGCTGGTTGTAGTGTACTATAGCAACACACAAGGTGTTGAGAGCTACCAGACTGAGGACTGTCCAGTAAAAGGCCTGAGTTTTGACGATTCGACGGATATAGAAACGCAACCTCCGCTCCTTTTTGTGAAAGAAAGTGGCGTTTTCCAGCTTGGCACTTTTGATGCTGGCTCGAGCAAAAGGTGAACCTGCCAAGAAGAGATAAACATTAGAAACACAGGAGCCTACAGGGCACAGATCACATCAAATTGTTTCATCCAGCTTTTAGTGGCTCCCTTACGAGGGGGAAAGTGATAAGAAATTCAAAGATTCTATCTCTGATTCTAAAAAGCACATAAAGAACTTAAGAAGGGTCTCAAATCTCACACAAGGAAAATGTGAGATATGCTTAGGGACTTTCTGCACTTACCTGGTATATTGGAACAAGCTGTTCACTAGTATGCTTCTTCAGGTGGGTCTCTCACCATTTTGGTTCATCCTAAGGACTCCCTATCCCAGTCTAATGGTGGACCTGTTTGAAAAGTCTGCAAGTGTACTAATGTGGTCTGTTTGGATCTAGGCATTGATGCTTCCACAGCAGGTCTGGAACAAGGAGAACACTGTGGCCTCATTTCTGAAGCTTGTATAAGCGTCAAAGACTGGGCTGCAGCATTTCCCATTCTTTCTTATGCAAGCTCTGAAGATCATCTTCAAAACCCCAACATGGAGGTAGTTCAATTCCCCCCTCATGTGCTAAATGCAATGTTGGAACATTGGGAACATGGGGAAATTGCAGGGAAGGGTGAGTGGCACTTGCAGTGGAAGTACACTTTTGCCTGCAGCAGAACAGGAAGGTGCATCTGCATTGCTACCAAAACTGGACCGGGATAATGGTATCCCAGCCCTCACAATGCAGACAGTGTTTGCTGGGCTTGAACTGGGATAAGTTGGAGTAGAGGTGAATTTGAAAGCACTCTAAATCATCAGTAAAGTCTTATTTTGATCTTGAACAGGCAGAAAGAGGAAAAACATCAAGGCCAGAAGAAGACCCAGGGCTTTTGGCATATTAAAATCAGCTTCTTGTACCTTCAGAATTTCATCAAGTCTTCTCTGCCAAAAATCTGCTCCCACCAAGCTTATTAAGGGTACAAAAGCCCTGTATTATTATCTGACTTTGTGTGGCAGCATTAATATTGAAGTGGCCTGACTATTGCAATTATTGTACAGATCACTCAGTATTTGGCACTGGTTACACCCAAAGACTCCTGTCTCCAACATTAGCTGCACTGCTAAATTAAATAAGATACAATAAGCAATATGGTGATATTCCAAGCCAGCCTTAGCAGTTGACATTCCTTAGGTTCACGTCACAGAAAGGTCACAAATGTAGCCAGTGGGCAGATAAATTGTGTTGGCACTCATTTAGGAATTCTTTGGTCAGTTCTTTCGTAGAGCTTGATGTTGTTTTAACAGTCGTGAGCTCCTTATTACAAGCAATATGATCACAGAAACACTTCCATGATCTTCCCCAAAACCCATTTACTGTAATATGCTAATGTTAATATTTATTCATTCATTTATGCAAATACTTTAGGCTCACTTTTAAGGAACAGGTCTCACACTGATCTTCAGATTAAAGCTCCTGGAACATTGCTTGGCCTAAGGTTTGCCACAGAAAAATGAGATGGGGAATTAAGGAAGTACTTTAAGAACATAAGAAAAAAAAACTGCTGGATCAAGCCACAGCCCATCTAGGCCGGTGCCCTGTCCCGCACACTGAGCCACCAATAGCTTCTGGGCATTCTCAAGCAGAAGACAAAGAAAAAACATTCACTGCACTCAACTTTTTGCAAATGGCCTCTCCAACCTGGAGGCAGCACCTAGGCATCCATTTTGGTAGCCCCTGATACACCTGACCTCCATGAATTTGTCTCCAGTCAATGGATATTTGGATGCAAAATGTCTTCCATGTATGAAACACTATGATTATTCCTGTCTATCAGACTCACCCACTGAGGAGATGTCAGCCAGCGGATCATCTGCCTCCTCTGGATTCAACAGGTCTGTCTTGCTCTTCTTTATCGTGGCCCTCCGAAGAGCTCCAACAATTGGAATACGGCAAGAAAAACAGACATTATTCTCAAAGTTTTTTAAAATCAGGTCAAAGGATGTTACTGAGCAAAGTAACTAACTAATACAGCCTAAAATCCTCTGTAGATGATATTTTCCCACTCATTCAGGCATGGATAAGTGCTAGGAAAGTAGAAATTCCTAGCTTATTAGTATGGTCATATGACCAAGATCCCCTACTGAAGGATCTAACCACCTAACCAGTTTAGGACCTTCCTGAAGTTACCTCTTTTATTCTGGATCAGCTAGTGTGAAACAAAGCAATCTGCCTCAAGCTTGGGATGGATTGCTCTGGGTTGAAACAATGCTGTCTGAATGGCAACAGCTGTTCCAGTCCAGTCCGTATGAGCTTCACAGATAGCCTCTGATGCTCCAATGGCCAACTCGAGGTACCTATTTCCATGGTGCAATAAGATATGCCACCAAAATGGGTCCCCCAGGTTAATACAGAACACGAAGGCATGAGACTTCTGCAGGGTTTCATGATCTAGATTTTCATCTGCTAGTATAAATGAGGTTCATCTATGACAGTGATGGCGAACCTTTTGAGCTCGGTGTGTCAAAATTTGCAAGAAAACCTAGCTTAACTCGGGGGCTGTGTCACTTCTAGAAATATCCATAATTTTGTGATATTTGTGGCTCTAGTAAAAAAGTTATATTTTTGATATATGTATTTTATTAAAAGCAAAAACAAATAATTCTTTACATTAGTGACTTTTGTTGCTAAATCTTCAATTGAAAGTTGGTATTTTGTACACCTCAAGAACAAGCAAGCACTACACGTCCAGGTGCCAGGGTGGCCAGGTGTGTCACCCAAAAGGGCTTGGTGTGTCACTTGTGACATGCGTGTCATAGGTTGGCCATCACCGATCTATGATCTGGATCTAGGCCCTCCTGATCCAGAATATACTCTAACTGGTGCAGACTTAGCGTACTAGCAGTGTCTGAGTATTCTGCACTAATGTGCAGAAGAAAGTACATATTTGACTTCTTGATGCAGAAGTAAAGTAACTACAGTAAGGCCCCTTAGATGCCACATGTGAATATGTCTCATATTTGATGATAGAAAGGTGGCTTTTGAAGAACACCATTTCCCTGCTTTAAAACATGCCCTCAGAGCAATTTCACCTTCTGCAAAGTTGCAGATATCAGTGGAAAAAATGCCAGCATGGAAAGCTTTCACCCCCTTCCAAGTTTTTAGGGTGTGTTTACACCCACATAACAAAAGCACCTCTGAGGCAGCTTAGAGATGGTTCACAGGTGAGAACATTCACATGTCAGTCTGCTCCTGCACCCTCTCATGAACATTCTAGGCCCAAAAAGATGGCTTAGAGATGGATGAAAATGCAAGGGCCATATGTTACTTATTTTCTAGAAATAAATCAGCTGTCAGGATTTTAAAATAATTATTTATACAGAACATATATTTAGGTCCTTATTACAGTTTTTATTTCATTTCATTTGTATTCTGCCCTTCACCAGAAGATGGTAAGGCAGGTCTCAACATTCAATAAAACATGCTTACTATAAAACTCTCCAACTCCCACAGGACTACATTTAGAGGTAGCTAAGTATCAAGGGCCTTGGTGAAGAGGTATGATTTAATTAGACACCAAAAACCAGTAAACATTGTCACCAGGTGTACCTTCCCTGTGAGACTGTTCCAAGGCCTGGGGACCACCACAGAAATGGCATTCTGAAGTGCCACCACTGCTCTCATCTCTGAGGGCAGTGAAACCACAAGAAGCCCCCCCGCCACTTTCTGCTCTTAATGACTGGGCATGTCTACATTGGAGAAGGTTCTCCTTCAAATATTTGGGTCTCAAGCCATTGAGGTTCCTCATGGCTAGGGATGAGCATTTTGGCATTTGGTTTGTAACAAACTGAATGTTAGAAAATTCATATTCATTCGAATAGATCCCCTTTGGAATTGGAAGGATTCTATTCAATACGTATGTATTTGTATGAATTCGTACGAATATCTGATACGAATACGTACATATCCTGGATTCAGATCCTAGATATGGATCCTATACAAATGCATGCATATCAGATATGTAACACATATGTATCGGATACGTATCCTATATGAACACATGTGTATCAATACGTATCCGATATGTATCCCCAGTTTAATGAATGCACAAACAATTCTTACGAATGTTCTGAAATGGACAAATGTCATAACATTTCATTTGTGTATGAATGTCCAGATTCGTATGAATTCAGACGAATAACAAACGTTATGAATATTCATGCACATCTCTAGTCATGGCTAATCCAGACCCCCATCCACACTATTTATACTTTAATACTTGTACAATACTTGTACAATACTTGTAGGGGCAGAATATCTATTGTTTTCATGCTCATGATACAGTTAACTACTGTCACAACAGTCACACACGTTAAAGAGATATTTGATCTTTAATGTTAGCCATATCAGGAGAATCTGTTGCCTCATTGGTCCTGCTTAATGACATACCTTGGGGAAAATAGTAACTTACCATCAAAGGGGTGACGAGGCTCTCCTTCTATGTCATCTTCAGCTAGGATAACTTCTTCTACAGGAAAAAAGCTGGAATTAAACTAAGGCTAATTAAGCTAGGTAAGGTTTAAGCAGGACAACTGCATCAAAGAAGAGGTTTTTCTTTTTTTGTTTAACTTCAAAATCATGTGAGGCTTCTAATTTGACTGAGGATGTGACATTTACTTTTCAGCTACCTCCATGATTTCAAAACATTTCTTCCATACCTTAATACTACCAATAGCTTCAAACGCTACTGTGATTGCTATTTCCAGCCACTGAGTTAGATATCAGCTTGTTTTTGCTACCTTGACCAGTCTTTATCACAACCTTGTAGCTTCCAGGGACATTTGCAGCATTCTGTTCTGATTCTGTCCATCCACTTTTCATATTGATTCTCCCTTCTTTTATTTTTCTCAAACTCGCCAAGCATAACTATTGTCTCTAAGCTATTATTTGCTTGCTTTACGTGTCCATAAGAACATAAGAACAGCCCTGCCTGATCAGGCCACAGCCCATGTAGTCCAGCATTCTGTTGCACACAGTGGCCCACCAAATGCTCATGGGCATCTCAAGCAGAGACAAGAGCAAACCTTCTCCTGCTCTTGTATCCCAGCAAATGGCCTTAGAAGTACCCCGGTCCCCCCCACCCCAGCCTGAAAGATGCACATAGGCATTCATTCTAGTAGCCATTGATACATCTGTCATCCATAAATTGCCATCTAGACTGGTAGCTGTCACCACCTCTTCCGGCAGCATATTCCATAAGCCGATGACCCTTTGGGTGAAGAAATACTTCCCCTTGTCAGATCCAACTCTCCTACCCATCAGCTTCATAGACTGCCCCCTGGTTCTAGTATTGTGTGACAGAGAAAATAAATTTTCTCTATCCACCTTTTCTATACTATACTATACTATACTATACTATACTATACTATACTATACTATACTATACTATACTATACTATACTATACTATACTATACTATACTATACTATACTATACTATACTATACTATACTATACTATACTATACTATACTATACTATACTATACTATACTATACTATACTATACTATACTATACTATACTATACTATACTATACTATACTATACTATACTATACTATACTATACTATACTATACTATACTATACTATACTTCAATCAGGTCCCCTCTTAAACGCCGTCTCTCCAGACTGAAGAGGGGTGTTTTTCCACAGCAGTCCTTAGATCCGGTTCTAAGAAGATCCAGATCTAAGGAATGGGTACATCTGGATTAAGGGAAGCACCCAATGTGTTTC
>MTQE01002208.1:53444864-53474947 GCA_014337955.1 Aspidoscelis marmoratus | reverse complement strand
CAGCTAAGCACGGTGCAGTAGATATTCCCATGTGATCCCCACCAAACTCCAGTGTAACGCATACCCCCACCAAACTCTTCCAGTACCCCTGGGGGTACGCGTACCACACATTGGGAAACACTGTTTTTAAAAAAGAATTAGATAAAAATGAATAAAGGAAGATGAGAAGATTTTGGGTGTTTTTCCACTGTCAGAAAGTACCCATTTTTGTACCCATTAAGGACCCATTTGGGTGTGAGCTGGATGATCCCATTTCCAGCAATGCACCCATTTGGGACCCGATTTTTTTGACTGCCGCTGGGGAAATCCGGATCAAATGGGTACTTTCTGGCCTTTAATCCGGATTTTCTGTAGACCCCTTCAGGCAAAAAATCTGGATTAAAGGGGTCTAGAGGAGGCTAGGGGGAGGGGATACACCCATGGGGGTCGGAGCCCCGAAATCCCAGCTTCGGAGTGATTTCAGAGTCATTTTGAAATCATTCCAAAATGACTCTGAAGTCCCTCCAAAGTGATCGGCAAGGACTTCGGAGAGGCTCCGGAGCTGTCAGCACAGTCCGCGCACTATTAGCGCAGACTGCATGTACTTCCCTCTGAAGTCCCTCCGAAGAGACCGGCGGTGAGACTCTGAGGTCTACGCTGATCTCTCTGGTGAGATTGGCAGCAATACCCTGAAGTTTCTGCCGATCGCTTCAGAGGGATTCCGGGGTCTTGCCGCCGGTCTCTTCGGAGAGATCAGTGCTGACTCTGTGGTCACTTGGGGGTTCCTTCTCAGAGCACAGGAAGTGGCCACAGAAGTCAGCCATTTTCCTGTGTTCTCAAAAAAAGAACAACAGACCAGATACATCCAGTTGCTGCAGCCTAGCGAAATCTCTCGGGAGGATTGTTACAATCTCTGCTACTGCTTTGCCTTTATAGTGCTCCAGTGTACACTAAGGGTGCAGTGAGTGATGTTGACAAAGCATACAATCATCCAGATCCTGTGTCCTAGGACTCTTTGGATGCACAGATGTGAATCTAGTGAATGCAACAATCTCATAGTGACCTTAAGGTCTCATGTGGAACCTACCACAGATATATAAAAGGTACAAACGTTCAATGCAGCACATATATGGGAGAGTTGGTAGAATAAGAACAGAACACATGCTTTGAACCTCATGGGCCCCGGGGTTAAAGGCCTTGTATCTGCATAGAAAATATTTGTGTCTGAGCCTTTGAAAATCATAAGGAGAGATGACAGTAAAGCAGTGGGAACAAACAGGTCTTACTCATTGTTAGACAGTTCATGTGCCAAGGAAAAAACTTAAAAACTTTGGCGTCTAGGCTCACTGCAATTAGCTTACTGAGCAGATTAAAAACCCAAATGAGAATGGAAAGGAAAGACACTGAAGACAAAACGTTTGCATCCTCCTTACATACATAATCAATCTTCTTTATATTTGAAATGAATTGGTAGTCTTAAAGGCAAGGTCCTGGACAACTGCTTTTTCATAGACCAATACTACATTAAGATGATATTTTCTTTCAGTGATAGACGTAAGACTTCTCCAATTCTTTTCTGCTTCATCAGTGCCACCAACAGAAACCCATGCCTCCTGCAGCAGCACTCTACCCATCCTCTCCTTGCATGCAGATAGTTCTTGAGCATAAAAAAATTGCCTCCCTTCTGTGTCTTGAAAGCCAACATTAGCACCAGGTCACAGGTTTGCCCCAAGGAGTGTGCTAATGGAACAAAGTCTTTTATGAAACCTGGCTTCTTGATAGTAGCTGGAGGGGACTTCGAAGGAGCTTTTGTATGGATCACAAATATATGAGCTACTAACTACTCGTTGTCCCCATTTCTCTCAGCTAAATATAGGTTGAGGAACAAAACTATCTTGCACAATATGGCTGCCGGTGAACCCCAGCCTTCAGGAGAGGACTGAACTGCCAGGTGACTTAGCACATTAAGGGCTTTACTTTCCCTTCAGAAGCTTGTACTGTATATCTGACCACAATCCTCTCCCAACAGTATCTGGCATTATTGTTGACTCATGACAGGTGCAAGAACAATCAAAGCCTTGCATGCCTTCTATCTTGTCACATGCACTGAAACTCTCTGAAGTGAATGGCATTATAAATAGCAAAACTTAGCATATATTTAGGGCTTTAGAGTATTCTAAGCACATCATGTTCATTATCTCAGTAAGTAATCCACGGAGGAAAGAAATGACAAGACAGCCTGGTATTTTTAACCCCATAACTACAGATAGATAGTGAGGGACACGAAGGCCAGCTGAGATGCCAAGAGACTTGTGCGGAAGATGTTTATAGAGTATTGTGAATTTGTTTACACACTAAACATCGAAAGGTTGTTACCTCAAGGATTGCTTTTCTGTGGTTTTCCTTATTTTCTTGCTACCTTGCACCATTCATAGCTCATTTTTCTTTAAAATGAAAAACTGTGAACTTCACCAGTTCATCATCTGTCAAGGCAGTTCTATAAACAACTCCACTATTAGTTACTCACTTCTAGATTTTGATTAAATGCTTCCCACAAGATCTACATTTCCTAGATAAATTAAACCCATCAAAATAGCCACTGCATATATGCAGGCATTCTTTAAAGGCATGTAATTTGTCTAGGAGCAATTACCTTAGCCTAAGGCCACATCTAGACTAAGTTAGAAAAATTCAGCCTGGGGCTCTTCTGATTACACACCCAGTCCTCCAAACCACATGGGGCAAAGCTGCTGTGGCTTCAACCAACAGCCTTTATTCTATCTACCCAGAGACAGCCCTACAAGATCCCTCGCCATCTCTCTTTGGACCCATACTGTGCAGTTTATGAGAAAAATGGAAGAAGCTGCAAATAGTGTCTTGAAACATCTAGCTACAGTTTACTTGAAAGAAACAGTTGAAACACCTAGCTACAGATTATTTGAAAGAAACTACAGAAGTGTGCTTTTAAAAAAACAAAATTCCAGAACACTGGCTGTGGCATGCAAATTTCTTACCCTGGTCTCTGAGTGACTAAAATGTATATTGTGTTTGTGAGGACGCAAACCATTTGGTCCAACTGATTTTAGTGAGGAGGTGGCCTTATTATATTTAGCAACAGTTTACTGTCTACAGGCTTTATCCAGCATTTTTGGACTTATCTTTAAATTCAATAGTTCTGTTAGTTAAATAATAAAGCTATGTGTACCCTAACCACATTTTCATTCAAGGGTAAAAATAATGTGGAATATTTATCAGTAAGATTAATACCAGCTAGAAAGGGACCTGAACAGGTCTACAGGTACAGGAGGATGGAGCATTTTCCTTACTTAAATTGCTCCTCCAAACCATTTATCCTTGTGAAAAAGCACTGAGGAATCAAACAGGTGGAAATCATTCATGAAACTACCTTTCATATGGCTTTTGAATTTGTGTTGTTATAGGCCTTGCTAGTAATAAGAAACTGCTGCATTTTCCCACCTAGGGAAATGATTATTTAAAGAAACTGCATATTTATGGTAATAGTAAATGTAGCAATTTAGCAATGACATATAAGGGCATAGCTATACACAGGTTTTATTTTGTATTAAATAAGTTCTCACTACAGGAAAATCACAGCAAAATGTGAGATCTTGTATCCTGTGTGCAATATTTTCTTTCAGTTTTCTTTTTATCCTAAGTGCTTTTCCATATAGAAAGTATGTTGCTTCTTTCAACATGGGCTTTTTTATTATTTTTATTTTTAAGTGAGCCCATAATGTGGATTTCAAAAAGCCATACAAGGACATTCCAGGGATGGTACTGAGAGAGTTTCCTTCTCCTCCTCCTCTTTTTTTTTTTTAGATGCACCCAATCATTTATAATTAGGAAATATTCTAGTCACTGGCCATTATAGGAGAAAACAGATTCCTGCCTTGCGAGAACCATTTCTCAGTTACTGTATCTTTTTTCTACTCCACAAACTGTTTTATATATTTAAATAATTACCTATTGCACTTATATTAGTTTGAATTAAAAAAAAACACCCTCTCAACAGTATGAGGGAAAACATTACATAATTTGGAAGAATGGAGGCTCCCACAGCCAGTTTTCATCTCACCTGTTGAAGTTTTAGGTTGTCCTGCTGTGTCCCATAGTTCTGACTTTGAAGCTAATCTTTCAGATATGGGTACAATATCCATCTTCAGAGGACATGACTGTTAGAAGAGTCAAAGCTTAGGTTCAAAGCAGAACTATGGAACATGGCATTATAACCCCAAACTGTGACAAGTAAGATTATTCAGTTTGTGAACAGTGGACCTGTTTTCTATATCACTTGTTTTTTATTCCCCACAGCCATTCCATATATGGTCTTGGTCTAATTTCTGTGGGATTTTTCCTGGATGGGTGTTCTGAAATTGTAAAACTGAACTACATGCTCATGTTTTTCAAGCTGAACATAAAACATGCACACACACATATTCTTGCAGCTGGTGCACAATATTACTTTGTTGTCAGTTTCCAAAGTGTCATACCGATGAGGTTTTAAATTGTTTAACCTCCCCAAAATTGTCTGGTACAGGGTGAAAAATAGGCAGAGGAATCAATGTCAGCTCATCTAACGCTTTGGTGGTATTACAAT
Source organism: Aspidoscelis marmoratus (assembly GCA_014337955.1). Classification (NCBI taxonomy): domain Eukaryota; kingdom Metazoa; phylum Chordata; class Lepidosauria; order Squamata; family Teiidae; genus Aspidoscelis; species Aspidoscelis marmoratus. Next base: position 53,470,350 of record MTQE01002208.1, on the reverse strand, counting down.
GAACTAAGAGAAATCAGTTTAGTCTTCCCTTACCTGCTTGCCTCTAAATATTTTGTTTATGCACATATTTACATTTATAATTTGCTGTATATCACATGGTCTTAAGGGTACATTACAACTGTGGGAGTTGACAGAGAGATGACTTGCCTATCCAATAACTGATTGTCTATCATGGGAGAAATTCACATTTTGCTTCCCTTTTGCTTAGGGCACACAACCCCTCCCCCCATGCATTCAGAAGAGCAAATGGGTATCTGGCACCACAATCTTCTTCGCCATTGTTGATGTCAGTGCGGTCACCAGGGGAACCATGATGTGTAGCATAGGTGACCCTCCAACACCCGGAAGAGGTGCAAATGATGTGTCCAGAACCTTACTGGCTCTGGCACTAGGGAAGGTAAGTCAGTGCCTGGTGCAGGCTCAGTCTGCATCACACGTAGTTAATTTAGGGCACCTTCCTGCATGGAAGGAGCTGCTTCTGGTGCATAAATGGCTATTTCCAGTGTGAATGCTCCATCTGAGAGCATTCCCTGGATTATTGGGCCAAGTGCAGAAAGGCCCAGGGTTTATTCCCTTAACCTTTCCTTTTCCAAGGAGTTCGCAGTCAGTAAGCCTATTTTATGCATAGCTGGGAACATCCAAAGAGTTTCTATGGCACAGCAGAGATTCAAATCAAGGGAGACTTCTGGGTTCTAGCTCAGTGTTCTTAATGCCTGTGCCACCAAAGGAACAACACTTTCAATCACTTCTGATCACTGGGACTGATGGGATCTGCAGTCCCCAAGTATCTGGCAATCACAAAGCCTTGACTACACTATGGGTGTTTTTCCACTGTCGCTAGAAGTACCCATTAAGTACCCATTAATGGGTACGTAATGGCATTTTTGTACCCATTAATGCAGCAGTTCTCAACCTTCCTAATGCCGTGACCCCTTAATAGAGTTCCTCATGTTGTGGAGACCCCCAACCATGGGGGCGGAGCAGCTGGGAAGTGGGAGGGAAGGGCAGCAGGAGACTTGTCGCGACCCCTCTGAAAGGGTAGTGCGACCCCCAAAGGGGTCCTGACCCCCAGGTTGAGAACCACTGCATTAATGGGTACTTAATGGGTACTTCTAGTGACAGTGGAAAAACACCCTATAACAGTCCTTGCTTGTTTAATTTCAGCTGACCTTTCAACATGAGAATATATGCATAGCTGTTTTCTTTCCTCTTTTCTACTATAATGAAAGAGCCCGTTTTAATCCCTGGAGTGTCACCATTTATGTGAGCCAGTTCCAGATCTAAAAACAGGAATACTCGAATGCAAGTACCTGCCAGTGCAGGTTTGTTTACACATGCACACGCACCATTTTTATTTCTGCCTCATGTAATTAGTCAATGCAGTGACATGCAGCTACATACGTGAATTAACTGTTGCAATTATTATTCCAGCCTGAGGTTTGTAATGTGAATGTGTGTGACCTGAGGCCGCATTAATCAAGTGTGTATAATCAAGTGTGTAATATATGGCACTAGGAAAAATGAAAAGTGAGAGATGGTCAATCATAGCCTTCTATTTCTCAGGAATAAATGTATGCTTTTACTCTTTCCATGTTAAAAAGATGACCGCGGAAATGACTTTGGAAGGAAGAAATTCCATAGCTTTTAGACACTTTAGCATGTGAACTTGGGGGAAGTGCATAACAGAGTAATGAAATCCTTTTTTTTTAATGGAAAGGAACTAGTTTCCCCTCCCCAAAGGCGAGAAATGAAAGATGTGCTGGTTACTTATCCAGGGCACCTTCACAAGAGGCACAAAGGGAGAAGAGGACAAAGTGGAAGCAGAAACAGTGAGCTAAGAACACTGTAGCATTAAAAAGGGATACTGTATTTTATGATTTAAATACGCAATTTGAACAGAACCATACTCAAAAAAAGATTACAAAAAAGCAGGTCTCTTTATTTTCCTTTCTGTATTGAAATTTATTGAGAACTTCAGCTACAAGCTTTGAAGTATAGGACCACCCTTCTTATTCCACCAAGGATAAACCATGTTTTGCACCGTGGTGGCAAACAGGGACAGGTGACCCCATGGGTTCTATCAAAAATAAGAAATTCATAAAAAACAAAACAAAACTGAAATTCCTAATTGTATTTTTACTCAGAAGCAAGGAAAACTAGGCTAAAGCAACTCAATTCTAAGAAAGTCTGCATGTTAGATTTGAGAATCTATTGTTTGAGAGACTAAATACCACGACCATTTCTTTGGTCCAGTTAAATCAAAAGAAGGAGAGTTAATTAAGATGTTGCAAATCAATGTGCACATGTTTTTCTATTTTTCTTTTTGCTGTACACTGTTATTTGTTATATTCTTTTGTTATTTCCTTGTTTGTACTTAATAAAATTTAATAAAACAATTTTTAAAAGATTTGAGAATCTGGCAGTAGAGCATCGGTGAATAGTGATGGACTATAATAAATAATGATTCATAAATATCTCTTTATGGAAGTTTTAAAATGCATCCGTAATTTCTGCATTATATTTATAGTGCTTATTGTTCAGAAACGGATGAGGACAAATTTGTAGCTTAATCTTGATTATTTAAGATGAAGCAGTATAAAACTCTAAACGAACAACGAAGCCCTAACTGAATTGGGGCAACAAAATTGTCCAGGAAACCATCACCGCTGAACAATTCACACACCACAGGTGCAAACATGATTGACCAGTATAATGTAGCTCACAGTGTAGAGATTTCTGCAGAAAGCAGAAGCGAATGAGTCACAAAACAAGATTCCTGCTGAGCAGATATCACCAGAGAGGTTCAGGAATTTTTAGTAGATCTTTCCTATTGCTTGGCTTGATAGAGATTGCTATCAAATTCAGTACTGTAAAGAAAGTTCACACCAAGTTACAACTTGAAATTGCTCTGTTTTTCACTCCATATTTCCTTAACAGTCGTATTAGTTTTTCAAGCCTGTATACTGTGTTGTTTTGATTTTAAAGTGATTTTTTTTATTGCAAGCCAAAACTGACAGTTTGGCAGCCCCTAGCACATCCTGAGCTTGGCATTAATTCACACTTACCAAAAAGCATTTTCTCCTGTTATACCAATTTCACTTCTCCACTAGGGATGTGCACAGTTGAGATTTTCTGCATCCAATTCGTATTGAATTGAATGTAAGAAAATTCATATTAGTTCAAATAGATGCCCTTCAAATGTGGTAGGATTCGATTTGATACGAATCTATCCATACGAATTCATATGAATATCCGATATGAATGCATACATATCTGATACGTATCCAGTACACATCCGATATGTATCCCATAACATGTCTGCTCTGAAAGCATCAAATCCACCCTGAATCCACTTTGAATCTGCTCTCAATCCATGTCGAATGCACTCTGGTTCCATTCTAGATGTGACTGGTGCAGCTGCTTTCCTACCTCCCCAGGTTCACAGATGTTCCAAAACATTCAAAGGAATACAAATGTTAATGTACAAATATCATAACATTCAATTTGTATGCAAATGTCTGAAATTTGTTTGAATTCATCTGAATATCAAATGTTACGAATATCTGTGCACACCCCTATCCTCCAAATTTTGCAAAATGCAGTTTCTGGTATTAGCATGCACAGTAGGGTGCTCTAAGAAAGAAATGTATCAATCATATTAGTGCCTGAAAGGAGAATGGGTCTACTTTTCCGTAAGAACCTAAGAAGATCCCTGCTGGATTGGGCCACAACCTATGTAGTCCATATCCTGCTGGCCCACTGATTGCTTCTCAGCTCTCTCAAGCCGAAGACAAAGGCTAAGCCTTCATCTTTTCTTGACTCTCTACAAAGTACAGACCTCTGAAGCCATAAGGAACCCATCAGCCCTACACCATAGCTTGATAGTTGTTTCATACTTTACACTAGTTTTCTATTCTTCGATACACTGGTGGGGAAAAAAAGCTTTATTAAGTTTTCTGAATGGATGCACTTTAACTATTTGATATCATGAGTTATAAGTTGTGTAGATCTGTTTCTGGAAGTAAGTACAAACATCTCTCGATATCACATGTACATAGTTTCTCTTTTGCACAGTAAAATCTGCCTTTCTCAGTGTAAAACTTCTTTTCCAACATGTTTTTTGTTTTAATGATTGGAAAAGTGTGACCTCCAGTATTCAACACAATTGTGGAAGCTTTCAGTAATGTGATTCATTTTCCAAGGCACCACTGACTTTCATAAGTAGTGTGTCTTTCCCCATGCAGCATCATTGATTTACATTGGACTGCTGCATTTGATCATTATGGTGCCAATAAACTGCACTGGTGGCAATTCCTTGCATAATGAGGTTTCCCACTACCCAGTGATTTGTTGGAACCAAACCACAGCATTATACAAGGGAAGACTTTCCCATAAGAGGTGTAAGTGGAATGCAGCTCCACATACTGGAATCCAGCACTGCATATTGGAAGTCTCAGTTTCCATGCATCACATTTCCACATTGGACTGGGGAATGTCTGAAATCCTGCAGAACTGCTGCCATTGAGTACAGATTGTAATAAGCTAATCTGACAAAAGACAGTTTCCCAACAGTGGATACTGCCCAAAATAGCTGATGCAAAGCAGAGCCCTACTTAACTGCTGTTCTAGAGGTATTGATGGCCACTGTTCCCATGGATTGCTGATGGCTACTCATTCTTAGAAGCCCTTGAGTCACACTGTAAGAGACAATTCTGGGACAAGCTCAGTTGTCTGCATTAGGTTGATTAGCTCAAGGAACAGGAATCTGTTATTGAACCCCCCCCCCAATATCCCTGCTCTATTCAACTGCCGCTGGATACCTATGCAGATATATCCTGATTCCCAAAAGTCAAAACAACAACAACAACAACAACGATCCACAACCCTGACTTCTTTTTCTTGCTTTCCCATTTACTTTCCTTTTAAAATTTTTGAACAACTTAGTTTTTAACCCCTAAAAGAAGGCTAGTAAACATCAAGAAAATGAGGCTGCTTCCAGATGGCAAGAAAAAATGTGGGATCTGGTTTGGATCCTGCAATTGCCTCTCAATGTCTCTGCCAGATGGCAGGGCAACATTGTAGGTAAAATGCAGACATTTACCCGTCCAGATGCTTGCTCCCATGTTGGCACAGTGCAAAATCTGGGTATTTTGAGGGCACAAAATACCCAGACGTGTATGACTGCCGTCCTTCTCACATGTGCGGTGGCCATTTTCAGCCTGGACTGGCCCCACACATATGTGATGGACATTTCCAAGTTAGTGGATACCAGTAGCAAGCATCCACACAAGCTAGGTCCTATTGCTATATAGCAGCAGTTCTCAACCTTCCTAATACTGCGACCCCTTAATGGAGTTCCTCATGTTGTGGAGACCCCCGACCATGGGGGCAGAGCAGGTGGGAGGTGGGAGGAAATGGCAGTGGGAGACTCGTTGCGACCCCTCTGAAAGGGTAGTTCGACCTCCAAAGGGGTCCTGACCCCCAGGTTGAGAACCACTGCTATATAGGGAAAGTCTGGGTTGGAAATTGTTTTTCCTGCAATAGTGATACTGCAGGATTTTAGGCAATATCCCAGGACTATTTTGGGTCTGCCAAGGACACATAAGGCAATCCCCATAGTGCCAGGATGGTCCTGGATTATAGGCCCTGTCTGGATGCAGCCTGAGTAGATGTTCACAAGGAGATGCATGTCCTTGTTAATCCTTCACCTGTCTGGTAACCTTCAGGCACTTTTAACTACACCTCTCATAAACCTTAGCCTTCATGGCCCTGTCTAAAGTATCTGGAGGGCTCCAGGGTTCGTGAAGCCATTTCCTTATTTAATAAATATTCATTCGGTTCCCAACATTAATGATAATCCACAGTCACACACTGAAGTGAGCCAGGCTCACAGTTTTGAAATAAGGTTAACACTTAATTTGTTGGGGACAAGCATTTCTCCAAGACCGGAGCTGTGACTAGCAATGCAGGCTCCATTAGTACAGTCCTTCTTTGACTCCCTGGTAGACATAAAGGGCCTTAAGTATACTTCTCCAACCCTGGCCCTCATATGTCTGCGTTTGTCAGTGTACAGCAGGATGTGATCAAGCATTAAAACCATAGATACGGCCAAAGTCATTCAGCACATCTGGTATCAAATCTGCACCCTTGCTTTTGTGCATAACAATAAAATGCTCAGAGGTCTCTTTTACAAATCTCTTATAAAACAATTTTAAGCAACTGATACAAACTCTCTAACTAGAGCACCTGCCTAGGCAGCATCTGAAGCAAAGAGCTTAAAAAAGAAGTACTATCGAAGAAGCTGAAGAATAACCAAGCTCACATCTTCCAGGCAAAAGCTATAGCACTAATAAGATATCCTCACACTGGCCAGGAATACCCAGTGTGATAGATGCTTATAAAAATAAAGGGAAATTTTGGAATGGGAGAGAGGCTGCAGCTCAAGGATATGTAATCGGAATGCCTAAGAGGGCACATGTTTTGTATACAGAAGATCCTCGTTCAATCCCTGGCACCTCTAAGTTGACCTGTGACAGATGAGAGCCTTGACCCACCAGTGAACACTATGTGGGCCAGATGTATAAGGCTATGCATACTTCATGGACAGCCTTCCTTATGGAATTTTTAGGCAGATTACACCCCAGAGGGCCTAAGCTGGAGCAGAAATGTGGTAGGTGGAGTTTTGTTGCTTTTTAAATTGCAAAGTGGTTTCAGTTTGGATCAGTGCTCTCCATGCCTTCTATCTGCATTGGATTCAGGGTGGGTGGGTGTCTCATTCAGGATTACAGCTGGGAAGTCATAAATGTCACCCCCACTATAACATAGATTCATGCCTTGCAAATCTGAACAGTGTTTTTAAAAATGCACATAAAGAATTCAAAGCTAATGTAACATCTGATTTTAGCTCTAAGCAGAATTAACTGGCAATACGACTTGCCTTCATAAAAAGTAGCACTTCATATAGTGAATAACTTGCATGTTCAAGCTGTGCAGAGACTGTCTGCCCATATAGAATGGGTTTAACAACAGAGGTATCTTGTAACATGCAGCTGTATTGCTGCCTAACGAGACAAATACGTACAGATGTTACATTATTTCCATATATATGAATGGGTATAGTCTAACAATTCTGCAGCAGCACCAAATTATCAACAATACAGTAGTAGCAAATATATATTATAGCCACACACAGCTGCAGCTTTGATGATATTTGCTTATTGTTGATTGTTGAAAAAGAGCGAGCTTTTCTACCCCGCTTTTCTCACTCATTTAAGGGGACTCAAAGCGACTCACAAACCTTCTATTCTCCTCCCAACAACAGACACCGTGTGAAGTAGGTGGGGCTGTGAGAGCTCAGAAGAAAGCTGTGACTAGCCCAAGGTCACTCAGCTGGCTTCATGGAAGACAGCAGAATCAAACTCAGTATTTCTAAATAAGAGACTGGCTCCCTAACCACTAGACCAAACTGGCTAAATGTGAACTCTGTCTGAAGAGCTAATACTATTTTTTTTAATTAAATCACAAGCATTTTCAGGTATTGACCAATTTAAAAATGAAATTACCAGAGGGCCTACCTGCAGGCTTTCAGTCTAAGGGCACGTCTACATAGGATCTAAAGAAGTATATTTATTTTTTGCTTCCAACAGTGCTGCCCTAATGCATCTTCCAAGAGGAGTGTAAATCCTGCTCCTTTGAAAGGAAACAGAAAAGATTCTGATATCCCATATCCAGATGGAGGTCCTTCAGAGAAGCACAAAGAGTGCCCTCTTCCACTACCCTGTACCCAGGAAATAGCCATCGAGAGGATGGGCATGGACCCTGATGAGGCAGTACAGTTGCTGTTAAATTTCCCCGTCTCTGTTGTTTCTCTCACTTATTATTCCAAATGTTGAGAATTCCCTGCCCACCACATATTCCCTGTCATATGATATCATTTCTGGAGTTCTTTTGTTTTCTTTCCCTTCCTCACCTTGTGAAGGCAGTTTGATCCTGCTTTGAAGAGTGCCTGAATGTAACAGCAGCAGAAGATGCAGTCCAAAGCATACATTCGTCTTGATCAGTCCTTTGAAGGCTACTTGCCAGCATCCATATGTGTATTCAAGTTGCTCCACTGAAGTGCTGTGCTGAGCAATGTGTTGTAGTGAGATAATTTTTACTTACATTTCACCCAACTTCTTAACTCATTACATCCACGGACCTTTTCCTTTGGGGCAGCATCACTGAGGCTACATTTCCACTGGTAAAAAAAATCTGGGTTTTAACCTGGATTTTTTTTAAAACCAGTGTCGAGAGTTCCTTGCGGCCGTCCTGACTGTGTTGGGGCGCCGTTTCACCCATCGCACTGTTCCTTCGTCTTTTGTTGTCATCCTGCTGCTTGCCTTCCCCACCGTTCTCCAACAGACGGAGGAAAGAGGTGGGGGGGGGAGCGGCGCAAGAGGGTAAGAGGCGGAGGAAAGGGGTGGGGGGAACACGCGAAGACAATGAAAGATGGAGAAATGTGGCTGGGGGGAAGGGGTGAGAGATGAAGGAAGATGGAGAAACACAGCAGGGGAGATGATAGGAGGTGGAGAAACAAGGTGGGGGAAGGATGGAAGATGAAGAAAGACAGAGAGATGAGGCAGGGGAAGGGGCGGGAGATTGACACACTTGGAACGGGCAGGTGGGGGTAGGCAAACTGTGGGGAATGCTGACAGAATGGGGCAAGGGCAGTAAATGGTGGGGAGCCGTCTTCCCATTACATAAATATTCAGATTTTAACAGGATTCTACAGTGAACCCTGTTAAAATCTGAATAGGGATTCCCTGGACTTTCGGACATTAAGTCCACAGAAATGGGGAATCCCATCCAAAGTGTTGGGAAGGTGGGCCCTCAAGCCATACTCAGGCTGGACCAGATGACCAGTGGAAATGGGGCCTGAGGGTAAATTCCTTCTCGTTTCCTGATCTATAAGCCCTTATGGATCTGACACTGCTATGGGGCTGGCAATGTCAAGATAGAGCTGGAAAAATGTGTCATAATCATTTACTCCACTTTCCCTCCTTTTTATCTCTGGTACTTAACTATATAAATCAGCAGATAAAAGGTGCTGTCAAGGTTGCAAAGCTGTTGCCAATCTCTCTCCCCCCCCCCGCCCCCGCCAAATACACACATACACCAAGTAAGCTAGGAAACTGACCCCAGACACTGGGAGGGAAAGAAGCAGTCACAATTCTACTGCTCTGCTATGGGCAGGATCCTACCATGGAGAGAGCCTCACAATGTTCCAGACACATAATGATCCATACCCTCAGACTAGCTCATTCACTCTTTTTTGATTTGGTGTTTTTGGTTCCTTTCGGATGGAATGTGCCCTTCTGGGGGATGGGGTGGGGGTTGAAATCAACAATCCAAGTGGAGAGGGCACATAAAACAGGTGATCTGTCTTGTGTAGATTTCCCCCAAAATAAAAGTAGGATCTAATTCTTAAGGCTCCACTGAGGCATCTCTTATTGTTCAGGCCACCATTTACAGAGCCAGACGCACAAACAAGGAGACATAATTAAACACATAATTAACAAAGTTCTGAAAGAGTACAGGCCCAATGTTGAGGCCAAATGGAATTACTAGATAGTCAAATTGTCCATATTGGAATCCAGAAATTGTTTTCCATTCCTCCCCTTTTCATACTCAAATTTAGTGAAAGGCTTCCCTTAAATCAATTTTTAGCAAATACTTTGGCCTGCCTATCTAATAGATCATTAAAGCCCAGAAAGAGTTGGCTTTTCTACTCCACTTTTCTCACCCATTTAAGGGACTCAAAGCATCTGACAAAGCTTCCTGTTCTTCTCCCCACAAGAGAAAACCCTGTGAGGCAGGTGGGGGCTGTGAGAGTTCAGAAGAGAGCTGTGACTAGTCCAGGGTCACCCAGCTGGCTTTGTGGAGGAGTGCAGAATCAAACCTGATATTCCCAGGTAAGAGTCTGGCTCCCTTGTTGGGATGAAGCTGGCTGTGAGGATGTTGTACATGGTTCCTAGTCGGTTGCTGGGAATGCTGCCTGTGCCTTTAGATGCTGTAGACTGAGTGTGTATGGGTGCAGTTGAGGTCTGCTGAAAGATCTGGGCATCTTCCCAAAGCCATGGTTGCAAATAGGTAATCCTCTATCCTGGATTGCTCTGATGTTTATTGCACAGTTCAGAATTGCAGTTCCAATCTGGCATGAACCCATTCTCCTCAAGCATATTCAACCCACGTGGCTTGTCCCACTTTGGCCCTATGCTGGAGCTTGACAAGGGCCTGCTGAAGCTGGGCGTGTCGCTGGCCAATGGGGAGGCATGCTGCAAGCACGCGCAAAGCACGCCAGGCCCCAGCAGCCAGAACTGGCCTGGCTGCCTGCAGGTAAGGAGGGGATTGCGCGTACCTGACCCAGAGTGGGTAGTGGGGGTGTAGGGTGAAGCCCCCCTGGCTCCAGGAGCCACGATTCTGGATTCTGGGCTGAGGGGGAGCCCAGAGAACAGAGGCCCCCGGTTCTCCATGGCTGGCCCCAGAGGAGCCAATCATGGAGGCCGGGGGGAGGGCCTTGGGAGGATGGATTGAGGTGGGTGCTGTGCAACCGCACTGCACCCACCTCAGAGCTGTTTCCCAATCCGTCCTCCCCTTGCGTGTGCGGATGCAAGAGGTCCGATAGATCCATCACAAATAGTGACAGATCTACCAGAAAGGACAGATATCCGTTTTTGGCGGGCCAATGCGGAAAGACCCTTAGAGTACCCTCACAGCCTTTGATTTCACTCTCCAAAACAACATATCCTTGGATCTCCAGGACGGATCAAGGCCACAATGTGTGGAAGTGGGTATGACAGAAATGCCCTCTGGTCGCCCTAGCATCATCTCATTTACTGTGTGTGGATGTAACAATATAATTATTCATATGACCAGGTGGACTCAATAACAAAGAGAGATTTCTGGGAATTGAGTCAACAAATGACAATTAGATTTAGCTGAGAAAATGGAGTGCTGGCTCACCTCTGATGCAGTGGGGTGTCATGGTTACTAACACATTTCAATGGTGGAACAAGAAAAGCCTTGCTTAGCAGGCATTGCTATTCCACTTATACAGATACACCCAGATAGCACAGCTGCTTATAAACCACAGCAAGCCAGTTGTGGAAGCATGCTCAACACTTTGAAGTAAATATCATCTTAGCTCCTGTCCAAACTTAGAAGAAACCTTGTCAAATTTGCTGCAGAAAAACAGCATTATTACAATAAAAAACCCCAAATTTATTTTCTCAAAATAGTTTTTTAAGCAATACAGAACTGAACTATTGTTTGATCACATGCACCAATTGTTTTTGAGAAGGAAGGAGAGGGATAAGTTATCAGCATCCTGCTGCAGCAATTCCTGTTTGGATGTCAGTCTCTATGCATCTTTTAAAAAATTGACTTTATATGTACCCCTTTTCTTCCACATATTTAATTTCTACAGCAAACCCAAACCTTTCAGGAAAGCACATTACTACATCTAGAGCATACAAAAATGCACAAAGTCAAGCGGAAATAAAACATCTCAACTGAAATGAAGTGAAAATATCTGCATACCTTTTAAAATGGAAAAGGCAACTGTGACACAGTGCACAACTATTTATCCATATTACAAATGTACACGAGAGTACAGTCAGTGTAATCAAATTAACTAATACAGTAGACATGCTCTTCCCCCTCCCCCCTCCCCAAGATTTGTAGCCTATCATGCACTATGACAATGCATAGAATACATTTTGTTTTTCTGAGATTTTGAAAAAGACTAGAAGATTCATGGAACAGATACATGCACTGTGGGTGTTTTTAAAGTTAGCAGCTATCAATAGTATAAAATACTGGAATCTAACAAATAGTGAACATGAAAGATGTAATTTTAATATAGGAATATCACAGATCTGTGGTGGTGCCTAGCTTTAATATCTCAGATAATTCATTTCATGCCTCAAAGGAAAACACCACTCTGTGAAAATGTGAACTGAAACTCCAATATTCCTTTAAGAAGACAGAAATGAACCATTTCTAATCCAGCTCTCTGAGCCCAGCTACACTCCCTTCAGAGTGACCAGTCATTTCCCCCCCCCCATATTATCTAATCCAAAGATGAATTTCCTGGGTTAGAAACTCTTCCATTTGCTGATGTGATTTCTCACTTTGAAGGTGGATCAACATTTAGATCTAGATGAGCCCTCAGTCTTACTGACAAGAGAAGAAGAGAGAGTCTGTCCAATGGTCATTTGCTAATAGTGTTTCCACAGCTGGACTTCTTGTTAAGACCACAATCTGTTTCAGCAAACAGTTATGTCTCCTGAACGGATGTAATTGTTCTTGTTTAAACTATAAAGGTAGAGTGAGCAGCCCCTCCTTCACATCACTGTTTAGGGCCCATAACACGAAACGATAACTGATGACACAGAGCCTGAAATAACGTCCTTTTCAGCATTACCAGTAAGCCTCGTCATCCTTATACAGAGCAGGTGTGACCAACCTTTTCAGGCCAAAGAGAGCACAGGGAAACCTGAATACTGCCGTGGGCACCATCCACTCAAACTGAAATGAAACACACATGCACACTGCATACATTGAAACCTGCAATCACACAGATGCACATCACTGAGCTATCACACACATAAATACTTAATACTCTCCTGCCAGCATTTAGCTTTGGATTCTTTAAAAGCTCCTTGAAGTCTTATCTGCTTACTTGTCAGCTTAAATTTACATCCTGCCCTTCACTCGAGGATCTCAGGGTGGGACGCAACATGAACTAACAAAAAATGGATAAAACCAAAGCAATGAAAATACGGGAGCCCAGAACATCATGGGAGAGCAGATCCCTCACTCCCCCTGAAAGCCCCAGCAAAGCAAAATGAAGGAGAGTCTTTTAAAAACGAAGAGCTTTTCCTGCACTGAAAGGCCACAAGCTGAACCAGTGGGTCTGCACCAGCAAGGCCCACTGGTAGGGACTACAGCCAGGTGTAGTCTGGAATAGCCCCGTCTGTATGACAGTGCTGGTCCAGACCAGGCTAGGGATGTCCTTGGATATTTGAAAAATTCAAAAATCTGAGTTGAACTTGATGAATATTGATATTCGAATTTGAATCAGATTTTCAAAAATCCGAATTTTTGAATTTGGTTTAATTTCGGATTGTTGAAAATCCTATAAGGATTTTCGAAGAACGCAACTGAAAAGAACGTCATATATTGCCTCCGAATATCGGGTCTATTTGCACTTATAACACAGAACGACAACGGGATGCAAACGGGACAAAAATGGGATGCATGCAAATTCAAAAATCGGATATGAATGTTCCTGACATTTGCATCATTCGATTCGAATTGGATTTTTGAAAATACGGATTTTTGAATTTCAAATCGAATCAAATGTTCAAATGTTCAAATTGAATCAAATTCAAATGCTAAAAATACATTTGTGCACATCCCTAGACCAGTCCCTAAAATGGCCTTAAGGCTAGTACGATGGTAGACCTGTTTAATCAGATCTACTGGCAATTCAGATCAAGAGCCCAATGATCTTCATCACTCTCTGTCCTGTATAGGCAGCGGGTTTTAGCAAGGTTGGGCAGAGCATCCCATATTCCTGATCCGGACTTAGGGCCAGTGAAGAAATGCAGGTGTGGTCAAAAAGGTATTACTTAATTGAATGTCAGAACAACATTAGAACCTGCCACAACTCATAAGAGAAACTATGCTACAACCTAGGGTTCAGCAAAAAGAAGGCACCCCTCTCATATTCCCGTTCTTCAGACATATAAGGCTGATGGAACTGCAAGGCTTCTCCTACTATCTTAATCTTATTCTGGAAGGATAATCTAGATCCTTGTTACAGAATCTTACACTACTAGAAACAGGTTCCTGTGGTTACCATAGGCCCTTTCTGCACTGGCTCTAAAAATGGATTTAGAGCCAGATTGGGGAGGGATTAACACACGGCTTCCACATAGGGAACCCAATTAGGGACCCTTTGAGAAAGCCGCGGCTGCATTTTGGTGCACAAGACCAGTTTCTTAAACTGGTTTTGCCGCCAAAATCCTACCCTATTGCAAGACCTAAAACATTAGGTCTTAATCTAGCCCTTCCCCTGAAACCGTTTTGGAAGCATTCCTGGCGCATGCCCAGCTGTCAAAGAGGGAGAGTGCATGCTCTCTCTCTTTGACAGCTGGGCCCTCCCACCGGCCTCCCTGATTGGCTCCATTGGAGCCAGCATGGGGAGACTGTCAGCTGCCTTCCCTGGGTTCCCCATCGCTCAAGAAGGCACGATCACACACCAGGCCTCCCACTGCCAGAAGTGGCCCAGCAGCAATCAGGTAGGAAGCTGATTGCGTGCACGACTCCAGGTGTGTGTGGGGTGTAGCCTGCAGGTTCCCCTCGCCTGAGAAGGCATGATTGCGCCTTCTCAAGTGAGGGGGAATCCGGGGAAGCCAGCTGACAGCTTCCCCATGCTGGCTCCAAAGGAGCCAATTGGGGAGGCTGAGGGGAGGGCCCAGCTGCCAAAGAGAGAGACCATGCGCTCTCCCTTTTTGACAGCTCACCAATGGGTGAGGCCGGGGGGAGGGCCTTCAGAGGCCGGATTGGGGTGGGTGCTGGTACATCCGCACAGCACCCACCCCAATCCAGCTCCACAATCCGGCCTTGTGGACAGATCCTCGGAAAAAATGGTTTGCAGAAAAACGGATCTTTTTAGATCCATTTTTCGGCAGCCTGTGCGGAAAGGCCCAAAGACTAATATATGTTCTTATCAGTATCCTATCTTCTGTGCTCAGCTTTGAAAAAATAAAGAGCTTTTGCATTCTGAATTCTGAATTATCAACCGCAAAAAGATGCCCATATAAGAACATAACAGGAGTCTTGCTGGATCAGGCCACAGCCCATCTAGTCCAGCATCCTGTCTCACATAGTGGCCCACCAATTGCCCATGGTCATCTCTAACAGATACAAGGGCAAACCTCCTACTCTCAAATCTGAGCAAATGGCCTTAGAGGCATCCTTGAATACTTGAATATTTGTGTTTACCCATGCACTTAGTGCTGTGTAATAAAGTTAGATTTATATTCTTGTATTATGCAATACAATGCAATATAACACAATATACAAATGCTTCAAGGACTACAAGGAAAACTTACAAAAAAGGTGGGAGGTAATAGTTACAGTATGAAGGATTTGAAAACTTTTAACAAGAAAAATGCTTGTTTCTGAGATTTTGACAGGGATGTTTCAGATAAATTTAATTTTCTTTCCCTTCATCAATTACCTCAGAGGCCCTGAAATCCTCTAGTTGTAATTCACTAGGGAAAAAATTGTGCCCTAGCCAAATCCACTGATAGGATGAGCCAAACAATAAAAGAATAAAAGTAACAAACTGGCATATTATTAATAGTATTCACTTTTCAAACACATGGAATACAGTCTATGGCAGTGATGGCAAACCTTTTGAGCTCGGTGTGTCAAAATTCGCAAGAAAACCTCGCTTAACTCAGGTGCTCTGTCACATCTAGAAATATCCATAATTTTGTGATATTTGTAGCTCTAGTAAAAAAGTTATATTTTTGATATATGTATTTTACTAAAAGCAAAAACAAATAATTATTTACATTGGTGACTTCTGTTGCTGAATTTTGTTTGCTAAATCTTCAATTGAAAGTTGTTATTTCGTATACTTCAAGAACAAGCAAGCACTACACACCTGGGTGCCAGGGTGACCAGGTATGTCATCCAAAAGGGCTTGGCGTGTCACAGGTTGGTGTGTCACGCGTGTCACAGGTTGGCCATCACTGGTCTATAGTGTAGGGATGTGCATTAATATCCATGTCATTCAAAATTCATATGAATTCAGTTGAATTCAGACATTTGAATATGAATAGAATGTTGGCACATTCGAAGATGGACATTTAAATTCAAAATGAATGTTTTGATTCCTTCATATGAAGCTTCATTACGGATTCATATGGGATTTGTATCTAACATATATATGAAATTCAAATCCTACCACATTTGAAGGGATTTATTTGAATGAATATGATTTTCTTGTGTTCGATTCAATACGAAATGAATACAAACAAAATTTGTGCATGTCCCTAATATGATGACTAATGAAATGCACATTTTTAAAAGCATAAACGAATGCCCAAGGAGGAGAATATTTGCCTTAAAAGGAGTTGCTGTCCCTCAAGAGAATCAGGATTGTTGCTTGGGACACTCTTGGGTACTCTAGTGCTAGTGGAAAAAACCCCTTGGACTGTGGTCACTTCTGCACTTTAAACACTCTTCAGTCTATCTTCAGGTCTGACTGCTTACACTTTTTCATTTCTATCTATTTTATTTGTGAACATTTCATCTTCCATTTGGACTTCCATGAATAGAAAATCCAGAAATAAAATGGATAGAGATGAAAAGATGTGAGCAGCCAGACTTGAAGATGAAGAACGATTAAAGTGAATGTGTAACCACGGTACTTTGGCTTCAGAGATGAGTTATTATATGTGTCTATATTTACGGTTCAAAACTACAAAATACAGGACATCTAAAAACAAACAATAAATACTTACATCATAAAGGAGGTCAGTCCACCCTTCCATAGTGATACACTGGAAGACAGTCAGCACAGCGAACAGGATGTTATCAAACTGTGTAATCCCATAGTTGGGCCCTTCCCAGTATCCTGCACACTTGGTCCCATTAGGGCAGAGGCGTGATGGTGCAGCTACTCCACATGGAGCTTCCTCCTTGAATTCATCTGAGTTGGGGAGGAAAGAATATCCAGTATAAAGAGAGGCAGATAAGCTGATTGCAACAAGTGAAGAAAAGGAACTTCATTTGCCACCCAACATTAGTGCTCTTCCTAATGGATTACGTAGTGATCTAAGTAGTGAAAAAAGTTCACAACTTTTTCTATCCCTCTATGAAGCAATCTTTTCCAGGGTTTATTATTATGCATCCATGTCCATGAAACAGAGAGAGAACATGTGCTGAGGTGAATTGTTTCATTTTGTTTTCTCGCTTGCTTCCAAAGGAAAAGCACAGTGACCTTCTGCTTAATAAAGGTTTCCTGGCTCTTGTGCTAGTACCGTAATTTCTCTTGCCTCAAACTTCTGGTAGACATTCCACTTTTGTCTGATTCCTTAAACACTCATACCCTGCCCTTTTTTTTTGACTAACCCAAACATCTTGTGCTTAGGGGTTTTATGATGCCAAAAGTTCTCAATCAACTTGGTGCTCCACAAATCCCTTCTTCTTTGAACAGGCATGTGCAGTGAGCTGTATGCACAGGAATATTGTACGGTTGAAAGAATAAATAACAAAGCTGTGGTTTAGCAATGCACATGTACTCAGTTAAGCTGTGGAATAACTTCCTTTGTGAGATTTGTTAGGCACCACTGTTCTATGTCTTTGGATGCCTGGTTAAGATGTGCCCTATTTTACTAGATCTAGGGATCTGTTTCTAATCCTGCATTTCAGGGATTTGTTTTCATGCTTTAAACATGTGCTTGCTGGGTTTTTTAAAAAAGAAACATTTATTAGATTTTATAGGCGTTGTTTATTTCTATTTGTTTCTACCCAGCCTTGGACTATTTGGTGAAGGTAAAGCATCTAATCTCAATTTATGGTGGCTCACAGGTTTCTTATGATTGGATTATATCCGTATGTCCATGCAGCATGCAGTCAGTTGTCATGATGCCATGATACCACTGTGATAACTGTGTCATGGCAAGTTGTGGACCTGGCCTCAGTCAGCCTGCTTGGTAACAACAGCTGTATCAGTAACATTATAGTTACCACTGGATAAATTGGAACAACCATTGACATTTATCAGGATAATCAATTCGTACTGTTGCCTTGAAGCATTTTGCAAAATCCAAATGTCCTCTTTAGGATGCACAAAGTGCCAGAACAGTGTTAATGCAGGTACAGCTGTTGCTAGATTCATTTGAATTTAAGTCACACATAAAAGTAGTGAATTGCCACACCACTGGAGAGAGTAGCAAGCACAGATTTACCTATAACAGCTTAGAGGATAGTCAAACTTTCTGTGTCTGTGGGTACATATGGAATTTCAAAGGTATGTTGAGGGCATAATTGTTTAAGATTTTTGTGTCCTAGAGCATTGAAGGATCCTTGGATGGTGGTGTGGGTGTTACCTGTCATAGAAAATGAAGCTTTGCAATGTTCAAAAATTTAAGGAAATGCTTTGTTTTGTCCATATTACAAAGTAATTATAACAAGTGTTCACAATTATGAGAGTCATGAACGTGAATCTGCTTTTCCTTCCAAGTCAGAATAGAAAGAGCAAGTTAATGAACACTTCTGCATCTTAAACTCTAGGCAATGGACATTATTTCTGATAGAAAGGCAAAGAGCAAAGTTAATAAGATGTAACACCTCTCCTGATGCCAAGAAATGAACTAGTGGTTCTGCAAGGAACAGATACAGTAGATCTGATTCCCCTGATTAAAAATGTAAAAAAAACCCATTCAACTCATTTTTTAAAAAAAGTTCTAAAAAAGCCACACAATATATTCTCAAAAATTACACCCTGTGCACACAGAATTAAAAGAGAGAAAGAGAGGGCAGCTTTTAAGTGGTAATTGGAAGAAAGCAGTCAGGACTGGAGGAACATCAGGGCTGAGAAAAGCTGTTGCTTGGGGAAGATGTTGAAAAAATATTCTATATGTCCACAGGGGGAGAGTCATAAAAAATGTAACCAGAGGAGAATGCTGTATACTGGTGTGCACATGTAAATGCTATGTGTCTCTGGGCTAGATTAGTAAATTGGAATGCCTGCTTTTGGAAAAAAAGAGAGACACAGTGAGCATCCCAGAAATCTAGTAGAAGACATATGTCTGATAGTGACAAATGGTACTATAAATGGGTACTGCTGAGGTAAGACTCTGAAGAAGCTTTGCACTCCAAATCTTGCTTCAGCAGTGCCTGCTTATACCAGCATCTATCGCCAGCAGGCATGTGCCCCAGGAGCCTTCTTCTTCACATTCACATTGTGAAAGGAAGCTGAAAGGGAGGGTGGAGAGGGCAGGCTCCCTTCAGAAAAGGGCTGCTGTTACTTAAAACCACAGCAATAAAGCCTAGCTAAAGTGTATTCACCCAGCAAGGCTAAGAAGAGGCTAATATGGCTGGCTAGCAGTGTCACGGAAGCTGCTGGTGATAGGACAGCATCCTTTAGAAAGACAAAGGGTTGGTCCAATGAATAAATAAAAGAATACAGAAGATGCCCCTCCCCACAAAAAAAGAGCGGTCAGTAAGAGACATTAAAAGAAAACTGAGGGGCATATTCCCCAAACTGTAAAAACAGATATTCTTTTAAAAAATGCTAGAACTGAAAGCCAAGTATGGAATCATTTATCAGTCAAAAAGTGTGCTGAACAGGAAAAGATAATTGTAATAGGCTGAATTAATTTTTTTACAGCAAATAACTTGGGGTACATCCCTGAACCTGGCCTCATTTTCTCAGGAAAGGTGACTGACAACCTGAGGCAAACAGTGGAAATGAAAGAAATCGGTCTTAATGACAAATTAAACATACTTGATTTGTCACTGTGGGCAACCTCTATGGCTCCAATTAAAAACAAACAGACCCCCCTGAAAATTATAGGTAACAGCTTAACATCTGTTCTTGAGTAGATGATGAAGAATAAAATTATCAAGAATTTAGTAACAAATTCTTAGAAAAAAATTCTTAGAAAAAAAAGTAATTGTGGTTTCTACAAGATAAATCCAACTAACCTTTAAAAATGTTTTTGAACAAGTATATATTGATTGTCAAGAAAATGTTATGAAAATATTGATATGTTTAATACTTATGTTACTTTATTCGATGTCATTATATGAATGATCGATGCTAATTCATGAATGATCAATGCTAATTATTGGGCTGGGAGAAGCCTTTGAAAAAGGCAATTGGCCAAAATTGTCTGACATACTCCACTATCCATCAAAGGTTACTTTTTAACGGCCATTTCTTCACTTACCTTCCTTGGAACAGTTTTAACTAGTCTATTCCAACCTCTCTCGGCCCAAGTCCAGCAGGTCTGTCCACACTGCATGAGCTGGGACATCATTGTCTCAGTCCAACACTGGCAATACTGTGGACACACCTTCCCTGTTCCATTTCAGGTAAAGTGTCCTTCCATCACAACTGCCACCCCCTCTTTCTTGTAACTGGCCCATCTTCCCATCACTCCAACATTCTGTCTGTTGCACAAGGGTTGGACCTGAACTACCTTTAGGGTTTTGAAGATGATCTTTGATCTTTGTCTCAGAAAAGTTTAAGGTAGGTCTAATGGTACTCATGGGGGCTGGGGGGGGGGACTGATCTGGTCACCACGGGAAACTGAAAATGCAGTTACTGGATCAGTAGATACAGGGGTCCGACTGTATGTGATTGCCGGCAGTATGCCTCTAAGGGCCTGCTAGTGGGATACTGTAAGGACGGCAAGTTGTTGTGATTATGTCTTGTATGTGGGCTTCCTTATGCAATTATATGGGCCACTGATTTACTCCAGGGCATTTCATATTACAAAGAATCTTGCATCATGGCTCAGACACAATAATTTATTTGTGTTTTCCTGTTTATTTTGCTACTCCCTTTTTGTCACTCACCAGTCCTCACCATGCCTTAGGATAAGAAGCCCTGGAGGCATATCAGAGGTTAGCTACAAGGCAGGAAAAAGGAGCTTTAAAAGTCTAATGCACCATTGCATAAAACAGAGGGTCTAATAGGAAGATTACCAAAAAGAAGAGGAAGATATCCTTTCCTCTTGATCCACTGAGAAGGGAACTGTTCCACTGTGTGGAAACGATAAGAGAGAGTCAAAAGTTGTTTATGAGTGTGATCTCACTCGGGATCATATTCGTCTGGCCTTTTCCTGTTTATTTTTCCTGAAATGAAGGCACTGGCTGAAGAATGCCTAGAGGGAAGAGATGTTGTAAATTCCTATTTATTCTGTCTTTGTAGCTTAGAATCTGAAATGCAACTGACTTACCAAGTAGCCTTCCCATAACATCAGGAAGACTTACTTGGCCTTTTGAAATCTCCTCTGTATCTGATACAAGGGGAAAAGGTCACATCTCTCCCTCAGCTTAGAGCTGGCGACAATGAATACCAAGATAAACCATTGCAGATTTAATATTTTGCTTTTGTCTTTCCTTCCTTTGCTCAGTGTGGTAACACCCATTAAAACACACATATATACACAAATATGAATATTCAGTAACTTGAATAGTTGTTCAGCAACTCATCTGTAAAATAAATAAATGCCATTTCTCAGCAATAGCCTCCGTGGCAACTTCCAAGCAACCTCTCCCACCTTCTCTGTCTGAACTGGGATTTGGTGAGGAATGGGAATGGACACAAGGAAACAAAGCTGCTTTTTGCCTACCTGTAATAATATCCTTGCAGGCGGTGTGAAATTTCCCCATATAAAATTCTAACCCTATGATTGCAAAAATAAGGATTGCAAAAAATAGGAGGAGGCCAATTTGTAGCAGAGGTATCATGGCCTTCATGATGGACTTAAGGACGACTTGTAAACCTGAAAGAAAAAGACAAGACAGCAGAACAAGATTGTCAGAAAGCGGATCTACAAGGGTGCATAGTACACTACCAAAAGCAAAAGAGGTGGGGAGAGTTTTGTTCCGTGATCTGCTAAAACAATGCAGATCATTTACAGCATGGAGGTATGATTTTTGTCTAATTCTGCTGCCACTGCACACTAGAAGGAAGGGCCAAACATAGACCTAGCAAGGTAAGGGAGAATATTGGAGGATAAAGATCACGTAAAAAGTATCGAACTGCTGTTGGAATGGCCTTCATTTATGTAAGATTGTATTTTTATTTCCAAATCTCTACCATGGAAACAAATTGGAGACTCTATAAATCTAGGTATTATTCTTAGCATACAAGAACTTTTGTAAATTATCTAGAGAGGCAAGTGGAGGTAAGTGTGCAATCGAAGAATGTTTGTTCATTCCACACTAAGGCCCTTCCTGCACTTGGGCTGCGTCCCCATGCAAGCGATTTGGTGCGGGACTGGCTCGCTTGTGAGTGGGTGTGTGACTGGAACCAAATCTTGCCTGTCCCAATGCCATGATGGCTAACACAGGCTGAAGCCTAATCTTGCTGTCCCCATGCACTTGAGCTGTTTTGTGCCCCTCCGCTTTACTTGGGAACCAAGCCTCTCCCCTGCCTGCCGTGATCGTGCACCGGGTAGGGGGTGTTTCTTGCCATGGAAAAGCCTCTGCCCTGCCAGCCACAATCATGAACAGGGGGTGGATTGCTTGCTTGCTGTGGAAAAGGGAGTAAAACCAAGCCATTTTCCTCCACAAATAGCCTGGGACTGTCCCCATGTGCAGACTCCGCTCGGACCAAATCACCCAAACTGTGGCGAGAACAGTTTTTTCCAGGACCAAATCTGGTCCTGGTTTGGTCCTGGTTTGGACGATTTGGTCTGAGAAAACTGGACCAAACCAAAAATGCATGGGGACGGCCCCTCCCAAATCTGATTTTGATTCGGGGCAAAACGTGCATGGGGATGCACCCTTGGTCTTATTCCAGATTGCATCTCAGACTAGGGGGCTGCTGTCTGCATGCTAGTACAGACTACGTGGAGTCTGCAACAACATGCAGATGGCAGAGTCCTATTCTGGGAAATAATTCAAAATAAGATTCAGTGCAAAATTACTGCTGGCAAGTTTTCAGTTAAATCTACACAGTTATGTTCCTTGAGGAAGCTGTGAAACAGTAGGAGAGAAGAACAGAGAAAACAGGAAGTGATTATATGTTTACCTCCCTCTATCTACTCCTCCTTTTTCTGCTCTTTTTTCTGCTACAGCAGGATCACAATAGAACCTTTCATTAAGCATTGTCCTATAATGCATGTTTGTTAGTATCTATCTGGGGAATGGTGATCTTTTCTTGCACAAAGTACCTTTTTATGGGAACCTTATAGAATGGGCACCTTACGGAAATGGGTCTGAGGGCAAGGAGTAGTGGAGAAGAACGGCTGCCTCTGTCTCTCCCATGCCACAAATGACCCCTTCTGGCAGCTGCTTCTTTGTGCTCCTGGAGCTTTTAGAGAAAGTAAGAGCCCAATTTAAGGTGTTAAACCTAATTTATAAGACCCTAAACGACCGGGTTCCAATTATCTAAAGGAATGCCTTCTTCTATATCAACCTGCCCATACCTTAAGATCTGTAGGAGAGGCCCTCCTGGTTGTACCACCACCCTCAGTAGCAAAAGGGGTGGGTAACCAGGATAGGGCCTTCTCAATGATGGCTCCCAGATGATACAATAGCCTTCTCCGTGGGATGCATCAGGTACCTTCACTTCACAGCTACCTCTTTGTGCTATCCTTGTCTAAATAAGGAACATTTTTTCCTTCCTACTTTCAGGCAATATTACTGATTTCGAATGTTCATTTTATATTTGGGTTTTAGTGTTGTAACCTGCCCTAAGACCTTCAGTTATAGGGCCGCATAAAAATCCAAAATGAAGAAATAAGAGCCCTTTGGGAAGTCAGCCTTTTTTGGCAACAGTCCTTCCCTTCTTTGGAAGTTACCAAATCCATGCCTGCATCCTCCCAGAAGGCCAGATGACCTTGGTAGTTTCCCCTATCCCAGTGGTTCTCAACTTTCTTAATGCCACAACCCTTTAATACAGTTCCTCATGTTGTGGTAACCCCCAACCTAACCCTAACCCCCAACCATAAAATTATTTTGTTGCTACTTCATAATGACCCCTGTGAAAGAGCAGATTGACCCCCAAAGGGGTCGCGACCCACAGGTTGAGAACCACTGCCCTAACCCTTGTTTTACCATTGCTTTCTATTTTTTCCAAATCACATTTTTATTTAAAATGTCATTTGGGGGGAACCAAACCCTCACATTATGTGAGATTCTACTGTACTGCTGTGAGTGTGGCTTGCCATATGAATGTATATTCCCAGCTCATGTGGTCATCTAGAACTTGAAGGGTTTGCTCCTCTGAGTATGCAGTGCACTGAAAGTACTTGCTCTGAAACTAGTTATCTGAGAATAGCTCACCTAACTCTTTTTGGAAGCATTTTTTTTCACCGCTAGAAAGTGGTATGTGCCCATTTTTCTTTTGTCATATGTGAGTGACCCACTAGGAAAAATTAGCCAATCTAGCCTGTGTAAAATCATATGGATTAGATATTTGCCCTATACAGTAGACCTTAGTTTCAGGGAAGTGTCTACAGTGCTGCAGAATGGGTCTAAAAGGGAGGAGAACATATCTTTTGGTTTAGACTCTGGATTCCATGGAAGTGCTCTGGGGGGGACATGGAGTCTTCACAGGAGGTGGCGGTAGATATAAGAAAGTCCTGGTATGATAGGAGCATAAAAGGTCACCTAGTTCAGAGGTTGTAAGATAATAGGATAGGTGCTTCAAAGCATGTTGCACTTCACAAAGGCACACATTAACTTGGTCATAAACTGAGGAGAAACTCACTTGGGATTCCTGACACTAGCTTTAGTGGCCGGAGCACACGAACTGCCCGTAGAGTCCGCAGGTCAAAATCGGCACCAATCGTTGCCAAGATGCTGTGAAAGAAAAAGAAAAAATAAATAAATTGATACTGAATTTATTCCAACAAAGAATACAGGAAAAAGTGATTTCTTACTGATGAACAGGATAGCTGTGGTTCAGAACTATCTCCCCACCCTTTTACCTCCCTTTCCTCAATAAATAATCAGACAGAAGGAAAAGCTACATTCACAAAAAGAGTAGGATGCTGATTTTCCTCTCCACTATTCTCTTTATGAAATTAAAATGACATTTACTTCTTAAGTGTACCAAAGACACAAATCCTGCATGTCTGCAAGGCCCCACACCAGATACAGGCCCCTCCTGCCCCTTCCTCCATGTTGTTATTGTTTAGTCATTTGATTCTTCATGTAAACATGGACCATAGCATGTCAGGCCCTTTTGTCCTCTACTGTTTCTGGAGTTAGCCCAAGCTCATGTTCATTGCTTCCATGACACTATCTATCCATCTCAACTTCTGTTGTCTTCTCCTTCTTTTGCCTTTAACCATCAAGCTCTTTTTCAATGACTCCTCATTATGTGGCCAAAGTCCAGCAAGGTAGTTAGTAGCACTTGGAGATTAACAAGAGAAGGGTTGGTGGTATGAGCATTTGTAGACACCTCTACTTCTTCAGATGCTAGGGGACCCAATGTCAGGAACAGACTTAAATAGGAAACTAAATGTAGGGGATGACAAAGGAAATGTAAATATGATGGAGGGGATTAACTAGGTGGGGAAATACAGAAGTAAATCCCCACGTGTGGTTGAAAGTCTGGAGGAAGGAGTTGTAGCTGAGTGAATGAGCCAGTTAGCTAGTGTTGAAATACGCATAATGTGAGAGGAAACCATTGTCCTTGTTGAGTCCTTTCTCAATGGTCTGGAATTTGTGGATG
>MTQE01002208.1:53431106-53444668 GCA_014337955.1 Aspidoscelis marmoratus | reverse complement strand
TCCCTTTCAAATCTCCCTTTGTAATTTCTTTGTTCAAGGACAGCAGTTCTTAGATCTGATATTGAGTGTCCTGGGAGGCCAAAGTGTTCTGCAACAGGTTTCTGTGTGTTGCCATTCCGAATACCTGATTTGTGTCCATTTATTCTCTGGCATAGGGACTGTCCTGTTTGCCCAGTGTAGAGTGCTGAAGGGCATTGTTGGCAGAAGACGGAATACACCAAGTTAGAGGATGTGCAAGTGAAGATGCCTCTAATATTGTGGGCTGTGTGGTTAGATCCCGTGATTACATTGCCAGGGTGGATGTGTGGGCACAGTTGGCATCTGGGTTTCTGGCAGGGTCTAGTGCCAGTTTCTGTGTCCAAAGTATATGATCTCTAGTTCCTGTTTCCATGTACTCATTGCTGCTGATTCAGTATCCTGTTGCTGCTAAAGAAGCCTCTCCAATCCAGCGGCTGCTGTGTGTTGCCATCCAACCTGAAGCCACTTGCTGCATGAAAACTTTTATTATCTTCTTGTCTTTGCCTATAGACAGCTCACTCACCCACTCCTTAAATTGTGTTCCAGCTCCAGTGAAAATATTTTCTCAGTTCAGCTCCACCCTGTCTGCCTGAATTTCTCTCTCAAGACCCCTTCATGTTGCCAAAGATGAGAACCTATTGTTCCTGGCTAGGTGCTAGTGTAGAGGTAGCAGATCCATTTCTCTTTTTTTCCTTCCTTTCACTTTATTTGTCACAATTTGTCTCAGTTTGCCTTTCCATTGATATTTTCTTGTGTGCTGAGCAACTGCTGCTTGTTAGGTCAGCCTTGTACCTATTCCACTGTTGGGATTCCCTTCCACTTGTATTTTTGATCCAATAGATAGTGCCCGACTGACATTGCCATTTTTCTCTTTTTGCTGTTATTTTCTGAATAAAAACTGTTATTTTATTGAAGAAATTGTATCTGAAGTCTATCTAGCTTGCTGTTTGCTCAGTTTTAATGGAGCATATTATCATTTTTAAAACCAGAAAGTGCTAAACTTCCCTTTTCAGTTCGTGGTTGGACTAAGTTAATTTCCCCACACATGACACATGCCCAGATCATGTCATGTAATAAACTTTGAGCCCAGAAAAATCACATGCGACACTGGTCCCATTTATTCTCCCTCTACTTGCCAGGAAATGATCAGATACCATGATCTTAGCTTTTTTTATGTTGAGCTTCAAACCAGCTTTTCCACTCTCCTCTTTCATCTTTATCAAGAGGCTCCTTAATTTGTTTTTTAATTTCCACCATCATAGTGGTATCATCTGCACATGTGAGGTTGCTAGAATTTCTCTCAGCAATCTTAATTCCAGCTTTTGATCTATCTAGCCTGGCATTTTGCATGTTGTACTCTCCATATAAATTAAATAAATAGGGTAACAATATACAGCCTTGTCCCACTCAATCTTGAACCAACCAATTCTTCCAAGTTTGCTTCTTGATCCACATATAGATTCTTCAGGAGACAGATAAGATAGCTGGATATTCTCATCTCTTTAAGAACGTGCCAGTATGCTGTGATCTAGGGTGTTTCTGCACAGGCACTAAGAACACATTTAAAGACATATACAAGACACATTAGACACACATAAAAACTTAGCTTCCGCATTGGAGGCTGGATCCGGGACTCTTCGCGCAAGCTGCTTCTGCACTCTGGCATGCTCCAGACCCATGGCTGCAGGGGCAGCGTTGGCGGCGCAGGAGGCTGGATGTCCTTTGGAATGGGTGCCGCGGCCTCCACACAGCACCCAGGAGATCCAGCTGCCTAATCTGGCCTCCCCACGTGTATGCGGATGTGCAGGAGGCCTCTGGAGATCGGTCCCTATTTTGGACAGATCCTTGGGAGGCTGGACCACCGGGAAACGGATTTTCTTAAATCCATTTTTTGGCAGTAAATGCGGAAACACCCCTGGTCACTGAAGCAGATGCAGATGCTTTTCTGGAACTCCCTTATTTCTCCATAATCCAGCAAATTTTGATAATTTGATCTCTAGTTCCTTTGCCTCTTCCAAAACTACTGTGTGCTTCTGGTAGTTCTCAGTCCACATATTGCTGAAGCCCAGCTTGCAGGATCTTGAGCATAATCTTGCTAGTGTATGAAACAAGCCAAGTTTGTATATTTTTTTTGGCATTGCCTTTTTGGGAATTGGAACATGAACTGACCTTTTTCAGAGCAGGACATTCCAAGAGAGGTTAAGAGTGTGTTGCCTCAATCTTTCACATTGTGGAGGGAACCAATCACTTACAGCACCATGGCTACTCCAGTCTTTGATAGGTCTATAAGAAGGCAACCAGGGTGGCCTATGCGCAAGGTTTTGGGTGGAAGAGCTGATATGGAAAATTAGAGAGCTGGGGTGGCTCTTGCAACCCTGCAGCATGCGTATGAAAAAAAAAAAAAAGACCACAAAGTGGCTGCTGAAGAAACAGATTGAGCCATCCATCCATCAGCTGCTAGTTCTGTGAGGCCCTGCAAAGAAATCCAGTTTGAATAAACCCTTTAGTTCTGCATTTGTGATTTTTGTTCCATTTGCAGGGTTTACAGTAGCACATTTTTGGCATTCATTTTAGACTTGTCAGTTTACAGTTTTGTACCAGCAAACACTGGGGCACTGAAACAGTGGAGAAGAGCTGCTGTGACTGGCAGTTGGTGCTGACCAATCAATTATAGTGGAGGGTGAGGGATGAACAACTGCCGTCACCATGATTTAACTGTTGACGTTTGTCATCCCCTCAACCTGATATTCATGCAGTTTCACCTGGAAGTCATTCCCGAGCACAAGGCCTGTGTGTAACTATGGCCTTTGTTTATGCCTTGGGATATATCTGGATTATAGTGCAAAAGCCTTTCTTATCACCTTCTTCTTTGCTGTGGGGAAGGTGACAATAACTTCACCCAAAGCTTTTTCAGGACAGACTGTTTAACACCAACTCTGCTATAAATATTCTCCTCACGATCAAAATTTAAAAACATCTATAGCCTTAACGGCCTTGATAATTGTGTCATTAAAAATAGAAAAATTAAAGACTGCTGAGAACAAGCCTGATGGCTTATGAATCAAATCTACATGTACTTATTCCTGTCTTCAGTGTGGTTTGTCCTTCTTGGCATAACAGCCCATCTTGGCTTGAATGGCTTTGCTGTCATTTATATATCAGTTTGGCTTTATAGTATGGTATAGAAAATGAGGCAAATCTTCTCAAAATGCTATGGGGACAGGTTTCTCTGTGATTTCTTATTTTCATATTGAGATTTCTTATTTTTATATTCAAGGAGCTTGCAGATCATTGACATAAGGCTACTTTACAGAAACATAACCCCAATCATGCCCTAATATGAGAAACAGGAATATAATCTGTGATTTACTAGTCCAGTGCTGTGGAACTGGATGATACACACTTCTATTTTTGTATGGTTAAAAAAAAAATTGTCCCAGAAGGTAGAATCCACATGTAGACATGTCAAGGAGTTTAACAGAAGTCCTCCTTACCCTCCTTGACTAAAGCACATCCAGATGGGAGATCAAAAGACTCCCTAATCTTTCTAGAAACTATTTTAAAAGGCAAGGGCTGTGTATGTTCACTTCTCTTTCATTCTTGGGAAATATCTCAGAAGTAGAAGTGCAGATGTCAGTCATGGGCCAGTAAGAGGTTTTGTTGGGTAAAGAGAAAGTGAATTGATCAGTTTCTATTCACTAAAAATAAACTCTGGCAAATGCTCTAACTACTCTTTGTGTTGCATCTCTTGCAACACCAATGGTTTTCGACCCACTGGGTGTGCCTTCTCAGCTTCCTTTTCACTTTTAGTGTTGTGGTTTGAGTGTTGGACTCTTATCTGATAGCTTCTTGATTGGATTCTGCAATCCTGCACAAAACCAGCTGGATAACCTTGAGCTAGTCACAGCTCTCCTTCTGCGCTCTCACAGCCCTGCCTACCTCACAAGGGTGTCTGTTGTGGGGAGAAGAATAGGTTTGTCAGTTTTATCCTCCTCTCCTCCATGCTTCAAACAAAGAAGGGAGAGTTGACCTTTTTGACTCCAAGGCAATACTGAAGTTAAGAGGAACTGTTTGAGATAACATACATTTTTGGTGAGGCATGTGCACAGATGCATGTTATGTTTAACACTCATTTATGAAAGGTGAAACCAGGAAGCATGCATGGATGGGTTGTTTCCATTTTCTGTCTCAGAAGAAGTGACAGCAAAATCTCAATTCCTCTGTTTCATCCTCTCATGAAAAAATATATAGCAACTCTCTGCTTCCTCGTGTCATCAACTATATTCATAGAAATGAGAAAGATTAAAGGAAGAAAAAGACTCAATCCTTCTAACTCTCCTGGGTAGACAGGACTCAGTTTGGGGCCTGAAGTCCTGCCAACATGTCTGGTTCTTTGGCTCTTTTCAAAACTGCAGCTGGATCAATCTCAGCCCCCAGTACCTCATGGCTTCCCTGCCGCTAGTGCAGAAAAAAACCCACTACCAGAAAACGGTAGTAAGGCAAGCAACCTTATTACAGGACAAGCAGCTAGGCAACAGGGTCAGAATGCTAACTCTACCAGTTCAGATACAGTAGCTATAGGGTGTTTTTCCACTGTCCCTGAAAGTACCCATTAAGTACCCACTTCCCTGCTAGGTTGGAAGGTATTCCTCCTATTCTACAGTGTCTTTTAAGAGTTAAATAGGACAAAACCAAATAAGTGGTCAATACCCAAGTGTCAGGGTGGCATCTGTGTTGCCCTCTTTCTCTGTGCTAACTGCAGGGCCTTGTTGTTTGGCTTATCTCATTGACCTTGAGCTCTCATAGTACCAGGAGGTTAAAAAAAAAAGCAGGTTACTAGTTATTAGGCTAGGGAGGACTCTCCAATGTTAGGCCTTGGGAAAGCAGGGAGGATACAAGAAGATTATCCAAGAGATTGGGAAGACGGAATGGTGAGGAGATGTGACTGTTGAAGTACATAATTATGTCACTGCAGTTACAGTGTGTTTTCCTATCAATAAATCAACCTGTTACTTCATTGTGAAGTTCTGTGCCCTTGCCTTCTTTCAGCTGGGGTCCTGGGTGGTGGTCTTGACAAAGTAAGAAACCATCAACTGACCCAGGGTAAAGCAAATGGGATACTCTTATCAGCAGTGAGAATCAACCATGAGTACAAGTGCCATGGCTGGATTGCCTCTCTGGAACTATATCTAAGAGTTAGATCCATAGCAAAAGATGTACCTTCAAGAGGGTCATATCTCATGGCACTGAGGAGGTCAAGGGTCTCTGAAGAAGAGGCACAGGAGATGGCTTCCTTGCCCCCAGAGTCTGCTATATCTGATCCTAGTTCATCAAAGTTGAAGCCAGCATTAAGAGATTAGAACTGGAGCCATCTGAGGATGAGGCCCAATCAGCCACTCCAGTTTTTCAACTCTGACTTAGACGCTTGTGCAAGGTGCAGCAAGAAAGAGCCAGGATGTGCGGGTCTAAGAATCTTCACTGTAACACAAGAAGATGTAAGAAATTCTTCACTTTTGACTCAGACTTATTGCTGCACCTGACTAGCCAGGTGTGGTTGAGTCGCACTTATATTAGGAGATCAGATTTATGATTTCTCTGCTGAAAGCCTCCCATTTGACTGGTGCTTTGTAACCCCTGCATGCTTGGCTTCAATTTTTGTGTCACTCTTGGACTTTGATGAACTGACTACTGACCTATTTTGCCTGACTATTCTTCTGGACATTGATTTGGCAAGGTGAGAAGACTGGGACTTTGCTATTGTTGAACCACAGCCAAGCTCTCTGTTATCTCATTACTATGAGAACTGGCAGACTATGACAGAGAGTCCAGCTACCATACTGGTGCACGTTTCTCCAAACACCTCACAGAAGGACAGAGGTATGGTGAGTCCTACTGTCCTTATGAATTGATCCTGGTGCATTCTGTGTGGGAGTGCTGGGTACTGATCAACGTGCTGTGGGGCACTAGGAGAAGTACAGCCACATTTCTGAGAGGAATGACCCCAGGTTATCACTCTTGCCCTCAGATATCGATGGTGGGACAGCAACTTGAGCTGGTCACCACTACTGTTAATGGGAGAGATGACCACTGTTGTATACCAGAATCCTGAGATCTGGACCAGATGGTGCCATAGACTATTTACAGTAATGGATCTCTCAGTTCAGATCAGAGTTCTATTTCTGACAGTAGAAAACATGGGGTTGGAACCCACACTGTCAAGTAGAGTCCCCCATTGGGCCCACTCACTCAGATCTTTGGCATTGCCTGTTTTTCCTACCTAAAGCCCTTTTGGTTAAAAGTTGCTTTGGACCACAATTTTCAACCTGGTGTTCACCTCCTGGGTGAGAGCAGCTGCACGTTGTGCATGATAATGTGGGTATTCAAATCGAATAACTGATTGGAAAACTTGAATGTTGCATGATTTCTCTGTTGCTGTCCCAGTTCAATTAGCTCCACCAGCAAGGCCAGTGGCTCCACTCACTAGCTGCCCCAGCCACCCCACCCATACTGACTGCTTCACTAGTTTCCATGCCTCAAAGGCTAGCGACACTGCCTCTCCCAATCACAACATCCAGTAGCACTCATAAGGCCTCTGTCTGTAATTCTAGCTGCAGCAGTTTATCCACCTTAATACCTGCGGTCACTGCCATTCAGATCTATGCCCCATATGGGTTGCCCCTTATGAACATCCAGCTCCCCAATCCAACATTAAGTTGCCTGATCCCTTTGATGGGGACAAAAACTGAAAATCTTTCTAATTCAGCTTTATTGATAAACCTGTTGATAAAGGACACTAGGGACCATACAGAGCAGGAGTCCAGAGGCATGGGACTGAGAATTTTCTTCAACTTCCAGGAAAGAAATATCAGGATCTGGTAGAATCAAGTAATTCAGAAACAAGGCACACAAACAGTGGCCAACTACACTTTTGAATTTAGAATGCTGGCAGCGGGCCAATCTAGGGAATGCCTGCCTAGCCATGCTATTTCATGATACATTATATATTGAAATTAAAATGCTGAAGGTATACCATGATAATCCCAGTACATTGGAAGGATGGGCACAGTTAACAGGGTGGCTGATGAATCTCCATATCGACCACAAGACATTAGCTAGTTACACCAAACTGTCCCATCCCTGGAAGCAACATGCTGACATCAAGCACCTTGGTCATGCATAGAAGGTCATCTTACTACAGAACAAAGAACGACATTGGTAAAGACTTAGGCCTATTGTAGCAGAGCTCCCCAAACAAAGCTGACACTGCCACACCACTGTCCAGACTAATGAAGACATTAAACCCGAAGCCAAACTACTCCTTTGGTGCAAAAATCTATCCTTGATTCAGAAGGCATTGGCAAAGAAACTAAACTGCAAAAGCAATTCATTCTCAAAACTCTCTCCAGTGATACCCAGCTTGCTTTCCCTTCCCTTTATATTAAAGCACCTGATGCCACTCTTATCCCTGGTGTCCTTGAACTGTGTCATAAAACATCAGCCTTATTCCAAGCATTCCCACATTCCCCTTCCCCACTCATCATTACCTAGCATGTACACATACTATGGCTACAGTTATAATTCCTTAAGGAATATATGTAAAGGCAGAGTACAATAAAATATGCCAGAGATTATCATATAATAACATGGCAGAGACTAAAAGAAGCTGACACAGATCTTAACATCTCCAAAGAACAAGACACAACCATAGTGGTTGCCATATATCAAGACCAGAAAACAGAGCAGGTCCTGACCAGAACAGGGGTCTTAGACAGGACACAATTCTACATTGTCCCACCACAACCCCAAGAGTACTTTTGAAACACATGGTCTTGCTGTTTTACATCACAATTTCAGGAGCAAATGAATTTGAAGTAAAAGTCTTGGTAGACAGTGGAGCTAACTGGATTGGCAGTCTTTTAGTGCTTGGAGATACCTTCCATTGGCCTGCTTTCCAACTGATGCTTGGTTTATGGCAGCTGTAGAGGTTGCTGCCCAAATAGAATGGGCTCACACTGAGTGAGGTAGAGCCTGACCTTGCATCTTCTAAGTTTTAGCAATGCAGTCTTTGATTCAGGAAGCTTTTGTTTGCAATTGAGGTCTCTTCCTCTTAGGGTGATACAAGAAAATGTAGGGTCTGCACAGGGATGGGCAGAGCTCTTTAAGTGTTCCATCTCCTCTTCTGCCTTAAGAATAGTCCTTTGTAAGAACAGCGCTACATAATGCATTGTCCACAACCACCAACTCTCTTTGTTAAGATCAAAGTTGATGGTACCCCAACTTCAATCATGACAAGCATGGGGAGGGGTCATCCCCCCCCACACTTTCACTATCACAGTGAGGGTGCGTCCAGCTTTGATTATGACAGGCAGAAGTGGCAGAAGCTCCCCCCACCCCCACCCCTGAAAGAATCAAAGGCTGCCTCCAGACATCGCTTTAAAAACTTGCATCTTACCAACAGTCTGGATTAAAGTAGTACTGGTGGGAAAATGGTTCGCCTAGAGCCACAATTGATATCTCACATTTTGTCATTTTCATAACATCACAGCAGCAAGATTCTTCCACTCACATGCTCATCCCCAACCTACATGCTCAGAATGAAGTACATTCTGATAGCTCCCACACCTAAGTTCTATAGTGTGTTCACTTTTTACATTTCTCCTGCTTCTGAGAAAGCACTGGTACTTCTTGGCTGTGTTCCCATTATAAGCTTAATCCAGTTTCCCTAAACCGAAATAACAGAACCGGATGCAAACGCGAATTTGCCTGATCCCATTACTTTCAGCCAGAATCGTGTTCGATCCGGATTCTGAGGATGCACATGACTCAAGGGGGGACTCAAGTGGCTACTTTTTAAAAGCCGCTTTTCAGGGCTGCCCTGTCCTTTTCCTCCTGGCATGAACGCGCCACCCATAAGGGACCCCTTCACGGAGCCTAGCTGGGTGGCTGGGTGGCTGCTGCTTGCTTGGATGGAGGAGAAACGGCAGTGAGCAGCCAGCGATTCTTTCCCCTCCTCTCCCCATTGCCCAGGGCAGCAGTGGCAACTCAAGCCCCCTTCGCCCGTCACCGTCACAGCCTTTAAAACATTCACACATCTCCCAGAACCTGCAGCTGCTTCCCTTTCTTTTCCCTTTTTTAAAGGTCAGAACTTTCAAAATTGCAACATCGTTATCAGGTGTGAAGTGGTTGGATTGCTACAGTGTAGCGGCTGCTTTAAGGAGTGGATTTTTACAGCAAAATCACTATCTTTGGAAGCAAGCTATTGGGGGAGGGAAACTCTCATCCCTTAACACGGAATGGTTTCCACTTTAAAAAATGTAAAACGTTTCAAGCGCACGAACCGAAGTGAGACCTGTTGAAATGAGGATTAACATTTACAACGCTTTTGGGCGATTTAACACGCGGAAAGTGTGTTAAGCCAACCTGACGTGGGAACTGCGAGGATTGAAACCGTTTTGAACTCGAAATAAGCTTATAATGGGAACGTGCCTATTGTGCCCCAGAGGAGGTGTTCCGGAAAACAAGGCAGAAAAAAAGCAGGGAGAGAGGCTTGGAATTGAAAGAATTGCTTAAAACTATTTTTTGTTGTTGTTGACCTTCCCTTTTCACTGATATCCTCTCACACATGGCAGTTGAGCAATCCTTCCCCAAAAACTGTTTCAGTTTTTCTTCTCCAGTTGTGCCCTGTACTATGGAGTGAAGGCTTAGCAGGATCTTCTATGCTCACATCATGCCAAACCACTATCTTTCCAGCCCAGTAGCTCTCCTATCTGGTGCAGAGTGTCTGGGAAGTAAAGGTGAGGGGTCTTGACATTGTTTCAGGGCTTAGCTTTGCTTGCTTTGTGGTCTCCTTTGTATCTCATAAGAACTGGGATTTTGGTTGCACAATATTCCTTTTACGGGTAATGGTTCCATCTGTCACTTCTCCTGAAGCAGAACATTGAGACAACCTATATATGTGTTTCCCCCTCCATCTTCCAAAAAACCCTCTCATAGTAAGTACCAGAGTTCTTTCCTTTTCTCTAGTAGCTACTTCAGACTTGCTTTATCTACTTGGAGAGAGATTCAGAGAAAGCTTTCTTTGAGCTGCACTAACTCATCAGTGGAGTAATTATGAGAGGAGAAGTATTCCCAGGGCCCACACATTCTATTCAGTAAACCTATTTGTTGCAAAGGAAAGAAAAAGAAACTTCAGCTCAGCTGCTCTTGAAACTGGGACCTGGATGTATCCACACTGTTTCCTTAGAAAGGAAACAGAAGCAGTTTACCAAAACCTGTTCAAGGGAAATGGCAATAATAAGTCATGTGATCTTCTGCTTCCCAAGGAGCTGTTCCACAGCTGAGCTATTGCCACCTCATAAAAGGGGGTGGAATAGGGATGGAAAGAGTTGCACTCACAGAATTCCTTGCAAGTTCTCACTTCTTTCTGAGTTACATTAATAGATGCTAGCCTTAAATTGCACAATCAAAGCACCATGACATACACAAAGCACAGAGGATGCAAAGAGGGCAAAGCTTCCACTTGCGGGAAGTCTGTGCAAACTGCTGGTGCTATAATATGGAAGGTCCAGGCAATTTGTACATTGTTTGGAGCTAAGGGCCACAGTAGTTCATAGTGTAAGCCACAGTTAACCACTGCACTGGCAGTCCCTGAACACCGCAAAATTGAAAGACTGTAACAATGGCTCAGTTGGAGCAGTAGGAGTCATTTTACTGACAATCTTCTGACTCATTAGCTATGCTGTGATACTAAATGCCAAGATCTCAGTTCGGAGCAAGAGACAGCATAAGCTGTCTTAGTTAGAGGGGCAGCCCAACCCCCCAAACCCAGAAATATTTTTTTAAATCCTCTTACAGACAACCCCAACACACTACTAAGCTGAAACACACACACACACACACACACTGGCTACCCACTCTGCTCACCCCAATAGGCTTCCACTCCTAGTTTGTGCATATAGAGAGGAAAGAGTGCCTAGTTAGGATTCAACTCATTTACTGCAATACTGTTTCACCCTCTTCCCCTTTCTCATGTATTCTTTCAGACACAGAGACACATATTACAGATGCCACTGTTCAAAATCACCCTCAGATGTGCCACAGTCTTCCCAATAGTGCTTATGACACAAGGATGTCAAGGCATGTTCATACACACACCACTCTGATCCCTGGACCACTCTGATCTCTATTAGGTCCAACCAGAGGGACAGTAACAGTCTAAGGCTATGGCAGAGGTGGAATATGGATATGCCATTCCAATACATATAGAAGAAGAAGAGGACTCAAAGCGGCTGACAAAGCTTTCTGTTCTTCTCCCCACAACAGAACACCCTGTGAGGTAGGTGGGGCTGTGGGAGCTCAGAAGAGAGCTGTGATTAGCCCAAGGTCACCCAGCCAGCTCCACAGAGGAGGGCAGAATCAAATCGAGTATTCCCAGATAATAGTCTGGCTCCTTAACCACTAGACCAAACTGGCTCACCTTCTATACTTTCCATTACAAAACTCGACATATGCACATAACACTGTTAGTTATCTCAGCTGCTGAGTTGGCCACAGCACTTGGCTACTCTTTGATGGATGTGGAGAGGAGATAGAGCCAATAATGGGTATATCTAGTGAGTCAAAGGCTTTCTTTCTTCCAAAGGTTGCTGGTGCCATACCTATCTCATCCCTGCTTCCTAAACTTTTTGCTCACAATGAAACACTGAGGTACATCAACTCAAAATACATCAGATATGTCCTTTTTGGAAGGCCAGGGTCCAGCACTTGGTTTCAGAATTGACTTTCATAAGGTGTTGGTTGGTGAAAGACTATCAAGTGCCTTCAGCAGAAGCAATATGTCAATTTGTTTGAGTTGAGGTAACATGCCTAGGAAAGATCTAGTGTTTTACCGCAACTGCAGAGAAGTATTGGTGATGTTGTACTGTTCCATTTCCATTTGTCTTTATTTCTTAGCTTGGTAAGGTGTTGGGTATGCTGTAGTATAAGTGAGGCTGTCCCCAGACAAAACATTAGCTGTAACCAAGATTCCCCAATCGCCAGTTGCCTTCTCCCACCAGACAAGCACCGCAAACCACAGTTTACCTGTACATGTGGAGAAGTGCATATGAAATTGTCCAACTGGGGAATTCCAGAAGCTAGTCAAGTGGCCAGGCCCTCCCTCCCTCCCTCCCACTACTTAGCTGGCTCCTGGGAGTCCTCAGTGAGGTAATTTTGTAAGCACATTGCCAAGCTGGGCTATTACAGAAAATGTGATATTACTGCTGGATTTCCCATAGTAGCATTACAATGTGTTATTTACCTGTTGCAATTGGCATTGCATTGGTGATGCCATAGGTATGTCTGGCAATCCCAATGCAATGCTGCGAAGATTGCAGAATTTATCTCACATCTGGAGGTAACCTGACTTTGTCTGTGCCAGAGACTGGGCAATATGTGTGTGTTACTCTCAAGAGTAACAAAAGACCCCTGAATTCTGTGCTTGTCCTGAAGGAAAGAACTTCAGCTACTCCCTGAATGACTCTTGCTGCCCTGCCACATGTGGAAGACAATTATGGGCTTTGCTGCTATCTGCTGGCTCATTTTGTTTTAATCCCACTTGTAGCAATTTGGAAGTCATCCAAGTACCTGTCCACTTGCTTACAGTGTTTTCACATGCTTGGCTGGTTTCTGGGTAGCCCCCGTGATATAGTAATGAAACAGGCCAGCAGACCCATCGCTATTATGGGAAATCTGGCATGACTGCCATATTTCTCCTAATAGTGATATTATAGGTTATTGCCTCACTAACCCAGAAACTGGATTGGAAATGCTGTGATTATGACTGGCACTCTCAATACAGTCCCGGGAAGATCACAAGTTTCAGCAGTAAAATGTCTTCAACGGTAAAGAGAATTTTGAGGCTTCTCAAATATCTTTTATTTTTCTGTGGCCAGGGGAAGGTTTCCTCAGTATAGCAGTGCGAAGTAGGGGTGTGCACGAACACAATTTTGGGGATTCAATTCAATTTGAATTGATTCAAATGTTTAAATTTGAATGTATTCACATTTGATTCAGATACATCCTGTTTTTATCCTGTATGCATCCCGTTTTCAATACGTACATATCCGTACAAATGCTTATGGATATGAATAAGATGCGTACCGATACATATGCAATGCATATGCATCCATACACATACAAATGTCCGAATAATTCGTATAAAAGTTTCAAAAATTCAAAATTTGTTTGAACATTTAAATTCAAATTTATACATTTGATTTGAATTGGAATGTCCAAATTCAAACGAATTCGATCAAATTTTGGATGTTTTGAATATTAGTGCACATCCCTGGTGCAAAGTAAAACAGTAGTGCAAATGAATGACTTGTGTGTTTGCACATGTGTGTGTATCTTAATTTTTATCTTATTTTTTATCTTATCTTAATAAATTAATAATAAATGTTATCTTAATTTTTTTTCTCAGGACATTGACAGAGGGCATGCTAAGGTCAAGATCGGTGATGGCCAACCTACGACACGCGTGTCACAGGTGACACACCAAGCCC
>MTQE01002208.1:53403327-53425408 GCA_014337955.1 Aspidoscelis marmoratus | reverse complement strand
GTCCCATACGAATCCCATACAAATGCATATGAATGCATACAAATCCCATACGAAGGTTCATATGAATGTATCGAAACATTTGATTTGAATTTGAATGTCTGAATTTGGCCAAATTCATACGAATTTCAAATGTTATGAATATTTGTGCACATCCCTACTATCAAGAATTCACTCGTCATACAGGAACTCACTGATTACTGCTTGGCTCCATTTTTCTTCCAAACTTTGCTCTTTATTTTTATTCTTGCACAATATCTAGACTAACGTGGTGGTTCCCAACCTACTCATCTCTCCACTGTATTAGTGCCCCATTCTACCCAACTTCCTGAGTGCAACTTCTATTCTGTATGGCAAAACAGAACTTGAAATTATATTTCCGCACATATTTGAAAGTACCTATAAGGCTTATCCTTAGTTGTTCCAATCCAACTTTCATTCTGTTATTCCTCCTTTTGTTAAGCTGTGAGAAGCACTGCTTGCCTGCAGATGAGCCAGCTTCTCTCACATCAGAGGGGCTCTTCCTGTTCACTGGATCTCCTTAGCAACTGGCCATTTCTCATTCAGTCTGTAACGCTACTTTCTTATGTTCATTCATACCAGTTGTCTTGGCAACAGAACTCATCTCATTGATATAATCTGCTATCTCCATGCGTGTGCACATAGGTACATGCATGCACCTGTTTGCAGAATACTGTCATCTCAAGAGAAGGTGGCAATAGGAGAGCAACTGGAAATCTTTCAACCACAGAAATTCTATCAGATGTTCAGAGTGTGTCTGATGACCAATTAAAATTTGTGGAAGAAAGTGTTGTTGCTGGCTTTGAAAGAAGCAGTGATTTGTTCACCCCCCCAAAAGCACACTATGGCCACTATTTTCCAATTATTGCCCAGGCACAAAAACCTCCCTTTTTAAGTAAGATGCTAGATGGCTCTGCTGCTGGAGGCGTTCTTGAAAGACTGAATTTCTTGACCCAAGTCTGCCTGGGCTCTGGGTGAAATCTATTCACAAAAAAGGCAAATCATGGAGAGACAAGTAGGATGCCCCTGAAGAGCATTTGCAAGGAATAAAAAGCAAGTTAAGATTTTGCCTTTGCCTTCTGCTTTATAATGCACAGAAGCAATTAGTGGACCACTGTGTGAGACAGGATGTTGGAGTAGATCGGTTGTGGCCTGAATGAGAGCTCAGGATTCGTAGAATTTTGTAGTGGAGATGATGGATCATATGACCCAAAATATTTGTTTTGTTGTCCTGATCATCATGCTTGTGTACCTTCTTCCCAAGTGGCACAATGCAGTTTCCCTTCCATCTTTCTTTGTTCAGACAGATTGTGGTTTGCTGTTACATTCAAACTGAACACCAACATGGTTTACCCTGAAATCAAAATGGAAAGTCTCTAGCATCAA
Source organism: Aspidoscelis marmoratus (assembly GCA_014337955.1). Classification (NCBI taxonomy): domain Eukaryota; kingdom Metazoa; phylum Chordata; class Lepidosauria; order Squamata; family Teiidae; genus Aspidoscelis; species Aspidoscelis marmoratus. The sequence goes on along the minus strand of MTQE01002208.1, from coordinate 53,424,004 downwards.
AAAATGAAAACAGGAATCACCACAAGAAGTGACATCCCTTCTGATGAGCACCTCTGATGACTTGGTCTACTCTTTATATCACATAACTGACTAAGGTACTGAAAGCACAGTAACAAAGTCAGGCACTCTCTTAAATTACACAGTTCTAATGGCTCCAAAAGTAAAGTATGTATAACCTCATATGAACCACACATTGCAATGTGCAGTATATGGGTCAAGCCCTGAGCTGCCTGCCTACTCTGAGTGACCTAAGGACCTCTGCAGCAAGAGTAATGGATGGTAATTCTCAAAGAGTGAAATGACACTCCTGAGGGTTCAGAGTTCTTCCTTCTCATCTTGTTCTAATAAGCTTTTAGTCACTGAACTCAGGTCTTATTGGGAGCATGAATTTTATATTTGTACTATTTTCTATGTCTGTCTGTTCATGTTTTTAACTGTTCTGTGATTTTTTTTGTTCATATTTTTAACTGTTCTGCGATGTTTGTATGTCAGATTCCATAAACATGGACAGTTAAAATGTTTGTTATTTTTAAACCAATATTTTGGGTCATATGCTCCATCATCTCCACTACAAAACTCTACAAATGCTGAGCTCTCATTCATTCACTTACTTAAAAAGTAGATTTGGTTACTTTTCACTCATATCTGGCAAACGATCAGCCTCTACGTTTCAAAGAGGATCCTATTATAATTCCTTTCTCCACTTGAAGATAATACTTCGTATCCAAATACTGTAAAAATCACTAGATAATACAATGGCACCAGAAGGAAATGTAAGCTCTTTACTAGGATCCAGCTCTGACGTTAACAAATGGAGTAAGAAATGAGAGCTACAGAAACTTATGTTTTGATAGGAATGTCAGCTTGCATTTTAAACATTTCATACACAAAGCACATTCTTTCAGTAGCTCTGTTTGTAGTACGTGACTGTAGCTCAGAGAAAGAACATTTACTCTGCAATCCCTGGAATCTTCTTGGAAGAAGACAGTGGCAAACCACTCGTGGACTGCTGCCAAGAAAACTTCATGGATATGTCCTTGTATTCACCACTATGGAACCAAACTTGACTCATGGGCAGCTTTACCACTAATCTATAGATTATGCTGCTTTCATTTCTCAAGGTAAACTGCTAGATTATTGACTTTATGTGATGCTATATTGTCCCTGCACCACAGATCCTAATAAAAATAAATCATTCTAGTAAAATGATGAACCCCACAATATGCAGCTGGAGTTATTCTCCCTGTTAATGATTAGAAACCCACTCTCAGCATGATCAGGTTGTATTATCTTCACATGAGAACATTAGGCTGGGGGACGCTAGGCACAATGGTCACTTCTCAAACAGTACAAAGTGATCCTATCTGGCTATATGCTCTTTGTTTTTTAAACGTAGCACTGTTTGTTTACCCACAAGGTTCTGGCTGGCCCTACTACCTCCAGGGCTATTTTGTACTCAAAGTGTGTGACTTCATACAGACCATTTGGTGGAATGGAAATGTTGTGCAACCTAAGCACAGCCTTTCCTGCTGTGTTACACTGGCGTAAGCCTGATCAGATTCTCTAACTTTCCTAGGTTGTTGATTACAAGCCTTTCTCTTGACAGAGTTGTAAGCAACAGGAAGATTTTCAGATCTTCCATTAATTTCCACTGAATTCCCTGGTGCTATAGTGTGCACAGATGGTCTGATTTATGGCATTCAGAGCCAGATGGCTAGGGGCGAATTTGAAATGTGCTACAGTGGCAGTAGCTGAATGTCCCAGGTGTAGCATTGGCACGAGGGTGAGAAACCCTAGAAGGGAACACCTCAGCAGCGGCGAGGACAACAGTGTGTACAGCCATTCTAAAAAAAACACCCTTTGGAAATTTTTTAGAATCTAGAATCAATACTAATTTAACCTCAGTGGCAGCAGGCTGTGGATACCTACCATGCAAATGCCCAGTTTTTAATCTGCATCTACCTCATAGTAGATTTAGTACACACTTAGCTCCAGCTGCTGCAACCACCTAAGCACCTCGTATAAGCCTATCTCAAACAAATGACTGCAGTAATCCCAGGTATAATGATGACGACTTGTAATCAGAAATTGTTGGCCAAGTACTATTATTTATCCTACCATATAAAAGGGTTGCCATCAAAATATTGTTGCAAATTGTTAAAAAAAATAATGAGTCAGGTATCTAGTAATCGTCAGTCACATGCATATTTGTGTCATGTTTGCCTTTGCCTTGCCTTCCCCGTCCCCTTTCACTTCTATTTCTTATTCTGCTCTGCTCAATCAATGGTCGTAGTTCCGCTACTGCTTCAATCCACTTTTTCTTGGATGTGATCCAGTAGTGAGTCATGACTCCCATGCCTAGGTTAAGGCAATTTTAAAAGGAAATATGGATTGGATAGGAAAAAGCTGTGGACTATTCACATTTTTGTACCTGCTTCCAGTTAATGCAAATATACCAAATCATATCGTACCAATCATCATGGATCCCTGGCCTCCCAGATAAACAGCACTGCACATAGGTTCTTTGATGATATTTGCCCTAGCTTTATTAGCTTGCAAATCTGACAGAATCATGATGCTAGATCCCTTCATAAGTGGCCCTACCTGCCAGCTTATAAAGACAGTTTGGCCCACCTGCTGACTCAAAGGTCTGAGCGGTTACTTGCCAGGTCCTGCTTCAAAATCAGATGAAACATTTTAGTTGTGTCAATATGGCAGACCAATTGAGTTTCCTAACTCCATCTGAAGGCCTTTTAAGGGGACCTGTTTGGGAGCATCCCCTGCTATGGACTGAGGCCAATGCCATTCTTCAACTAGTGGACCAATTTTAAAACTTCTTTTTAATTCCTTTCATGAGTGACTGAGGACTATACATAATCTAGGGATGAAATAACCAATAGTAACCATCAGCAAATAGGAAAAGAGGGAGTTGGCTCCTCAAAGCAAAGGGCAGAGCTGGTCCTGTAGGTATTTTTGAGCAGATTCCTGGCACAGGCTTGGTGGCTGGGGCCATACCCAGCCTTGTCTTCTTATCTGCTTCCCCTTCTTAACTAATCGGATACTGCTACCTGTTTGGATCTAGTCCAATGACCCAATGTCCTTTCTACTTCAAAAGTTGAACTGGGGGCAGGGAGTATTTTTGATGGTTCAAATGTGGGAGCTCCAAACAAGATGGGTCTTATATTTATAAACAGCCAAAGGCAAATCAAGGTTGTTACACTTTGAAGTAGATTCAACTAGACGTTTTCAGGCATCTTAGGATGACTTCATACAAGAGGTGGTAGGGAGCCATTTCTGTAGAGGAGCTAAGCTAGGTATGCCTTGAACTTCTGAAGGCCCGCCAAACTGGCACATCCTAGGTTGGCGGGGATGGAGTTGCCATAACTATTTTATGGCAATTTCACAGCACAGCTGTGATGGCGCGCTGTACACACGGCCTGAATTCCATTGGAGATGACATCAAGTCAGCACAGCTAGCCAAACAGCCACTGGAGGTTGAGTCAAAGAAACAAGAATGTCCTGAGAGTAGGAAATCTTGCTGTACCATCTGCTGTTTTGGGATGGAATCCAGGGACTTAAGGCAAGGGACAATTGTTTACCCCAACTGATCATTGTAGGCATATGCATGAATGGGGATTTTTGCATTTGATTTGTATTGAATTGAATGTTAGAAAATTTGTATTCATTCTAATAGATCCCCTTTGAATATGGTAGGATTCTATTTGATACAAATGTATTTGTTTGAATTTGTATGAATATCCTATACAAACACATACTTATCTGATACATATCCCATAACATATCCGCTCTGAAAGCGTCAAATCCACCCTGAATCCACTCTCAATCGATGTCGAATGCACTCTGGTTCCGTTGCAGATGTGACTGGCACAGCTGCTTTCCCACCTCCTCAGGTTCACAGATGTTCTGGAGCATTCGTACGAATATGAAATGTCCATGTACAAAGGTCGTAACATTCAATTCATATGCGAATGTCCAAATTTATATGAATATTGAATGTTATGAATATTCATGCACATCCCTAGATCAGAGGTTTGGGAAAGGGACAGGGTTTGAAAATCACAGGTTTTGCCTTGGCCTGCAAATTTAGGCAGTTGCCATTAGCTCCAAGTTAAGTGTTCAGAGGTGACAAAATAATGGCAGAGCGGTCTAAGGGATCCTTTATTACTCTGAAGAGCAAGAAAAGTAGCATTCCTTGGAAGTAGCAATATAGATGCCTGTTTATATGGCTGAATAGCTAACATAGCACTGTCCACATACTATTGAATAACTCATCAGACCCAAGTAGGATGACTAATGGTCAGGCGTGACAGTACTATAGTCTGGCAACAGCAGAATGGACTATATTTGATTAATGGAAGCTTTACGGTATTTCTCCCAGACCATGTTGTCTTTTGTGACTTTAAAGAATAGATTTATCGTCTTTCTCTTTCCTAAGATTCCCAACACAAGGACACATAATAATAATCTAAAAAGAAGGCAGTGTTTTCTCACAAATGTTTTCATGCATGTACCTATACATGCTTAACTTGAAAGGACAACTAGTTTGCTTTGTCTGCACTGGATGAAAAATGGTCTGGCATACAGTGCCAAAAGGCTATCCTATCCCGATCCATGGACCTCTTTAAAGTACTCCACAAGCAGATTACTGAGCTAATTCTGGACCATTCATGGTTTGGATTAGGAGACCTGGCCTAATCTCAGTGGGGCACAAGGACGCTCCACTGGAAGTGGGTATACCTCTGACAATGCCACATCTAAAAACATTTTATCCTGGCCTTCAAAGTCTGTCTGAATTAGACAACTGTTGGCCTGGCCCAGCATGGGAATTTGCTCTTAAATGAATGGGGAAATCCAGGTGTACCCCAACCCAGGGCATATGCATTGGAAGGCTGCAAATCATCTTGCCTGAGAGGAGTGGAGAAGAGGCAGCAGGCTGGGCTCTGCCATCTTGCTCCCAGTAGTGCCCCTCCCTCCTCCAACAGCCATCACAAGGCTGACAACCATCTTGCCTGAGAGGAGTGGAGAAGAGGCAGCAGGCTGGGCTCTGCCATCTTGCTCCCAGCAGTGCCCCTCCCTCTTCCAACTGTTCCCATCACAAGATGCCAAAGAGACTATGGCAGCCAATCCACCAGTTGAGAAAACGTCTGGTCCTGAGGCCGACCAGGGTGGGGCTGAGTAGATGCTAGCTGACTATCTCTACCATCATCCGGTTTGTCATCAATGAAGAGAAAATTCAAAGTAAAGAGAACAGGAAAATTCCAGCAATAAGAAATGAACAGAAGACTTGGAGCTGAAGACCTCAAGTGCTTGGTTTTTGCTGTTCCCTGTTCCCTCCCACACCATTTTCCTATTGTATCTTGTCTCTTTAGATTGTAAGCCTGAGGGCAGGGACCTGTCTAAAATTAATATAATATTGTAACTCACGCTGAGACCTTCGGGTATAGGGCGGGATAGAAATACAAACAAACAAACAAACAAACAAATAAATAAATAACCACTTCCATCTCAGAAGTGGCCCCATGTGTGCCAAACCATCATCTGGCTGGAGAGCAGTGGGTCCCTATAAAGTGCTCCATGGCTATCCTAGGCATTGGCTAGGACACGCTGGCATGCACCCTTTCACATCTTTTCCAGGCAAAGGGTGTGTGGGGCAATGCAGTACAGCCACAGTTGCATGCCATGTCACGATGGGAATGGGCAGCATGTATGTCTGCTGCTCTGGCAAGGCAATCACTGACTTTCCTTCAACAATGCTTGGAGGAGATAATATGCTTGTCTTTATTGGACCTACAAGTCCCCCCAGAAATGTGAAATCAGCTCTTAGAGCTATCCTAAAGAGCTGGGTGAACAGCAAAGAGCTTCCCCCTCCTTTGCAATCGTGTAGAATTACAGTGGAGGCAAAGCAAGTTGCTGAAGGCAATTTACTGTCAGAAAGAAAATGGCTGATTTCTAAAGTCATCTCGGTCTGATACTAGGCCACGATGGGTAGGAATCTCTTTGTTCTTCAGAAGTAATTGGTGGGCCACTATGTGGGACAGAATACTGGACTAGATTGGCTGTAGCCAATCTTACGTTCTTATGTTCTAATCTCAACGTTGTGGATCCCTGCCCCCCACCCCTCTGATGGCCTTTTCACAAGTATCTGGATGCTTCCCCTCTCATCCACCACCAAGCTGGAAGGCTTGAGTGAAGTAAAGAGCAGGCACCCACTCTAGTACTCATAGAGTGAAGGAAGCCCAGCAGAGAGAAGAACTTACCAAGCTAAGAAAACAAATGGGCACAGTAAGGAATTTTAATCTACTCGTTTGAAAAAGTCCCTCAATCCAGCCAGGGAATCTAGGCACACAGTCAGCTAGCATGCACATATTGCTGCAGGCACAAAGAGAAAATGGCAGATGCTTGTTCCTAAAGGAGGAAGGCACTTCAGAAACAATATCTGGAAAGGTTGGTGAGATGTGGATGATAAGACAAGGCTGCATTCACCAAAGAGATTATCCTCCCCTCCCCCCCAAAAAAATCCAATCACAGCCAGGATCAAAATGTTAAGAACTCAGATCACATACAACAGGGAAAGCATAACTTGGATTGGACCACAGCCATATTCTTTACTCACAAAGATTTTCAGTAGAAAAAGGCTGGTTGGGAATAGAAGGAGGAGGGACAAAGAAACCTAAAGAAGTCTGTCATTGGTTGGGGTGGCCTGAATAATTGTGCTTGCACCTGCAAATCAGCTGTGCATGTAATCAAACACCCAAGGATACGAACTGTTAAGAGATACCTGTCTTCCTGCAGCATTTTTCTCTTTCAGCAGTTTTATAAGCAGGTGATACATATGTGGACCATGAATGTATCTCCACGTCATCACTCAGAGAGGGCTCATGTTCAAACAAAGAACATGTGCCTGTGTATAAATCAGGCACACACAAAGAGGCAGGCACAAATGAATTGCTTCTATCAAAATTTCCCTACTCCAATAGCTTATCAGTTGAGACTAAGGCCTGAAGATCTATTTACTTAGAGACATGCCAGCAGAAATGGCAGGAAATCTCCTTCAGCATTCCAGCTCCCTCTCCGTTCAAGCTCTTCATGCAGGCTAAGGCTCTCGGCATTCAGGACACGTCTGGAAAGCTCCTTTAAGTAATAGTGCAGGGAGAACTCCCTAATCGAGAAGCGAATACTGCCTGGCATGCTAATCAGCAGTGTACTGCTACAGATGTAGCAGACAGAAAGTGGCAGCAGATCTAAAACCCATTTGGGGTTCATCTGTGAAGAATGTCTTGCAGAGCTTCAGGGTGGGTGGGCACAGTCAAATATATTACTCTTCCCTGACTAGTACTGCTGGATCAGACCTTTAATTCTGAATGTGTCAGAGCTCATATACAAAACAGATCACACAGGACATGGATTTATTTGCACTGGCACTTCCTATGAAATGGCTTCCTGTGGGGAAGCCTCTGTTCTGCTTTCTCTGAAAAGCACGCTTACCCTGCAAAACATTTAGCAATTTGCATTTTTGATTCTGTGACTCTTTGTAAGGTCTGTGTGATCGCATCAATACAAATATCAAACTGTATATAAACCAGAGACATATCTGAGGTGAGATGGGGCAATGCCAAGGAGTATGATGACCCAGCTATTTTGTTACTAGTTACCCAGGATGCACAGTGAGGATATACAGAACTAGTAGGTTCCCAACACCCAAAACAAAGGCCGTACCTAGCAACATAGAAGCCATCTTATTGGCTGTGACTAGGGATGTGCATGAATATTCGAAATATTTGTCATTTGTACAAATTAAGACGAATTTGGATACTTGTAAATGAATCAAATGGCCAGACAGTCGTACTTTATTATTCATATAAATAAGAATATTTCAAGTTATTTGTACAAATAATTCAGAACTTTGTATGTGTTTGGATAAGTACACATCTTGTGTATAGATGCGTACAGATGCGTACAAGATTCGTATCATTGGATACATATCGAAAATTCAAACAAATTGATACGAATGTATTCATATCGATTTGAATGTCCAGATATTCATTTTTCTTTATTTGTACAGGTTTGGATTTTTGACTATTCAATTTGTTACGAATCGATTATCAAAAATTGCATTTGTGCACACCCCTAGCGGTGATATGGCATGAAATATTTCTCTCCATACTTATCCGGAAGGCTTGTACTTTTGAGCAACGGCCGCTATGGTTAACAATATAGCTGTAGCCCAAAACAGAAATTATAAAGAAATTTTAGTATAAGTCAATCTATACTGATAAACAACATTTTACACAAGAGCAACAGGATTTTACACCATCATAATCACTGGGATTCCTATGAAACTGTATATTGCCACGTCCATTGTGTTGTTTCTCCTCAGTGCACAAAAATTCTGGATGAATTAGCACAGGAATAATCATCACTCACAGGAATGATTAAAGGATAGTTCATTTACTGAACCATAAGGCATATTTGGTACCATTCACATTGGTACGCTTACTGCCCACTGAAATGAGATTGAAGCTCTCAGTTTCCATCCCTGGACCTCTCACACACATTTCTGCAACCTTCTTCAAGTCATTTCAGAAACAAAAGGGTATCCAAAGGGCACATTTGAAAAAAATCAAGTCTTCCAAACATTGCCATTCTAGAACCTACAAACCTGGCAACAAAATGGTAGCTGAAAAGACAATGTACTAGATAAAACAAGTAATAATCGCAATAGGCACTGTAAATATTACACATTCCTTTGGATTTCTCCTGATACCAAAAATAGTTGCTATAAAGGTTGCTTCCAAGAGCCTTCATGTATTTTGTGAATGATTGTTCATGGAACAATATGAGTAAGGGAGTAAAACCAGCTCAGATCAGAAACACCACATGATACTGAAGGAATTTCATCTGAGAATTAGCTCTGGAGCATTTATACCACTGTTCATCATACAGGTTTGAGCTACATCATTCCTTCCATTTCAACAATCATGTGAACTGGGTTATATCACGTGTCAAGTGATTTGCTGAAAGCTACCTAACAAGTCTCAGAGCTGAGGTGGGATTTGAACACAGGATTCCCTTCACTAAGATCAGGGCTAGCTAACATTTCCCTGTTTCATTCTAAGATGGTATAAGCTTCTTAGCTGAGGATTTAATGGGATTTTATCAGGGATACAATGCTCCCATAATAAACACAGAAAAAGTCACTAGATGAAAACAGAAGGAATAAAACAGTTTCTGACACTTAAGCGTGAGAGGAAGGGCAGAAGCAGTGAGGTACGTTGAAGCTGAACTGCAAACAGCTCAGCACATTCTCTGTGGAGTTTTCTCAGCTGACTAGATGCTTTCCTCAAGTTCAAGAATGCACAGCAATTGAGAGTCTGGGTGGGTGTTGTGAACATTGCACCAATAATAAACATCTTTGTTTCAGGATTTTAAAAAAAGGGGGATTTTGTTTCCTATCTCAGGAAATTACAAGCAGCTTGGGAAGCAGCAGGGAGAAAGCATTACACAAACTAGGAAAATGTGAGGACATACAGCATTGCAGGCAGGATGTACCTGTTAAGATCCAGAATGTCATGTTCATGTGCGGTCCTTAACGCCTAGATAAAAGAACATGACGGTATCCAAAAGCATTTCTTTCGTGCGTGTACACAGACACGCACTAATCCGTACACTCACACAAACACACACACTCGCACACAGGTCACCGATACACTAATAAACAAGACTGAATTAGCACGAGTTAATGGCAGAGCTGAAGAATAGACTTGGGGGTTGCTGTTGAAAAGACAAAGATGACAGCAGCATTTCAAAAGAAGGGGAGCACTTTGAAAGTACCCCAGTGCAATATAACTCTTTCTGTAATGAGTAAGCTAAGAAAAGATGTTGATTTTTCAGCACAGCTGAGTCTGAACTAAGGAAGAATGGAAATGAATGGAATGGTAGAAGGACTATGAATCAGTAGAAAGCGAAATAAATAAAGAGTCCATCATAGAACCTTTTCCCCCTTGGCGAAAAGGTGAAGACAGGGGGAACTCCTGCACGTTCCACCCACACTGTGTGGAGCTGTGTCTTAACCAGACATAGCTCTATGCATGCAGGAGTTCCCCCCACATGCATCCTACCATCATTTTAATGTGGCTCTGTTTGCACTTCCTGAAGAGAGCCAGTACAGGTGCGCATCACCCCATCACCATAACAGCACCATGTAGGCATGTTGGCACTGTTGCCATGACTCCATGGGTGTTTTTCCACCGCGCTCCTTTAATCCGGATCTGAGAAGATCCGGATCTAAGGAATGAGTACATTCCTTAATCCGGATCTAGTAGATCCGGATTAAGGGAAGTACCCAATGTGTTTCCATGGGTGGTCTAGCACCCAATAGCAATAGGTGCTAGCCTCCCTGCCGTGGAAACACCGAAGCATCCATTTGGACATCCGGATCTACCCATGAGGGGTCTGCTTGTCACCCCAGGTGTTTGGGGGGACAGGGGGTGCAATCTCTGAAGTGGCTTCGAAGTCATTTCGAAGTCACTTCAAAGTCTGTGCAAAACAGCTCCATTGAAGTCTGTGCTGATCTTCAGAGTGACTTTGAAGTGACTTCGGAGTCTCTTCGGAGTCACTTCGAAGTTCACTCTGAAGATCAGCACAGACTTCAAAGACGCTCCGGAGCTATTTTGCACAGACTTTGAAGTGACTTTGAAATGACTTTGAGATGACTTCAAAGCTTAGGTTTTGGGGCTCCCCCCATGGGTCCCCCTCCCCCTAGCCTCCTCTAGACCCCCTTGCCATACAAGCATGGAAACAGGTTCCCTTTAATCTGGATTTTCTGCCTGAAGACCCCATTGTTGACCCCATTAATGGGGTCTACAGAAAATCTGGATTAAAGGCCAGAAAGTACCCATTTGATCCGGATTTCCCCAGCGGCAGTTGAAACAATTGGGTCCCAAATGAGTGCCGTGGTGGAAATGGGATCATCCAGCTCATACTCAAATGGGTCCTTAATGGGTACAAAAATGGGTACTTTCTGACAGTGGAAAAACACCCCATGATCATCTCTATAACGGAAGCAATTCACACTTTGCCAGTCCTTAGGGAAACAGTGGCAAGGTTAGGGATAGATCTGGCACCCCAAAGTGCAGATGCTGGATCTTTCCCCCATCTTCACTTGCCAGGGAGGTTTCCGTGGGGAAATGAAGTTGCAAAAATGGACACAGATGAGAAGTAGAAATATAATAATTACACTCTTTGTCATTTCCAGCATGCTTACATTTTTAAAATAAAAATAACATAGATACGTACAAAACACCCTCATTTCTTTATTACATTATTTTCAGAGAAATATGATTGAACCAGCATTCAGTTTTCTAGTATGTGCATGTCTATATGGCAATTTATGAATTTATCTGAGCCAGAAGACTTTATTCGAAGGTTAGCCTCATCTTTTTCCTAACTACATTTCCTTCCTTTTCACATGAAGCAACAGAATCCAATAAAATTACCTGCTTTATAAAACACTACCCATTGAGAACTAAACAGAGCTGCTTCTGAAAGAACAAAAAAGCGCAAGAAGAGATGGCAAAATAAAATCCAGTTACTCACCCTGTGAGAACCACTACAAAGTCCATCACATTCCAGCCATTCCTTAGGTAGGAGCCTTTGTGGAAAGCAAATCCTAAGGCAATAATTTTAATTCCCGCCTCAAAACAAAATATTCCAATGAAGTATGGTTCTGTGTCATCCTAAAGAGGAATACATCAGAAAAGTAATTATTTCATTTTTATTTCATCTTTAACTCAAGGATCACACGGCAATTTACATTCACACAACCACAACGGAAGATAATATGGCCAAGGCTGTTTAGGAAACTGAATACTAAGGGTACATGCTTGACTCTTTCCTGTCTTAAGTGTTAAGATTGCTTCTGGTTGTGTATATATTCTATGATAGTTTACATCCTTATCCTAAAAATGAAATGAGCCAATATTTCCAGATGCCCAGAATACAATGTCTTCTGTCAGAATATTTAATCTGATCTAGGGTGATAAGTACTTCCTAATGTTGCTTATGCATCAGTCCCCCACATCTTCACTTGGATATACCAATTTTAAGCTAGTAGAGAACTTACTTCTAGATAAACATGCTTACCACCTGCTGAACATTATTAAGGTAGATGTGAATGTATTCATTATAACTTTCTAAACTATACACTAGTTTTGCTGTATTTATTTTTGAATGCCAGTATGGGCCACTGGACACAGACAGGATATAAATGGGATGAAATAAATAAGCAAATAAAATAACTTGTTTTAAATTCAAATGACAGAAAGTCTCATGGTATCTTTTTGGGTTGTGGTACAGGGAGAGCAATGGGATGACGATCAAGCCCAATCACACACTACGCCCCTTCTATTTATGCAAATAGGGTGTGGCAATCCTATGTAGCTGTGCTCCGTTTGCATGAATATTACACAGCTAGTGAACAGGATACAGAGTTGGAAGCTGTTCACTGTCAGTCTATTGGTTTGGCTATAGGAAGAAATTGATAACCCACTTTGAGCATGACCCTCTCTATGACCCACCTAGGAGCAAAGCCTGACTGCATTCAGAGGGTGTTTGCATGCTAGTCATCATCCTTGATTTACAGCTTTTAGTCATTCAATCACATATGAAGAAAAAAAATTATGGATTAAGAGTCTCTGGGCAATATTGGGGATTGGGGTTCATTCAGAAAGACCATGCACCTTGGGACATTTATTTCTCTATTTTCATTTTACTTAGTGGGGTCAACCTATCAGAGGTGGTGGGAGAATGCTTAGTTTTCTCACTTTTTCCACTGCTACAAGCACCAAAATCAATCAAATGTCAGCTCATCTTAAGAAAAACAAAGTACTCATGTTGAGCCTCAACCATAAACTCATGAGAAAGTTTTGTACTCTGCACTTGGGCCCAACAAAAACCACTGGGCACTCTTTTCACCTAATTTCTACTTCTACTTCACAATAAGATATCAGTATTTACTTGTTTGTACCTTTTATTCTACCTCTATGCACAGTCCTTTTAAGAGGACACAGAACATAATGCTATCAAGGTGCAAGGCAACTTTACTATTTCTGACATAGGGTTGCCATTTTGAGAACTGTGCAGACATTCAGTAGTTCACCACCAGAAGAAGATGCTACTCACCAGTCGTTCTGACATTGGCGTCTTGTCTCCATCAGGCAGATGCTGCTCCAAAGCAAGGACAATGCAGTTTGCTATGATGGTTGCTAAAATCATGTATTCAAAAGGAGTGGATGAGAGCTAAGGAAAATTTCACATGGATGGTTTTTAGATACAGTCACAACAAAGCATCTTCCTGGTCTCCCATTAGTCAGTCATCCCTAGTCTTGACCTAGATGCACATCAAAGGCACAAAGAACACCTCTTAGCCTGGAATGCTTGACTTATGCACAAAACCTAATCTGAACTAAAGTCAAATCTAGTCAACATCTTTCTTGCTGTCCAATTTAAAATAAATAAATGTATAGTATTTGACAGGGAAAGGTAAACACAGAGTTAAGCAATATGTAAAAATGGTGGTATGTAAAATCAACCAAATAGATGCATCAGTGGAGTAAACATTAACATGTTGGTCTCCTTCCCCCAAAAAGGAAAATTGCTTTAGAAAAAGAAGGTACCCCTCCCCACAAACTGACTGTAAAAATTACACAGGAAAGGCAAAACTTTGAATTCTGGAGCTCATCATCAGAATCAAAGCATTAAAGATAGACATACAATATCAAAGGAGGAGCAAAAACCATTCCCCAGCTATCATCTCACCCTTGTACAGTATAGTAATGGAAATACAATTTATGTTAATTTACAATATGCATAGTATGAGCATATAAACATTCATCAACAAATTTGAGGAGAAATTATATTTAATGCTTTTAAGGTACTTTTGTACCTAATCAAGGTTACTTTTACTCAACTTCCCCCTAATCTCTACCATTGTTTTTCAACACTGAATTGCATTTATTATCTAGCAATCACAAATATAGTATTCTTAAGTAGAGCTACGATCCTACTACACCGCAAAAACAAATGCCAAAAACATTTCTAGAACATCTTATCTACTTATGTAAACAATAACAACTCTTCCTTCACCAAGCATGCTATTGTACCATCAGAACATAAGAAAAATGGATCAATCAATCTACTTTGCTTCTTCATATGATAGAGCTCAGATCCACTTGAAAATCCACCAGTATTTTCCAACATAAAATGACATTATCAATATTGGGCATTCTCGTAATATGTTGTCTTTTGCGTATCAAAAGGAGAAGAACAAGCTAGCCCTATGACCCGACATAGCAATTACTTCCAATTTCATAATTTATTCATTGTCTGGCACACAGACATTCTTCACAGAATTCTTTTATTTCACAGATAACCTTTTACACTCCTCCTTTCTTATGTATTTGAAGCAATAATTTACAATGATTTTGAGAGTTTTTGTTGAAATGTGAATGATAAAAATGCAGTCTCTGGAGTAATTAACTTCATGAAGAAAAAAAATTCGTACATGAACAAGAACAAAAGTCACTGAAAAAGTATAATCATGTCTGGATGTGTAATTGTCTTGGTATTCTTTCTGATTGCTCCATGTGTATGATGCTTCTGACTAATAGCGAGAAAGATAGAGGCCTTCAGTGATATGCAGCTAGTTTATCTTCAAACTCATATTGTGGCTTTTGTAGCTGGAAGTGTCAATTATTTTTAATATTGACCTCAATCCTCCTTAGAGGAATATTTGGTGGGTGAGTGCCACTGTTACTGTTTCCTAGAGAAGCAAAGTCATTGACCTGGTGCCATACAAATTCACTTTGGCAATGCCACTAGAAACATAACTTCCAGAATCCTGTTGTTATTCAGAGCTAATATGCAAAGGAAAAAGTATCAGCTTAGTACCGACTAACTCCGCCTCCTTGTCACCCTCTGAAACCATTAAAAAAATGTGTTGCCCATGCATGACAAGAAATATACTATAGCATTCCATCCATGGGGTAAACTGGGAGTTGTGGCACACAAAAATATTTTTTACTGTACTTAAATATTTGTTCCTTTGTATTTTTATAATTCTATCTCATCCTAAGTCCAAGGGTCTTGAGGCTACCACTGAGGACTTCTCACACACCTGCACTCTCTAAATTACCGAGAGTGTTGGCACAGCCAAGAGGGTCTTAGAATCTTACACCTTTAGTCAACATTATGAAAATTGCAGTTGCACCTTGTGAAAACTGTGGCAATGGAATTACTTCTTTAACTTGTACATTCTTAATGATTATGCAAAAAAACTTGGTGCCAAAGGACACAAGGTGCCTTCAGACATTGGTATAAACCCATGGTTCTCCAGAAACTATTTTGGGATTGCCGTATGTATCCATAATTAATTGATCAAAACTCTGATGTGTTGGCATTATCCAGCAATGATGCATGGTTTTCCTTAATACCAATTCCTTACCTCCATTTCTGTTATCATTTCTCTTCCAAAATACCAGGATGCTAGCAAGCATGGGAACAGCAAAGGGAAGAGGGTGCAGGTGTGCTTGCTAACATCCAGACATTTTGGAAGAAGCCACGATACACTAGAATCAGCAGATGAAGTAAAAGTGTCCCAGGATTGCTTCTTGCCTTCTTGCAGAGAGGGCGAGAGGTAAATGCAGGATCTAAAGAAGATCCCACAATTTCCTCGTACTGTCTGGAGCCCCCCCTCAAAAAAAAAAAGGGCAAAAGGGATAGGCACTGTGGTCATGGAAGGAGTGTAGGACTGCAACATTTTTTAATGAAAGAAAAAACTTAGACAATCCTTAACAGATTTGTGACCTTGAGATAACAATGGGAAAAGAGGGACCACAAATAGACCTATGTCCTTAAAGAATCTTAGAAAGTGACACCACCAAATGAAAGGGAAAAAAGAGTCAGCACTCTGCCCATGGCTATATGAAGAACAGAACATCATAGATGGGCATCTATACAGAACACTAAAACTAGAAAAAAATCTGGACTATTTTAACAAGCATTTGTGCTGAATAAGGAACCTAATTAAAGTGGATTCCTACCCTCAGATGTGTATCCAACAGTGTGGTTATAGAAAAGTCTATTCCTTTTGACTCCATTTGGCATTCATATTTCTTCACATACAATTTGCACAATATTTGTGAAGATAGAACCCAATCTTCACATTTAACTGGGTACTGTTTTTCCAGTCTGCCTGTTTTCTGTGGTCCACATAATTTAGCCAGAATTTTTCCAAAAGACTTCCTTCATATAATTCTGAACATATGGGCATGCAATAATAATAATTAGTAACAATGTATATTTTTAGTCCATGCTTCCAGCCAATGGTCCCAGGGAAGGTTACAATACACATTTTATACTAAACAAAAATACACAATTCAACATCAATGTAAAATTAAATCACAATTTAAAATGGTTTAAAATTACCAGATCAACAAAAGGAGAGATTTCCCACTATCCATGAACAGGGTCCCTAAAACAGATTCTGCACTGGCCAGTTAACTGGACCAGCAAGTGTACTATGAGCCTCCTTTCTACAAACTGGTGTGGTCTAAGGGAGACTCCTAGCATGCTTGCTGGTCCAGTATACTTGCCAGGGCAGAATCACCCTAAATTATTTTCTCATTGGCAATGAATTTCCATTCTTCATCTCTATGATTTGAACAGCAACAATGTAGTGGTCTCATGATACAAATACTGCGATGTATGTTCAGTCTGGTTTACCTTGTCTGTCTGTCTGTCTGTATCCTTCAATATGTGCATATTCCTTTCACAGATGCAGAACTTGTGATGCTTATGGGTGTTTGGTATTCTCTAATGTTTGATAGACAGATTTTATTCTTGGGATAGGCTGTATACACATTATGTTGCCATAAACTATGTGATGAGTTTATCCTGTGCATCTATGTACTGATTACATTTCACTTTTGAAAAATAACTTTTTTTAAAAAAAGCAGAACATTGCACCAAAGTGAGGTCAGATCCCTATTTTCTTATAACAAATAAGTCAACAACTTATATTGTCAGCGTTATGCTAACCTTATGGCTCTTTCTATGTTATTCTGAGATGCGCGGCCATATTATGCCACTTAATGCCATTCCTTAGTGCAGCAGTGACCCAGAGACTGGAATAGCAAGGTGTTACAGGAAGGAGGTGAGCATTTTCCCAAGTTGCATTTTGTTGCAGATCAAAGCATGTTGTGCAGATATGAAAGTGAAACTTCAACTGGAAGCCTGTCCCTGTCCAAAGGCCCTGAAGTATTAGTTCACACTGATAACTGCTACTACAGTGGAAGCAAGTATGATTCACACAGCAGTGTTCACCACCTGGTGTCTTCAAGATGTTTTGGATTGTGGCTATGCTGGCTATAGCTGAGGGAGCTGTTGTCTAAAACATGTGAAGAATCTGGCTAGTGAAAGCTGGTGTATAGGGTAGAAATCAGTGCTCTAACATATCAACTGCAACAACTTCACTTAAGTACGAGATCTGAGCTGTCCCTATGAAGTTGCATGGATTTCTACCTTTCCCCAAGTAGCCTAATGTTAAAAAAAGCCAGAGATAGCTAAATAGATAGTCCACAGGTGGTCTGCAACATTTTTATCTCTATCATTATCTCTTCTGTTCACTGGGTCTGTATGAGAAAACCATTAGATTGGGAGGCCAAGCAACCACAATGGAATCTAGTTCTGCAATTCGGACATCTAACTCTAAAAAGGTTTGTGAAGACAACAGTATTGGAGAATCTGTTCACAGTATATAATCCTGCCTGTATTAGCATAAGAAGGAAAAAGATGAGCTACTGACTATTAGCATTAGGACAGGCAAACCGATCAGGGAAAACAGTAATGGTTTCACTTTGATTTGAGACTACAATCTGATTATTGTACCAGTCAGGACTAAACTGCGTATGGGAGCAACTGGATATGAAGCAACAGCACGACTGAAAGTCTGGCCTTTGCCCACTCAGACTGCAAAGTCTGGACTCGGTATGAATTGGTGAAATCACAACCTTCAATCATGCTACTGTTCTTCCTGGTGTGTTTCAAAGTCCCAGTCAAGAACATAATTTGTATCTCTAGTTAGGATGAAAATATAAAAGAACCAGGCATAATGAAGGATTCTATGATTCTAAGGCTTTATTTCTATACTTTAGCCATTGGCCATTACACAATATAATAAACTAGGTAAAGAATGGAATAATGAATTTCTTTCAGATCTGCAGAATTTGATGAGGAGGACACATAGGCCCTGTCCCCTAGCAATTTAAAGCCCTCTAAAAATCTTCTTTTGCCTCTGAGTGTTCCCATGCCTGGCTTTTCAACGAGCTTCCAGCACTACAAAAGGAGGAAAATCTGTGACAAAAAAGTGCACTTTAAAGAAGAGTTCCAGCATTCTTTTTGGAAGTTGTGGGTTTTCCTGGCAGCATTTACCATGGGGACACTCCGTGGCAAAAGGGGTGGGGATTACTGCCTGCACACAAAGCCATAAAACATTCACACATCTCCCAGAAGTGCAGCAGCTTCCCTTCCTTGCCCTTTCTAAAGCTCAGAACTTTCAAAGAGCCAGAATTGCGGAGAATTGCAACATTGTTATCAGGTGTGAAATGAGTGGATTGCTACAGTCACGCTGCTGTACGGGGTGGATTTTGACACTGATCAGGGGGAAAGTGTTGGGAGTGAATGAGGGAACGATTGCTGCCTTTGCCGACATGGGAAGCCATTTCAGGGGGCAGAGATCTGGGAGACGAACAGAGAACCGATGGCTATTTTTCCTTTGGACTTGCTGGAGGTTTCTTCCTGATTGTGGCCGCGCAGAGCGCAGTCCCTCCCCATTCCCGCCGGCACCCTAACAACAAGAGGGGGGCGGGGAAAAAAAGACGCAAAGAAAACACAGCTCCCATGGGGATGGAAGGTGTGTTTAAAATGCACATTTTGCTGAGCCTCATGTGGACACTTATTCCAGAATTGCACGGCACTTTTAAAGTCCACTTGAATAGAGTGATGGTAGAGGGAAACTAGATAGGCAAATAAGTCATTTGGGGATGCAGCCTTAGGGTGTTTTTCCACTGGCAGAAAGTACCCATTTTTGCACCCATTAAGGACCCATTTGGGTGTGAGCCAGATGACCCCATTTCCACCACAGCACCCATTTGTGACACATTTGTTTCCACTGCCGGTCGGGAAATCTGGATCAAATGGGTACTTTCTGGCCTTTAATCTGGATTTTCTGTAAATCATTCTGAAATGACTCTGAAGTTCCTCCGAAGAGATAGCCAGAGACATCAGAGCTGCTCCGGAGCTGCACTGCGCTGTTGTTCGCTATTAGCGAAGACAGCACAGCCTTCCCTCCGAAGTCCCTCTGGAGCAATTGGCAAAGACTTCAGAGTCTCACCACCGGTCTCTTTGAAGAGATCAGCGCCAACTTCAGAGACGTTCTGAAGTCTGCACTGATCTCTTTGAAGGGACTTCGGGCAGTGCAAATCCCCTGATCCCCCAGACACCTGGGGAGATGAACAGACCCCTTGGGGGTCGATCCGGATTCCTCAGATGGGTGCAAAGGTGTTTCTACAGCAGGGAGGTTAGCACCCATTACTAATGGGTGCTATACCTCCCGTGGAAGCACACTGGGTGCTTCCCTTAATCCAGATCTGCTAGATCTGGATTAAGGAATGTACCCATTCCTTAGATCCGGATCTTCTTAGATCTGGATCTAAGAAGCATGGTGGAAAAACACCCACAATCTCAAATACATTAAAAAGTAAGCCTCTGTTGTGCATCTTGTCTTATCTAGGAGCCACTTTGTCCTAGATGAAAAATCATCGCTTCAAGAAACACACCACCCCTGAGCTTGGTTAGTTTTCATCTTCTGTCCTATTCAGACTTTCTCCTCCAAGTCCTCCTCAAGCCGAGAAAGCAAACAAACCTCTATTCCCCCACCCAGTTCCCCTCTTCTTCCTGACTGCCTGTCAAGCAGCACTGCAAAGCGCGCTACGGCGCCGAAGGGGTGAGAAGAACTGAGGGGGGGGGGAGTGCTCCCAAGTAGGAACAGCAGCCAGCCCGCTTGCTCGCTCCTCGCTCGCAAAAGTGGAGCAGCGGCGGCGGCGGAAGCAAGCAAGCACTGAAACGTGCCGCCGGGACCGGCCTGCTTTTTGCGGTGGGCAGGCAGGAGGAGCCGAGACTGCAGTGCGCGCCGCACGCCTGCCCGCCTCGCAGCAGCAGCAACAGCAGCAGCGCACCGTCAGCTGCTGAGGCACGGAGCCCGCTGCAGGCCCTTCCTGTCCATTGATTGGCTTGTGCGGAGAGAGGCCTGAATCAGCGGATCTGGTGCTGATGGGGGAAGAGGAAGGGAGCGCGCGCGCTGAGTGAGAGAGGAGGAGGAGGAGGAGGGAGGGGGGAGAGGAGGAGGGAGGGGGAGAGGAGGAGGGGGAGGCGGAGGCGGAGGGAGAGAGGGGAGGCGGCGGCGGCAACACCCGCTAGTTCGTTGGTTCAGCGGGAATTAAAGGAGGAGGCCTCTGGTCGAAACGCGCGTTGCGGCGCCGTCCAGCCCTAAGCTTGGCTTTTTCAAAGCCTTCACGGTCCAACAGAGGAGGAGGAGGAGGAG
>MTQE01002208.1:53375153-53403189 GCA_014337955.1 Aspidoscelis marmoratus | reverse complement strand
AGGAGGAGGAGGAGG
Source organism: Aspidoscelis marmoratus (assembly GCA_014337955.1). Taxonomy (NCBI): domain Eukaryota; kingdom Metazoa; phylum Chordata; class Lepidosauria; order Squamata; family Teiidae; genus Aspidoscelis; species Aspidoscelis marmoratus. The sequence continues at coordinate 53,403,174 of MTQE01002208.1, read as the reverse complement.
AGGGGCTCCTCACGGGAGGAGCCTTGCATGTTTGGACTGGAGCCGCAAGACACGTTCTTCCTCAGGACCCTCCCCCCCCACATACACACACAGAGAGAGAGCAGCGCCCCTTTCCCCAGAGCGACGCCGCCCTCCGTCTTCACAGCCCGAAGGGAAGCGCCTGTTTCTGCTCCACGCGCGCACGCAGCCGTGGCGGAGCAAGGCCCGCGTCCTGTGCTGTGTGCCACACGCAGTCACGTGTAACTGTACGTCGCTACATTGGCTCGAGCGTGAGGGTCTTCGTGGGATTCCAGAAGCCTCTTCTCCCCCTCCCCTCCCCCTCCCCTCCCTTCCCCCCGCCGGCGCACGAGTGAGCCAGTTCTCACACAGGCAGGAAGGAAAGGAAGGCGGCGACGTCTCGGCTGTACCACTTCAGACCGCAAAAGGGGAGGGGGCTTCGACACGATTCGGCGCCACACGCGCACAAGAAGATCTTCCTCTGAGCACAGACGCCGCCTGCATTTCAAGCAAGATTCCTCCGATGTAGGAAGGCAGTGGGCTCCAGCAGCAGCAGCAGCAGCAGCAGCTTTTGCTACCTTTCTCTTCCTCAGGAGGCTGAAGTCAATGGCCTAAATCACCCTTCATTTCTTCTTTTAGTCCCCCTTCATTTCAAGGATTCTAGGGATCTGGTGTTTATGGATACCTAACCTCCCACTCTGCTGCCACCACTGGGCACAAGAGCAGTGGAGGGTCTCTAAGCCCGAAACAATTTAAATCAAGAAATAAGTGGCAATTCAATCTGCTTCAAGGAAAAGCAAAGGTCCTACGCTTGCAATTCTTTGCACGTTGTATTTCTAGGACTTTAGCCTAACTTGCATAGATTAGTGTAGCAAATATGCTTTCAGATATGTATATAAGCTGGCATGCCTGCCCAGAAGTAATGAGCTAACTGCTGTTAAGGGCAGACCAAGATTTGGATGTATGAAAACCAGCACCTCAGGCAATGTTCTCTGCCAAGCCAGACTTGCTTTTTAAGATAAAATATTTCTATGCTTCTGTTTTTGGGACTAAATCAGTAAATTGGGTGTGCAAAAAGCTGTAGAATAGGCACTCCTAACTGGGTTACGGTAGGAATTTCCCCCTACCTCCTAGATCAGAGTAGGGTGTTAGAGCAAGTTAGACTCTTCATAAAACCAATTTTGTGTTCTACTTATATAGAAAGAATCACACCTGACTAGGCAGGCAGGTAGAACAAATAAAAGCAACAGAGCAGCCTTAATTCCCACAGGCAGCAAAGTTGAGAAATGACTGCATAGCAAGGGCAGCTACTTGGTGCTGAACTGATTTTTCAGCACACTGGCCAGCTCCTTATCTATGTACTACACTTAGCAAGGGGGGGGGGTTACATGGTGTCTTTAGCCTTCGATGTAGTTGTAGGCCAAATCTGGAGGTTAAAAAAGCCAAGGTGGATAAATGGGGACTTGACCATGCAGTGAAAAAACAAAAAACCCTGTGAGTTAACAAATATGCAGAGAGGATCCACGCCATGCTGCAGGTTGGAATAAATCACATTTCAGCACACTTATTCTAAATAGAAAAAGGGATCAATAGTAAATTGCTATGAGGAACTGTTTATTTTATTCTTTCCACAAACCTAGTTATTATTTTACAGAGCATGGAAAGTGGTAATTGGAGAGGGTTTAATCACAAGGCAAGACATCACTAAACACATTTCAATCCATACTTCTAAGCCCAGGTTCAACTAGGTCAACCCTGAGCAATAAGATGACATGAGCTGTGAGATACAGAGCTATCTTGGGCAAACTACTGTTTCTTATTGCTTTTCCTTTGAAGTATGTGAGCCATCAATGGCCCATCTTAAGGAGTTCTTGTAAAGGGCACTGTGATAAAGTAAACAAAGCAGTCTAAATTAGCGAAGACTCTGTTATTGCAAAGCTGCACAAAAGGAATTCAGTGGCACATGCACAATGACCAAAGCTGCCTCCCCTCCCCCCAAAAGCAGAAAATGGGCTATATTTTAAAACTCAACCTTGTGAACACTTGGGTGTTGTGCAAATAATGCCATCTGCATTATCTTAATTTGTGAAATACCATTATCCCATATATGTACGTAAGTAGTATTTTTTGCTTTGGAGATATTTTTGCTGCTGCTGGCAATGGACAAGACATTTCACATGTCCACATTCAACATATACAGTTAACTGGAGTGGACACTTAATTTTACTGCAACACTCATGAAAAGCAGAATCCTCCATCATGCCCCAGACTTCTGGTGTTTGCATATATACAATTGAATTCACTCCTCTGGTCCAAATTCAGCTATCGAGGAACATGTAAATCCTTATACTGCCCCTTGCATCGTTCTGCTTGCATACTATTGGCTAATCCCCCACTTTGCTCAGCATTATGTGCACATTTCCAGCCCTCCATACTCAAGGTGCATGCTCCCAAACCGGATGCTGCCCAGGTCCTTTTGGCTTTCCCTCAGGGATCAGTTTAAAAGTTGCTCGGCAACCTTTTTGATGTTAAGTGCCAGCAATCTGGTTCCATCTTGGTTCAAGTGTAACCTATCCCTTTTGTACAGGTTTGGCTTGTCCCAAAACGTCCCCCAGTTCCTAACAAATCTAAACCCCTCTTCCCAACACTACTGCCTCATCCATGCATTGAGGCTGCTGAGCTCTGCCTGTCTGGCTGGTCCTGCATGTAGAACAGGTAACATTTCTGAGAATGCAACCCTGGATGTCCTGGACTTTAGTCTTCTACCTAAAAACCTAAATTTGGCTTTCAGGACACTCTGTCTCGCCTTCCCAACATCATTGGTACTGACATGTACTATGACCACTGGCTCCTCCCTGGCACTGTCTACTAACCTATCTAGATGCTGCATCATGTCTGCAACCTTTGCACCCGGCAGGCAAGTCACCATGTGGTCAACATCACAAACCTGGCTCTCTATATTCCTGATAATCGAATCACCCACTACAAGAAGCCTTCCTCCCGCTACCCGCGGAGGAGTATCCTCGGTGCAAGTGGATACAGGTGCATCCACTAAGGAAGGAGTCCCAACTAAGGGAGCCTGTCCCTCTTCCTTGGCTTGATGTCTTCCCTGCCTGAGGTTTCCACTCTCCGAGGCAGCTAGAGGGCTGCTTGTCATGGAGTAGGATGCTCCTACTGCATCCCTGAAGGCCTCACCCTCAGCCCTGTTGCTCTCTGTCTCCTTCTCTAGATCCGCTGCCTTGGCTTCAAGGGAAGAGACACGTTCCCTGAGAGCCTGGAGCTCATTGCACCGAGCACAAACCCAGCACTTCTGCCCAGTGGGCAGGTAGTCATACATATGACACTCAGTGCAAAACACTGGGAAGCCTCCCTTCCCCTGCTGGTATTCTACCTTCATTTTATTTAATGGACTTGTTTAATCACTGGGATGGTTATTACCCAAGCTATAGTACTGCTGCATCTTACACAATGGTAGAGCTAAGTAAAGATACCCATATCCTTTAGTTAAATGCAGGGGGCGGAGAACTCAAATGTACAAACCTTCAATAGTGCTATGTTCTTGTCAATGAAGAAACTTTTGTAATAATATTACCAGACCCAGCTTAGTTGCCTCATATGTAAGCATACAACATTCTACATTCAAGTTCGGTCCACACTCAAGTTGAAGTGCAAATGAATTAAGTTTTTGACCCATACACCTAATACAGGCCTGTATAAACTGAGAACAAACTGGTACAGTAGTCCCTTCAATATTCACTAGGGTTAGGTTCCTAGAAAACCTCATGAATTTCAAATATGCAAATATTCAGTAATTGTACCTATGGGGAAATGGAGGTTAGCATGAGCAGCATCTGAAGACTTGAGGAGACAAAAACAGGAAAAAAAATATTGCTTGCTGCTAATGCTTGCCAAGGCCATTGGAGTTATTGCAGAATAGATGCAACTGATGTCCAAGAATCTCAAGCTCTTTTTGAAGTGCCAAAACCAGCAGCACTGGCACTAACAACTAACCAAAGCCAGCAATGCTACAATTCAGAAGTCCTAGAACTCTGAGCTGAGCAAAGTGAGCTGTTTTAACCCCCTTGCCTGAAAACACTGTGGCAAAATGCCAGTCTCTGGTGCTAACCCATGAATATGTTCACCAGGACAGTCAAAACCTTGTATAATTCTCCAATCACAGACATGCACAATTCATAGAAGTTAAATCTGTGATTAATGAGGGGTGCGGTGACCATACATGCTATTTAGCTGGAACTACACGATTAATGGGGATCAGGATGAATGAAATGCAAAGTACATTCTGCAAGACTAGTCTTTATTTTTTGTTAAGAAGAAACAATAGCTATTTTTAAAATCGAGGTATACAAATAATTCACAATTCAACAGCATCTTATAGTAAATAGCTTTTTAATATAGTTTTCTTTGCCCTTGAGCCTTCCAACATTGTTTTAATAGTGAATTTTAAGAGTTCACTGCCTCATCAAGCAAGCACATGAAAACAAAAGCAAAAGGAAGAGGGTAGGTTTCTGGCAAGCAGTGTTGAGACAGAGACCTTGTCAGATACCCCTTCAAATCAGTTCAGTATTGGAGGAGCCCACATTAGGGATGTGCATGAATATTTGTAACACCCAATATTCATATGAACTCATACAAATTCAGGCATTAGTATACAAATCGAATGTTACGACATTCCTACATTGAAAATTGTATTGTTACAAAAGTTTTGGAAGTTTGGTATGAAGCTTTGGAACATTCATGAAATGGGGAGGTGGGAAACTGGCTGCGCCAGTCACATCTGCAACAGATCCAGAGTGCATTTGACATGGATTGAGAGTGGACTCAAAGTGGATTCAGGGAGGATTTGATGCTTTCAGAGTGGATAAGTTACGGGATCCATATCGGATACGTATGCACTCATATCAGATATCTGTACCAATTCGTATGAATACATCCATGTCAAATAGAATCCTACCATATTCAAAGGGAATCTAGTTGAATGAATACAAATTTTCTTACATTCAATTCAACCCCCCCCCCCTTCATGCACATCCCTAACCCACATGTTTCTGGCAGGCCATGGTAAGAGGCTGGTCCAGATTTCCCGTAAGAACCAGCATTGCCCCTTACCGTCTACAGGCAGCTTCATGTGCAAGTGTGTTGCTCTTTTATCCACAGTTAAAATATTCACAATTCTACCTACTTCCATGCATTTTAAAAGCCTAGAAACTCCTTTCCAGGTTGAAAGGGAAAACATTCAATTTAGCTAAGCCTTGAGGTAGCCACCACTCGGCATCCATGTTGTGGGTTTAAGAGCTACTCTTCTTTATGCAGCTGCTTTTTATAATACTCCCAGTTTCTTCTCTCTTCTAGATTTATGGGTTAGAAACAGAAAAATAAGTCTCCTTTAGGCTTCTAAATAATTTTTGGAGATGGAGGGATTCAATAAGTTATTGAAGCTGTAGAAGTGATTGATCAAATCAACTAATTAAATTAAAATGTGCATAAGATTAGTCTTAAGTAGCAGGGAGAGAGACTGTGGAGCTGAAACCTTAGAGATTGGCTGCAGCTACAATAGATCAGAGTTTGAAAAATGTTTCCTGCTACTTGGCAATCGGGTCTAGGGGTTGCATCCAAAAAAACAAACTTTTCCAAACTTCTCAGCAGAAGGGCTTATATTATTAGATTCATTGTATGGTCAGAATAAATGAAAGTCACCAGCAACTACCAGAAGGGCACAGTGAACTGGGACTCTACAACAGGAAAAAGAGCTCTACACTTTTTTTCCATACCATTTCCCCAGTCTAAAGGATGATGATAGTAATACATGGGGTGGCTGTATCATTAATCATCATCACTACTAAAGCCGTCTTAGGAAACTGCAAAGTGATTTTGAATAGCCTGAATTTTGATACATGACCTGAGCCCACCATTATATGTCCGGAAGAAAAGGCAGGCATCCCCTAAGCATGGGAAAGATCTCATATCTAGTGAGTTTTCTTGGACAGAGAACTAAATATGGAGAGCCATAACTGAAAATGCCAGATCCATGGTCTAAGTTAAAAGAGATTGCAGAGAAAGGTTTCTGATATTGGCCATTGGTGCTGGTACAGATTCTATGGGAGCAAACACTTTATGAGCTCTTGCGGCCCAAAGCTGTGTGAAGCTTCAAAGATCAACAACAGCACTTTCAGTTGAGCCTTGCAGCATATAAGGAAGCAGATAGCCCAGGAATCATATCAAATTATATGTTCTCCTTTATGGGTTGCTGTCAGTGGCTTTGCTGTGACTTTCTGCACTTCCTCCAGCTTCCAGATCCATTTCAAAGTCAGCTGCTTACAGAGTGCATTATAGAAATTTTGGCAAGGGGTTACTAGAGCAAAGACTATTGTTGCCCGGTTGCTCTCATTCAGGTAGGGCCATAGCCAGGATACCAGTTGCAGCTGATGAAAGCACTCAGGCATGGTTGCCAGGCTGTGGACTTTAGTACTAGAAGAGGTGGTAACTGCAACCAGTCTGAATGGCTTTAAAAAAGGATTAGATACATTCATAGAGGACAAGTGTATCAATAGCTACTAGAATGGATGCTCATTCTCGTTTGTAGCGGTTTTGGGGCTGTTATGCCATGTTCCAGGTTTCTTCTGAAAACTTAGATTGCAGCCATATCTGAAAGCTTAGGTTCTCATAAGAAATCTGGAACACAGCATGACAGTCCAAAAACTGCTACAAATGAGATTGAAACCGGCTGTGAAAACCTACATACGGCCATAGAATGGATGCCTAGGTACTGCCTCCGGATTGGAGAGACAGGCAGGATGCCGCTCAAGGCCATTTGCAGGCATTTGAGGTTTTTCCTTTGCTGTCTGCTTGAAGTCAAAAAGCAATTGGTGGGCCACTGAGTAAGACTGGATGCTGGACTAGATGACCTGTGGCCCAATCCAGCAGGGCTCCTCTTATGGTCTCTCTTGGTGCAACTGAAGCCACCATCCCAGTGACTGCTGTATCTAAGTTATTCTAAATGCTAGAACCTGTCTTTCAAGAAGAGTGCAATCCTTTCCTGCTTCAGCTGAATTCCATGTGAATTTAGACATGTGAAACACATTATTGAGAAAGTATATAAGTCACTGGTAGGACATACGTTTTGAGTGCAGACATTTCCAGGGTCAATATCATGTATCTTCTGATTAAAAAATCCTGATTGAAATTCTGGGGAGCTGTTGACGGATAGTACTGAGCCTGAAGTGTGATTTAATGTAAGGTGGTTTCCTATATGCTGCTAATTCTGTCAGACTGTCTACTCAAGCAATATTTTCTTCTCAGGGCTTTGCATTACTTAACTGTAATATACAGCCAGAATTCAATAGCCCCCCCAGAATATCTACACCTACAATGAGAAATATACAAATAATAAGGGCCCTGGAGGTTCTTAGATGACATAAAACAAATATTTTCATGAGAGTGACCATCCACCCAACACATTGCCATATACTACTACGTTTTAAATTCTGAAGTCGTTTGTGCAAATACAAAATATACAAAATGCAGAAATCTCATCCAGAAGAGTATCAAGGCAATGCAGAATGTGTGAGCTACGTATTAACGGTTTAAATTTTTCCCCCTCCTCATATTTCTTCCACAAATATAAGTGTCTCCCAAATGGGCAAAATCTTAGTGGAAAAGTACTATGTAAATTGGTCCTCAGTCCAAGTTCTAACAAATCCTTTGCCGATACATCATCATTACCTGCAGTAAGTTCCCCTAAGACTAGGAGAACAAAACAAATACCAAAAAGATGCTCGAACAGCAAGAACGAAAGCTAATTCAACAAAATTCAGTTCACTGGGAAAATGAGGTTGAATTTAGCAGCAAGTTGTACTGTTACAGATCCTGGCACAGAACTATTTTATTATTACCAATCTAACTGCCAAGATACCTTAGAAATCTGTCCTTCCCTTAGAATGAGCAACACTTGTATACCTTGGCAATATAGATGTTCTTCAGAGTGAAATGTGACTCTCTTCCTGTGCAATGGCCTGTAAATTTGCAACCTGACTGCTTAACCCTTTGCAGCATTTTATATATTTTGCTGATGCACTCCATTCCCCATTCTCAAATCCCCAATTAACCCTCCTCTCTGGCACAGTATTGGGAAGACTCACTCGCTTGTAAATTTTATCATTAAAAAAATAAACTCCAATATTTTATGTCTCTAGCAAGGAGAAGCTTTTACTTTTGCAAACTGCATTGATTTAATCCTAGAGGCAACTGGCAGGAGTCCCAGGAGCTTAATCAATACAACAGGACCCTACAGCCTCTCACTGAGAAACTGCTCTCTCCCCTTCTCCTCTTCCTGATACGCTACTGAGTCTGAGCCCATGTCTGAGGACTGTGGGGAACAGGGTCACATTGTTACATTAGCAAATCACCTCCGAAGTCCAATTGGCACAAGCAAATGGCTGAGAAATATGCTGAACTTGAATTTGACAAACGCAAGGCACTATGTCTATCAGTGACTATTAATCATGATTATTAAATGGATTTTGCATGCACAGACGCAGCACACCTCTGAGTAACAGAAGATGATGGGCAAACAAACAGCACGCAAATACTACTGGCCTGGTTGTGAACATTCAGAGGGATCTACTTGACCAACGACAGAAATAGGATGCTCTACTACTATGTAACTGTTTGCATTTGAGATAGAAAATCAGTCTACCTTCAGAATTCAAGTAATGTCATCCTATGTGGCATTTGGATGACACTCAGAAATAGGGTGCAAGTGGCCTGATAACAGAGGTACACAAACAGATTCTGTGCAGAATACCCCCCCCCCTAAAAGGACGATTAAATCAGCTGTATTGCCCTCCCATGGAAATAGCAGGAGGAGTTTGAAGTGCAATTTATTTCATACAAATATGCTTGTGAAAGAATCTTGGCAGCTACTGGACAGGAATCTCAACAGAAACCTAAGTCATTATTGATAGTTCTAAAACTGCTGGGAGCGGGAAAAGCAGGATACACAATGGGATATTCCATTGCTGTGGTTTCATAATGGCCTTCCTCTGTGCAATGCCTCACTGTTTCTGGCGGAATAGTGATTCATAATTGTCCTGTTCTGGAGCAATGTTAGGATGTAAGTCTGGGAAAATCAAGTGAGTTTCAAAACATGAAAACCAAAATAAAGCATTGTGATAACCACAAGCCTCTTCCCTTCTTGGAAGCCTTAACTGATCTTTGAATTCTTCCCTCCTGCTGCCCTTGTTCCCCCTCCTATGCCTCATCAAAAAAGGCAAATACTGACACATACAGCACTAGGACCACACATCCCTCTCAATCTCTGCACAGATCCTGCCGATATGGGAGTTTTAGGTTCCATGACAGCAATTGGGCAGGGGTTCAACTTCCTTCAGAAGAACTACTTTCGGAGACATATTGGTGTGAAGAATATGGTGGTTCAGTGACCTGCATCAGTGGCTTCAAAAGCAGGACCACATTTTAGGGCAGTGATGGTGAACCTTTTGAGCTCGGTGTGTCAAAATTCGCAAGAAAACCTAGCTTAACTCGGGTGCTGTGTCACTTCTAGAAATATCCATAATTTTGTGATATTTGTGGCTCTAGTAAAAAAGTTATATTTTTGATATATGTATTTTATTAAAAGCAAAAACAAATAATTCTTTACATTAGTGACTTTTGCTGCTAAATCTTCAATTGAAAGTTGGTATTTTGTACACCTCAAGAACAAGCAAGCACTACACGTCCAGGTGCCAGGGTGGCCAGGTGTGTCACCCAAAAGGGCTTGGTGTGTCACTTGTGACACGCGTGTCATAGGTTGGCCATCACCGTTTTAGGGCAATCTGTTTCAATGCTGCCCATATATTTGTGCCCCTCTATGTCTGAGTGGATAAAGAATCTTCTACAAACATCTACGAGCACCAAATCCCATAGGTCGTGGACAGAGAAAGGGCTTAGTACACTTCTCTAGGCGGATGCTAAATGCATTCTTCAGCATGGCTGGCCCTTGCCAGGTTTTTCCGCAGACATTGCCCCATCTGCAATCAATGCTCCAAAAGCAATGGAAGTTGTCTGCACTGCAAAAAAGAGGTCCACCACTATGGAAGAAGGAGATGAGAACATGTGGGCACACTTCTTCCATTAGAGAAAAGCTGAGCCACAATGAACAGTCTCTTAGCTCTTGAGATAACTTCTGAGATAACTTCTGTGGTGGAATGCAAGTCATCTAAGGCTGAGAAATATTTTTAAATAGAAGCAGTTACGTGGCTGTTAACTGCACTGTATTATTTCCCTGGGATTCTTGCTGTCAGAGGCCTGACCATGATAGAAACATATGTGGGCATACGTAAAAACAGAATAATTCCTATTCTCTTCTTTCACTCTGGTTCTGCAGTTCTTGATCCTTTTTGGCTGAAAAAAACAACAGTGGCAGCCAACTCTTCACACACACATTATTCAGCACATGAGCAAGCAAGATTGGGAACATGGCAGACGCACTTTTCCAGCTACAGCATTACTGCAATTGCACAGCTTCGAGCAGAAGGTTGGCTCAGCAATGATTGCAGCAGCACAGAGAATTCATCAGAGGGCATTTGGAAATGTATGATATCTTCCATCCCCTTCTTCCTCAGTAAATTCTCTTGTGAGATGCCTAGAGTTCCCATTCTACCGTGTGTGTGTGTGTGTGTGTGTTTAGATTTTCCTCTTCTATATTATCTTGGTGCCTCCTCAGAGTTGGCTTCTGTCTCTGTCACCTAGGCTTTTTAACCCAATACTTTGCTCAGAGTAACAACAGAAGTCCTGAAATCCAAGGTAGACAATCAAGCCATTCACCTTGCTTGGAGCATATACTATTCCACTCTAGCCTTAGTTCCGGACCAAGCACCACAGGTGTCATCCACATCACAAAGATGAGGATGTTGTCTCTGTGGACCCACACTAGCAGCAATATAAAGGTATCCTATCTTTGTCCACACAACTGACTCCCCATCCGAGGTACTGTCCACTCCTGCCAGCCATTAGCCCAGGACATCACTTATGTGTCATGTCTGGGGCACAAGGGCAGGTTAAACAGAACTGTCTTCAAAAGAAGTGTGGCCACCTCCATATCAGGGTTTCAGAAATGATCTTCAAAGCTTATACTACCTGAGGGCTGCAGTATTTGCCTTGTTCTGGACCAGTTGCAGAAGCACCAATGCCTGGACCAGAACAGATGGTGTTAGTCTAGTTAAATACCTCATCAAAAAGGAATGCAGCTAATCCAGAATAGGGACCTCTTGGGAGCAGTTCTGGGCTGAAATAGCACTTCTCCCATGCACACACTAGGCAGCTGCTTGATCTGGACTACTGACCAAGTGTGACAATGGTCTCAGGTTTGCAATGGAAGATAAGATTCCTGGCTGTCATTCCCTCTCCTATAATCTGCTCAGCAATTTATTTTTCTGAAAGAAAAGGAAGCAAAGAATAACAGTCACAAAGATCCCAACATTTTAACCCCCTCCGTTTGCTCACTTTCAATCTGAGAACCTGAAGCTTCTTTTGTCTTTGCTCTGCCACAGAATGTCTCCATCCTGTGCCATATCTTCTCTGTTGTTTTTGCTTTGTGGTTCACCACTGTTATAGCTCTGGCTGGAACATTATTCTGCCAAGCCCAGCTTCCGCTCCCTCACTTGCCTGAACTTCTTCCTTCTTTAGTATGGAGATACAGTGAGTCACTGTTCTATGCCTTTGCACTACAATTAAACTCTTTGTGTATATTGGTAAATAGTAATAACAAGCATAAAACACTTGGGCCGAGTTCCCACTTACTGTAAACTCCAGACCAGGTTGTGATGCAGTTAGGGTTAGAGGCTGGGAACAGCATCGAGTGCGCATTGGGTTGTTCCCACAACCAACCCACAGGTGCGCACAAGCATACCTGTGCCCACCACCAACACCGTCCACCGCTGCCCCCGCCACCCCAGCCTCCTCCTCTTCCTCCTCCGATCCTGCAACAACTGTCCGCCGCCACCACGGTCTGCTGCCTCCCCGCACCCCCCCCGCTCACCCCGGCCTCCTCCTCCTCTTCCTCCTCCAATCCTGCAACAGCTGGCCACCGCCACCTCCCTGCACCCCTCGCTCACCCCGGCCTCCTCCTCCAACAACAACCTGCAACAACCTGCAACAACTGTCCGATGCCCCGCCCCCCGGTCACTTGCTCGTTTTGCTCACGCCAGCCGCTGGCTGGGACTAAAATCCAGACTGGACTGGAAAAGTCCTCAGTAATGAAGTGGTTATTTTCTCTGGATTTCTGCAGGGGTTTCTGCAGAAAATCTAGGGGAAAGGAAAAGGCATGGGGATGAACCTTCCTGGATTCGGACAGCTTGGGAATTTAATGGGATTTAATTTAATAATCTGAATCAAGTTCGGACTATAGTGGCTTTGGGAATGCACCCTTGGATTCTTGATGTATTATCAGTAAACTATGCTCACTGCCACTGACATAATCTTTTTGAACTTCAGAATGAATGCAGCTATATATCTAATTCATATCTTAAGGCCACATCCCCATGCAAATCTTTTGGTCTGAATTGGGATCATTTGAGCCTTGGTGCAGGGCTGAATTTACATTGTGCCCCTCCCCATGCCAGTACTGGTAATGTGGGTATGTGAATATGGCCATTCCCATGCAAACCACACTGAGCTCCTGCACAGGGAATCAACATCATTTCATCTCTACACCCTATCTTCTGATAGGAAGCTGGATTGATGTCACCCCACCCCTGCACCACCCGCTGTAGTGATTACAGGGAAATGCTTGTAACAACAACAACAACAACAACAACAACAACAACAACAACAACAAATTCGCTGATACATCACGCAGTCTTAGGTGCTTGGGAAGCACCCAACTAGTGATATAATACGAAATCCAGCACAGTCATCTCGGTTGCTGTGTGTAACTGCTGCTTTTACATCATCATCATCATCATCATCATCATCGTCATCATCATCATAAGGCCAGCTCATTAACCAAAGCCACTATAAGGTTTGGCAGCAGTTCAGCAGTTCTGCACACCTCTGCGTCACCACAAGCAATACCCAGTAAGGCGATGCAGCACTAGTGCACACAACCACCCTTGAAATTGAGCCATTACCCTGCCTGGCTTGGCGATCAGGGCAAGGGGGTGGAATAATGGTCACGGAAAGAGACTTGTGGTGCAAGAAAGGCCATTTGACCCCCTCATCATTTCTGTTTTATCACCATTTATTACACCAAAATCTTAACAGTTGTGATTCCCAATGCACAGGACAGTAACGGAGAGCGCAGGATGTGACACCCCCCCAATGACACCAGTGTCAATCTCCTCCCCAAATAGTCCAGGACCATCCCCATGCACAGCTCCCAAACTGATGCAGACTCGGCTACCAAACTGTGCTGAGAACAGTTTTTCCCTGGACCAAATTTGGTCCAGATTTGGGTGATTTGGTTCATGGAAAGTCCAGTAAGGGGGCTTTGCAAGTGGACAGCCCTTCCCAAATCCGATTTCTATTTGGACCAAAACCCACATGGGGATGGAGCCTTAAGTGAAGACATTTGGGGGATGGTATAACAAACTCAAAATTTTCAACTTGTAGAAACTGTCAAGATTTCTGTGCTGTAAAAAGTTAAAGGGCTTCTGACATTGAACATCTTCAGACTGATCTGGACAGCCATTTTTTTTTTTTTTTTTGAGATACTTTGGTTTGGACTCCTGAACAAACCAGAAGGTTGGATTCAATATCCTAAAGAACTCCTGCCACCTCTGTATCACTTCTTTCCAAAAGCACAAAACTATACGAGCAATCTAAGGTCTTTCCTTATCCCAGAGCTCCTGACTTATCCTCCTTTGGGGACATGATATGCAACAAAGAAAGATACGCATATCACTGCCCTTAAGAATTTAATCTAGAATTAAGGAGACCCAGATTCCATTCTCTGCCTTGAGCCAGACACTGTCTCTTAGCCTAATATGTCAGAGAGGGCTACTGCGAGGATAAAATGGAGGCAAACCACATTGTGTTCCCCACCTTGAGTTCTTTCAGGAAAGGCAGGATACAAATGTAGTAAGTAAATAAATGAACAAAGCAGGTACCAGCTGTCCTTTTTTTGGAAGGCATGAAAGACAATGGGAAATACAAAAGCTGATACACAGAAACAAGCAGTGAACACAGCTGATCCAGAGATAGCGCCAGGCCATGTCAGGAATACAGGTGAGAGAAGGAGAAAATTAGATTATGGAAAATGTGTTTCTCTACCAGAAATAAATTGACAGGGTTGACATGACATCTCACAGCCTGTAGAGGACATGTCCCCATGAGGATGGACAGGTGACAGCTGGCTTATACAGAAAAAAAAACCTTGTTTCCCTAGAGGAAGAGTTTAAGGTAGAAAAAAAGGAACATGTAGGAAGCAAAAGGGAGATGGAGAAAAACATGGAGAAAAGGTATATAGGGATTCAAGAAGGGAGATAAAGATGAAAGTCAATAAAAGAAACTAACAGAAAAGAGGGAGGGTTAGTTTAGGATGCAGCCCTTGCTGTTCATCAGTGACACCTACAAGTCTCTCTTCCTCTCATTAATTTCACTATCACATGAGCTGCAGCCTAGATTCCTCCATGATGAAATATTCAGCTCAGAGGAGTCCAACTGAGATCAAAGCTCTTCGTTTACAGCATGACCCTGGGGAGAGCTACACAGTTCCTACCGCAGGGATTAACCAGAGGCCATGCTCTGTTACAGCATTATGACAAGAAACTCACAGTGCTGTGCCACTGAAAGATGCAGGGAGGAGAAGAAACACTAGGCCTTGTTCTCTCTGGATGCTGGAATCAAGGGGAGAAAGCAGGACACAGATCAGATGTCAACAGGAACTGCATAGGACAGGCCATTCATGCTGATTATTACTATCTTAATATTGGATTTAGTCCACTAGCAGTTTGAAGGCCATACTGCTAATGTCTTACATCCTGCTTACAGGCTTCCTGGAGGCATCTGGTTTGCTACTATGAGAAAAAGATGTGGAGTTTGATAGAGCATCAATGTAATTCAACTGGATCCTTCTGGCAAGTCTTACATAAAGCATTTTAACCAAGGCTGGAGTAGGACAGCTCTAGCTTAGCCGTTGTGTACAGATAAGCTTCGGGTCCTTTCCCACCATTAATCTGGTGAGTGCTCTAAGAATCAATGACGTTCATGACAATCATCCAGTGTTCTGTCAAATAAAAAATGATTCTATCTAGAGGTACAGAGATCAGAAACTTTCCTATAAACCACTTTGGACAACAATGTGCATGTACATATTATAAATCTGATCTCACATGCTAGAAAAAACGTGCAAGTGTTTTTAGTAAAGCCAAGACAAACACTCTGGAAATTTAATACAGAAGCATACAGAACTGAGGACCACATTCCTTTTACTATTGCTGGGAGAATTAGCAAGTGATATAACTGTTTGCTTATCTTTCCTAGCACCACCGCTGGAGATGGCTACAGCTCTAAAGAACAACATAGGTAGATGACCTGAACAACCAGTACAGTAGTTTCCAAAAGGTTCTGAAATGAGCAATAAGTACCATTTCCTATGGCAGTGATGGGCAACCAAGCCCTTTTGGGTGACACATATGGTCACCCTGGCACCTGGGCATGTAGTGCTTGCTTGTTCTTGAAGTGTACGAAATTCAGCAACAAAAGTCATTAATGTAAAGAATTATTCGTTTTTGCTTTTAATAAAAATATAACCTTTTTACTAGAGCTACAAATATCACAAAATTATGGATATTTCTAGATGTGACACAGCACCCGAGTTAAGCTAGGTTTTCTTGCGAATTTTGACACACCGAGCTCTGGTGTGCCATAGGACACACATCACTGTCCTATGGCAACGCTTAACAGGGCCAGAAAAGGGCCATCATGCAGACTATTTGGATACTAGTGCCCTATTTGGTCTGCAGTTGCTCCCTTCCCCAAGGGATGGAAAACTTTCTCAGAAGTGCCTTCACCCAGAGAACAAAGAACAACTCCAAAGACACTGAAGTGCTTTCTTCCACCCTCATGGCATTGTCTGCTGAGAGAGTGGCAACCTGGGCAACTTTATTGCCCTGCTTTCTGTCTAGTGTGATTAAACCTTCTGCATCCATATCATACCTTGACAGTTTATTTTTTTTATTAACACCACCAAAAGATTATACAAAAAGCTTGTGCAATCAATCTTCATGTGCAATCAATCTTTAAACCTTACATATTCACCCAAGGCTTATCATATGGTTATAACCACATTAATAAAAAACACATGAAACAAAGCACATGAAAACAACTAAAAACAATACAAACTGTATATTCTAGTTTAACAAAAGACAGAAAAGTATCAGCATCAACACACCAGGCCAGTGTCCCCAACCCTTCACCTCTATATTCTCAATCATGGTTAGATAACCAATGCTACGTGTATAATTTAGTAGGCTAATGCAAGTAAGTGTTTAAGTGGATCTTCAACAATGGTAACCATTTCTTCATAGATATATCAAAGAGCTTAGCTCTTATAAACTCTTAATTTTACACAAAATAATACTGTTGACAACAAAACCCAATAGTTTTGCATACTATTTTTGGATGTTAAATTATCACTCCTTTTCCCGTTTTGCAGAATCAATAAAATCTTGCATACTTCAACTTCTCCTAATTTGCAAAAAGAAAACAGTCAAAGGGTGCATCCCCAAGCAATTTAAAGTGTGCTAAAAATCTTCTTTTGCCTGTGAGCGCCCCCATGCCAGGGTTTTGAATGAGCTTCCAGCGCTACAAAAGCAGGAAAACCCGGAACAAAATACCTGCCCTTTAAAGAAGAGTTTCATCGCTCTTTTTGGAAGTTGTGGGTTTTCCTCGCAGCATTTACCTTGGGGACGCTCCGTGGCAAAAGGGGCGGGGATTGCTGCCTGCACACACAGCCATAAAGCCAAAAAGCATTCACACATCTCCCAGAAATGCTGCAGTTTCCCTTCCTTGCCTTTCTAAAGCACAGAACTTTCAAAGAGCCAGAATTGCAGAGAATTGCAACATTGTTATCAGGCGTGAAGTGTTATCAGGTGTGAAGTGGATGGATTGCAACATTGTTATCAGGCGTGAAGTGGGTGTATTTAAAGTCACCGCTGCTCTACCGGGTGGATTTAGACAGAGATCTGTGAAAGTGCTAAGAGTGAATGAGCAAATGATCGCCCGGCCAATGGCTGCAGCCAGCACGGGAAGCCATTTCGGGGGACGGAGATCTAGGAGACGAACAGAGAACTGATGGCTATTTTTCCTTTGAACAAGAGAGGGGGTGGGGAGAAAAAGATGCAGGGAAAGAAAACATGCTTCCGTGGGGACGGAAGGTGTGTTTTAAATGTGTGTTTTGCTGAGCCTCATGCTGACGCTTATTCCGGAAGTACATGGCACTTTTAAAGTCCACTTGAATAGAGTGACAGTAGAGGGAGACTAGAGAGGCAAATAAGTCTTTTGGGGATGCAGCCAAAGCACCCTAACAGTATGGAAACAATGGCAGTCAGTTCTAGCCCATCCTCCCTCTCCTATCACCCCACTTCAGATGCTTTTTCAAGTGCTTCCCCCTATCTTTCCTAAGCTTAAGGGCTAAGCTTAAGTCATTAAACCTATCTTCACTTAAAGAATTTCAGCTTTCCAATTTGGCTTCTAAAACAGTTCAAGAAACACTAGTGCTTTTTGGCTATCCCCAAAATAAGTGACTAGAAATAGCCAGCCCACTTCATTTTTTTATGAAAAATATTCAAAACTCCCCTAAAGCTGAGAGATTTGACCCCCTCTGAACATTTAATTTTAGATGATAGTCCAATAAAAAAGGCATTTCTATCAAATTTTACAATTTCCTGTTAGACCACAAATTGTCCCTTCTGTTGGGCTGGAAATCAATTGGGAAGAGGATAGTCTTCTCTCATATGATGCAGAAACCTGGGAAAGAATCCCCTTGAAGTTATATCAAGCATCTAAATCTCAAAAAGAGTGGGAAACCTCTCTAAAGATATTTTACCATTGGTATATTAAAAATTCACCGCATCATTAAAGTAATTTCTCCACTTTGCTGACATGGCTGTAAAATGATAGGCAGCTATATTCATATGTGGTGGTCTTGCCCAGTAGTTCATAAATTTTGGAACATCATTCAAGAAAACCTATGTTTAATTCTTCAACAAAGAATCACTCTCACTCCATCATTGGTCTTCCTCCTCCTGTTTAAGGGCGATCAGGAAGATCTCAAACACAAAGATTTAATTAAATCATTGCTTACAGAAACCAAGGCAGAAGTCATCTTATACTTAAGAACAGCACAGGAGTTACGTAAATACAACTGGATTTCCAGAGTTTGGTCCACAATGATCAATGACTTTATCTTGAACCAATATAACACTATTTCCCATACAAAAACTCAAGATCGGTTCTCTAAATGATGGACACCACTTCTAGAAGCAGCCAAATCACATACCAATCTACAGATTTATGAATCTTTCACATCTATTTTTCTGAACTCACAACTGAGCATTTTCCCATACCTTGTCTTCCTGTAATTCACGTTTAATACTTTCATGGAGACAATTAGCACGCCTCTGTAATAATATTTTCAGCAACACATTAGTTGAATTTCTTCTATTTGAATTGTTTGAATGTTTTCATAGTTATAGATAACTAAAAGTTGTACTATTGTTGTTTTTAAATATTGTTGATTTTTAAATATTGATTTTTATATATAAACACTTTTGTACAGTGCCACCAAATAATTTATTTTAGCTGGTCCACAAGAAAGTCTGGGAATAGATTTTATACCATGCCTTTTTGAAAAAGTTGTATCAGAGAGATAATGAGGTGCTCTCACTGTTTAGTATTATTTCATACATCTATGGCCCTGTCCCCATGCAATTGAAAGTCTGCTGGAACTCTTCTTTTGCCTCTGAGCGGCCCCATTCCAGACTTTACAAGGCGCTTAGGGAGCTTAGGAAAGTGAGACACCCGCGATAAAATACGTGCACTTTAAAAAAGAGTTCCAGCGCTCTTTTGGCGATTCGCGGGTTTTGCTCGCTATATCTGCCTTGAGGACGCTCCGTGGCAAAAGGGGCGGGGATTGCTTGCCTGCACACACAGCCAAAAAGCATTCACACATCTGAGAAATGCAGCAGGTTCGCTTCTTTCCTTTGTAAAAAGAGCCAGAATTGCTCAGAATTGCAACATTGTTATCAGTGATCTGTGAAAGGCTTAAAAGAGAATGAGCGAAGGATCGCGCTGCCGATGCCTGCAAACGCTGACTTTCCTGGGGCAGAAAGCCTTTTCTAACAGAGAACTGAGGTAAAGTAAGTGCTGAAAGTGAATGAATGAGCGATCATCTGCCTTTGCTAGGGGCGGGAAGCCGTTTCAGGAGACGGAGATCTGGCTATTTTTCCTTTTAACAAGAGAGGGGGCGGGGGGGAAGATGCGGGGAAAGGAAACAGGCTTCCTTGGGGACAGAAAGTCCGTTTAGATCGTGGCTACCATGGGGGCGCTTATTCCAGAAGTGGAGGGGACTTTTAAAGTCAGCTATAACAGAGTGACGGCAGAGGAAGCCAAGAGGGGCTAATAAGTCTTTTGGGGATTGGGCCTATGAGAGACAACTTCAGTTTTTACAGCACAGCTCTGTTAAATTCCTCCTGAATATGATTAGTTGGTGTGTGTTGATGTTTCTTAAAAGAAGCTTTGTCTGAGTGCTGTGAAAAGCTCTTGCAATCAACTAATAACATCCTATTATTTGAAATTTGTCTTTTAACCAACCAGAAGGTCTAGGGAACCATCTGGAAAAAAGAAAGGCTTAAATGTATAAATGTCCATCTCCTGCAATTGCTCAAGAGGTAACAATTTTAAAAGTTCAGTAGCAGCCAACATAGGTGCCTATAATGAAGGTTTGCCAGTTTCCAGGTTTTTGTTAAACTAGAAAGCATCAGATTTTCCACTTTTTTGAGAGAACCTCTAAAAAATCCAGATCACTGCATTTCTTAATTCTAATACTTCTCACAAATTTACTGCTTGCCATTCCAGACTCCTTTCATTTTGCAGCTCTAGAAGATAATTAATTTTAAAATTTACATAATAATATTTAAGCCTTGGGAGACCCCAGTCTGCTTGATCATGATGTTTGGAAATTTTGGAGTCAACAAAATTTCTCTTAGGTCTTGAAACCTGGATGAACAGAAGTACTTATGATGCCTTCTGCCAAAACAGTGGGCTCATCCCATCCCATCCCATCATGCAAGCATCCCCTTTTTGCATTGTGGGGATGATATTTTGGCTGTAGTCTAGATTTTAAGATTGGCTTTAAAAATGTTTTATTACAGGCATACATGCATGCACACAAATATATATAGACATATATATAGAAAAGGTTTGAGTCCCTTCTAAAATCTAAAATCTATCAACGTTCTTAATTTTTGCCTAAATCTAACAAAAGAAATAAATAAAATGAGGAGCAGAATCCACATTTTGTTGGACACCTTCTTCTCCGTTTAGGAGGAGCATTTTGTATTTTTTAGAACAAATTCCATCAAGGCCCTTCGGTGTTGTGGGATTTGGGTAGTTATACATGTTTCATCTATGGCTACATTCAATTCAACAATAGTTTTGTGGTGTTGTCCTTCTGATAGATCTTTCCTCTTTACACACAACTCCTGCTGGTATTTCTTTCCTGGCACAGGTACCGAGGCCATTCAAGAAGGAACAGGTCTCATTTGCAGTGCTATTAGAATATCAACACATCTGGGACATGAGCAATCGCTACGGCTCATGTGATTTACACCGGTAACTAACGGAACGGAAGCAATCATTCCTAAACATAAAACAGATTTCTTAAAAACAAACAAATCCAGGCTATAATGCTTTAGAATAGCTTCCAGCATTAAAGAAATTTTTTGCTATGAATGAATGTGGAATCCTGGGAACAGATATTAGGACAAATGGTTATACTCTGGTTAGCTTGAGTATTGTTTTTTTGTTTAATGAAGTTCAATGGCAATTTTACTTCCCTTTAAGATGTTACTGCTGCAAAATGGGAGCCATAATAGCAGATACTGCTTTGCTATCCAAACATTAAACCATCTAAACCATAATAAAGATACTCTTGGGCCCTTTCTGCATTATGTGGGATGTTCTAGCCTGCACAGTGCTGTCTAGTGAGTGCAGCAGGCCACTTCAAGGGCTGTCCACACTCAAACAGCCCATCATGATCTTGCTCCAACTACCAACTTTGAAGGCTGTGCCCAATACCATGAAGCCAGTGTGGAGGTCTTTGAAGGCTGAGAATGCTCATTCCTAGCCTCTCCAGTTGCTGGGAACACCTGTTTCACTGAGGCGCTGATTTTCAGCTGTACTTCTTAGACCAAACTGGATCCATATTCTTGGGGCTACTACTGAGAAGGCTCTGTCATGAATACCTATCCCTTTAGGCACTGAAAGTTGTGATACAACCAGGAGAGCCTCATCTCCAGATCTTAGGCATTGGCAAGTTGATATAGGAAAAGATGTTCCTTTAGATTTTATGGCCCAAGCTATGTAGGGCCTTATCAGCAGTCTCACTGCTGCAGCTTCCAAACATCTTCAAAGCAGCCCAATGCCGAGCACATTACAGTAGTCCAATCAGGACTATAACAGAGCATGAATTACTGTGGCCAGATCATCTCTGTCCAGAAAGCTATAGCTGGCAAACCACTCAGAGGCAAAAGTAGGTATTTTTAGCCACTACCTCCACCTGAACTTCAAGTGTCATGGCAAAATCCTGGAGCATCCATAGACTTTGCACTTGTCTTTTCCAGTGCAATACAGCCCCATTATGAACAGGATGCCTTCCTCCTTCACAAACCTGAGACACTGTGACACACAGCACCTCTGTCCTGGCAGGATTCAGCTTCAATTTACTGCCCCCCATCCACCTATTACTGCACCTGTCAAGCACTGCAACCACTCCTGATTAGATAGCACAGAGAGGTGGAGCTGAGTATCACCTGCAAATTGATAGTACCTCACTCCAGATCACCCCTGAGGAGTTCTGCAGGTGAGTTCTCAGGTTGTTGACCAAGAATTTCCCATAAACACCAGCTCTTGAGATAGGAGTGGAACCATCATAATGTGGTGCCTCCTAGTTCCAAAGTTCCTAGTCTTTCAATGTATCAAAAGCCACTGAGACATCCAGGGGAACCAAAAGGGTTGCACTCCTCCAACTTTATCCTAGAGAATGCCATCAACCAAGGTGACTAAAGTCATTTCAGTGCCATAATTGGGTGTGAAGGTAGACTAAAATTGGTCTAGATAACACTCACGACCCTCTCCAATACCTTGCCACAAAAGGGTATGTTCACCACTGGGGCTTTAGCAGTTGTAGACTTCTTTAAAGAAGTCCATAACAAGACTGAGATACAGTGCCATATTGGTGCTATGTATCAGTCCACAGCTTTGTCCCATGAAGACGAAGCAAGCTAAGGTTGGTGGGGCCCAGCCCTAGATTGGAATATATATTTCAACCCCAGTGCAGAAAGGATCCTGATTTGTATCTGTCCCAAAACTGATCCAGGATCTGGGAAGCGCAACACTGGTATGAGATGTAGTGTTTTTTTTACCTAGATCTTCCAATGTAATGACGCAGATGAGAAATGCACAGCAATAACTCCAATGCAGCAAACACAAAAAGGTGATGAAGATTAGAATCCAGGAATTTCAAAATAATATTATTCCTGCTCTTACTTGTATGTCTTATTCTATAGCTGACAATCCTTCTAAAAATTATAATCTTTTCAACATGTTTTCTCTATCTTTAATTATCAATCTATACTTTCATATATAGTAATCTTTTTCTCCAAGGCAGCTTATATAGCTCTCTCTAACATGCATTTCTAACTTCAGAATCAGAGCCCAAATTTTAAAAAGATCTTCTCCTAGGCCAACCTATTTGTTTTAATTTCTTCTTCTAAAAATGACAATCACAGAGCATGTGAGTTTTGATCAGCCATAAATCTTTTTGATTCCTTTCTCACAACTTAATTTTATTTTCTCTTGTTCCTTTCCCTAAAATTGACTTTTATCTCCCTTATTCTGCAAGATACTCAGTATCCAGGCATACACTCATGCCACCAGCCAACTACAGTAGACAGAGCTCATCTTCAAGAAAGCAAGAACCTTCCTGAATGTACCAGTTAAGTGCTTGCTCTGGGGGTAAAAATATATAGTAAAAAGGGCTGTGACCTTCTCAAATCAAATAGATGAGCCTGCCACTTGGAATGAATTATGTGGTAGCTCTAATGATCACCGTGCCTCTCTAAAAGGAACAATTTTCTTCCTGACACTAGGTCTATCATTGCTGGCACCCTACTGCAAATGAACACATAACAACATACAACCTAGAAAAGGATGCTAACATCTGCAGCAAGAAATGGACAGCAAGCAAGCAAAGGTTTTTGTGGCAGAGCCTACCTTGTTACATGAGAGTGAGAGAACAAGAGGGGATAATTCAGAAAATGCTGACCAGCAAAGCTTCTCACCACAGCAGGGTTTAGAGCCTGCTGGCTCTATTTTGCAACAGGACATAGCCTGCCTATACAGAACACACAATTTGCACATAAAGGGATTTTATTCTTCACTGCCTGCAGCCTCCCCAATAAAAATATATCAAAATTGAAATGGTCACAAGAATGGAGGAAAATCTAGAGGGGGGAAAATATTGTAATTGGTTATTAACCAGCTGTCCAAACTGCATCCATTTTTGGCAAAGAAACTGCTTCTCAGGTCTCACTTGCTGGAAACTCTGACCATTGCATTGCACTTTTGCCCAAACATGATTCATGCATTATTGAGAATATAGTTTCTTCCCAACATCAGCATTTCTCATCAAGCTTAAAGGGACACTGATTAAAGAGTCATGGATGACATAGTAACTTTTAAAAGAGTTTTTCTAGGTGGGAAGCTCAAGCACTAGCAAACTGTGCAGAAAGTAATAGCATGAAACAAAGACAAAAAAAAACCCCTAAACCTTCTCAACTTCACCAATTAACAGGATAATAGCAGGTTTGCCAGCATCCTAATATAGTGTATCCTTACTTGTACTCTAGGGATTCTGATGGGAGAATTTATTCTCTTTACTGCCACAGTGTTACCACAAACAAAATTTCTTTCCCTACGATTCTGTCAAATTAGGAAAGAGGTATCAAGAAACTGCAACATATCAAATCTCAACATAAAGTGAAGGAGAAGAGTTGGCTTTTCTACCCTGCTTTTCTCACCCATTTAAGGGGACTCAAAGCAGCTTACAAAACTTTTCTTCTCCCACAACAGAACACCCTGTGAGGTGACTGGGGCTGTGAGAGCTCAGAAGAGGGCTGTGACTAGCCCAAGGTCACCTATATGGCTTCATGGAGGAGTGCAGAATCAAACCCGGTATTCCAGCTTCCTGACCATTAGACCAAACTGAGGACTAGGGAAGAGTCTAGCAGAGTCACGTGTGAATCAAGATGGCTATCAAGACACCTCATTCGGTGCCTGGTTGGCTATCCACAAGGCTGCAATGAAAATAATAGTGCAGACAACACAGGGAGCAAGTATCAGTTCTGCTTCTTTCTTCCATATCTTTATGGTGACTCCAACTAAATACTCACATCTTCCCTATACAAATAAGGCTTGATGAGGTATAGGTGAAGAGGAAGGAAAAAATAATAAATGAAAAATGCCTTGCCTTTTCTACATCAGCACCTGGGATAGTTCTGAGATCTCTGAGCTGCACATTTGTTTTGCAGTTCACAGGAGAAAGCAAACACGAGTGCATGGCAAATCCACCAGTACACATTGAAAAATATCCCCAGTTAAACTTCTGGAAGTGTGGCTTGCAAAGTCTAGTTTTCATGGAGGCAACCTCTACTGGATATATGCTAAGAACTGCTATTCCATGATAACTTGAAGCTCCTCTCCAAGGCATGAGGGGCATGACATCACGAAGTCTGAATCAAATAGGAATGTTACTTCTGTCATCCTGTTCCAAACTGCTGGGATAGCAAAAGCAAGGTTCATAACCCTGGACTGTAATATTAGACTCCAGGTGATGCCTATCCCTTTGACCTTCCCCAGATAAATCCACTCAGATACCTCTATGTTTGCAGCTTAAGATGCTGGTAATTCTATGCCTGTTTGGCTGTAGCAAAAGAAGAAGAAGAAGAAGAAGAAGAAGAAGAAGAAGAAGAAGAAGAAGAAGAAGAAGAAGAAGAAGAAGAAGAAGAAGAAGAAGAAGAAGAAGAAGAAGGAAATAGAAAAAAGAAGCAGCATCTTCTCCATCTAACTATGTCAATTTTCCTAGTGCCATTGACCAGATATGACCCTTGCAGCAGTATCATTTGGAACAAGTTATCTGTTCTTATAGGATACCAATGAATCCAAAAGAGACTCTAGCCATTTATTTGCCCAGAAACCAGATTCTGAGCGATATCAGCAAAAGCTTGAATTTATCTGATAGACAAAATTCTGGATTAGGAGAGAAAAAGGAGAATCACATATTGCAACGCCGCGCCCACGTCCAGAGTGGCAGTAGCAAGCAACCCTTCTCCTTTTCCCTGGATCAACAGAAGGAATGTAATATTATAATGCATGCCAAGAATGCAGATGCCTTCTAGGCCAACACCTCTGAATGATTCAAGCAAATGAATCAACCTAGAAGCAACAAGAATGGTGGGCCGCATCCCAATTACAAGCTTAACCCAGTTTCCCTAAACTGAAATAATAGAACCGGATGCAAATGCGTATTTGCCTATTCCCATTACTCTCAGATTAATCACGTTCGATACGGATTCTGAGGATCGTACATGGCGTACATGACTCAAAGGGGGGACTCAAGTGGCTACTTTTTAAAAGCTGCTTTTCAGGGCTGCCCTGGCCTCTTCCTCCTTGCATGAACACGCCACCCATAATGGACCCCTTCACCAAGCCTGGCTGGGTGGCTGCTGCTTGCCTGGATGGAGGAAAACCGGCAGCGGGCAGCCAGCGATTCTCCCCATTGCCCAGGGCACACAGCAGCAGTGGCAACTCAAGCAAGGGAGCTTTAAACATTCACACATCTCACAGAACCTGCCCTGCTTTCCTTTCCCCTTTAAAAGTCAGAACTCCAAAGAGCTAGAATTGTGCAAAATTGCAACATTGTTATCAGGTGTGAAGTGCCTGGATGGCTACAGTGTAGCGGCTGCTGTGAAGGTTGGATTTTTACACTGAAATCACTGTCTTTGGAAGCAAGCTGTTGGGAGAGGGAAACCCTAAACATGAATTCTCATCCCTTAAAACGGTACTGTCCACACAGTAAAAAATGTAACACGTATCAAGCGCACGATCCGGAGTGAGACCTGTTGAAATGAGGGTTAACATTTACAACGCTTTGGGGCGATTTAACGCCCGGAAAGCGTGTTAAGCCAAACTGACATGGGGTCTGCGAGGATTGAAATTGGTTTGAAAACGAAATAAGCTTGTAATGGGGATGCGGCCATGGTAACATAGACTATGATGAAAATCATGGTGCCACCCATCTCTTAAAAGCCCCTCATCGCCTCTCTTTTAAATATATAAAAGAACTGTGAATTGGGCCAGCGGGTGGAATACCAACACCATTGAAAGTTTTGCTTCTGTCCACCCAAATCAGTTTACAGAGTGCGTCAGTCAAGTAATTTATTTGGGTAGGTAGAACAGTGGCTTGAATTTCTGCTGTATACTATATCCCCATCCTATGCCCGTAATCCACAATCTGCAGCTCTTCCAAACTATCCCCAGGCTCTTCTATTCTGCACTCCAGTGCTTCTTTTCTTAACCAAGCACGACCAGGGCTCACGCCTGTCTTAAACACTTATGCCTGAAAAGTCTTTGCTTCATTCTCAGATGCATAGGGACTATTGCTCTTATGGTTACGTGAGGGAAAGCATTTTGCAAATGCTCAAAAGCACTCTGTGCCATAACATTAGACACTCCAGATTTGAGATCTTGGCCCTTTGAAATGAGATTCTGGGGCTTTTTGCTTTCATAAATCTGACCAGTTGCAGCAGAAATGTTTACAAAAGTGACAGAAATACAGCTGAGGATGTCGTATACAGTCACAACTGGTCCTCCTTAGGCCTGGCGAGGTGAAGTGCAACCCAATTTAATAGAAGGCAAATCCAAGAGTAAAAAAGGCAGAATTCATCTTAAGCAGCCTATTACAAGGCTGCAGTCTTATGCACACTCATATTAAATTAGATCTCAATGATTAATAATTCCTGGATTGTAATAAAGGGAATAGGAGTGAGAACGAGCCCAGAATATGAACTGCTGGGTATGGTAGGATATTACACACTTTGCTTTTAGGGACCAGTAGCAGTTGCCACCACATGAGGTGCAGGGGTGGTACTAGTCAGCAATTTGCTGGTAGCCTTTGATCATAAAACATGGCAGTTTATAGAGATCAAAGGCTAGCTGCAAATTGTTAAGCCTCTCCCTTACACCCTGGTTGACCAACTGCCCCTGATATTAAAAGAGGGATGATTATAACAGAAGCAGTGGGACCCAGTACTTGTTAAAACTGGTCACTTGGAAGGCTC
This sequence comes from Aspidoscelis marmoratus, assembly GCA_014337955.1. NCBI lineage: Eukaryota > Metazoa > Chordata > Lepidosauria > Squamata > Teiidae > Aspidoscelis > Aspidoscelis marmoratus. Next base: position 53,375,542 of record MTQE01002208.1, on the reverse strand, counting down.
TCCTGAGGCATTTGTGTATAGAGTGCAATGATGGATGGATGGATGGATGGATGGATGGATGGATGGATGGATGGATGGATGGATGGATGGATGGATGGATGGATGGATGGATGGATGGATGGATGGATGGATGGAGCTAGTCTGAGTCAGCAATTCTGTACTCAAAACAAATGAGAGTATCAGTCCTATGCATAGCCACATAACAATCCACTCCACTAAACACATTAGATTAGGTAAGTTAGCTATCCATAGGGCATAATATGTACAAAGAAAAAAGGAGTAGATGGGTTTTGAGTGGTTGGATTTGATGAGGGACTGCCTCTTTGGCTATTCATTTATTGTATTTTTTGGCATATAAGACTACTTTTTAACCCAGGAAAATCTTCTCA
>MTQE01002208.1:53363921-53374940 GCA_014337955.1 Aspidoscelis marmoratus | reverse complement strand
GGGGTCGTCTTATACGCCCAGTTGTCTTATACGCCGGAAAATACAGTATTTATTTTTCTATCTCGCTCTATACCTGAAGGTCTCAGGGCAGGTCACAATAAAATCACTATAAATTTAGATAAAACAGATTGGGTAAAATAATAACAGTGTGTGCATGGGGTCGGGGTTCTGTTCCCTCAGGCAAAAGAGCTGCAATGGACAGTACAGCCTTAAGAAGTAGTGTTCTACAACTCAGTGGCATAGCAGGGGAATGTGAAAAACTAAAAATACAATTTAAGCTGCATTTGCTACAGAAGAGCTCTTCATATTGCCGTAAGAGAGAGGACCCTGCCCCAAACAATTTATTTATTTATTTATATTTCAATTTATATGCCGCCCCATACCCGAGGGTCTCTGGGCGGCTCACAACATTTAAAACAGATGTATAAAAACAGTATCAAAAATAAAACAAATTTAAAAATACAGTTTTAAAAGTACAAAACAGTTAAAAACATCAGCGGTTTTCAGTGAGGGGAAGTGTGGGGAACATTTAACCAAAGGCCTGTGTGAATAGGAACGTTTTCACCGCCTTCCTGAATAAGAACAGAGAAGGGGCCTGACGCACCTCAAGGGGGAGACCATTCCACAGCCTGGGGGCCACCACCGAGAAGGCCCTCTCCCGGGTACCCACCCGCCTAACTAAAGAAGGCGGAGGGATCACCAGAAGGGCCTCCCCTCCAGATCTAAGAACACGGGCAGGTCGATACAGGAGAAGGCGCTCCTTTAGATATCTGGGACCCAAGTCATTTAACACAATGTAACACAGAGACCTTAAATTTTAATAAAGGAAAGTTCATCAAAATGAGTTAGAAGATTCCAGTTACTCCAAAAGGCATGGAAACTATCTGTAAATACAATAAAGGAGATTCAGTTAGAATGCATACCTAAAAGAAGAAAGAGGACTGCCAAGCCTAAGACGACAGTCATTAAAAGCAAGAAAAGCTCATTAGGAAATGGAAAGCCTGTCCTAATGAGGAGAACAGGAAGGAACATAAACCATGGCAGAAAAAAATGCAAGGCAATAATCAGGAATGCTAAAAACAATTTTGAGGAGCACATTGCCAAGAACATCAAGAAAAATAACAAGAACTTAAGTACATCAGACATAGGAATCCAAAAAGAAAAACCAGTTGGACCATTATACAATAATGAACAGAAAAAAACAAAAGAGGGCATGGAGATTGCAGAGAGGCTAAATGAATTATTTGCCTCTGTTTTTACTGAGAAAGACAGGGGGCATATGCCTGCAGCTGAGTCAATTAAGGGAGCAAGGGGTCAGAAGAATAAAACTTGGATAGAGGTAACCATGTCTTAATAACTAACTGCTAATAAATCACTCAGACTAGATGGCATTCATCCAAGAGTTCTTAAAGAACTCAAATGTGATTATATATCTTTCCCTAAAATCAGGATCTCTGCCTGAACAGAGTAACAAATGCAACATCATTTTTTTTTTAAAAAAGCATCTGTGGTGATCCAGGAAATTACATACCAGTCAGTTTGACATCAGTTCCAGGTAAAGTGATGGGAGCCATAAATAAGGAAAAAGTTATTGTGTACATAGAGGACCAAACATTTCTAAAAGAAAAGCAGCATAGCTTCTGTAAAGGTAAAGAAGTGAGATAGCAAAGTTTGCTGATGACACTAAATTGTTCCGAGTAGTTAAAAGCTAAAAGTGATTGTAAAAACCGTTAGAGGGATCTCCTAACATTGCATAACTGGGCAACAAAGTGACAAACCCACTTCAGTCTTAACAAGTGCAAAGTGATGCCCATCGTGGCAAAGAACCTCAATTACATCTATAAACTGATGGAGAATAAACTTTCTGTGAATGATACTGGGGTTCTGGTGGGCAGCTCAATGAAAGTGTCAACCCAGTGCACAGCAGCTGTGAAAAAATAAACTTAATGCTAGAAATAATTAGGGAATAGAAAACAAGTTGGCATCATTGTGTCTCTTTATAGATCTATGATGGGGCCACATTTGGAATATTATGCACAATGCTGGTCACCACACCTCAGAAACGATATTCTGGCATTGGAAAAGGTGGAGAAAGGAGCAATCATAATCATCACTTTCTAGTCCTCTTCAGCCTTGAAATATGACATTTAAGAGGTGACCTCACTGGGGCATATAAAATCATGCATGGTGTGGAAAAGGTGCACCACCCTAAATCCAGGGGGGACTCTATGAAGTTAGTGGGCAGGAGAGTTAGGATCAACAAGGGGAAGTATTTTTTCATGCAGAGGGTCATTGGTCAATGGAATTTATTACAGGAAGAGATGGTGACAGAAACCAGCTTGGATATTTTAAAGATAGGATTAGATAAATCATGGAGGCCAGACGTATCAATGACTATTAGATGATGCCTAAGTACTGTCTTCAGACTGGGTAGGCAGGATGCCTCTAAAGGCCATTTGGAAGGATTCAAGAGCAGGTGAAAGCTTTGCCTTTGTCTTCTGCTTGAGAATGGCCAGAAGCAATTGGTGGGCCACTGTGTTCCAGGATGCTGGGCTAGATGGGCTGCGGCCGAATCCAGCAGGCTTTTTCTGTTTTTGTGGTGTTATGCTCCGCCTACCTCCACTGCACAAAGGAGGAATAAAAACTAAATGAAATTAGTCTTACCCTAACAACCGGGACTGTGATAAGTTCAACAAAAAAACAGATAGTAAGTGATCTGTGCCCATGTTATAGTTTAGGTACATAAATATACACAATATTACTAATGCAATTAGTATTTTAGGGAAAAGTATAAAGTAAACAATTTTTCATTGTTTAAAGCACTACAAGAAGGAATGTAAAAGCATGCGAACCTAGCACAGAACAGAAACTGATTCATCAGTGCATCCTTAAAGTTCAGGTTTAAATGCCACTGCTTATGAAGCCAAAACACCACCATCCATTCAGAGGAAGAAAATGCCACCAACTAAGGGAACTTGCAGGTTTGCAAGAGTAAAGACAAATGTACATGAGAGAGGCACAGCCTCAAGACCTGAAGATACTCGTTGGGCATTGTATGCTGGGTTGCTGTTGCAGCTGGAAGGCAGAAAATCAGGATGGAATGGAGAATCCAGAGACCAAAACAATGAAACATTGACAGCTGTACTTCTGTTTTGTCTTTGGACTGGGATCCAGGACACTTCCTTCTGCATTAAAGATATCCTTTAAAGACAAGATAATCCAAATGGGGAGGGGAATAGTCCAGGGGGAAAAAAGGAAATGCATTTGAGGATGTGATGCCTCAGAATAGAAGATGGTCTGAAATCTGATTAAATATTTTTCCACCTATGGGGAAATGCTATATCTTCGTGGGACTAGTAGACTATAATCCCATGCACTCCCTTTAATGAAAATGTTAGAAGTACCTTTCAGCGAATTCCTGTGATATGCCCTGTGATAATGAGGACTTAGATGCATCAACTTCTGTGTTGTAAAATCTTCTGCCTTTGGGAGCAGTTAGTTTGCAGGGAGAAACCTCATGCTCCATTTCTTTGCATTTACCCACATGGCGCACAAGCTGTGGCCCCCAGTGTGTGTCTGAGGTGCTAGGTGTTTCTGGATCTGATGATGCCCCACTCTCCAGCAACACGGTATTTCCTGTCACTATTTTGATTATAGGAAAGAGGCCTCACGGGCTGCACGGCTCCTATCATGTTATACTAGCACAGAACTTGTGCGTAAAGAACACACAGGAGAGTTGAACCAGATGACATGTGGAAGAATTCCTTGGACAGTTTTCAGACTTTGACATGAGACTATAGACCACTGTCTAGACCATTCATCCAAGAATTTTTCCTTGGGATAAATACATTTCAGCCTCTATGCACATCCTTTTCTGCTTACATAGCACTCCATGTCTGCTTTGCTTTCACAGCATTCAAAAGGTACCCACCCACTTAAAAAAGAGAGAGATGGAAGACAATAATATGTTTTTTAGTGAAAGCTACTTCTATATTGATTAAATTTCAGCAGCCGTGTAAACCCCAGAGGATCCAGCTACATATAGTAGCTTTGGAGCACATAAAATACAAACTTTCCACATCTCATGTTGGTTTCACAATATACACGACATTCCTTCCTGAGAAGTCTCAAATTCTCCTCTGAGAATTGCCCCCATCCTACCGTTCATCTTTACTGGCCAATCATGTCTTGTTATCTGGAGACAGCCTTAGGTATAGTCAGAAACAGAGTTTCGCACAAAAGCTAGGGTCAGGAAGGATCTGTTTTGAACTCATTGCCTAAATAAGCCTTTATTGTGACTTGGAAGCAAAAATGAAAACTGAGGATAAGGAGAGCTGGAATTTGCCCAAAGAAGTCAATATTTATAGATAATTTGAGAGCCGAGTGAGGTATAGCCAATATATCTCAATACAGAAGATTCTTTCTGAAGAGGATCAGTGACAGAATGAGTCTCCCTGGACTGCACTCGGTCACCTGGTTGGCAGAAGATCAGGCGCTCTTCAGGTTTAGTTCAGGGACAACAATATGGAAATGTATCTAGGGCTTCCCATAAAAACTGTAACATTACATGCAAATTTAAAACTGAATTGGAAGAAAAACAGACAGCATTCTTCTACAGGGTATGCATAATTATTTCTGTGCTACTTAGGCTGAGGTTTGTTCTGATGAAGCTTTGTTAGACTTTGTTTTTCAGCATTTTTTTTTTACAAAGATTCCCTTTTGTTTGACAAATTTACCAAAACTTGCATCATCAAAAGTACATGGTGGAGAGCCCCTACTTGACAGTGCTTCTATGAACTACTTTCAATACCTTTCCAGGCCCAATTCATACGTATATATTGCAGTACAGGTATTACATAAACAGTTCCAATGTCAGCTCAAGTAATGTTAAGAATCCTGGCAAACAATCTCAGCCCAACTTTGGATGCTGGAAATGAAAGTTCCCAGCCTCTGAAGTTGCTGGCAGGGGCTGTTTTAGTCTGGTACTCAAAAGTGGCACACTTCCAGCACTGCATCTGTGTGCTGGTAAAAAGCTGCTGAGCATCATAGTGATGGTATGCTGAAACAACCACTTGTGCACCATCTGCAGAGTGGTGGCTGGTCTGACCTACCATCTGAAACACTTTGTAGACTACTTACAAGTGGTCCATGCTTGGAGTGGGCTAGGGCACCATTTTTATACTGTGGCATGCTCGGCATTCTACTCAGAGGCATGGTCTCCTGAGACTAATCTGCAATGCTGACCAGGTCCAAGTGTCTTGAAGTTCCATCACCATTGTTATTCTTCCATTTCCTGCATCCTCTTACTCACTTCCCTTTCCCATTGGTTCCTTGAGCATCTGTTTTTCCCATTGTTTCCTTACCAATCCATCCTACCCCTGCTCCATCCCCCTCCCTTCCCCTCATTAAGTGAATTCCTCCCACTCACTTTATATTGCCACTCTCCTTCCCCTGGCCTCTGATGCTTCTTGTTTGCCCTTCTCTCTTCCCCAGCCTTTTTTTCCTTCTAGACATCTTGCCCCAGAAACCTCTCTCTATATAGCTAGCAATAAAACACTGTTGAAGCTTTATTGTCAGCTTGTTCAGTGGCTTCTCCACGCTCACAGTGATCAGGACCTATGGGCCTATGTCCACCATAGATAATCATGTTGGTGCACTTAAATATGACTTTGCTTTTCACATATTTATTTAGTTATTTTCTGACATTTATATTCTGCCCTAAACCAAAAGTCTCAGAGCAGGTTACAAGAGATAAAAGCAAAATAAGTTAAAATCAAGACTAAAGCTGACTATGGTAGTGCAGAACAATAACATTTGTTCTACTTGGTTATTCCCCAACCAAGCAACAAACAACAGAACCAGAAGGAATTATGTCCCATTCTACCATGGAAATGTCTTCGATTGCCCCCAATGAGACCCAAAATGGAGTTAAAGCATTTTATGAACAGTGCTTACCTTATTATTTCCTCTTAATAAATCTCAACCCACCTAACAAGAGAGTTAAGAGGAGGACATATATAGACTGTTAGAAGTATAATAGCTTCTTCGTTAAAGGGCTGCCAATTACATTATTTAAATTAAGGTCCCTTTGGTGCTCAATTTTGCCTTGTGTCTACCAATACTGTCATCGCCTCTAGTACCACAATTGCTTTTAGTCTATATATCTAGTCCTAGACAATTTTTTAAAAAAATCTGCCATATCTTAACAAATATAGTAGTGACCAAGAGCCACCATACATATTTGCCCATGAATCATTTTCAAAATCGCCAATGAACAGTGATGCTAAAAACATAATAGACAATACTATGGGGCAATTGAATTGTTTGCAATGGAAGCAGTTGCAGAGGGTTAATGTAATGGCATCCTCATGCAAAACTAAAGGCTACTGTCAATGGGGCTTCTTGCCTGATCACCCACTAAGAACATGATCTTACTCCTTTAAATTTTTTTAAAAAGCAACTTAAAACAGGGGGCTCTTGTGTGGACAACATGGTCCCTTACTTTTCTTTAGGTGAGAAAGAATAGCTACTTGTTCACACATAGCACAGAATTAAAATGAAGTGCAAATGTTTTTCACTGCTGTTCAGCCAAGAATTTGTCAAAACTGATAACACAAACTTATAAATATGCAGGAAAAATCAACACTGAATTCAATGGATTCCAAGCCAAGCATCTCCAAGTATTACAATGCTACAGAGGTTCTGTAATCAGAATCCCTATTTTGCCTAAGAAAACTGTGCCTAGCAATATAAATGCAAAACTGCCAAAAGCTCAGCAGGAGAAATTTGTGTCAAAAGCAGGATATCAGGTTGGAAATTTGGTGATGGAACCATTTGACCATGAAGGTAGTTTAAAAAGCAGTCAATGATATCAGAGGCATAAAGCTATTTATTTATTTACTTACTTTCTACCTTACATGAACCATGGAGTCTGTGCTGACGCTTAAAGCTCAGGTGGAGGCCATGGCCAAGAGTGCATATTCCCAACCAAGGCTGGGGCACAGTTGAAGCCTTTTTTGGACAGAGATGACTTGGCCACAGTTATCCACGCTCTGGTAATCTCTAGACTGGACTATTGTAATCACTCTACATGGGGCTGCCCTTGAAGACAGTTTGGAAGCTGCAGCTAGTGCAGAACGCGACTGGGACAACTAGCCGGATACACATCACGCTGGTCTTGAAAGAGTTGCATTAGCTGCCGATTCACTACCAAGCCCAATTCAAGGTTTAACTTTGACTTATAAGGCCCTAAATAACTTGAGCCCCAGATACCTAAAGGAATGCCTTCTCCCATATGGGCCTGCCCATGCCTTAAGATCTAGAGGGGAGGCCCTCCTGGTTGTCCCACCACCCTCAGCAACTAAACAGGTGGGCACCTGGGAGAGCCCAGACTATGGAATAATCTCCCCTTGAGGTGCATCGGGCTCCCTCACTGTACATGTTCAGGAAGGCGGTAAAGATGCACCTCTTTGCTCTGGCCTTCAATTAAATGGGGACACACTCCCTTCCCATTTGCAGACACTGTTTTAACATATGCTTTTATTGTTTATTATATTTGATTTTAAATGTTGTTACCTACGGGGTATATGATGGGATAGAAATATAAACAACAATAACAATAAAATAAATAAAGCAAAAGAGGTAAAACAGGTAAAGAACCTACAGTTAAACAAGCAAGCCACTACTTAAGATGTCAAGTTGGGCAGAAAGTAGCTTAAGATCTGGTAGCACTACAAGCTTGCTGAAACTGCCATGTCAAATGTCAACATTAATTCCCAAAGATATAGGAAATTGCCTGATGGTAAATCTCACCACAGGTATTGGTGCTTCTCAGTATTATCAGATACTGTTAATGGTTTCTCAGGATTCTAGGCAAGACTCTTTTGGGGAATGATACTGAGATGCCAAGAACTGAACCTTGGAGCTTTTTTGCATGTAAAACAGATGCTCTGCCATTGAGAGACAATCTTTTCTTCCATTTACCTTGCATCTGCCTAATTCCAAGTCACTTTGCCAGTGCACCTGCAGGAACCACTGATGGCCAGCATGTTAAGATGGAGGGACTGGGGATCATTTGCCATTGACGAACTTGGCAGAAAAAAACTCAGTTTATCATTGGTTTTCAGAATCAGAGGCCAATAGCTAACTGCCACCTGGCCTCTCCCCCACCCCATTCCCCTCACACTGGCTGCCATTAGAAGCAACAAATAATTTTTGGCCATAAAAATGAGGTTAATTTTACAGTGTCCAATCACCTTGCTTGGACAGAAACCTGGCAAAGCTATTTCCATTCCTGACAATTTCCTTTGTTAGTTCCAGCTAGTTTCACTAGCTGCTGCTGATACAGCATTGTTTTAATAAAAAAGTAGTAAATTTACCATATTTTGTGCCATATAAAATGCTCTAGCAATTAAGGCCCACCTATAATTTGCCAAGGAATACTTAGGAGACAGGGAATTTAGGAGAAATTATTTTGTGTTGTGTATGGCAAAAAATATAATACATAGCATCAAACAGAAGTTTCACTGCAGATCAAGTATGTCTTAATAAAAGTACCTCAATGGTAGCTGGATTATATCGAAGGAAAAATTTAAAAGTCACAATCTGATGTATTAGAGGAAGTTTAAATTGATAAACAGAAAGCTGTCTGGAGGTCAATATGGCAGTCATCCAAGAATTTTAAAGACTTTTATACGGTAACACTGAACCAATCCTGGATTGCAAAATGCCACCAAAATCATATTTACAGAGAGAGAGAGTAAGAAAAGAGCAAGTATAGCCTTTTTGGCAGGTTTTTGGTCTGCATGAGTTCAAAAGGAGACATGCTAGTTTCTAATGTGGGAAACCGTTTCTCCAAACATAACCTATTTCTTGAGTGTGTTTGGGGGCATGGCCTACAAATATCTGGCATAGATGTGAGAGCTTCTTCACAGGGTAAGAAGCATTCAGGCATATAAGGAGTATCCCAGAAACCATCCTAATGACTTTGTGATGTTCTCAAAAACAGGGAAAATTTGCAGTCAGTACAAAATGAGTAGGAGCTTAGCTGACTGGATGAGACTCCTTTCTTTCCTGCTTCTCACAATGGCCAACCAGATGCTTATAGGAAGGCCATGAACAATAGCCTTCTCCAGTTGTTAATACTAGTGTCTGGTCCTCAGCAAACAGGTACTGAAAACCTGACCCTTTGAACATTTGGCTAATCTTATTTCAAAGCCAATAAAAAGCAGTATGATTAATATTGCTATATGGAAACAGAACAGAGTTCTTACGCCTTTAGATAGTTGTACCGAAGATCAAATTTCCACAACTGTTGCCTATGAGTAACCCCTGATAAAATTCTCTTCAACATTGCCAATAAAGACAGGGAACCAATTTCTTTTCTGTAAGATAACCTCAAAGTTGTTTGTAAGGCAACCATCCAAACTATAGGAAGATTCTCACAAACACTTAAGGAAAATGGTAGATGACACTGAAAAACAACAGAATCAAACTGCAGGAGGCTCCAGTTACCAACAGACAGACATCTCACTGGCTACAAAAGAATCTGAAATTACATAAAGAAATCTGCCTCACAGGGGAGCTGGAACCAAGATGATTAAAAAATACCTTTGACAGTTCCAAGTGAAAATACAGAATTTATATTTTTGTTTTAGGCAGAAAATCAACAGTGCTCTACAGCCAATAACAATGGGTGTATGCAACCTCCATGTGTACTATTTCAGCACCAAGAGACTTAATAACAGCAGGACTAGTCACTATTTCCAGCAACAAAATATTGCAGCTTATTACTATGATCACCTAGGAGGGCAATATTAACCCAACAATGACAAATGAAAAGTCTGAAGAATGTAGGTATTAAATTTGCCTTTGCAAACTTTTGCATAGAAATAACTTCTGAAAGGTTTTGGATATTACTGAAGAAGTTCTAGTAGTCAAACATATTCTTCTGACATTTGGCTTGTAATGTTCAATGGGAAATTTACATATTCTTCCCTGTGGTCAGATTCATAAGCTCATCATATTAAAATAAGTTTTACCAGCAAAGTAAGAAAAGTGCTTTTGACCAGCAGCTTTTCTTTGATAAAAGCAAAAAGAGCTCCCAGTAGGGAAATTTAGTTCTGAAGTTCCCTTGACACAAATGTGCCTTGAGCTTTGTAAAATAGGCAGGATCTACACAGCACCATAATGGCACCACACGGTAGCCAGAAGGGTGAGGAAATCACATGACCCTGCACGCATCAGGCTAACATCCCGCCATAAAGGGTTGGAAAGCACTGCTAAAACTTATTCTCCCACAAAGTGATACAAAACACTTTGACAGCACTTTCCACCACCCTGTTGTCACTGCCACTGTCATAAAGAGCCACCTGAGGCATTTTCTTGCCATGAGAATAACCATCCCTGTCTTATAATGGGAATATACTGTCCCTTCCCACTTTACAGACTAAAACAACAACAGTTTATTGAAACAAACGTTTGTCTGGTTTTAAATATTGTTACCCACCCTGAGGCCTTCGGGTATAGGACAGGATAGAACTACAAACAAACAAGCAAATAAGACACAGAAAAAGGCTGACTTCTAGGATCACTTCCTGTGTCACTGATAACAGGCCAAGACAGAAACATCAACACTGAGGAATGCAAATTCCCTGGCTTGGATGTTACCACAGTTGGGATTAGTATGTATGTGTACAGTCAGCACACTTTCCACCCCAATAACCAGTATAAGAACTCTGCCCCCCAAAACAACAAGATCTGCTGTCATGCAGATAATGCCACATTCAAGAGTCTTTGTCTTCCTGCAGAGGACACATCAAGTTGAAAGAAAAGAATATGCTTTGACCAGTACTTCTCTTCACCCCTTTCTTCTGTGGAGAAAAACGGGGCTAGCAAGAGGAAAAAAGGTTAGAGCATGGCACCATCTCCCCTTCTCCTTACTGGTCCTATAGCCATTTCTTAAAGATATGGAATTCATAGAATCATAGAATCATAGAATCATAGAATGGTAGAGTTGGA
>MTQE01002208.1:53339043-53359985 GCA_014337955.1 Aspidoscelis marmoratus | reverse complement strand
AAGTACATCTTTCAGGCTGTGGGGATAAGCAGGATGCCTCTAAGGCCATTGCTGGAATTCAAGAGCAGGAGAAAGTTTGCCTTGTCCCTGCTTGAGATGCCCATGGGCAATTGGTGGGCAACTGTGTGAGACAGGATGCTGGACTAGATGGCTGTGGCCTGATCCAGCAGGGCTTTGCTTATATTCTTATGTTCTTAACATACCTTGTGTTCCGAGCTGCCATTGTCACCATGACCAAAGTCTATGTGTGGGGCCCGAAAAAGACAGTCATGCATGTTCAGTGGTGATAAGCACAGAATTCTGAGTATTTCATGCTGGTGAAATACCCAGATATGTGAGGCAATAAAATGTACACAGAGAGTGCCAGCCCCAGTGCTGTCCAGCTAACGAGTGACAATTCCAGAGGACCAAGGCTCCAGAATATTGCTTGTTAGCGATATAGTCGGCTGGCATCTGGAGCTAGCCTAAGTAGCACCGAAGTTCTTTATAAGGAAATGAACAAAGACAATTAAATAGCCAATCACTAAATTCAGTGGCATCAATGATTGCCAAAGACAGCCATTCTGGGAGATTCCAACAAATCACCAAGTAGTCAAGAGAGAGAGAGAGAGATAGTGCCTTTAGCACCACTGCTAAGAACCAAATACAATTTAGTCAATTTTTCACTTTCTGCTTTCAGCTGTAGCACTGACAGCATCAGTGGTGAAGCCCTCTGTCTACAGATTTAAGGGATTCAATTATTCTTTCCTTTATGTTTACACTTAGACTATCATCAAGAGAGTTAAAACCTTGAACTCTATTGGTTTTGTGGGATTTGGCTGGGGAAATGCTTCCATTGTACTGAATATGTACACTAAAATGCTGAACAAAACATATTTTCCAATTCCATCAAAGTTCGTGCCACAACAAGATTACTTTTATAGACACAGATGCAAACAACTTGCATAAGAAACAATACAACTGAATATACCACTTGCAACAGTTTCTATTTGTTTCCATCCATCTCTAAAGCAAACACACAACATATATAGTATTCGCAAACCTGTACATTTAATGCCAGACCAATAGCACACTCACAGCTTCAGCCCAACCAAAGCAATTATGTAAGCTTCATTTTTAGACAAAATGCTAATAGTAGTACAGAGGACTGTCACAATTTTCCCAAATTGCCAATAAATTACAACCCACCAGAAGTTATAAATGGGACTTCCACAAAAGTAGAGAAGTGTTTGTCCTCTGTAGCTGTAATGCGCTTTGTTCTGAGCTTCTCTCTCTCTAATAACTCCAATCAGTTTAGACAGTTTCAAAAAATGAATTGCCCTTTATGGTTTAGTCCAAATTGAATCTACTTTCCACAAGAAAATATGTGCATGTATATGTGGATTTTCTTCCTTGTGTAGGGAATACATTATCAATGTGTTCTTTCTGAAAATAGAGAAGACAAGAACCATGAATCATTCACCCTTCTCCACTCAGTGCTGTTCTCTCAAGATCATCCAATATGGCTCCTATCCTTGCCACATGGTACAGTTTTTCATAAAGTATGAGCAAGAGCCAACACCCTTAGACTTACAGATGCTCTGACCCTTACTGCACTGGGCCTTATTCCAGAATATATCCTGGAATAGCCCCCTGCTGTTTGCATGCTAGTGCAGACTATGCCAGCCGCCCTGCTGTAGTCTGCACTAGCATGCAAATAACAGGACCCTATCCTGGGATACACTGCAGGATATGGTTCGGTGCAAAAAGCGGTGCTGAAACAGCTCTTCTGCAAATCACATAACTTGTTATGAGAAATAATCCGATCGCCCAGTTTGAACAATATGGGTTCCATAACAGACACAAGTGACTGTTGTGTCTTCCTCCTCCTCTATCACAATTGAGAGCTTCTTACATAATATGGCAAAAAGCTGCATTTCCATAAAGTTTCAGTTATACACACCTAACAGTTCAGGTCTGCTTTCTCTAGACTTCGGGAGGTTTCACCAGAAAAGTATTACATGCAATATCTGGAGATCTGAGAATCCAACCCATACATACCAACATGAAAGCAGAAATCTGTTCTGGCGTCAGACAAAACTGCTTATTGGGTTTTGTTCTTGATCAGTTCCACTATTACAGAATGCTTAAATTTATGTTATGTATTTAAAAACTGCATGAGACAATCGAGCTTTTATTAATAATCAGTACATACACATCAATTGTAAGGTAGGAAAGGACAAAACCATCAAGCCTTTCCCCACTCCGGCTTGCAGAAGTGCATGAAATGGCATTGCTTGACTGCCAGTAATAGCTCCCCACCCACCCACCCCCACCCCCAAGGTGGTGTGCTGGAATGTGTTGGGAGAAGAGTACGCTTGGTACAAGCCATCTGCTGTATCCTAAGCCCATTTACACTGACTAGGGCCAGTGTAGCCTCTCTACCAAGCAGTAGTCCTTCATTTTCCCCTCTGCGGGGCTAGGATACTGTTGCACTTAACAAGGTTTTTAAGTACTGATGACAACAAGGCCAGTACTTCCCTGTGAAACTGGGTGTTCTGGGGTTAATGTTGCTGATTTTATGTTGCTGATTTTATTTTTGTGTAAGCCATTTTGAAGGTTGATTAATAATTGATTTTCAAACAATTAATGCAATGTGATTTCCCCCCTCCCTCTCAATCCAAGTCGGTTCTGTAGGAGAAGGAATCCTGGGGATAAAGGTATTTTTCCTGAGGGGCTACACTTAAGTCAGGATAAAGGGACCAAAGCCCCATCCCACGATGTTCCCCAGGTGACCAGAAATCTGAGCATCTACACACTCAGGTGCCTATGGAACTAGGCCTCCTGGTGTTACCAACCCCCTCAAGCTACATTCCTCCACCAAAGTGAGCTACCTGTAATCCAGTTTAAAGTACTGTAAAGCTGCTGGGATTCTCATTGGCAGAACTAACATGACCAGATCCCAGAACCATTTTCAGTCCATTGCAGTGAGTTCCAGCAGGGCTTTTGCTGCTGCAAATGCCTTGCAGCACTGTTCCTAGAGATGTGGCAAGGTACACAATCTGTGCCTGCCACTTTTGCTCTTGGGGTGGCTCAGAGTCTCCCTCCCAGGATCTTGATCTCTTCCAACCTCTGTATGGATGGAGTCTTCGCTAGGGAATGGGTCTCAAGAGGGGATCAAAGATGAGCCTCAGAACTCCCAGAGGGCCACTCCAATAACAGAAGTGAAAGTGGCCAACAGTAATGGGTCTGTTCTGTAAGGCAGGGAGTCTCTAGATGTACAAAGTGCAGCACTAAGTTACCACTTGAAAAATAGTTTTGTGCACTGGGTGCTCAAGAGTGAGATGACTGTGGGTGACTGGAGGAATATTCAGAGAAACTGTGCATGACAAAGCCTTGTAACTATTTGTATTAATGGCTTAATTTCTGTTACAGCTAGTTAGAACAGTTGGAAATGCCAAGCTTGATAGAGGAAGAGGCAAAGTAAAAGAAGCCATACATTATTCACTGTTACCAGACACAGTTTGTTGGAAAATTTATCAAAATATAAGATAATGGGATATGGTTTCTTTTCAGAATGTACATGGTTAAAGAGAACAAATTGAATTTAGCAATACCAGAGACAAATGTGGCCAGCTGTGTCACACACAAACTATAGATTACTTACTTCATTCCAAGAATTTTAACAGCATTCATTCAAAACTGAGGCAGTTGCTTCCCACATAATTCTGTTCTATTATCTCTCCTACTTTTAAACACGCTACACCTAAATGTCAACATCTAGTTCTGCTGGAGGGCCACTTAGACATTTTTTTTTAAGGAAATAATCATTGCCCATGTACCCTGTCTGATTGCTTTAAAAGCATCAACTCCACACCCTTTTCTCAGGTTCAGTGGGAAGAGACGAGAAAGAGAGACAGGGCATCTTTTGCAGAAGGAAAACCTAGCACAGGTCTCTTGCCCCTAGATTAGAGTCTGGTGGCCTACTGGGACAGAACATTATGAGGGGCTGGGAAAAGAGTGATAAACACCATTAAATAGTAAACAAGTTAGAAGGGAGAAAATTGGGAATGAGCTATTTTAGATTATAGCTGCAATTCCTATTAATAATGGCTGTGCTCCAATGAAGAGGCCTATATATTGAAGTGGTGTTCCGACACTGAAGGCTGTAATAATTGGCCCATGAAACTCATTCCATCTATACAGATCTATCCCACCCATACGTCCACAAGGCTCTCAGAATATATTTTTTTCTATAATAATTCTAAAGTCTGAAGGGTAATGTCATCTTTGTCTCATTTGTTCACAAAACTACCTCCAGTTTATGATGTTTCTTCATGATCCTCATTTTACAGATAGAAAACAAAAGTCTAGGAGGGTAGTAACTTTAAAAAAATAATCAAGTAAAACTACGCCTGAACTAAAATTGTATTTGCCGAGTCATTCAATTCACAGGAACAATCTGGTTCTTACCACTATTATCTACCAGTTTTTATTGCACTACTTCATATAAGGAGCTTTGCAAATCCATGATAAAGAAGCTGCGCGTAAGACCTGATATTTCCACAGATTCTCTTTTCTATAAACCATAGTTTCTATAGGCTCTTGTCTATCAGCTTAATTTCTGCAAACAATTTATAGGGCATGGGAAGAAATTCAGCAGGTTCTCTTTCCATATGTCTATCACACAGATGTCTCCACCCATCCACCATCCTACAGTTTTCTTCTGTACTCACTTTTATTAACATCAAAGATCTGCAGTGCACATGCTCAGTAATCTCTCATTCTACAGTAAACAGCTACACCATTTCCAACATCTAGAGAAGAACATGGGCTATTCCCTTCTTGATACAGTTAACAAGAAACTAGTAACAGAACCAGAGTGACCTGTTACACATACATTAAGCAATCCGTTTGAAGAGCCTGCTTTCCATTCTCAGACTGACAACAAAGCTGCATGAACTTGTACCTTTTTTACCACAACTGGAGTAAGCAACATGAATACTCTACAAAATGATTTTCTGCACAAACTTCCGAAATCCTTGTTGAGAATACTGCATAAGGCCTCACACATCTCACATTACTTCAATTTTAATTTTTTTTAAAAGGACAAATTCCAAAATAACAGGTATGAGAAGCTGCTTTGCTGCCAAATCATATTTTAACTCTCAGTAGACATCAAAATGAAGCAATACGTGTGTATTATCTATATAAGCCTGGCAACTCCAAGGTATCAGTGTAACAAGAACATGTATTCCCCCCCCCAAGATATAAGGTAACTAAACAGTCTCTTAATTTTGTTTTCATTTTTTTTTTTAAAAAAAGGTCTTTACATACCAAATTGAAGTGATGGATGCAGAGGCTGGCAATCTTGCATTTTCTTCATCGAAAGGAACCAGAAGCTCAGAGATGATTCCCCATTCAAGGTTCAACAGGGATAACTGAACCTAGCTTGCTTCCCATCTCCTTTCCTACTCTACACTTGGTTAAGATAATGTCTGTGCTCTTTGGACTTATCTAAGGACCTTGACTTCTCACTATCATCAGAAAATGGATTTAAGGCCTGTGAATAGATGAGACACTGTCTTTTTGTGCTAGATCTGTGAAACAGAGTAGGGGCAAGTCTAATGTACTCTAGGGGATAAATTTCTGCTGGTTCGGTTTCAAGCCCTCCCTTCTCTCGCTCTGTGCTTCTCCCTTTGGGCAACTCTGTTCTCTCTTAGGCTTTTCTTTCCCCACCATGTGCTTCTACTCAACACTAGAATGGTACACTACCTGGTAAGCCTGGTAACTCCTGATTAACAGAGGGTTTTCATTTTCTTCAAAACTTGCTAAAAAGTGTTGAGGGGGACCTTCTTTGTATCATACGTCTGGAATCCAAGCTGATTGCCAGCTGTCCAGAACTTACATCAGAAAGAATTCTAGACCTGAAAAATGAGAGCACAGCTAACAAATGCAGTCTCCAAAACCCTGAGTGAAAGGAAAGGAAAACTGGTGCTCACAGTCCTGCCCCCTCCCCCTTTACACAGATGAGAACTCAAAAGGCAGTTTGATAACAGGTATCATAGGTAAAGCAATACAGATGGAGATGCTGTGAGGATGGAAGAGGAAGAATGAAAGCAGCAAATGCTTAGGTTAGGAAAAGACTGCTAATCTCTGCAAAGGAGAAGCTTGCATGTAGGAAGGCAGCAAACACATCAAAAAGCACAGAGAGAGGATTATATCCATTAAAGCCTGGCTCAGAATCTTGTGGTTAGAATTTAGTGGTTAGAGCTGGCAGGGTCAAGGGTTGCATCCATGTGTGTGGGTCATGGGTTGATGATGAGGTGGGAGACACATGCAGAAGTGGTACTGATGTGGAACACATATGATATGGATATGCAGTTATTAGGAAGGAATATCTGAGCTGGGGGGATGTGAAGATAGGGCTTCATGCATAGGGTGGACCAGGCATGCAGGAGCTGAACTGGGACACAGGCTGTGGTACTGCCCTTTTCTCGAGTCTGATTCATCTTATAGTTGTCTAGGTGTTGATAGTGGAAGCCCCCAAAGAAAGGATATGGCCATTCGGTGATCTTTTTGGCGTATTTCCTCACCACGTTGTCCTCGCTGAAGAGGAAGAGGGAGCGGTTGACAGTCAGGCAGTTCTGCCGGACAGGAATGGGGTTGTAGAGTGCCATGGTACGGGCTCGTTGGGCCATCGACTGTTTGTATATCCTCTGGGCCCCTGGGGGACCACCTTGCCGGACACCCCCAGCACCCCGGCCACCTCCGCTGCCTGCTGCTCCAGAGCCAGCTCCCCCCGAACCTCCTGCCCCATAGCGGGCCGGCACCTCGTCTCCAAACCGAGCCATCCTGCAAAGAGCAAAGGGCCGGGGGTTATGCCACTGAGGATGCTGCTGAAGAGATGAAGATCATCACATCCCATCGGCTGCTGTAGGATGCTCCTAGGGAAGCTTGCAGCAGAGGGAGGGGGCACTCAAGCTGGAGCACGGTTGGGGAAAGCAGCAGAGATCCTGAACATGGTGACTCTCACCTCCCCTTGCAGGGTGGTAGCGATGTACAAATCCCCACCCTCTACGAAAAAAGGTTGCAATTGGGTATCGGGGGGAAGGAGACACACCCCAGGAGAAGAAGAAAAAGAGAAAAGAGAAAAAATCTCCTCAAAATGTGGGTTTCAATGGAGGGAAGAAAGATCAGTGCACCAAACTGCCCCTAAAATTAGTAACAATGAAGAAGAAAAAATGTGCTTTCATTAAGAAAAAAAAATCAATTAAAAAAAATTAAATTGCCATTGGGAAAAGGAGAGGGGGGAAGTGACAATTAAATGTAGCCACAGCAGCAGCAGCACCACCTCCCCACAGAGGGGGAAAAATGCAATTAAAGAAATCAAATGCACCAATTCTTTGCTCTTGCCTCTCTCCTTAGAGCCAGAAGGAAAGAAAATTGAAACAAAAATAAGAGAGAAAATGATGCCATCAAAATTAGGCTCTCGGCTTAGATATTTGCAATATAATTTAGTGGAGGAAATGCAGACTTTTTTCTGTGCCGGGCAGCTTGGCAAATGTTTGCACTCAGGAGGAGAATAAGCATAGAAAATAATTTTTCTGTAAGATTTATGAAATCACCTCAGAAAGAAAGTAGAAAGAAAATACACATTTCACCCAAAAAAGCCAGAAAGAGAAATCTCCCTCCCAAAAAAATGACACCCAAAAACAACAACAACCTTCAAAAAATAAAAAGAAAAGAAAATCCCCCCTCCCAAGGCTTGTTTTCACTGGCGCTTCATCCTGCTGTCTTCAGTACTGTCCAAGATCTGAAGGAAAAAGGGCTTGGGCTCTCTTTAAGCTTCTTGGAGCTGTACGATGTTCCCCCCTTCTTGCTATCCAGCGGTCTCTTTCGGTCTCTTTTTTCCCCTCGGTGTGATTGCGTGTATGAATGTGAGTGCGTGTGTGAGACACAGAAAAAGAGAGAGGGTGTCAGTTGTGCATCATCTTGGAGCTGAATGCAGCAAAGAAATCCTGTAAAATCCAAAAAGGAAAGATACAAGAGAAGTAGTTGCCATCCACCATCTACTCATAAGGGTTCCCTGGTTGCTGCAATGTCTAGTATTTTTTCCTGCCCTGTATTCTTCCTCTCCTCCTCCTCTTCCTCCTCCTCCTCCTGGGTAAGCTAAAATAAGACTGGTGTTAGGGAGGGAGGCAGAGAGGCAGGCAGGGAGGGAGATAAAATGAAAAAAAAAGAAAGAAAAGGTCTGATTCACTGGCAGGTTGAGCTCTAATGTGCAGCAGTGATCGATTTAATGCAAGCACAGAGCATCCCAAAGCCTCAGCCAGGCTTGGCACATGATGGCCTAGAACCAATAGCAGGGGCTACAGCCCAACCAAACCCTGTTGGATTTCGACAGGCAGAGAAGGACGGACACACAAACACACACACGGATAGAGAGAGAGAGACACACACACACACATGGCAGGAGAGAGCTTGATAGAGTAGGAAAAACCTGCATACAAATGGCATCTCTCAGCAGCCCACAGCCCACACCCTTCCAGATTCTCTGGTATAAGCTCAGATCTTTCTGTTGGAAAGCAGAAACCTGAAAACGTCCCCCTCTAAAAGATGCCCTTGTTTGTTCTAGAAATCAGGTCAGCAATGGGCTTCCCTTGCTTTACACCAGTTTTACACTGAAGCAATTGAGAACCAGCAGGACCGGAAAGGAGGGAGAGGAGACGGCTGGCATTCCAAGGCTATATAGGAGGGAGTAAGTATGCGTATATAAGGCAGCATACACACACATTTACGTAGAGCAAGAGTGTAGGTGTGTGCCAAAGTTAGCTGACACAAAATAATGGCAGAAAAGTCTGCATGTATGAGCATATAAGGCTGAAAATATGTGAGACAGAAGCACATTGTACATACATCTGACAGAGAGCCACACAGCATGCATCTAGTGGGCCTAAGACTGAGGTAGCTTGTTCAAATTGGGGTTCCGGTCTTGGCTCTTTTCTACCAGTCTAAAATGTCAATTAATTCCAATAGGCTGGACTCAGGGCTCAGTGTGAATAGCGCAAATTAATATCATCACTTCTATTCCAGTTAGGAGGGTAGCATGACAGAACAGAGAACAGAAAATGGCCCCAGGTTGCCCTCCAGAAAGGGCTACCCATCTTTTCTTGTGTGAGACTGCCGCCTACATTACATGCTGCTTGTGGATGGAACACCAATGGACTCATTGCCTTCTTTGTCCCTGGGCATACTCCAGGTTTGCTGTGTCCTGGCTTTGGGTTTGCTACTCCTCCATAAACTCATTCCATCTGTTTGAGTTGTGCTTACACTGTGTTCAGACCTGATAGGCTAATAGACAAAACTGGCCATCCACATGAAATCATGCTCTCATCAAACTTCTAGCCTGTCTCCAGCACATCATTCTTTGGCACAGTTCACATGGGGTTGTCTACAGCAAATCACCAGCCTATTTTCCTCCTTATTCTATTATAGATATGTGCAAACCATATCTGTAATGCTAGTACCTATGAAATGCACCCCAGTGGAAGGCACATTACAGCTACTGTCACCTTTTAATTAACAAGTATTCATGATAAACAAGTATTTAGCCTGTTGCCAGGTGGAATAAAAACCTTCCCTGGATGATCCAGCACTTGGCACGCAGACTTTAGTTTTATACAAACTTCCTGGAAGATCAGTCCAGTTGAACTCAGTAGGATTTACACCTGGGTAAATATATACAGCAGCAGAGCGAGAGGGTAAACCATGGGCTGTTGCTAATATAGAAAAGTAAAGACAGAATTGGAACATTTCTCACTTTTACATAGTATCTCTATCATATTACTTTTTGCATTTGTATACTTTCCAAAACTCTCTATAGCCTTTTTTATTATGCTACTATTATGCAAGATTACTTGCAGTCCAGCACACATTTAGAGTAATAACGTATATAAGACACTACATACAGGATCCTCCAAGCTGTAGGCAAGTAAGCAGTGGTGGCTGGTGGGTGGAAGACAAGGCAGCTAAAAGGAAGTAGCATCAGAATAGGCAATGCTAATGATAGATGAGATACCATAAGGTTGGCATTCTATGGAAACTCCAACAAGAGAAGTGTCCCTCTGAATCCAATGAATTAGGCACACATCAGTCTACACTGGCACATGTATGAAAGACAAAGAGAGAGTAGACTCAAGCTCTGAGCTATATGTGGTGGTGAACTGCTCATAACACCAACTTCTGCAGATCTTTCAAGAATAGCATGATGTGCATCTGGCCAGAGTCTTCTGTCAGCAGTCAAACTGCTGTATGCTGCACTAGTTTCAGCTTCCAGACTGCCTTCAAGCTTGGTCCCATGTAGAGCACATTACAGTAATCTAATCTGGAAGGTAGCTATCTAAGAAAGGCAGAAGCTAACAAATCAGGAGAAGGAGAAGGAGGTAGGCATTGCTGGTTACTGTAGATCCTGAAGAGACAGTGCTAAATCCAGGAGTGTCCACCAGTTACACAGACCTGTTATTTCTCTTAATATCTCAGTCTCAAGACCCAGTTTCAATTTACTAGTCCACATTCTACCTATTACTGTCTCCAGGAAACCGTCAAGCCTGTGGAATGCTCCCTGATCCACATGGAATGGAGAGATAGATTGGGTGGTGTTAGTATAGTGATGGAACCTCACTTCAAATCTTCTGAAGACCTCCCCCAGTTGCTTCATAAATATCCTGAAGAACATGGGGAACAAATCTGACCCTAGGGAGATTCCACTTGTGAAATCTGCCTCAGACATAGGAGCAGAACCATTTAAAAAAGTTCTGTCAGTTCCCATCTCCCAAAGTCATTGCAGCACAATACCATGGTCAGTGGTATAATAAGCCACTGAGAGACTAAGGATGACCAAGAGGGTTACATTTCCCCTGTTCTCCTTCCAATAAAAGTCATCCATGAGAGTGATCAAGGCCATCTTGGTGCCATAATCATGCCTGAAGCTAGAGTGGAATGCGTCTAAATAATATTTCTTCCAAGCCATTTACATCCCACTTTATAACAAAGTGTCATGGCAGATTACAAGAGATTAAAAGTGAGATATGCAGATTAAAAACAGAATTAAAGATGATTAAAATCACACATAAATAACAAATAGAAAAAATAAAAAAGGAGGAAGGAGGAAGGGAGGATAGATTAGTCAGTCAATGGCTTTTGTAAAGAGAGATCTTTTCATGAACTCTCAAAGGCTGTCTCCAGACAGCAGACTTAAAATTTGCAGCTTAAGGATGCTCCAATGTATCCTTAGTGCAAAGGAAAAGCCAATCATCCTCACAAACCATGAACTTCACCATTTCCTCATCAGAGGAACAGGATTTCAGACTCCGTGTGCTCTCACTGCTGTCACATGAGGCTTCCTGGAGTGAATCATGTTCCAAGCAGCACTTCCGGGTTCCATGGGTTCCCATTAGAGCTTCTTGTGCTTCTGCCTCCATTGACAGTGGCTGTGTCCCCATGCTGGCCATCTGGCACACGTTGGGCACTGTTTGGGCACACATGGGCCAGGCACAGGACTGGGAACAAATTTCAGGCATCCCCATGAGATTCCCTGCAATGCGGGACAGGTACTGGTTGGGCACGGATGGAGGCATCCCCATGAGAACCGTGCCGAGCCCTGGTATGGGGGAGCTGTGCCACCTCCTCTCCACCCTCTCTCTCCTCATTGGCAGCTGGATTGTCATCAGCCCACCCCTGTACCACATCCCCCCTTCCCTTAGGGACATGGACAGCCAGGACTGGAGTGGGAGGCACAAAAACAAGTTAAAATAAAGCTTCGTTCATAAAAATAACTTTTTTAAAAAACATTAAATGCCGAAAGCCGCTACAAGGTTTAGTGGCAATAGGCGTTTGAGCAGTTTTATGCACCTCTGCTTCACCAGGAACTGTGAGAATGGCTGAAAATCAAGCCTTTATTTATGATCACCTTGCAGATCGGGGAATGGAGGTTGCAAATGGAACAGAAATCAAGCCATTATGCAGCCTGCCTTGGCATCCTTGAATGGGGGTTGGAATTACCTCCGTGGAAATGGCAGAAAATTTAAAACCCAAGCCATTCTCCATCCTGCCTTTGTGATCGGTATTTTAAAAAGTCAGCGGCCGTGATCTTCAATGGACAGGGCAGGGACAGCAAGCACATCCCACCTCCCAAGGATGTGAGCACAAATCTCCTCCCCGTTAGCCTGCTAGTGTCCCCATGTGCGTTCCCGGCTTGCTGAGCAATGCATACTGGTCCCCCAAAGTGTGCCAAGACTTATTTTTTCAGGTATCAAATTTGGCACCCTCCTGGCATGGTTTGGGAGGGGTTGGCACACTTTTTGCAGACCAAATCCAAAACCCATGGGGACAGACAGCACCGATCCCGTGCTCAGAACTGTACCAAACTTGCATGGGGACAGTGCCAGAATACTCCAAGCCAATACTGTGCAGGGAGACTTTTCTCCCACATTAAGGAAAATGCGCAGCTTGGCTAGAAAGTTCCAGATTGACAACAGAAAATCGTGAGTATGGTGTGGAATTTGCAGTTTAGAATGTGTCTGGAAGCACCCTAAATGTGTATAATGTGACAAAGCTCTGAGAAGAGGTTCTTCCATAGCCTGGGATATGTCATGGAGTAAGTGGTTGACAGGATATCCATGATGATGTCCCCAGCAGATCTTAGGGGACGGACTAGTCTATAAGGGAGGAAGTGTTCCTTTAAGTATTTGTGGTCCAAGCTGCTTCCGGCAATTCCAGTCAGCAGACTTGTTGCTGCATTCTGCACCAGATACAGCTTCTGAGCCATATTTAAGGACAGTTCTACACAGAACATGTTACAATAGTCCTATCTGGAAGTTACTAGGGCATAAAATACTGCAGCCAAACTTCAGAAAAGACTGTAGCTGATCAACCAATTGTAGCACCTCTGGTATGCAATTAGGACAGCTAGAGGTGACAAAGCTTTCTATTCTTCTCCTCTGTGTGGTAGGTGGGGCTGCGTGAGCTCAGAAAGAGCAGTGACTTGCCCAAGGTCACCCAGCTGGCTTCATGGAGGAGTGCAGAATCAAACCTGGTATTCCCAGATAAGAGTCCAGCTCCCTAACCACTAGACCAAATTGGCTCACTCACTAGATCAAACTGGCTCACCGGTTGCTCTCCCCATAATCTGTTTTTATAGTGATTTTATTGTGACCTGCCCTGAAACCTTCAGTATAGGGTGAGACCGAAAAATAAATAAATGAATGTGCCAAAAATGATTCTATTCAAATACTGTTCATAACAAAGAGGGGTTGTTCAATGTGTTCATTTTTGAATCAAACACTCATTACATTTGAACTTAAGTGTTTGATGTAAAATTGAATCTTGCCATGTTCAACAAGCTACTCTAAGAACAGTTCGAAGTGTCTGTGCTTTTTTTTAAAAAAGCATATCTCTGCTCTCACTAACCAATATTTTGGTATACCTTAAGTTATTGATTACAATATTGCCTTTTGTAATTGGGTGATTCAAGTTAAAGGTTTTTAGCTACTTTCTTCTGTTAGTGTTTTGCTTCCAGGGAAACAGGTGTACCACTGGCTATATTGGGAACCCAGGGGGAAAGGGAGCTCGAGAGAAGGAATTTAAGAGTATAAAAGGACTCATATCAAAGTTTTATTTCACTTCAGAATTTTGGGAGAGCTTCTGTAGTTTGTTGCAAGTCTGAACAGAAAGTGGGTGGTTGGGTTCTTAGCTGTGCTCTGCTCTCTGCTGTGGCTTTTGGCTTTGCTGTCTTTGCCTTGTGTCAATGTGACTAGTGTTTCTTCTAATCTCTAAGGTCCTCTCTCCCTTATATGGTGTTTTTGGATTAATTATTAGGCTAATGGAATCACTGCATTGTCATGGTGGAGGGGCTTGCATAGCGCAATGAAGCTATGAGCAATGCAAGCCACCAAAGAAGGACAGGTCTGAGAAAAACCAACATTAATCTGGATGTGGTCAACTATGAGGTGGGAAGATTAAAAAATGACATCTTGGGAGTGAACAAAAATGAACAGGAATGGGTGGATTTAATTCTAAAGCAAGATTCCTTAGAAGAAATGGAATAGCTCCCATGGTCGATAAAAAGGGTGAGATGAGCAGTACTGGGGTACAATCTCAAAAAAGGCAAACTAAGAACTGTTCAAATCCAAGGCAAACCATTCAAAATCATAGTAATGCAAGTCTATCCACCAGCCACTAAAGTTGTCCAGTTCTATTTACAATAAATTATAGAACTAAAACCAAAAACGATGTCCCTTTCATCATAGGGGACTGGAATGCTAAAGTAGAAGATTGAAAGATAACCTGAATAACAGCCAGGTTTGGCCTTGGAGCACAAAATGAAGCAGTGCAGAGACTAATAAGAGTTTTATCAAGGTAACTCACTGTTGATAACGAAAACACTTTTCCAACAGGCCAAAAAATGATACTATATATGGGCAATATTAGATGTTCAGTACCAAAATAATTTTGATTCTGTATTTTCCAGGTCAAGTTGGAGAAACTTTATATAGAAAAAAAAGAAAGATCTGGAGCTGACTGTGGCTCAGATCATAAGCTTTGTATTGCAAAATTCAGACTTAAATTGAGGAAAGTAAGAAAAGCCACTAGACCATACAGGTATGACCTAAATAATATCATTTATGAATATGCAGTGAAGGTAATGAATAAATTTAAGAGATTAGATCTGATAGACACAGAGCCTGAATAACTATGGACAGAAGTTCATAACACTGTACTTGAAGCAGGAACAAAAAACATCCTGAAGAAAAAGAGCAAGAAAGCAAAATGGCTTTCTGATGAGGCTTTACTAATAACTGTGGAAGGAAAGAGAGAAAGCAAAAAACAAGATTTCCAGCAAATAGCGAGATAAGAAGGCATTCTTAAATGAGCAATGCAAAGAAACAGAAGAAAACAAAAAGAATGTGAAAGACAAGAGACCTTTTCAATAAAATTGGAGTTGTCAAGGGAACATTTGATGTGAACATAGGCATGATAAAAGAAAAAAATCGTAGGAATCTAACCAAAGTAGAAGAGATTAAGAAGCGGTGCAAGATTATACGGAAGATCTTAACATCATAGATTGCCATGACTGTTGTGCCCTAGAGTCAAACTTCCTGGAGAGTAATAGCAAGTGTGCCTTAGGAAGCAGAGGTGACAGAATTCCACCTGAACTATTTAAAATCCTAAATGCTGCTGCTGTTAAAGTGCTGCACTCAATATGTCAGCACTTTATACAAAACACATTCATTCACATGCTAATGAGGTTATGTTAGTAGGGATGTGCATGAATATTTGTAGGCATTCAAAATCCAATCAAATGTGCCAAATTTCAATGCTCGTACTCAAATTGAATTTACCAAAATTCAAATGTAAACATTTGAATAGAATTTTGAACTTCGGATCTATTTGTTCAAATTATCCAGACATTCCTATGTGTTCACGTCCATACATGATGTGTTCTTGAAGATCCGCATCTTTCCCACATCTGTATGGGATGAAAACGAGTTACCTACGGGATAACTACGGGATGCATATGGACACATACGGATGTGGGGAAGATGCATACATGTACATATGAATGTTGTTGACATTCGTATGTACAGATTTGAATAAAATATTCAAACGAATAATTTGAATTTGGTAAATACAAATCGAATCTTGTTAAATTTGAATTTAAAAGTTTTGAATTGGATTTTCAGGTCCTATCTGCTCTATGACTGAGGTTGAGGGACTATTCTTTGTGTTGAGTCAAAGCAACAGATGTGGAGTTGTTGTTGGTGTACAATTTACTTCACTGCCCAACAACTTCCTTGACTGAGCTGAAGGAGGCTGTCTCAGATATGGTGTTGGAGGCCTCCTGCATGGATCTTGTAGGAGTTTATGGCCTCCGTGTCCCCCATGTGTCACAATGTCATCAGCTGAACCCATATTGCAGGACATACTTTTTACCTGGTGTTTACTACAGAGCAGGAGTTTGATAATCCATTGGTAGGTGGTTTTGTGGTTAGTTCCTTATCATGGACTAATCATTTATTGGTAAATTTGGTCTTATGGCATTGGGTCCCCACTCCAGGGCTGACAGATCTATTGAGATGGACTGCCCTCAGAGCCTTATTGAATTTGATAGATCCCTGGCACACCTAGTGCTCCGGTCAAGGCCCAGTCTCATTTTGGAATCATGAGGTGAGTAGAGCTATTGAGACAATTGCTCCCAAATGCCCTCGGTGATCCTGCAGAACTCATAAGGCTCAATGGTACAGCAGGCAGTTGCATGCAATGAAGCGGGACAGCTGATGGCTAGAGTGCAAATGGTGTAAATTCCAATGTGATTCTGACTGAACACAGATAGGAGCACATTATTGTGCCTACCATGTGGTGGAGCAGTGCTGAAAAATACTTACTTGTCATCTCCATTGTGCCCTCAAGGGGCCATCCAGCAGAACTATTCCAGGTGCTTAAAGGACTATTGACATCTAGCCATAAGGATCCATCTATGCCACCATTAGGCTTGCTGTGATAAATTTGCTAGGCACTTTCAGGATAGCCACTCAGATTCACATGAATAGGACTTCACAATTGGAAGCTGTTCAGCAGCCGTGTTTGGAGTACCATTTGGTCCTATTGTTTTGGATCAGTTTCAATTACTGCAGTCTGAGGAAGTAGACAAGCTGCTGCAGGGCTTTAGTCAAACACTTGCCTTCTTGAACATTGTCCATCACAGCTAATAAAAGCTAGCTTAAGGGGTATGGCTGGGTGGGTCCTAGGAGTGATAAATGCCTGGAAAGGGAAGGTGGCAGCAGCACTCAAGGAAGCTGTAATGTGTCCCCTGCTTAAGAGGTCTTCTCTAGATCCAGATATACTAAATAACTATCACCCTGCAGCCATTCTTGAACAGATTATCTAGATCTATTTCAATCTGGTTCAGGTGGGAGTATGGCACTAAGACAACCCTAATCACCCTGATGAATTTATCTTTATCAGGAGAGGGACAGGGGCAATATGACCCTGTTGATTTCCTTGATCTCTCAGCAGCTTTTGATACCATTGATATCCTGTCATCCAATACTATCTCTATATTCGTTCTGAGTGAGAGGAGGCATGGAGATGCCTGGAGGCAGAAATGGGCTGGAAGTAGACTAATAAACTGAGATGAATCCAGATAGACAGTGGTACTGTATGCCAAGGACTCTCTAACCCAGAAAGTTAATGGGCACCCAGTTTTGGATGAGGAGGGTTTTTGGTGTGTGTGTTGTTGTTGTCCCAGAAAAAAAGGATTAATGATCTGGGGGTGCTTCTCGTTTCATTGATGTCGCTTGAGGTTCAGGTAACTGCAGTAGCCAACAGTGTGTATCTCCATCTCCAACTGGTTCACCAGCTTCAGCCTCTCCTGGAAAGGGACAAATTGGCCAAGGTGATCAATACTCTGGTAACCTCCAGATTAGACTACTGAAATGTGCTCTACAAGGAGCTACTCTGGAAGACAATTTGAAAGCTGGAACTAGTGGAGAATGCACCAGTTTGCTGATGGGAGTCTCTGGTCCTAAAAGATCTACACTGGCTATCTATATGCTACTGAACTCAATTTAAGGTGTTGATGTTGACATATAAAGTCTTAAATGGCTTGGGCCCTGGATATCTGAAGGAGTTCCTCTTCCCATACAGACCTGCTGACCACTAAAATGGGAAGAGGAGGTCCTTCCCTTCTTGTACTTCTACAATCCACAGAGACATGAGGGTTGGGGATGCACAAGTGGGCCTTCTATGTGGTGGCCCTCAGATCTGGAATACACTGCCTCTGAAGATATGTGAGGCATGAACATCATATGGTTTTTGTCATTTGGGTAAAACATATTTCTTCATCCCAGACTTTGATGTTTAGCTTCCTCTGAATGCAGACCTGCAAAGTTGGAGTGGGGGTGGGGAGAGAGTATATTTTACAGCATTTTTATTCTGATACTTTTATTATTATTATTATTATTTTTACTGAGTGCTATGACCTGCCCTGGGACCATTTGGTTAAAGGAAGGACAGAAATGTAATAAAGTCAATAAATAAATAAATCCTAAAGTAAGGGACAACTTTTCCCTTTTCTCTTAGAGGACTTAATTGAAGAGTCTCTAAGCAGTGTTCCTACATATGCTTACAGTTGGCATGGTTGGGCAGGTAGTTCTTAGGGACTTCTGAGTTACTCAGGGCTTCAGTCCTGCTGTCCCACTGGACAGAGTAGTAGGCTGCTAAAAAAAGGTTGTAAAAATGAAACAACAAAACCCGCATCTGGCAATTGCAGTCAATCCTGAATTGTATCCCCACAGAAAACACTTCCAAAAAACGCATTGGAGAAAGCAATTCATTTTCCTCCCCACCCTTTGCCCACCTCTCTCTCCCCATTGGGTTTGATCCAATGACATGGCCAAGGGTGGGGAATCCCAGCTCCCCCTCCCTCCTGCTTTTGCTGCCGCTGTTTGATTCCCACAGACCTTCATATATGCCCTTCTTAGAATCATGATTTGTAAAAAAGGAGGGGGGATAGAGCCCCCTCAATTTCAATCCACGTGTCCTTCCTCCCGATCACAGACTTGCTTAGAAAGAAAGATAAAAATAAAAAAGGGAGCCAAGCACTCCTGCACACACATGCACAAGTGTGTGCACACACTCTCTCACACACACTTGTGCACTCCCCCACGGGACTCTTGAGGGGAAAGTGCCTAGTCAAGTGAGCTGCCGCTGCTGTCTTCCTCCTCCGGATGGTGGTGAGGCATGGATCAACACAGTGCACGCTCTGCTGCCACTGCCTTTTGCTTTGCAGAGAAGCGAAAAAGCGGCAGCAGAGAGGGCGAGCAAGTGCTGCCTGCTTGCTCACTCGCTTGGCCGGCCAGCTGGCCACATGCACACATTCTCAGTCACTGGTGGGGCATGCGGGGAGGTGCTTCTCCCAGCTGCTTTGCTTTGCAGAAGTGCGGCAGGCAGCACCCTCTCGCTCACCAGCCGGTGTCCCTCCTATTGAATTCATATAAATAGGATACTTTGGCTGAAAATGAAACTGTGTGAAGTGCTCTGCAGAGGAAAAAAATAAATCTGGCACTTTAAATCTGGCAAGGGGCTGTCCTGCTGTACTGTTCCCAAAGGAATAAAGAAAAAGCATTTTAAGAGCAAAAATGGGTGGAAACACTTGAAAATACAGGTATGGTTTTATTGCAGGTTTTAGTGGTTTACTCCTCAAAAAACACCTGAACCAAATTGGTAATGGGAACAAAGAAAGTTCAGATCAGTTTGAAATCATTTTTTTAGCATGAGTGGGAATGCAGCCTAAACAGTGGCTAAACTATAAGGACACAGTCTCACACTGGCAATTAACTTCTGGGAAGCAGATAATCTTGTCTTCAATGCACAGCTTCTTTGATGAGATTTGTATAGCTGCAGAAGACTGTGGAAGTTGTCTGCTGTTGGTCCAGGGGACTCCCCAGTGTTCTGCTGGGAGCAGGACTGTCTACTTGGCTCAGCCTGTGCAAACTTCAAGGTTAGAAAAATAAAGTTCTCCAACACTGAAGTTTCCAGCTGGGGCTGTGACATGAAGCCATGGAAATGGACCCAGAATGCAATCATTTTTGGTACTTCACACAGTGACCCCAGGCAGCAGGAATGGAGGTAGGTTACTTCAATGGCCACTGGCCATCCGCATAGCAGCCACTGGAGCAAACCTGTGCTCCCTTTTGCAGAGCAGCTTTTACTCCTCTGCAAAAGAAATTCTCCGGTGAGCGGATTCTGATCTCAGAAGCAGCCAAGGTGCCAGATGGATGCAGTGATATCCAGTATCTTTGGTTCTGGTAATCTTTTGGAGTTGCTTGGAGTACAGATCTTGTCTTGTTCTCTGCCTTTGTCATTTATAAAACATCAGCCCCACTTACCTATAGTGGCTGGTGGTTGAACATAAGCCCAAGCCAACAAAGAATAATTTGGCACATTTTGTGACGGCTGGGGTCCATTTTTCAGAAGAAAATGTAATAGCATGATAGGCTAGAGTAGGTAGTAGGCAAAATTGTAAAAAGAAAGCAGGGAATGTTCATGGTGTTGCCACTTTCTTCTTTGGAAGATTTAAGCAGTGAAAACTAATTATTCCCAGGCTGGAACAATAACTCACGAATCAAAATATGCTTGGAAAAACAATACAGTCAAATAAAGAAGTGAAACTATTCATTATTTTTCCAGTACTTGCCCTGTCAGATTTTTGAGATCTGAAGGACCCTACTGGTGGTCCACCTAATAAGTGATGCGTGAAGGTGAGTTATGCATTTGTCTTTTTTTGTGTGGCCACACTTCAACTGAGGGATTCTTTGCTAATGACTCTTTAAAACTATATCTGAAAATATATTCAGATATAAAATATCTGAAAAAAACTATATTTTTTCTCTCAGATTTTTTGAAATGTACATCCTGTACATACATACGATAATCATTTCCTAAAATGTAATATGCTATCTGAACTAATTTTCAGTTAGTAGGCAGATGAATCCTTTTAATTTTAAGTGAATTTATTTAAGTAAATAAGTGAGAATGTAAATATTAAGCATTATAGTAAATTATAACATCGGGTGGTACTCAGATTTGAGAAAAATCATGAAGAAACACTGTTATCATGCGATGCCATACACTTTGGAAAGACTTGCCTGAAAATTTTTTCAACTCAAAAATTGATATCCGCTAGATTGTAAGAAGTGAGTAAGCAGAAGGTGTCAATCTGAAATGAAAGTGCCTAGAATGGAAGCAATACGATTAATAGGAACAGCTGAGAATATGCAATAAAGGAAAAATGATAAGAAGATCCATGATATTAAAACAACAAACAACAGGTAATTACATCAAGAAGAGCAGAAAAAAAAACTAAATATACATGCAAAGAAGGTACCAGAAGTACTAAACTC
>MTQE01002208.1:53320049-53330943 GCA_014337955.1 Aspidoscelis marmoratus | reverse complement strand
CATGGCGAGCCAGGG
The DNA here is from genome assembly GCA_014337955.1 of Aspidoscelis marmoratus. Lineage (NCBI taxonomy): Eukaryota > Metazoa > Chordata > Lepidosauria > Squamata > Teiidae > Aspidoscelis > Aspidoscelis marmoratus. The sequence goes on along the minus strand of MTQE01002208.1, from coordinate 53,330,928 downwards.
GACCTCACTGCCGCAGCTCGCCCTCGCCCCAGAAGTGGCAGATCGCCACTTCTGGAGCCAGGGTGTGCTTCCCTAAAGTCCACCCTAGCCCACCCGTGGGGGAGCCGGCGGAATCCCCTCCTTACCTGTTCAGCGTCACCCTGATTTTGAGAGGAGGATCCCAGGATGCAGCGTGTCTGCGTCCTGCGTGCCTCCTGAGTGGCTGGGGCTGCTGCTGGCCACCCTTGCCCCCAGGAGGCGTTCTGCACAGGCACCTCTCAGAATCAGGGCAACGCTGAATAGGTAAGGAGGGGATTCTGCCGGCTCCCCCCTGGGTGGGCTAGGGTGGGCTTCTGGGGTGAGGGCAAGCCGAAAGGTAGGAGCCCCCCGGCTCGGCATGCTTGGCTCCGAGGAGCCAAGCATGGCGGGCTGGGGGAGGGCACCCGGTAGGCACACTTGTGTTGTGCGGACGCATCCTAAATGGATGCGTTTTCACAACGCAAGACTCATTAAGCACACCTAATATGTGGTGTGCAAGTAACACCCATTTAGCACACATTAGTCATGGATAGGTGTGGACGCACCTAACCGGATGTGTGCTAAATGGACCCGCAAATGCGGACGCACCGCCGGGAAAGTGTTACTAATGCCTGTTGCTGTGCAGACACACCTCACCGGATGTGTCCGAAACAGCAACGCGTGTACGGAGTGGCCACGTCAGATGTGTGCTTAATGGGTGTTAAAGGTCCAGTGCGGAAGCACCCTTTGAGTTTCTGCTATTAGCTCTTCCAGTGAACAATAAGGATTGATTCTCTTTAGTATTGTCTGATTTGTTCTTCTTGTAGTCCAAGGGACTCTGAAAGTTCTTCTCTAGCTCCACAATTCAAAAGGTTCAGTTCTTCAGGTCAGCCTTCCTTAGGTTATTCCTGGGAAAACCATAGCTTTAACTATATGGACCTTTGTCAGCAAGGTGATGTCTCTGCATTTTAATATGTTTTCCAGGTTTGCCATTGCTTTCTTCTCACGGAGTGAGGTTCTTTTAATTTCATGGGCATAGTCTCTGAGCCTAGAAAAATAAAAACTGACACTGCTTCCATTTCTTGTTCTTCTAGTTGCCAAGGAGCAATGGGACTAGATGCTATGATCTTAGTTTAAAAAAAAAAGTTGAGCTTCAAGCCAACTTTTGCACTCTCTTCTTTCACCATCATTAAGGGGCTTCTTATTTCCACTTCACTTTCTCCACCAGAGTGGAATTGCCTGCATAACTGACATTGCTCTTGCAATCTTAATTCCTGCTTTTGAATAACCCAGCCAGGCATTTTGTTTTCAATACTCAGTGTATAAGTTAAATAAACAGGATGACAAGATACAAACCTGCTGGGCGTTTTTCTCAATATTGAACCACTCAGTTGTTCCACATTTCATTCTAAACCTTCTTGACCCACATACAGATTCTGTAGGAGATATATAAGGTGCTCCCATCTCTAAGTACAATTCATTATGATCCACACTGTCAAAGGTGTTAGATGTAGATATTTGTCTGGAATTCCCTTGCTTTCTTAATAACCCAATGGATATTTGCAATCTGATTTCTAGTTTTTCTTTGAAAACCAGCTTGCACCTCCGGCAGTTATCACTTCACATATTGCTGAAGCTTAGCTTGCAGGATATTGAGCATAAACTTGGTGGCTTGTGAAATGAGCACACTTGTTCGGTAGTTTGAACATTCTTTGGCATTGCCTTTCTTTTGGATAGGAATGTAAACTGACCTTTTCCAATCCTGAGGCCACTGCTAAGTGTTTCAAATTTTCAGGCATATTGGGAGTAGCACTTTAACAACATCCTCTTTTAGGATTTTAAATAGTTCAGCTGGAATTCTATCACCTTTATTAGCCTTGTGGTTGGCAATGATTCCTAACGCCCACTTGACTCCAGGATGCCTGAATCCAGGTCAATCCAGTCTTTTATATCTCCTTGTTATTCTCTAGATATCTGCATTCAGTTGGGTATATCTTGCCTGTTCTCTCTTGCCTTTTGCATTTTTTTTTCTTTCTTTCCTCAGTTATTTGTAAAGCTTCATCAGATGACCATTTCGCCTTCTTGCTCTTCTTTTTCTTTAGGAGGTTTTTTTTGCTGCTGCCTCCTGTACAGTATCACAAAACCCTGTCCATAGTTCTTCGGGCATTCTGTTGATCAGATCTAATCTGTTAAACCTATTCATCACCTCCACTGTGTATTCGTAAGAGATATTATTTAGGTCATACCTGTATGGTCTAGTGGTTTTCCCTATTTTCTTCAGTTTAAGTCTTAATTTTGCCAAAAGAAACTCATGATCTGGGCCCCAGGCAGTTCTTAGTCTTGTTTTACTGCCTGTATAGGGCTTCTCCTTCTGCGTCTATGAGTGCAGGTTCATATAGACACCACACTCATTCAGTAACATAATACAGCAAGTCCAGTTAGATAAACTGGGTAAAGGATTACAGCCTCTATAGTCTTAATTAATTTGTTCTTTCCCACTTTTTCTCACTCTTTTAATGAGCTCTTTGACCAAGTAAAATTCACTTATATTAGAAGTAAGCACCATGGTATCAGGATATTGTTATATTCCCACAGGGCTTACTACCTGAGGCTAATGCAAATTAGGATACAGGAATGACATGCGGATGTCTGCAGGCAACTCAGACATGAATTACAGTAACCACTTCTTCCCTAAGTCAATATAATCCATGCTGTGTGCACGTGTTTCCCTTTTAAGAATATCATAAAAGCATCTCTCTCCACCCATCTCCCCATTCATCCATCCACTCAAATATAAATGGTGATGATAGACTTCCTTTAGGATGCCATGAAATCTCCATAAATTCTGTCTTTGGAACGTTCTTGTATACAATGCTGTACTTTTATGATGAATTCTGCACATACTAAAGATTTAGGCCATGATTCAAGGGGACTGTTTTGCTGATCCTAGTATGCAGTTAGGTATAAAAGGGAAGGAAGCATGAGGAGTGTGAGAAAAAAGAGGGGAAAGGTAACTACTAAAATCTTTCTCACAGCTAAGAAGCTGCTGGGTTAGCTGTCAGTTGGCTTCTTTCTGCCCAGCACAACTTGAGGACCAGTGATACACTAACTTTTCTTTCCTTTTTAAGGGGAGTATCTTTTTCCTCAGTTGTGAAAAGTTTGGTTGTTCTGAAGCTGATTATTCTGAAGCCTTTTCAGACAAACAATATGAATTTCCTGCTACAGCTTCATGGACTTTTTGCATACCATACCCAGAGCTCTCCTGAATTTTAGAGTATCATGTAAAAGTTTAGGGGACTTTTTTCAAAAGTAGTGGGCCCTTAAACTCATTCCTGAACACATAGTGTTACTAGCTAAACCCAGCCACTTTAGGATCTGGGCCTGACTAATAAAATATGTTTATTTAGAAGTTACATAGCTTTAGGTGGAACCTATTTTTATGGAAAGCTTTGAGGCCAAATAAAGCATGGCCATTTTCCCTTTGTGCATACAATTAATTTTATATATTCTGGCCTAGTTTCAAAAATTAACATGCAAGTGTTTCTGTATAGCAATCTATTCTATTAATCCTTGTACTTCCCAAAGAAGCCTTAGCCTCATTGTGGAAAGGCAAAATAGCACAGGCAATTGTGAGGACTACACTGGAGTGCCCACAAAAAGCTCTGGGCTAATTACATGACTAGGGCAACAGCTAGGGTGCAGGGGCATACGTCTTGAAGTGTATTTAACTGAACATGGGTTACAACACATTGTCATGCCTACTGTTCTGTGGATGAAAAACAGGGTTTGTTTTCTTTTTTTGTTTTTAACAATTGCTCCTCTAGTGAATCACCCAGCAAAGCTTTCTCATACAGGCTGCATCTCCAACATGCAGCAAAGGCATCTTAGGTGAGGGCAGTTTCCATTATTCCCAAAGAGAGCCCACCTGTCCCGAAGGTCTGATTAAGGGTGTTTTTCCACTGACCTCCTTTAATCCAAATCTAAGATGATCCAGATTTAAGGAATGGGTACTTCCCTTAATCCGGATCTAGTAGATCCAGATTAAGGAAAGTACCCAATGCATTTCTACAGGTGGTCTAGCATGCAACAGCAATGGGTGCTAGCTTGCTCGCAGTGGAAACGCGGGAATACCCATGTGGTGAATCCGGATCTACCCACATGGGGCCCGCCTGTCACCCCTGGTGTTTTGGGGAACAGGGGAGTGCAATCTCCGCAGATGCTCTGGAGATTCTTCGAAGATCCTCTGGAGCGGCTCTGGAGAATCTCTGGAGTGACCTGCTGCAAACTTTGAAGATTCTCTGGAGCCTTTGACAAAGGCATTGCTCTTGCAGGGGTCCTCTTTGAAGCCTGTGCTAATCTTTGAAGGCAAATTCGGAGGGACTTCGGAGAATGTGCCCCCCCCATGGGTGCCCCCCCAAGCCTCCCCTAGACCCCATTGCCCAATGGTGGTGGAAACAGGCTCTGTATAATCCAGATTTGATGGCTGAAGACCCCATTGAAGACCCCATTGTAGACACCCCCCCTTTAATGAGGTCTACATGAAATCTAGACTATAGGGTCCTGAAGGACTTATATGATCCGGATTTCTGTAGAACTGGTGGAAACAAATGTGGTTCTAATGGGGTCTGTAGTGGAAATGGGATCTTCCAGCTCTGAGTCAAATGGGCCCTTAATGGGTCCTTAATGGATACGTAGTCCTAGTGGAAAAACACCCTATAATGCCTAATAGTACAGTCAAAGGATTTGGCTGGGGTCTACAATTTGGATTAGTCATGTTTCTGCAGAGAAGAGGAAGAAGACGGAGGAGGAGGCTGCCTTTTCTACCCCACTTTTCTCACCAATTTATAGGGACTCAAAGCGGCTGACAACAGAAGACCCTGTGAGATAGGTGGGGCTATGGGAGCTCAGAAGAGAGCTGTGACTAGTCCAAGGTCACCCAGCTAGCTTTGAGGAGGAGTGTGGAATCAAGCCTGGTATTCCCAGATAAGAGCCCAGCTTTGCAGTTGAAGTTGCTCAAAGCTGCAACAGTCCTGATGCCATGGTAGATGCCGTTCCAGGAGAGGTGTTTAAATGAACTGTCTGATTCCTTGGCATAGATATTCACAACAAACCTATAAAGCCATAAAAAGCTTTGGACCTGAAGTACAGTATTGCCTTATTCCATACCGGGAAATCTGCACTATGAGGTCACCCAGAGCCTACCTGCTAGCCATTCCACTTTCCCAAGGCCTCACTGAGGCAGGTACTTGTCAGGAGGACTTTTCTATAGTATAATTTGTAGGGATGTCCAAGAATATTCAAAACATTCAAAATTTGATCGAATTCATTCAAATGTGGACATTCAGATTCAAATTGAATGTCTATACATTAGTTTTTTAACATTTGAATGAATTCTGAAGTTTCAAATTATTCATATTATCCCAACATTCGTATGTGTACGGATACGTACACATTACACACATATCTGCACACATCTTATTCATATCCATACAGGACGAAAACGGGATGCATACAGGATAAAACCGGGATGTGTATGGACACATACGAATGTTGTCAACATTCGTATCTTCAAATATGAATTTAATATTCTTACGAAGAGATACAAATGTATTCAAAACGGATTCAAATTGGAATACATTCATTTTTTTCTCTATTTGTTTGAATTTAAACATTCAAATATTCTTTTTGAATCAAATTGAATCTGAAAATTGCATTCATACAAACCCCTAATAATTTGCTTTGTGGAATGAACTTCAGGCAAAATTCCTCCTTAGTTTTAGAAGCCAAGTGAAAATGTTTTTGTCCACCCTAACTTTCCTTCCTGGATAGCTCATTTGATATTTTAATTTATGTATTTAATTGTTCAACTATGCTTTAATATTTTGATGTTCTTATTTATGTGTTTTAACCTTATAAGGTGCTCCAAGTACAATTAAGCAAGAATGCACGAGAAAAATATAAATAAATACATTTGAGATAGAGAGATCACTAAAGTTACTTATAAATGAGAAGGTGCTTTTAGAATTGACCCTAAACTGATATACATTTATCAGTTACTGAATTTGGTACTGCCAGGGTCTGAACTGTTTCCTAAAGGGATAATTCATTTAAGGCATGTTTTTCCTGCTCCTGTTGGCTAGTTAAACTGGATAAGAAAATAAAAGCAACCCTGCTGCATCCAACCAAAAAACTGTCTATAAATATTGTTTCCCACACTGAACAAGAGGTATGCCTGTAAGAAAGCCAAAAGTAGAACAAAGAGGAAGCAGTTCCAGCCTCTGAATATAGAACTTCCTTTTATCTTTTCAGTCTAACCGTCTTTCATAAAATATCCTTCCCAATTTTGCCAAGACCTCTTTTAATGCTATCCGAAATTCATATCTATGGATTATAGCAAACAGAACAGAAGGAAAGAGTTAAAACCGTTACTCCAGCACCTTTACTAATGAGTACTAAGCTGGTTAAAAAGGGAGATGAAGAAGTCACAGCTGAGGAAGATCCTGATTACAAACCTTTCATATTGTATTTAGCTAGCACTAAAACAGAGTTGGGGAGATTTTTTTTCCCTATGAAATGGGTACAATATTAATATGGACCAGTGGGAGAAATTATGGAGAAAGGATATGAAATTTACTATGTGTACTGTGTTAAAAGAAAACATATTTAAGATGATGTACAGATGGTACCTAACCCCTTATAAACTGTCTAAGATCTATCATGCCATGCCCAATAAGTGTTGGAAACGTGGGACCAATGTGGGAACATTTTACCACATGTGGTGGACCTGCGGAGTAGCAAGAAAATATTGGATAAAAATCCATCTAGCAATGGGAAATATATTAAAAATTGTGATTCCATTTAAACCTGATTTTTTTTTCTATTAGGAATAATAGACAGCAATTTAGACCACTTGAATACATTGATTATGTATATGGTTACTGCTGCAAGAATGATTTATGCATAAAAATGGAAAGTGCCAGAAATACCTTCAATAGATAATTGGCTAGTTAAACTGTCCGAATTTGCTGAGATGGACAAATTGACAAATCTCTTAAAAGAAAGAACAGAAAAATATTTAAAAGTCTGGAGACCCTACATTGAATTTCTACAAGAAGAAGGATTAAAAGCAGCAGGTTTCGATTAACTCTTCTTCTTTTCAAGGAATGGCCGAATTGGAAGACACTAGAACAACCGGAGAAGATCCTGGAAAAACGGAGGAAGTCGCTAGTTGTGAAAAATGGACGATTATACATCAATTGAGAATAAAGGGGTGATAATGAACCCTGAAGTTTTAGTATATTGTAGTATCAAAAATAAATAAAAAATAACTGAAAAAAAAAGAAACAATATTAACTTAGATGTTCCTGATGGTTAATGAAGTCCAGAAGCAAAGTGAGTGTATCCCAGCCATTTTTCCTAGTGGTGTTCAAAAAGCAGGCATGAATTAGCAGCATCTAGACAACTGGATGGCATTGAAATATGAGCCCAAAGGGACACAGATTTTTGTCCTCACTTTTATTTTTCCACCCATGAACTCTAAATAGATTTTCTGAACTTATTGATCAGAGAGTGTTGATTTCAGACAAATTACAGCCATGGCATTTCACTTTTTTTCTCTTGTCTCTTCATAAACATGGAGATTTGAATAATTTACTGGAGGCTCTATGCAAACGACTTACAGAGTTTCTCAACCTTCTTTACATGCTTAGTATGGCAGGAAAACCAGTGCAGAAAAATGTGGAGCCAGAATAAACCTGATATATTAACAACATGCTGTACCTGGAGAGAAAAAAAACTAGTCACTGTTGCCTGTGTGCTGGCAATCTCATGTTTAACTTACTGAATGTGCTTTATGTGAGGAAGTTCTTGTACCTGCCGTGATAGCTTCATCTAGTGCCAATGCAGTGTCTGGGTTGCTGAGTTGGTCACATTTCCATGTACATATTGCATCTGTGCTTAAGCATCTTCCCTGGTTTCCAACCAGCTACAGGGCCAGATTTAGGGTTTAATATTTGCCATATAAGGTCCATAACAACTTTGGTCCAGGTCATTTATCAGATCACATATCTCTTTATAGACTTGTGAGATCATTAAGATCATCAGGAGAGTTCCTGCTGTGGATATCAGAAATATCTTGTCATGACTTGTGCAGAGGGCTTTTGTTGGGTGGTACCCATCCTCTGGAACAATCTCCCCCTGCTAATCGAGGGGCACTTACACTTTTAGCTGTCATTCTCCAATTTAGGATGTATCCTTTTAGCCGCTCTTTCAAGTGGGAATATTTTAATTTGGCTTCCATTATTTTAGTATTGTTTTTTCATGTAATTGATAATTTTATCTATTTTTCGTGATGCCTTGTGAACCACTTTGAGATTATTTTTAATGGGAAATGATACAGAATTATTTTAAATAAATAAAATAACATTTTTATCCAGACAACCTAAATTATCTAAAATTAGAGACTTATCATGGCACAGACAAATCAGTGATTCACAGAATTTCATAAAGAACATCTAATAAAAACAAGGGAGCAAATTTTGAGTAATTTAATAAGGAAGCTCCCAAGGTTTAGGCAAAATTAGAGAAGAAAGAGCAAAATGTTTTAAAATATTTCAAATATTTTAAAAACCAAAAGTGGTAAATTAATTACTTCATATCCAACTAAACATTATGAGCCATAATTATTATAATGCATCCATGCTCACAAATGAAGCTTAAGAAACCAAGTACATACCCTTTTTAAAGTCATAATCCTCTCAGTTAATCAAGTTCTTCATTCCTGCATTTGTTGCTCTTCTCATTTAATGACCATTAATTAACTAATGCATTTTAAAAAGCAATATAATGTTATTAGCCCTTTTTGATTTTTCAAAAACCCTTTGCCTTGTTTCTGTATGGACTTAGGAAATAGTTTGTATATCATACAGATTAATCCAAAAGACCACTAATTAATTTCCTCCTATTATTTTGTATAGTGAAGAGTTTTAAAAAATATGTTAATGACAAAGACCTGAACAAATGACCTTTTCATAACAATAATAACAAACAAGAAAAATTGGCAATAAATGGCTGCAGTGTTTGTTGTTGTTGTTATCTTTTTATTAGATGTTATTTGGTGTGCTGACCAGCCATATATTTTTTGAACATCTTGTTTTCCCTGCAGTTCTCTTTCCATTCTCTTCAGAGACATTTGCCTTTTCACTCATATATGAACAGAGAAAAGTAAGTCATGAAAAGTAATAAACAGAGGAATGTGGCAGACAGAGAGAGTAGGGGTCATAGGGTTTTTTTCCAATGACCTCCCTTAATCCGGATCTAAGCTGATCTCGATCTAAGGAATGGGTCCTTCAACTAATCCAGATCCATTCAAATACCTGTGCTCTTGGTGTTTATAGCACAGGTATTTGAATTCTTTTCAGAGGAACTCTTGTGTCCACCTAGCAGAATTGCTCAGAAGAATTCAATTTAATTCCATCCATTTCTTTCTGGTTCGCTGAATTTAACAGTACAGTAAACAGTAGGATTGGCTACGGCTCAGTGATAAAACAGCTGCCTAAAAAACAGAGGGCTCCAGGTTCAATCCCTGGCACCTCCCCAGAAATAGGTAATAAGAAACCTGAATATGCCAAGAAACCTGCAAGATTGTGTCCATGGAATCACCAGGAGTCAATCTCAACTTGATATCAACACCAAAAGCGGTGGATGCCATGATACAAATATCTGCCCTCTTTGCTATACTTCTAGTTTAGCAAACAAACACTGAAGCAAGAACATGGCAAAATGCCACCTGGATGTACTCTTAAAATGCAGTGTCTTTAACTAATGATTCACATAAAATAGGCCTCTATTTGCAATTCTGTATATTTGTGAAAAGGTAAGCTGCAATCCTGTGTACTCTTGCTTGAGGTTAAGGTTTACCTCTAAATAAATAAGTACTAGATTACACCACATACTTTTTCACCAAGAGAAAGAAAGCATTTTGTCCACAATATTATCAAAGTCTGTGACAAGTACACATGGGAGAATTAAACTGTATAAGGGTGTTTTTCCACTGTCAAAAAGTACCCATTTTTGCACCCATTAAGGACCCATTGAGCCAAATGATCCCATTTCCATCACGGCACCCGTTTGGGACCCGACTGTTTCCACTGCCGTGGGGAAATCTGGATCAAATGGGTACTTTCTGCCCTTTGATCCAGATTTTCTGTAGACACCATTAATGGGGTCTACAATGGGGTCTTCTGCCAGAAAATCCAGATTAAAGGGAACCTGTTTCCACAGGAAACAGGTAATGGGGTCTAGAGGAGGTTAGGGGGAGGGGATGCACCCATGTGGGGGGGGGAGCCTCAAAGTCCCAGCTTTGGAGTGATTTCGGAGTCATATCAAAATCATTCCGAGGTGACTCTGAAGTCCCTCCGAAGAGATCAGCAGAGACTTTGAAGCCGCTCCAGAGTCCCTTTGGAGCGCCTCCGAAGTCTTTGCTGATCTCTTTGGAGAGACTGGCGGCGAGACTCCGAGGTTCCTCCAAAGCGATCAGAAGAGACTTCAGAGTCTGGCCACCGGTCTCTCCAAAGAGATCAGCACAGACTTCGGAGGTGCTCCGAAGGGACTCCGGAGCGGCTTCAAAGTCTCTGCCGATCTCTTCGGAGAGACATCAGAGGAGAATCCACACGGTCTGTACCAATAGCGCACGGACTGCACTGACAGCTCCGGAGCCTCTCCAAAGTCCATGATGATCGCTTCGGAGGGACTTCGGAGTCATTTCGAAATGATTTCGAAATCACTCCAAAATCACTCCAAAGCCCCCCCCATCCCCAGAGACCCCTGGGGTGACGAACTGACCCCTTGGGGGTCGATCCGGATTCCCCACATGGGTGCAAAG
>MTQE01002208.1:53286918-53303027 GCA_014337955.1 Aspidoscelis marmoratus | reverse complement strand
ATGAAGCCAGCTGGATGACCTTGGGGTAGTCACAGCTCTCTTCTGAGCTCCCACAGCCCCACCTACCTTACAAGGAGTTCCATTTAAATAGAAACTGGTGCATGAATCCAACATGTAAACACACATCCACTTTTTGAAATACAAAGGAATAAAGTGCATGATCAGATCTGCTGATATTGAAATATATTGCTTTCCTTTTTCTTGCTGGATTTCCACACAGAACTTTCAGCATCATGCCTGCCTTGCTGAAGTTCATTATTAATTTTAGATACGGCAGTCAGTGACTTGTCTTGATTTTGTGTTTTACATTTGCTTTATTGATTGCTTTTACCTATTCAAACCCTGGCTTGTTTGTTTTATAAATTTTATCAGCTTACTGAAGCTATTCTTCCTTATCTTACAACTGTACACAAGCATCCAGATTCTTCATTATTGCTCCAATATGCAGTTATTAAAATTTTATTTCAAAGTGCAACTTGAACATGTGATTCAGGCCGCATTCCCATGCAAGCCTTTTGGGTCTGATTGGGCACGCATTGGACCGGGTGTGGATTTACATCAAATCGTGCCCATCCTCATGCCATTCTCAGTAACACGGGCTGGGTGCGGATTCAGCCATCCCCATGCATACCACGCCAACCCCCAGCATGGGGAAGCAGCGCCGTCTCCTCTCCATCTCCTCTCTGCCCCCTCTCCCCTCATTAGAAGCCGGATTGACATCACCCCACCCCTGTATCGCCCGCTGCAAATGCTGCATTCCCCCCCTTAGCGAGACCAAATAGAAAAAATAATTTTTACAAACCAAAGCTGCTACAAGGTTTGGTGGCAGTTGAGCGTTTGAGCAGTTTTGCGCACCTCCACTCCACTCAGGAACCACGAGACTCAGCAAGCTTAAAATGCCGAAAAATCAAGCCATTATCATGTCCACCTTGGCGATCGGGAAATGGAGGTGGAATATTTTCCATGTAAAAGGGAGAAAAATCAAGCCATTATCCTGAGATCAGGAAACGGGGGTGGGGGTGGGGTGGAATACTTGTATAAAAGAGTCTCGTGGGGCAGCGAAGGCCATTCGACCCCCTCATCATTACAGTTTTAACACCATTTACTCCAAAAAAATCTCAGCAGTTGTGATCTTCAATGCACAGGGCAGGAACGGCAAGCACAGGACATGAAACCCAACCTCCCACTGTTCCAGGTAGTGGATAGAATCATTCTAGCCAGCAAGTGTGAACAGGGCCTTAGGTTAGACAAGAGTTGAATAAGGTGACCAAAAATATATTTTTGTTGTTAAGTTGTTGAGGACACTGTACCAATCACCTCAGTTTGATGTGAAAGGCCGAAAATGACCCATTCTTGCAGAAACAGCTCCTACTGGATTGTTTTGTTTGTTTTGTTTTTAAAAAGCCCAAGAGCTACAAGGTCCCTGGAAAATAATGGCACAAGGTCATTACTGTTAAAGAAATATATCCATTCTGCAAACAACTTCATCAGTAGAAGCATCAGACCATTGTCCCTCCTCCCTTCAGAAGGTAACAGGAACTGTTCTTGCTTGCTTTGTGCTTCACAGCAAAAAAGAAAAGGCTTATTTTCTAAACCAGGACCACTACATTTGGAATACAAACATGAAGAACATCCTTTTTTGGTTATGCCCCTATGAACTTGGTTGCTTTTTCCACTTTGCACTGGATTTCTGGTGTACTAACTGTATGATACTGCTTAGAATGGCACGTAAAACTGTTAGGCTAATTCCTACTTGAACTTCCTTGATTCCTATATATTCATTGTGCATGAGCAAACAGAACTTTGCACAACTCTGTGCTAGAAAACTGCCTGTCCTCCAGAGGTTACTCCTATAGTCTTCCCGATCTGAAAATTCAAATAAGAGTTCCTGGACAATCAGAATGTATCCCACCTGCATTCTCATCTACAGAAAGGACAGAAGGAGAGGCGGTATAAACCATATTAAAACTTCAGTTCCCCTAACAGTTTGCTTTTAAGTAGTAGTAGTAGTAGTAGTAGTAGTAGTAGTAGTAGTAGTAGTAGTAGTAGTAGTAGTAGTAGTAGTAGTAGTAGTAGTAGTAGTAGAAGAAGAAGAAGAAGAAGAAGAAGAAGAAGAAGAAGAAGAAGAAGAAGAAGAAGAAGAAGAAGAAGAAGTTGTTAATGTAAAACTTTTGGACTGCAAAATCAATGTTTCCCCCTGCCCTTGCCCAGCATTCCCAAAAAAAAGAGGCTAAGGAAGGAGTTTGGCATTGCCAAAATGCTCTGTGGCAAGAGCCTGAGTCCAAGGATGCCTTTTAATTTATAGGGAGGGCCACTTGGCACTACTGGTCTTTCTCTGTGCACTATATCAGCTATGAGCTGGGATACAGTTTTGTCAAAGAAGTTCCTTCTCCATCAAAGACAGTTGCAGTAAGGTGCAATTCTCCTCTAATTTCCTTCCTCCCCTCATAATATCCAGTTAGTTTTTTGGCCAGTGCAGAGATATGAAACTAGAAAGCCAAATACGACAGAAAAACACCATGAGTCCTACCATAATAGAGATTAAAAGGAGGCTAACTAGGTGAATGAGCTCCCACAACTGCCTCTCTGTGCTGGTCGCTATTGAAATCTTACAGTCATGCCATGTCATTTATATGATGTGGTCCTACCTCCCCTGTTAGGATTCTAACCACTATCTACTGAATTGGTCTTGGCATGCAATGATGACATTATCACACAGTAAGGCAACATGAGGATCATAAAAATGGATTCATTCACTAGTCTATTTACCCCAGAGTTTGAGAAGTTCACTTTTTTGATACAACTTCGGTTAAGGATCATGGGAGTTATTGTCACAAAAGCAACTTGTCCAAACTCATCCAAGCCAGTACGGTCTAGTGTTTAGGGAGCCGGACACTTATCCAGGAATACTGGGTTTGATTCTGCCCTCCCCTATTAAGCCAGCTGGGTGATCTTGGGCTAGTCACAGCTATCTTCTGAGCTCTCACAGCCCCACCTACCTCAAAGGGTGTCTGTTGTGGGGAGAAGAACAGAAGGTTTGTCAGCCGCTTTGAGTCACTCTAAATGGGTGAGAAAAGTGGGGTAGAAAAGCCAACTCTTCTTCTTCTTATTATTATTATTCTATGTATATGTTAATTTTCTTGTAAACAGAAAGAAGACTGACTTTGTTGGCTATGTGGTTGGTTATGTGATACCCAAAGTTAATTGCATTTCTGTATGGTCTCTGATTAACTGAGTAAAAGCAATATCCAGCCAAAATTAAAATAAGTACACACAGCAAAAATGGAGCAGAAAAACATGGGTTGAGAACTGCCGTAAAGACCAGTTTTGGGTTTTTAAAAAATGGTTCTGAATGAGGTTGAGCAGAGGAGCTTCTCATGCCTCTCTGGATGCATATGAGCAAAAATTGGGAACAGCTCTAAATAAGAGCAACCTGGATCTAGAGATTCAAGATGAGAGAAGTCTCTTGCAAGAGATCTGCTGGTTTTGTTCCATGCTTGCTGAGCCATGAGTAGCAAACTGTGAAGTGGGAAGGGACAAGACAAAAGTGTCTGTACTTGCAGAAGTGATAAGCGAGATGTGACAGGCTTGTCATGTTGATTTTTCACACCACTGCCTTGAGGGCAGTTCTGTCATGTTGACATCTAGCCCTTCTGCCAGGGTGCAGGGGGAAAGTACTGCAGAGGGCATCAGAACTCTGGGGCGACTTCGTATTCTATAGCATGCCCCCAGAAACAGCAGGTTGCCTCCGTGCAATACACAGACTGTGTCCGTGTCTCCTAAAATGCATTACCTACTGATTTTATTTACTTATTTGCATTTCTATTCCACTCTATACCCTAAGTTCTCTGGTCTGGTTACAAGAAAAGCAGTGTGATAAAACTGTAATATACAGGCATGTCCCCGTATCTACTGATTCAGTATCTGCTGATTCACTCAACCATGGTTGACTGGAGGGGAAAATAAAAGGGGCATGCCCACGTATCCGCTGATTCACTATCCACTGATCCAGTCAACCACAGTTTTTTAAAAAAGAGTTTATACAGTACAGTAAACATGTTTGTATTACCTATAGTTTTCGTTATCCAAGGTAGGAGTCGGAATATATCCTGCACGGATACAGGAGAATTCCTGTATGTACAATTGCACTGTAATATATGTACAGTATGATCCATTAGACCACAACTAAGTTTGCCTGAAAAGGAGTATAGTTCCCTTTTCAACTAAAGACTAAGGTAAAGAGATACAAAGATGGGGCGAGACACTCTAATGCCACAACCTGAGGGGTAAAGGAGAGAAGTCCCTTTCTCACACACCACTTGACTTCTTATGTAGATCTTAACTGATAGACAGGTTTATAGGAGAAAAGGTGTTACTTTAGATATTTGAGGCCCAACTTGTTTGAGGGCCTTATAAGTCAATGTTAGAACCCTGAATTGGGCTCAGTAGTAGAGCAGTAACCGCTACAGTTTCTTTAAGTTCAGCAGGATGTGCATCTGACTAGGCTAAACTGGTCAATAGATGACTAATGAATCTGAATTAGAGATAGGCATCCTAGTCCCCACTGCTACCTCAGCCTTCAGCACAAGTTTCAGGTACAGGAGAATCCCCAAACTGCAAACTTATTCCTTCTAGGGCAGGTCTAATTCCCTCAAGAACAGGATGCCTGCTAATTTCATGGACTTATGAACCCATGGCACGTAGTACTTCCATCTTGTCTGGATTCAGCTTCAATTTATTGGTCCACATCCAGCCCACATCAGGAGGTCAAGCATCTGAACTGCCTCTCCTGATTCAGAATAGAGAACTACTGACAGCACTTCACCCCAAATCTCCTGATGACCTCTCCAAGCAGATAAGAATAATCCTAAATAAACCCATGTATCAGTATTTTACTAAAGTGTCTCTGTAAAACAAATTTCTATGAGCCCGCACAGCACTCTTGAACCTCAGCTCCAGTTTGTTAAGCTCACTGTTGACTCACTAACAGCCACTTTGGCCCTGTTTACACTTAGCTTTATTCTGAAATATCCAGAACAGGGGCCTGCTGTCCACATGTTAGTGCGGGCTCCAAGCAACAAACAACAGGTCCTTAGTGTGTGGTGGCACATGAGAAATCTCAACACTATTGTTGGCTTAATTATTGGCCAAGAGTGCTAATATATCTACAATGAAAAACATGACAAATCTAGATCATACTGAATATGATACTAACCTTTATGGTGTTATTAATGGTTTGCAAAAACAGTCTTATTCTTACGCCTTTGCCACTACCAATAAAATTAAGCTTTATAGTTTAATGGTCTATTGAATGAAAATAGGAAAACACTGTTAAAGTTGAGGAAAGTGAGAAACAGGACTTCTTGTTTATATTTCCTATCCAGACTATTGAGCTTCCTGGAATATTGAAACATCTGAAGTCTATCCAAAGAGTCAGACTACATATAATGTTACAGGTGGCTGGCCTGAATAACAACTCAAATTATTGTTCTCAGAGGAAAGATACCATAATTTTTATGAAAGGACAGAAAATACCACAAATGGAAGTATAAAGAATTTTCAGAGTGCTTCAACTGTCAAAGGAAACTTGGCTTTACAGAAGTCTAAAGTGGATTTGTCATGTCTGTTGCACTTTAGTATAAACGGTTAGTTTAAGAGCATTACTGTCCTACAACAGTGTAAGCTAGCCTGCAAAAGTGCTTTATCTGCTATCAGCCTTGGCAGCAGAGGAAATACATGATTTCATCAGTTGATCTACAGAGAGATTCACATGAACAGATATTCATCCATATATGATTCCTAGAAATGGATGTTGTGTGAAAAGGCATGGCTGACCTTTTCTCACTTCTGTGCTAGCCATGCCACAAAAATATCTTGTAAATGATCATGAAAAACCCATGTCTATGTTTTTCCCCAGTATGTAGTTTTCTACTATTTTCCATACCGCAAACCCGTGTTTATGGTTGGGTGTACCAGCTGCATGCTGCCAAGCCGCAGTGCTCTTAGACTGGAAAATATAACAAAAAAGGTATCCACTCCAGGAAAAAGGATGCTCAATGAGGACCCAAGGGGGGCAGCAACTGCATGCCCATGCAGCCTTCAGGTGCGCAGTCCACCTCCAGACTGCCCTCTTCCTCCCTGACAGCTGTAATGTGATAGCAGAGGTGGTCCTTTATTGTTGTCCACCTACAGTATTTCAGTTTCAAGACACAAAGAAAATAGCTTCTTCCCAAGAGCTGGCATCTGCTTGAGCACTCTTCCTTCCTATCAAAGAGATGCAGCTATAAGGAGTGGGTAAATATTTTGTTCCTAAAACAAGAGCTAAAATGAGACAAGGAAGCTCTTATCCTACCAAAATTATTTCTTCCTCTTATCAGTCATCCAGCTTAACAAGGCTGAAGAAACAACTATGTAATTAGAAAGCATTGTCACAGATCAAACCCACGGCCAAACTAGTCTAATGTTTTCACAGTTGCCAATGTGAGAATCCCCTGAGTGTGACAGTGCTCATTGTCATTAGTGGCTGGTCTCTAGAAGCATGCCACCTTCAATAGCACATTTACATAGTTCACAGACATAATCTTGTATCTGGTCATCGGAAAATATGACATAACCTAGCACTCAAAATGCCTATCTTGCAAACTCCTTGCCAGATTTAAATCTCACGGGTCCTGAGAGTTCAAGAAGCAAGCAGACTGCCTTACTTGAACGGTTTACACCATTCTTTCCTACGAGCACCTAACAACAGATTAACCTTTTGACCATTGCACTGCACTGAGTTTGCATTGTCAGTTATTCTTTTGCTGTCATCCCCATTTTGTATTATTATCTGTAGAACAGATGTGCCCAGGAGCCTTGTTATAGTAGAAGGTACATAGTAAGTGACAAGCTACAATTCATGTGCCAAAACCCCAGCCTAAACAGAGCAATGCCTTTTAAGGTCTCCCTCACCACCACCACTTTAAGGAATCTCTCCCAGAGTGATTTGGGCTCTAAGGAACCACAAGTAGGTATATTACAAAGAACTGTAGGAGCTACCAGGGCTTGGTCTAGAATACAAAATTCATTCATACACGATACAGGCAGAACTACTGTTGTTCTTCATAAACTGAGCCAAGTAGAATATTGCACATTGAAGAGTATAAGCCATAATGGCAGGTGGGCAATCACTTTCAGGTGAACTTATCCTCTGTTACTTTCAAATTGAAGAATTAACTAGTAGAGCCAAGAACTGAACTTACGTCATCCAAAAAAGATGTCTTATGCTTGTCTTTAATGTAGTGTTAATTTCTTATTTCATGCAGTAAATCACATCTCCTCTTGGTCCTGTCCCCCATCTAATGTTTTCTATCAATCAAAAAATCATTATATTGTTTTGTTCTAGAACTAGAAGTTTAGTGTTTGTCATTTTCCTAAAGCTCTCTATACTTTTAAACCTTCAACGAGATCTGCACAAACCTACAAACTGATAGAATAGCAATATAATTGGGACCTGTTTTTAAATAAGATCATCTTGAGATTATTTCCTTTGGGTATATTTCTGGAACAAATGCAATTTTTCCAGTAAATTAGTAAACATGACAAAAAAATAAGTTGACACATAATAGATTAGGAGCTATAAACCTTTTCAGGCCCATTTTAAATGCTGAAGATGTGCTCTAAATATTATACTCCTTATTGCTTCATTCCCTCAGATCACCTCCAATTCAAAAAAGCAAACACACACAAGAGTTCAGTATTTTGTCTTTTTAAGGCTGACAAAGAGGGTAGCGAGGAAAAGCTGAGAAGCTTTCTGGAGCCAAAGGGGAATCTCCTGGTGCCTCACTGCACTTTCAGGCATCTTCCTCCAAGCTTTTTCTCCAGTTCACCTTCTTATTAGAAACCCATCTTAAATGTGGCTAATGCGTTGTCTTCACTGCTGTTAAGGGCTATTCCTGGGCAGCAGCCTCCAGCCATGCAATTAGTTAATGAAGCTTTTAGCATAAGTCATATGACTAGCCAGCTAACCTATTCAAGTCACAAAATACTTTCCCCTATTCCACCACTCTGTGCAATAATTTCCCCCACAAAACCCACATATCTGGACAGTCGAATATACAAACCAAGAACTAGTGTTTTAATTTGTAAGATAGAGGAATATACTAATTTATATTTTTAAAATGTTGCCATACACTTTGTAAATAATTTGCATAAAGATGCAGATAACAATTTAGTACTTTAAGGCCATGTCCCCATGCAAGCCGTTTGGCGTTGTTTGGGCTCGCATGGGCTGGGTGCGGGACCGAGAACAAATAGTAGAACAAATCTCGGGCATCCCCATGTCATTCCCGGCAATGCAGGACAGGTACAGATTGGGCCTGGAGGGAGGCGTCCCCATGCAAACCGTGCCGAACCTTGGCATGGGGGAGCAGCGCCCCCTCCTCTCCACCCCATTTCTCCTCATTGGAAGCCCACCCCTATGCCGCAACCTCCTTCCCTTAATGGCACTGAAAGCCAGGACTGAAAGACTGAAAACTGATTTGAGGTTTAGCAGCAGTTAGGCGCTTGAGCAGTTTTGCACACCTCCATTCTACCAGGAACTGCAAGAATATCCATCAAGTTTAAAAGGCAGAAAATCAAGCCTTTACTTATGATCACCTTGATGACTGGGGAAACGGGGGTTGGAAATGGAACAAAAATCAAGCCATTATGTAGCTGCCTTGGCATTCATGAAACGAGGTTGGAATTACTTCCGTGGAAATGCAAACTTTTATTTAAAAATTAAGCCATTATCCATCCTGCCTTTGCAATCGGCATTTTAAAAAGTCAACGGCTGCAATTTTCAATGAACAGGGAAGGGACAGCAAGCACACCCCACCTCCCAATGACGTGACTGCCAATCTCCTCCCTGTTAGCCTGCGATTGTCCCCATGTGTGGTCCCAGCTCATTAAGCAATGTATGCCAGTCCCCCAAACCATGCCAAGACTTGTTTTTTCAGGTATCAAATTTGGCACCCTTCTGGCACAGTTGCAGGGATTTGGCACTCTTTTCGGAGGCCAAGTCCAAAACGCATGGACTTGCCAATCCTGCGTTCAAACCCATACCAAACTTGCATGGGGACACTGGCTAACTTCATACATACTTCCCTAGAGTTTATTAAAGTGAATTTGTTCAACATCAAACAAATTTGAAATAATAGCTCTCTTTGATTAATCAACAGGACTACTCCAAGAGGGTTGGCAAATGGGAATAATTGTCCCAATCCACAAAAAAGAAGACAAATATGAACCTCAAAACTACTGCCCTATATGTTTCCTTAATGCCCCTGCTAAACTACATGCCTATAAGCTATGTCAAAAGTTGGAACACTGGGTAGAATCAAATAACATTTTGAATAACAAACATATTGGTTTTAGAAAGAAACAAAGTACTACTGTTCTTTACCTGGTCTTGCATTATCTAGCTGCTAAATATACAAAATTATAGACCTGACCTTTGATTTTATAAACAAGCTTAAACTGTGGATCAAATTATCTAATTTGCCTGTTTACTTCATAGGTTAATTCATTTTTCTAATGCCTAAGGTCAAAAGCCCATGGTGTTTTGTTTTGTTTGTTGTTGTTTTGCAATGGTCCCATAAATATTTGTAGCACCTATTTATACATTAGCTGTATGCATTTAATATAGGAATTCTGGAGTATTTATGTAACATAGTTTTGATAAACAATTATTTCTTATTCAACAGCTATATACAAATACCTCCATGAGGGTCAGAAGAAATCAAAATTGAATGTGGGGCTAAACAAACTCATTGGGCCCGAGTATTTAGAGTCATCATAAAGTGTCTGCATTTCTTTATGCAGATGACACACGGTCATTTCTCTGACAAAAGACAGGATAACAAAAACAAACATACAAGGAATTTACAGGATCTCTGTAACGAAGAACAAATGAACATTACTTATTCTAAAACCAAAATAATTGGCTTTGGGAGACGTTTTAGAAAATATAAATCAGCATTTGGTGATCATCTAGTAGAACAAGCCAAACAATTTAAATACTTTGAGGTGAGGTTTAACAAAATATTATCATGGAAATCCCATGCAGATTACATAAAAATGGTGACTACAAAGACAGCTGGGGCAATAATGAAATTAATATATTATCTTTTAAAACTTTTCCGTAGCAAGGTTATTCTGCAGTAGTTGTTTGGGGCACAATGAGAACTACTCCAAGGAACCAGAAAAGATCCAAAATGGATTCATTATAGACTTTTGGGACTTCCCAGTACACCTTCTGCGTATCTTGTCAGAGCTGATTTGGGCCTCCTATCCATCAAAGTCTGCATAGATAAAGCAATAATAGCTTATGCCAAGAGCGTTTCAATGGGTTGCTTTGTTTGCTCTACCAGTGCAAAACATACTTGTTGCCAACCATGTGGAATAAAGTTGTGAAAGAAGCAGGCTTTATTGATGCTGCTTTGTATTTTCATTTGTTTTTAACATACTTTTCAAATATTGTTATTTTTAGTTTTTAATTCTGAATTTAGTTTTGTTATGTGTCATGGCCAATGTCTAAACTAATGAAATAAAAATAACTGGATATCCAGATATGAAGGTTTTGTGGAAGGAATTATTGACTTTATTTGAATACAGAGCAACAGACGGCCTAAAAACAGAAGGGAAGGTGAACTATTGCAAAGTGTAAAACACAAAAGGCTAAATAGCAATCACGTCACTGAGAAAGGCACTGTAAGGTGCTTGTTCGGGGTATCCGTAGTATGGCAAGTATTGAAATATACAGATTTACCAGGAGATTAAAAGGAAGCCTGCCTTTCAGAGGGCACAATTATGGATGATATGGATTGCAGGCCATATGTTGAACTTCTTGCTGGCCTTTATGGGAAAAAAAGTTTTTGGTGTACCCCAACCTGCCCAATCTGAGGGATGCATATTTTGCATAAAAATGATTGAGATGTGATTTTAACATGGGAACATTTTGCCACAACTGTGAAAAATAACCCCTTAACTCATTGGGCAGCATAAGAAAGTGATCTCAGTCTCCACAGTGGGCTGCAAAGCATTTCTGCAACAACAGAGGGACAAAGCTAAACTGTGTGTTATCCTCCTGTACTTCTGCTCCTGTAATGTAATATACAACAGCAGTGGCTTTAGCTTCCCCCTTCACTTCTGACTCTACTGAGCCCATGTCTATACACTGGTGAGCAGTGCTGGTGACACTGATGAAATATGTACTTTTAACCCGCAGGAAAATAATTAATTCACGGTTATTCTATTGCTCCTTAGATTAAATCAGCAATCCAAATTTCGATCAATTTCTCTGTGACAAAGTTTATATGAGACTTCCAGTAAGTTCTATATAGCTGAGGATACATCCAAATACAAGAAATGAGACAACACTGGAATAACCAAAGAACATTTCCCTCAGTTATGTGAGTCACTGATGTCAGGCAAGATGTCTCAAGAAATGGGTGCAGCTGACGCATCAAGTGAAGGTATGTAAAGGAACCCCCGGCCACAGCTGCTATCTGGGCATTCAGAAGCAAAGCTATGAACCTGTTCGTTCAAAGGGAGTGCCACTTCAGAACAAGCCAAGTCCTGACACACAGCACCTTCATCTTGTGTCAATTCAGTTACAGCCTGTTTACCCCATTTACCCCATGCCAGCCTCCAGCCCCTGATTCAAGATAGCCACCGCCTCCCTGGCATCTGATGATACAGATAGGTAAAGCTGTGTCATTAATATACTGACTGTGCTGCCATAAGGAAACCCTGTGGCACCCAAAAAGTCAAAAGCCAAGAGCTGGAGCAGAAGTTTCATAATCATCTGGATTTTACTCTCAAGAGAGTATCTGAACCCAGACAGGACTGTACCTCCAAAGCCCAACACTACAAGGTAATCCAGAAGAATACCATAGCCAATGGTATCAAAAGCTGCTGTGAGGTCCAGCAAAACCAACACAGAGACATTCCCCCTGTCAAGTTCCCAGTACAGATCATTCATCAGGCAATCAAAGTTGCCTCTGTACCAAAACTAGACCTGAAATCCATGTTGGTAAAACATATTTCTGTACAATAAAGGCAAGTCATTGACTAATTCTAAAAAAGGAGAAAAATGCCTTTTCTTACGTTTGAGTAGAACCTGGATTGCTGCTTAATTTGTGGAGTATAAAATATTGCACTGGGACTGGCACTGAAGAATATTAATTACAGAAATGATACTATTCAAGACCTGGCTCTGACACAACAAATAAAGATAATGGACAATTTTCTAAAGAAACCATGGCCCAGCTACTGGAATGAATGTACACTTTCTCTTCCTTCTACAATGACTATGAACTTTTGCTGCATGAACTTAGAGTAGGATCTACCTATTCTGTTATGTTTCCCCAAGCGAAAAAACCCTAATAGATTTTCCAGCAGACTGTTCTGCCAAACTCCTGCAATCAGCAATTTCAAATTCCAAGATGCTGCATAACTGCTTTTGTGGACCTAAGGAAGACAGAGCCTTAATTCTTCATTAGTCCATGCCATTAATATGGGTTTTGTGCATGTATTCATACATGTGCATGATATTTAGAAACAAACAGATGGAGAATAGCAAGTAAACACAACCATGTTCCAATCAGATAATATTCATGAAAATGATCTGTCCTCCTTTACAAGATACACTAGATTTAGCACACGCTGGGCTCAACAATTTAGCTTTCAAGGCCCTTGCAGATCAAGAAGTGATGCCAGTACAATGTGCTCCTACATCAAAGCATATATTTCACTTTTCAGCAGAATGACTCAATCTTATAATTCTGTGTGTCTCTATGAAGGGCAATTTTTAAATCACCTCAAAAATTATAGCCTGAAAATTCACAAAGTTGCTACCTTGCAGAAACAACACTTCTGTGTTTTGAAGAGGAACACTTGGGGTTGGTTGTTGTTGTCGTTGTTTTTCCTGTCAGAAGCCTGTTGTCTGACAGGTTTTCCAATCCAGCTGAAAGATAAGAAACTCTAAAAAGAGAGTTATAGTTAGCACCTAAATAGATATTTTCTTTTACATAATTTATTTGTTTGAGATGCTATTTTTCCTTAACATATCTAGTATTCTGAGTAACAGTCAAGAAGGGGCTCTGGTGTGGCATGGTGGATCAAGCCCAACAATGTACAGCTGGTCTTCGACTTAACACTGGTATCTGCTGTGCTCACAAACTGCCCCAGCTGACAAGGATTTCAACATCTGACGCCAGACTGACAGACTACCCTTCTGATCCTGGTTGAAACCTGTCAGAAAGAAATCCCCAAAGAATCAGCTCTGTGATCCATTACAGTACTTAGTAAAGAAGAAGAATTTCTAACCCGCTTTTCCCACCCATTCAAGGGGACTCAAAGCAGCTGACAAAGCTTTCTTTTCTTCTCTCCACAAGAGAACACCCTGTGAGGTAGGTGGGGCTGTTAGAACCCAGAACAGAGCTGTGACTAGCCCAAAGTCACCCAGCTGGCTTTCATGGGGGAGTGAGGAATTAAATTCAGTATTCCCAGATAAGAGTCAGGCTCCCTAACTACTAGACAAAACCGGCTCACCAAAAGCTACCCAAACAGGAGGAAGGAGTATGGAAAACTAAGCACAGGGACAGGTTACTGGCTCCCAGTTTTATTTCATGTATTGCATACATAGACAACATATAAAAACTATATACAAATTAGATTCATCTTTCTGTCATGACTTTTTTTATACTATGCATATATGCTCTTCTTGGGCCTCATTCACTCTTATGAGAAAAGGTTTCTGAAAAGCCCCCTGTCGGCAAGTCCCATCTTTGCAATATGATGAAACTGTTGTTCATTCCAAGCATTTATGCCCCATGCTTTATCTGTAGGTGGCAGGTCAGACCACAACATTCAATAAAAATGTCAGTACAATCAATCACTATAAAAAACATTTCTAATAGCTGCTAACAATCATCAGAAAGATACATATGTATTAAGCAAAAAGGTTTTAAAAGCAAAACCACCATGAGTCAAGCCAGTCCCACCCCACCCCACCCCATTCAGGGGAAATCCAAGCCGATCGGGGCTCTAGCACTACGGGCATGGCAAGGGGGGGGGGACTTTCACAGCTGCAAAATCCCACCCACATCTGGCAGGCATTGGCCAGAAAGCTAGAGCTCCACCCCAATTAGTCCGGGAGTGTTCCCATTGGGGGGGGGGGAGGGCAAACCTGGCTCCAAAAGTGGGGAGAAGTCCAGTTTTCCTCAGGGCTTTTTTTCTCTGGATTTTTGCTAGATAGTCCTCATAAAATCCGGGAATAAAAAAATTGAATGGGAACCCTGCACATTGAATTTGGATTTTATTCAGATTTATAGAAAATTAAATGGGAACTCCGGATACTGAATTCGGATTCAATTCAGATTTAAATGCCTATGGGAACACAGCCTATCTCACCGTTATGATAGGTTTTTTTTCTTTTTTAAATACTAAAAACTTTTAATGTAATTTAAACTCATCAATGTTAACTGTTAATAATATCATAAAAAACTTAACTGGAACAATCTAATATGTCATAATTTCTTCAGGTTGCCATAAGTAACAACCTAAGATATGCATCCATTAATTCTGCCTTGTGTTTTCCAAATATGAAAACACCCATATATATACATCGTCTTGTGCCCACTTTCTCTCTTACATACACACACTAACATTTCGCTAACTGCATTATACCGACATTCCTGAGTCTGTTAATGAGTCCATTTTTCTTAACATGGCAAGCACTTTTCCGAACCTTTGTCTCTTAGCAAAATCATTCTATAAACAGACATCTCTGTACCACTTACAGCCCACTTCAGGGCCATTGCAACCTGACCTCTCTGAAGTGCCGAGTGCCTCAGACTGATGGCTGCCAGACAACAAAACTGTGAGGGCTGCACTGCTGAAAGAGATCAAGCAAGTTCCCCATCAACCACCAGACAGGCAGCTGACACGGTACAGACAATATGTATTATGAGAAAATGGGCTCCTAGGATTTATTCTCCAGTGTTTTCTAAAGTAATGAATACACATAGCAGTATATAGCCCTTCCCCCCTCAGCTCATCCCCATGCAAGACGTTTGGGGCTGTTTGGGAGCTGATTGGGCTCACATGGGACCAGGTGCAGGACCAAAATCGAATCTTGGGTGTCCCCATGCCATTTGCCCTAATGTGGGCTGGGGACAGGCTGGGGGCAGATTCAGTCGTCCCCAAGCAAACCGTGCCAGGATGATTTTGCTCCCTTTCCCAGGCCAGCCACTTGCTTGCCTCGAAATGGGAGTAAAAGCAAGGGAGTAAGTGGGAGCAGAGGCTTGAGTTTTCTCTTTTCCAGCGAGCCAACCTTATTGCCCCCTGGAAAAGAGAGAAATCTCAAGCTTCTGAACCCCTCTTCCCATCTCAGCTGACAGGAAAGATGCTTCACTTCACTTCAGGAGTGAAAATTACTCCCAAAGTGAAGCATCTTTCCTGTCAGCTGAGATGGGAAGAGGGGTTCAGAAGCTTGAGATTTCTCTCTTTTCCAGGGGGGCAATAAAGTTGGCTCGCTGGAAAAGAGAAAACTCAAGCCTCTGCAACCCCTTTTTCTGATCTGCTGACAGAAAGTGGCTTGGCTTTATGAAATGGGTGGGATTTCACCCAGTAGGACAGCACTTTGTCAGTTAAAATGCCAGATTTCCCCTCTACAGCAGACAGTTTCATTGTAACAATTCACCCACTTCACACTTTATGACATTGTTTACTTTCCCACCCACATGCATGCTAACGATCAAGGAAAGAGACAGGGAGGATTCTTGCCCTTCACAAGCGGTCCTGCGCAATTCTGCTCTTCCCAGCCTCCTTCCTTGATCTTTAAAAAGGGGAAGGGGGGAAGCTGCAGGAACTGGGAGAAGCAAGGAAGTGGGAGCCTTGAGTCCATCCCACCCTCTCACCTGCCTGTGCTGGCGGCAGCACTGCTCACTCACTGGGGAGTGCACAAGTGTGTATATGTGTGCACGCGCAAGAGCGCTTGGCATCCGCAGCAGCTCCCACCGCGCCTGCCAACGCCTCTACCCTCTGACAGGTCTCTCAGCTGGAGCAGGCTCTGTGTGTGTGTG